>CM035415.1:142326452-142991452 GCA_020310875.1 Ceratopteris richardii | reverse complement strand
ATAGGGTGGGTGAAACTTACTTCTAGTTTCTCTTTGTTCTTCTCTCGCTGAGTACCATGGTCTGAGGATGTCCCAGCACCCTGATGGCTGGTGTTTACATTTGTTCGTGATGGAGGGAATAATAACTCACCTCTCCATGTGTAGACAAGTATTGCATGGTCCATCACTACAAATACTCGTTTTCAAGTATCATCCAGGTATACAACCTTTTGAGCTGTATCTAGGTCCTTGAATTTGTAAATAATGATGGAGCCTACCTTACTAGGTTGTTCCATTCGATACCTCCAAAATGCTTCATCAGTTTCCTTATTCAAGAACAATTCTATGCTTCTATTATCCTAAGGGATCCAATTTGGGTCTAATACTCTTGTCAGTACAGATTTCCCTCTAGGTGTCCTGGGTTCTTCTCCTAGTGGTTCTTTTCCTCGGGATCTTGCTTTTATCTTGGGACTTACTATACCGAACTCATTGGTATGATTAGGTTGAGTACTTATGATGTACATTGTTCCTTCTGTGTCTATGTATACATCTCTCTTGAACTTCACCACTGGACTTTCCAATCCAATGGGTTGGTAATGATTGTGCAATTGCGCAACTGATCTTTGCAAACCATCCTCATAAATGCGAGCACGTAAGTGATTGGTTCGAACATGTTCTAATTGGGTTCTGTAGGGTCCTTCAAGTCTTTCCAAATATGCTACATTTAACCCTCCTTCTAGTCATTTTGTGCTAAAATCTATTCCTGAATCACTAGTATCTGAGCCCAAATCGTAAGGATAACTATTCAATTGATATGACCAGGAACGTCCATTAGTTCCTACACTTGCTTTTCATGATCTAAGGCTTCATCGGTCTGCCTTATCTATGTGCTTGTCTGATCTAAGGTTCATGAATTTACTTCCTGAATCACTTAATACACACTCTGATCGTCAATGTTTCTTTTTTCTTAATTGGTTGTTTTGTTTTTAATCCCTTTAGATTCTTGTCTTGTCTCTATGTATGCATCAAGAGTTGACTTCCCGTTGTACTTTTAAGTTCTTGTTTCATCAGAATTAAGTTCTTTCCTTTAGGTTTTTTGTATAGCACACTTTTGTTTTCGTCTTGGACTTGAAAAATTAAGTCTCTTGGACTTGATGCATTCCTATCGTCCTCCTAATTTAATCCACAATGCTAAATGTTTAGCCTAAGCTAAGAATTGATTGAGGAGGTTGAGTACTCTTTGAACCTCAAGACAGCTTCTTTCATTGCTCTGCTGCCCAAGAAGTCGCACTTCCCAAGACTTGCGTTCTTCACTTGCCTTGCTTTGATTGCCCTTGAACAGCTCTTGCTAGACCTGTCAAAATCCAATGTCTAGACCAATTCTTAAATCAATGCCCAAGCACTTTGATATATACACCTTTAAGGGTTCCTTTTTCCTTTGGCCAAATTTCCCAAATGCCCCCTTGTTTTCTTAGTCCCACAAATGGGTCAACCTCAAATTATCTTATCTAAATATCAATGCGTTCTTCTTGAAAAAAAAGTTGAGGTCATGTGGAACTCGAAAAGATCTTTCTAACGAGCCCTAGATCTCAAAAAAGGGACTTCGAATGACAAGGTTATGGATGTTCACACCCTCGGAGGTAAAAATTGAAAACACATTTTTCTTCAATTATGAGCTAAGGGGTCTCCAATAAGCTTAATCACCCAAAGCTTCACTCAAGATAGCCCCAAAATAGCCAAATAAATCAAACCCTAATTTTCGCATTCTAGGTGGTCAATCGTGATGGTCTGAGATAATCGCGATGGTCTGGGACCGTCGCGATGGCCCAATTGAACTGTTGCAATGGTCCAATGGTGTGAGGCATCATGATGGTCAAAGGTGAAGCCTCGTGATGGTCTGTCTACCAAGCAATCGCGATGGCGTGAGACCGTCGAGATGGTTAATGGTCAACACAACCGTTACGATGGCATGAGTCCATTGTGATGGTCACGAGGCACGATGGCTTGAGCCAATCGCGATGGTCCAAACTTGCAGCATCGCGATGATGTACCTGGTATCATTACGATGGTCTAATTTGAAATGTGGCAAGTGAGTCATCGTGATGGCATGGGCCAATCAGGATGGTGTGGGGTCGACAAGATCGTCGCGATGGTCAGCGACCATCGTGATGGTTCAACTGAACGGCCGCGATGGTGTGAGATCGTCGCAATGGTCTGACTAAGCCGTCACGATGGCGTGAGCCAATTGGGATGGTCTGACACAATCACAATGGCGTGAGCCCATTGCGATGGTCCACCAATTTTCGTGGCGCATAAGAGAACTCATTCTCCAGAGTTGGTATTAGAGAAAACTTGGTGCTAAAGCTTCATCAACAGAGTTTGAGTTAAAGAGTATAAAAAAGAGGAGCTACAAAACAAGGGGGAGGTTCACAAATGCAGGAGCAAAGGAAAATATAACTATTCGAGGTAACTCTCAAAGTTTTTGATAGTCTTCAATGGCTGACTTGGGTCAACAAGTAGAGAAATTGGATAAGGATAACTATCCCGTGTGGAAGTTTAGAATGACCAACTACCTAGTGGGAAAAGGTTTGTGGGGTATTGTGAGCGGCAATGATGCTCAACCTCAAATCAATCAAGCTACGGTCACCAAAGTCCAAAGGAGGTGAGCAAAAGAATGGGAAGAGAGGAATAGGAGAGTCATGTTCCTCATTTCACAAGTCATTACTAATGCCATGGTAGGGCATATTCAACATCTACAGAAAGGCAGGGATGCTTGGCAAGCTCTTGAAAGGATGTATTCAACAAATACCAAAGCTAGCAAACTTCAACTCAAGAATGAGTTGAACACAATCAAGAAAAGTTCGAGTCAATCCATAGCTGAATATACTTTGAAGATTAGGAGCTAAGTGATGCTTTAACTTCTATTGGCACAACAATTGAAGATGAAGATCTTGTGTATTATATTCTCAATGGATTGAGAGAGGATGAAAGATGGAAGCCTTTTATGACTTCCATTAACTTGAAAGATGCATATCCAAGTTTTTAACAACTAATCCCTCATTTTGTCATAGAAGAGCTTATCTTTGGTGGTCCCACAGGAAAGGATAGCCACAACCAAATGTTATATGCAGGTCGAGGTAAAGGAGGGAACTCATGATGAGGCTCAAGAGGAAAAGGAAGAGGTCACCACAACTCCAACTACAATCAAAACAATTTGAAAGACAACAAGGATGCATCAAATGCCAACACACAAGGAAGAGGTCGAGGTAGAAGTAGAGGAAGAGGTGGAGGCTCCTACAATTCTCATAAAGGTATAATGTGCTATCATTGTGGTAAAGTAGGACACTATGCTAGTGATTGTTGGCTAAAGAATGGAAGACAAAATGGAGACAATTAAAGGAGCCAAAACAACTATGCAAGACCTCAAGTGAAGGAAGCAAGGACACACTACTTGCAATCAGACATGAGTATAGAGGCTCTTGTGAAGATGACAAAAAAATGGTACACTGACTGTAGTGAACCCTTGTATGTCCAACACTTGGACAAATAACTACACCTTAGATACCTTGCTGCCCTTAATATAAACCTCAAATGGACTTGTGCCTTTATTCAAGCAAAGTAGACAAAGAGAGCTCTCTAACAAGCTATAAATAACTTAATTTGGACAAGTTTTGGCTAGGCAATGCAAGTAAGAAATGTGAAGAGATGGATAGGTATGTGCTTGAAGATGAAGAGGTGTTGCAAAATCCTTGATCTACACCAGCCAATTGAACTCCAGGAGTATATGGTGGGCCCTTTTAGCTTTCCAATGGATGTATTAGACACCCTATGTACCTTGGAATATCACTCTCAAAAAGATAGATCAAAACAGATAAGTTGGAGTTAGCCTAGAGGTGAAAAACTTGCTATTTTGGTTCATACACTTGTCCACTAGTTTGCATAATTCTCTGAGCACAGCAGCAATTAGCTTAATTCCTCTTGGGGAAGTATATTTAACTCTAAGAGCTAACTTTCAAGACTAATCGCATCAAAAATAATAAACCACACACTGAGAATGAGTTTTAACAAGTGATGACATCATCCCGATTTTCATGGGCTGCTACAGTTTGAGAACAGTGAGCAGAAAAATGAGCATACCTCACACTGTAGGACTCTAATGATTATGAAACATTGTATGGTTATACTAGACAATAAGATGAATCGAACAAGCTTTAAATCATTGCATTTGGATAAGTAACCACTGAGAAATGTCTCTGACAAGATGAGTGAAAAAATCGGGTACCTGACAGAGAAGTGAAGATGAACAGACCCTGTTGACTTCAAATGAATATTACTGAATATTCCAACCTCCAAATGACATGAAAATTTTTGAGCATATAGTAGACTTATAGAGCTAACTTTACAAAGTTAAATCACTGAAAATGATGCACCAAGCTCAGAGAAAACATCTCTGCAATCTGACTGAGAAAACTGAGAGTAATGGTATTGAGTAGTACACTTCACAAGAACATGGAAACATGAACCCAAATGATCATGAAAACGAAAGTATACTGCTTGTACAATCAAATGGACTTACTGATACATATGTGTGCCTTGTAATCACACCTTGATATGGCATAAAGCTCAGCTCTTGGAGGTCTTCACATAGGTCTCTCTAACCACGACTAAAACTGCCATCTATTTATAGTTGAGTTTGGGAGGCTAACTTCCCTCAATCACTCTCCAATCAATCAATGATTGATTTGATTCTCTACCTACCACAAATCACGAATTCGTGGCTCCTCTTTTCATTCTTGATCAAGTGGACTCAACCACTTAAGATTCTTTCACTTTTACATTAAGTAAACTCTTCAAAAGTTACAAGAGGTAGTTCACAAGTGAACTTTACATAGTCTTCATTTTAAAGTTTTTTTCATGACTCTGTGGGACTCAAGCCAATACTTAGGCTTGTCATAGACTTGCTCCAATAGCTCCCCCTCAAGCCAAGTATGCTTGAGGTCTTCAATATTCCAAGATTACCTGCAAACCAATCATAGCCTTGAATTTGCAAAGCTTTGTACCATCCAATGCTTTGGTTAGAATATCTGCACATTGTTGATGAGTGGACACATATGATATTTGAATCTGTTTGCTTAGAACCTTCTCTCGTACATAGTGATAGTGAACTTCAATATGTTTAGTCCTTGCATGAAAAATAGGATTAGCAGCCAAATGAATAGAACTCATATTGTCACCAAAAATAGTTGGAGTTCCAAACTCCAATCCAAGATCTTTGAATAATGTCTTCATCCACATAGCTTCCTGAGTAGCTATGGCAAGACCTCTATATTCAGCTTCAGAATAAGAGAGAGCAACTCTGGGTTGCTTCTTGGCTGACCATGAAATGAGATTTGAACCTACAAAGGTAAGATAACCTGAAGTGCTCCTTCTATCTTCTTTGGAGCCTGCCCAATCTTTATCAGAAAATAGCTTCAAACCTAAATCAGATACATAAGGATAATAAAGTCCTTCATTTATGGTTCCTTTGAGATACTTGAGAATCCTTTTGGTAGCATCCATATGTGGTTTCCTTGGTGTGTGCATAAATTGACTTAGCACACTCACACTGTAACATATATCTACTCTTGTCAATGTGGCATAGTTGGGAGTACCCACTAGACTTTGATATGATGTGATGTCCTCTATGAGTTCACCTTGATGTGAGCTCAATTTGTGATTCACCTCCATTGGAGTACCTGCAATCTTACAATCTTGAATCTTGAATTTTGCCAACATGTCCTTTATGTACTTTCTTTGAGTGAGAAACAAACCATGATCTTTGTAGACAACTTCCAAACCTAGGAAGTAGGTAAGTGAACCCAAATCACTTATCTTAAACTCTTCTCTCATCTGATCTTTGATCTTCTTCATACCATCTGCATCATTTCCTGTCAATATAATATCATCTACATATACACATAAGTAGATGACCTCAGAATTACTCTTTTTGATAAAGAGTGAAGGATCTGCCTTGCTTGGTTGAAAGCCTTTGTCCTGCAAGAATGAAACAAGCCTGAAATTCCAAGCTCTTGGAGCTTGCTTGAGACCATACAATGCTTTGTTAAGTTTACACACATAATCAGGATAAACTTGATTCTCAAAACCAGGTGGTTGTGCCATATATACCTCTTCTGTTATCCAACCATTCAAGAATGCATTCTTTACATCTAGTTGAAGTATCTTCCAATTCTTGGAAGAGGCAATACTAAGAAAAACCCTAATAGTAGGCATCTTTGCCACAGGAGAGAAAGTCTCCTCATAATCAATTCCTTGAGTTTGTGCAAAGCCTTTTGCTACAAGCCTTGCCTTATACCTGTTAATGGAACTATTAGAATTCTTCTTGGGTTTATAGACCCATCTTGAGCTTATTACCTTCATGGATGAAGTCTTGGGCACCAAATCCCAAGTGTTGTTTTCCTCAAGTGCTTCAATCTCTTCCTTCATTGCATGCTTCCATTCTGTTTTTGCTTTGGCCTCTTCAAATGATGATGGCTCCTCTTGGTTTATGTCCTGTGCTATGTAGATAGAATGTTTACTTACTAATGAGGTGTCAAACCCATACCTTTCTGGTTTTTTCTTTTCCCTCATAGATCTTCTTAGGCCATGATGTGATGATTCTGCCACATGTCCAAGTTCCTGCAATTTTGCTTTACCTTTAGACTTCAATGCTTTGATCTTTTCCATCTGAGATTCTTCATCATCCTCTGAGGTGTCTTGTTCTTCAATCTTTGGTTGTTCTCTACCAAGCTTTGGAAAATCTTCTTCAAGATCATATGGTAAATTGACCTTCCTGCATGAATCTTCATACCATCAATTGTTCTCATCAAAAACTACATCTCTGCTTACCAAGAACCCTTTGTTGGTAGGGTTGTATAACCTGTAGCCCTTTTGATTGTTGTCATATCCAATAAATACACACCTTTCTGCCTTTGGATCCATCTTGCCTCTAACCTATGAAGGAACATGAGCAAAAGCAAGACATCCAAAAAATTTACAATGATCTAAGCTTGGTCTTCTTCCATTCCAAGCCTCATATGGAGTCATCCCATCAAGAGATTTTGAAGGCAACCTGTTAATCAAGTAAGTGGATCTAGATACAGCCTCAACCCATAGATAATTAGGCAAATGCTTTTCATTTAACATAGACCTTGCAGCTTCAACAATTGTCCTATTCCTCCTTTCTGCCACTCCATTTTGCTCAGGAGTGTACCTTGTATTTACCTCTCTTTTGATTCCTCTTTCTTGAAGAAAAGAATCAAATTCATGGGAGAAGTATTCTCCCCCTCCATCTAACCTTAGACTTTTTAGTGATTTACCTGTTTGATTCTCCACAAGAGCCAAATATCTTTTGAAACATGAAAAAACTTCATTTGTGTTTCATAAAGAATAGGATAGTCCATCTGCTGCAATCATCAATAAAGGAGACATAATACCTTGATCCAGATATTGAAGCTTCCTTGCTAGGTCCCCATACATCTGTATGAACCAACTCCAAGAGATCTCCATGCATATAACCTTTCTTCATGAATGGTAACCTGTGAGACTTTCCAAATTGACATGCACTACACTTATAAATCATATGTTGTTTTGACAAATTAGGGAGTCCAAGTACACTTTGGTCCCTGTAAATTTGCTTTAATGACCTTTCATCAATATGTGCTAACCTTTTGTGCCATACTTCCAATTCTGTGAGTGTCTGACTACCATAATTAAAGAGAGCAATGTTTCTAGTGTCCTGTAATTCAAATGTGAACAATCTACCTGTCTTTTCACCTTTGGCAATTTTTCTGAATCCTATACTTGGATCTTCAACAAATTCTCCTACTTTTGTGAACCTGACTTGCAACCCTTTCTCTACTATCTGCCCAACACTTATCAAATTCTTTGTAATGGTAGGGACATAGAGTACCTTACAGATTAGGTTGATGTTTCCATCAGGTGCTTTGACATTGCCTATTTTCTCCACAGGATGTCTTGTGTCATCTCCTGTTTGTACCTCATGCTTATTCCTTGGATCTTCTAAATCTGATATGAGTGCCACATTTCCTGCCACATGATTTGAACAATCTGAATCTATGTAGAAAACATGCTCATCAAATTTACCTTGTGGCATAGCCATGTTCATGATCAATAATGAATCCTCTTTGTTTGAGTCTTGTATGTAGTTATTGTAGTCTCTCCTTCCTTTGTAGCCTCCTTTATAGTTTGAATGATTGTAGTTGTTGTAGTTGCCATGATAATTGTTGAACCTTCCTCTTGAGTAGCCATAACTTCCTCTATTGTATCCTCTGCCTCTTTGATTCCTGGAATTCCTAAAGCAATTTTCAATTGTATGATTAGTTAGTCCACAAATAGAACATGAGTTGGAGTCTTGGGATCTCCCCCTGCCTTGTCTACCTCCTCTTCCTCTACCTCTGCCATGTCTTCCTCTACCTGCATAGTTAGCTTGATATGTACCCGCTTCATCATCCACTTTCTTTGCATTTCCTTTGTTATCTTTGGACTTGCTTTTATCAGTGTATAAAGTTGAAGATTGATTACCTTTAGAGCTTTCTCCATTTTTGATAAGATTTGCCTCTTGGGTAAGTAGTTGTCCAATGAGTGTATTGAAATCAGATACATGCATGTCCATGCACAAATCCATAGCTCTGGTGAATGCTTCCCACTTGTCATCTTCCTTCAAGCCATTGATGACCTGCCTTATAATTTGCTCTTCATTTATTAACTCTCCAATGCTTCCCAACTGATCTCCTATGTCCTTGAGCTTTGTGAAAAAATCAGTCACATTTTGTTTGGGAGCCTTCTTGAGAGTTGTGAAATCCAACCATAGTTGATGCTTCCTAGCTTTGGTACTTGAAGAAAAGAAAGCTTCAAGTGCATCCTGTGAAGAGAGATGGTGGATGCAATCCAAAGATGAGTAGGTGCTACTACAACCAGCTTCACACTAGCCAACTGAGACTTCAGAGTTGATTAGTAGACCCTTTGAGCTTCCTAAATCCACCAAAATATCAGCCAAGTACTTTGGAACATGTATCCCAAAAGTTTAAGTCAAGACAGACTAGTTGCGAAATGACTAGCTCCCAAAACTTGCTATTTTTGGACATACACCTGCTGAAAAAATGAACAGTGCTCTTAACCTGGTAGGAATTAGAAAACTTCCTTTTGGGCATAGCAAATAGACTTAGCAAGCTTCCCAATCCAAGTTAAAACACTTCAAATGATGGACTGAGCACTGAGAACAAGTTTCAACAATTTCTGGAACCTCCCCAAAATTCTCGGGGCTCTGTAGAGATAGATCAGTAACAGTAAAATGTCGATATCTCCAAGAGTATTAATCCAATGACCTTGAAAATATATATGCACAAAGTAGAGAGTAGGTGCTATCCAACGCAAGTTAAATCACTGAAAAAGGTTCAGTAGAACTCGAGATATGACCTTCTGAAGTTACTGCTCTGAGTGAGTATAGCAGAGAACAAAACAGAGAAGTAGATGATAATAAATGTATAGATTCACATATGATTACAACCACATCGGCAATGAATCTTTGCACAATGGGAGTAGAATGATAGAGCTATGGAGTAAGCTCTTCAATCTCTACAAAATGACATGAAGTGGTCACGTACAAGGCTTGCTAATCGCCTCTTCCTTCTTGCTCCTTTTATAGCTATTCTTGGAGGGAGTTTTGAATTTGAATTCGAATGGCTCCACCTAAAAGTGATCCCCAAAGTTAGGAGAGATTCCCTCAGCTCAAAAATTCGTAATTTTGGTAGTTGGAGCCACGAATTTGTTTTTATATCATGGATGAGGTAAGCCATCCTTTTCCTTTTTTCTTTTTCCATTTACAAGAGATAAAATGTACTCTTTTACAAGAGGTGTTCACATGACTACTCATGTGACTTACAAATGAGGATAATATCAAATATATCAAGCATGTAGGCTTGGGTAAAATGCACCAACAGCTCCCCCTCAAGCCTAACATGCTTGGCCTTCAAATAAGTCTTCAATTGTCCTTGATTTCCTGCAAGCCAATCATCAACTTGAATCTACTTAATTTTGTACCATCAAGAGCTTTAGTCAACATGTCGGCACATTGCATATCTGTAGAGACATAGGATAGTTGAATATCCTTGCTCATTAGCTTCTCCCTTATGTAATGGTAGTGGACTTCAATATGCTTTGTTCTAGCATGGTATACCGGATTAGCTGCTAGATGTAGTGAGCTTGTGTTGTCACCAAAAATATGAGGTGTTGAAGAATGAAGTCCAAGATCTGTGTACAAAGACTTTAACCACATGATTTCTTGAGTTGCATTAGCCAAACCTCTATATTCAGCTTCGGTAGAAGATAATGCCACGGTTGGTTGCTTCTTCAATGACCAAGAAATGATTTTTGAACCTGCAAATGATATATACCCTGATGTGCTTCTTCTATCATCTTTAGATCCGGCCCAATCTGCATCTGAGTAGACCTTTAGCTCAATATCTGAAGTATATGAATAGAACAAACCTTCATTCATGGTCCCCTTTAGGTACTTGAGGACTCGCTTGGCTACTTCCATATGTGGTCTTCTCGGCTTATGCATAAACTGACTCAATATGCTAACACTATAGCATATATCCACCCTTGTGAGTGTTGCATAGTTCAAACTTCCAACCAAGCTTTGATAGCTTGTGATGTCTTCAATTGGCTCTCCTTCATAAGCACTAAGCTTATGATTTTGCTCCATAGGTGTACCTGCACACTTGGTATTTTCCATCTTGAACTTGACGAGCATGTCATGGACATACTTCCTTTGTGTGATGTATATACCTGAATCTGTGTAGATCAACTCCAATCCAAGAAAATAAGTGAGTGGTCCGAGGTCACTTATTTTGAACTCCTCCTTCATTTGACTCTTTACCTGTTTGATTCCTTCAAGATCATTGCCTGTGATAATAATATCATCAACATACACACATAAATAGATCACTTCAGATCCATTCCTCTTTATGAACAAAGAGATATCCGCCTTGCTAGCTTTGAATCCTTGGTCCTGCAAATAAGTCACCAATCTGAAATTCCAAGCTCTTGGAGCTTGCTTCAATCCATACAAAGCTTTCTTTAGTTTGCATACATAGTTAGGATGATGTGCATCCTCATATCCAGGAGGTTGTGCCATATACACTTCCTCAGAAATCCATCCATTCAAGAAGGCATTCTTTACATCAAGTTGATAAAGATTCCAATTTCTAGATGCAGCAAGACTAATGAGAACCCTAATTGTAGGCATTTTTGCAACAGGAGAGAAAGTCTCCTCATAATCAATACCATGGGTTTGAGCAAACCCTTTAGCAACTAACCTTGCTTTGTTTCTATTTATACTTCCATCTGGATTCCTCTTGATTTTGTATATCCATCGAGATCTGATTATCTTCATAGATGGCTTGTTAGGTACAAGCTCCCAAGTGTCATTCTCCTTCAAGGCTTCCATTTCTTCATCCATTGCATCTCTCCAAGCTTTCTTGCTTTGTGCTTCTTCGAATGTGGTAGGTTCTTCATTGGTTGAATCCTTTGCAATGTAGATTGAGTGCTTGGTGACCAAAGAAGTATCATAACCAAACTTTTCTGGTTTCTTCTTCTCCCTTGAAGACCTTCTAAGTGGTTGATGTGAGCTCTCCGGTCCATATGTAGCATCCTGCATCTTTGCTTTACCTTTGTTCTTCCATAGCTTTAGTCTTTCCAAGTCTTCTAGGTCAATCTCCGAATCACTTTCTTCAATCTGCTTTGGCTCCTTTGGTTGAAGTGATGGAAAGTCTTCATCCAAGTCATACGGCAGCTTCACTTTCCTGTCATCTTGGTTGGATTGTACAATCTATATCCTTTTTGGTTTTGGTCATAACCAATAAATACGCACTTCTCTGCCTTGGGATCCAATTTCCCTCTTACTTGAGAAGGAATGTGAGCATAGGCTAAGCATCCAAAGATTTTGCAATGCTCTAGACTAGGTCTTCTTCCATTCCACACTTCATATGGAGTGGTTCCATCTAGTGACTTAGATGGAAGTCTATTTATGAGATATGTGTCTGTAGACATAGCCTCTGCCCATAGGTAGTTTGGCAATCCCTTTTCGTTGAGCATGGACCTTGCAGCTTCAACAATAGCTCTGTTCCTCCTCTCTGCTACACCATTGAGTTCGGGTGTATACCTTGTAGTGACTTCCCTTTTAATGCCTCTTTCATGCAAGAAGGCATCAAATTCAGAAGAGAAGTATTCTCCTCCACCATCTGATCTGAGTCTTTTTAAAGTCCTACCTGTTTGGTTTTCAACAAGAGCAATATACTTCTTAAAGCAATTAAACACTTCATCCTTGTGCTTCATGAAAAACAGAATGGTCCACCTGCTACAATCATCTATGAAAGACACATAATATCTTGAACCTGATATAGATGGCTCCTTACTTGGAACCCACACATCTGTGTGCATTAGATCCAAAGGAGTTTGATACATATATCCTTTCTTATTGAAAGGTTGTCTATGAGCCTTGCCGAGTTGACAAGCTTCACACTTATAAATCATGTGTTGCCTTGTGATATTAGGCAAACCAAGTACACTTTGGTCCCTGCAAATCTGTTTGAGTGTCCTCTCACCAATGTGAGCAAGCCTTTTGTGCCATATCTCCAACTCTGTAAGAGTTTGAGATCCATAGCTAAACAAAGCTATGTTCTTTGTATCTTCCACTTCAAAAGTGAAAAGCCTTCCTGTCTTTTCTCCTTTGGCAATCCTTCGAAAGCCTTGCCTTGGGTCTTCAACATATGCTCCAAATCGGTTGAATCTAACCTGCAATCCTTTTTCAACAATCTGTCCAACACTTATTAAATTTTTGGTAATTGTAGGGACATACAAGACTTTGCTTAAGAGGTTCATATTCCCATCTGATGTCTTCACATTACCTATCTTCTCCACTGAGTGCTTTGTATCATCTCCTGTCTGCACTTCATGCTTGTTATGAGGATCTTCCAAATCAGAAAGTAAAGCCACATTTCCTGCTACATGGTTAGAGCATCCTGAATCAATGTAAAATATGTGATCATCATCCTTACCCTTCTTCGCTGATAGATTCATAATCAATAATGAATCTTCTTGACTTTGGTCCTCTGCATAGTTATTGTAATCTCTTCTTCCTCAATGGCCACTTTGATAGTTGTTGTAATTGTTGTTGTTGTTGTTGTAATTGTTGTTGTTGTTGTAGCCTCCATTGTATCTACCTCTATTTGATCCATAGCCACCTCTATTGAATCCTCTTCCTCTTGAGTTCCTTGGATTCGTGAAACATTCTTCAGTAGTATGGTTAGATAAGCCACATATGTTGCAAGGTTGAGATGATTGGAATCTCCCTCTGCCTTGCTTTCCACCTCTGCCTCTTCCTCTAGTTCTTCCTCTACCTGCAAAGTTTTCTTGGAAAGAGCTTCCTTCATCTTCATTCTTCCTATTCTTTGACTTGTCCTTGACTTTAGCTTTATCAGAATATAAGGCAAAAGTTTGATTACCTCTTGAGGACTCACCACCTTTGCTAATCTTTGCTTCATGAGTGAAGAGTTGGCCCATGAGTGTGTTGAGGTTGGGTACATGCATATCCATGTATAAATCCATGGCTGTTGTGAATGACTCCCACTTGTCGTCTGCTTTGATTCCATTCATGATTTGTCTTATGATTTGCTCCTCTTCAATTACCTCTCCACTGCTTCCAAGTTGGTCGGAAATCTCCTTCATCTTTGTGACATAATCAATCACATTTTGCTTCGGGCTTTTCTTCATTGTTGTGAACTCCATCCACAATTGGTTCTTCCTTACTCGAGTGTTGGAAGAGAAGAAAGAAGCAAGTGCATTCCAGGTTTCTCTTGATGTCTTGCATCCCTTGACATGAGGTAAAAGAAAATCAAAGATTGAGTTTAGAATATAGGACCTTGCAAGTGCATCCTTCGAACACCAATTCGAAAGTCCTTCCACTTCATCATGTGATGGTTTCCCTTTGTTCCTCATGGTTGGCATTGCTTCATGTCTAGATATGAATCCATATAGATTCCTCCCTTGAAGGTAAGCCTCCATCCTTAGAGACCATGCGGGGTAGTTGTTTCGATCCAATTTTTCAATTGTTGATGGAAATCCATCTCCCATGTTGCTTGACTATGCTCTGATACCACTGTGAAGAGAGATGGTGGATGCAATCCAAAGATGAGTAGGTGCTGCTACAACTAGCTTCACACTAGCCAACTGAGACTTCAGAGTTGATTAGTAGACCCTTTGAGCTTCCTAAGTCCACCAAAATATCAGCCAAGTACTTTGGAGCATGTATCCCAAAAGTTTAAGTCAAGACAGACTAGTTGCGAAATGACTAGCTCCCAAAACTTGCTATTTTTGGACATACACCTGCTGAAAAAATGAACCTTGCTCTCAACCTGGTAGGAATTAGAAAACTTCATTTTGGGCATAGCAAAAAGACTTAGCAAGCTTCCCAATCCAAGTTAAAACACTTCAAATGATGGACTGAGCACTGAGAACAAGTTTCAACAATTTCTAGAACCTCCCCACAATTCTCGGGGCTCTGCAGATATAGACTAGTAAGCAGAAAATGCTGATATCTCCAACGTATGAATCCAATGACCTTGAAAATTTATATGCACAAAGTAGACAGTACGCGCTATGCAACGCAAGTTAAATCACTGAAAAAGGTTCAGTAGAACTCGAGATATGACCTTCTGAAGTTACTGCTATAAGTGAGTATAGCAGAGAACAAAACAGAGAAGTAGATGATAATAAATGTATAGATTCACATATGATTACAACCACATTGGCAATGAATCTTTGCACAATGGGAGTAGAATGATAGAGCTATGGAGTAAGCTCTTCAATCTCTACAAAATGACATGAAGTGGTCACGTACAAGGCTTGCTAATCGCCTCTTCCTTCTTGCTCCTTTTATAGCTATTCTTGGAGGGAGTTTTGAAATCGAATTCGAATGGCTCCACCTAAAAGTGATCCCCAACGTTAGGAGAGATTCCCTCAGCTCAAAAATTCGTGATTTTGGTAGTTGGAGCCACGAATTTGTTTTTACATCATGGATGAGGTAAGCCATCCTTTTCCTTTTTTCTTTTTCCATTTACAAGAGATAAAATGTACTCTTTTACAAGAGGTGTTCACATGACTACTCATGTGACTTACAAATGAGGATAATATCAAATATATCAAGCATGTAGGCTTGGGTAAAATGCACCAACACATCCCACACTTCCTCAGATTTCTTAAAACTTCTAATGTGAGGCAACAAAAAATCTGAGATAGAGTTGAGGAGATAAGACCTTGCAAGTGCATCCTTGGAGCACCATGTGCTCAATCTTTCTTGCTCTTCTTGTGTTGGTCGACTTTTTTTCCTGAAACTTGGCATAAATTCATCTCCAGCCGCATAACCATATAAACTTCTACCTTGGAGATAAGCTTCCATTCTTAATGACCAAGCTGAGTAGTTACCTCTGTCCAATTTGTGAATTGATGAAGGAAATCCATCTGCCATGTTGTCCAACCTTGCTCTGATACCACTGTGAAGAGATGGATAGGTATGTGCTTAAAGATGAAGAGGTGTTGCAAAATCCTTGATCTACACCAGCCAATTGAACTCCAAGAGTATATGGTGGGCCCTTTTAGCTTGCCAATGGATGTATTAGAAACCCTATGTACCTTGGAAGATCACTCTCAAAAAGATAGATCAAAACAGATAAGTTGGAGTTAGTTCAGAGGTGAAAAACTTGCTATTTTGGTTCATACACCTCTCCACTGTTTTGCATAATTCTCTGAGCACAACAGCAATTAGCTTAATTCCTTTTGGGGAAGTATAGGTAACTTAAAGAGCTAACTTTCAAGACTAATCTCATAAAAAATAATAAACCACACACTGAGAATGAGTTTTAACAAGTGATGACATCATCTCGATTTTCACGGGCTGCTACAGTTTGAGACCAGTGAGCAGAAAAATAAGCATAAGTCAACTTGTAGGACTCCAATGATTATCTAACTTTGTATGGTTATACTAGAAAATACACTAAATCCAACAAGCTTTAAATCATTTCAGTTGAATAAGTAACCACTGACCAATGTCTCTGACAAGATGAGTGAAAAAATCGGGTACCTGACAGAGAAGTGAAGATGAACAGACCCTGTTGACTTCAAATGAACCTAACTGAATATTGCAACATCCAAATGACATGAAAATTTGTGAGCATATAGTAGACTTATAGAGCTAACTCTACGAAGTTAAATCACTGAAAAGGATGCACCAAGCTCAGAGAAAACATCTCTGCAATCTGACTGAGAAAATTGAGAGTAATGGTAGTGAGTAGTACACTTTACAAGAACATGGAAACATGAACCCAAATGATCATGAAAATGAAAGTATATTGCTTGTACAATCCAATGGACTTACTGATACATATGTGTGCCTTGTAATCACACCTTGATATGGCATAAAGATCAGCTCTTGGAGGTCTTCACATAGGTCTCTCTAACCACGACTAAAACTACCATCTATTTATAGTTGAGTTTGGGAGGCTAACGTCCCTCAATCACTCTCCAATCAATCAATGATTGATTTGATTCTCTACCTACCACAAATCACGAATTCGTGGCTCCTCTTTCCATTCTTGATCAAGTGGACTCAACCACTTAAGATTCTTTCACTTTTACATTAAGTAAACTCTTCAAAAGTTACAAGAGGTAGTTCACAAGTGAACTTTACATAGTCTTCATTTTAAAGCTTTTTTCATGACTTTGTGGGACTCAAGCCAATACTTAGGCTTGTCATAGACTTGCTCCAACAGCTCCCCTTCAAGCCAAGTATGCTTGAGGTCTTCAATATTCCAAGATTACCTCCAAACCAATCATAGCCTTGAATTTGCAAAGCTTTGTACCATCCAATGCTTTGGTTAGAATATCTGCACATTGTTGATGAGTGGACACATATGATATTTGAATCTGTTTGCTTAGAACCTTCTCTCGTACATAGTGATAATGAACTTCAATATGTTTAGTCCTTGCATGAAAAATAGTATTAGCAGCCAAATGAATAGAACTCATATTGTCACCAAAAATAGTTGGAGTTCCAAACTCCAATCCAAGATCTTTGAGTAATGTCTTCATCCACATATCTTCCTGAGTAGCTATGGCAAGACCTCTATATTCAGCTTCAATAGAAGAGAGAGCAACTGTGCGTTGCTTCTTGGCTGACCATGAAATGAGCTTTGAACCTGCAAAGGTAAGATAACCTGAAGTGCTCCTTCTATCTTCTTTCGAGTCAGCCCAATCTTTAGCAGAAAATAGCTTCAAACCTAAATCAGATACATAAGGATAATAAAGTCCTTCATTTATGGTTCCTTTGAGATACTTGAGAATCCTTTTGGCAGCATCCATATGTGGTTTCCTTGGTGTGTGCATAAATTGACTTAGCACACTCACACTGTAACATATATCGACTGTTGTCAATGTGGCATAGTTGGGACTACCCACTAGACATTGATATGATGTGATGTCCTCTATGAGTTCACCTTCATGTGAGCTCAATTTGTGATTCACCTCCATTGGAGTACCTGCAATCTTACAATCTTGAATCTTAAATTTTGCCAACATGTCCTTAATGTACTTTCTTTGAGTGAGAAACAAACCATGATCTTTGTAGACAAGTTCCAAACCTAGGAAGTAGGTAAGTGAACCCAAATCACTTATCTTGAACTCTTCTCTCATCTGATCTTTGATCTTCTTCATACCATCTGCATCATTTCCTGTCAATATAATATCATCTACATATACACATAAGTAGATGACCTCAAAATTACTCTTTTTGATAAAGAGTGAAGGATTTGCCTTGCTTGGTTGAAAGCCTTTGTCCTGCAAGAATGAAACAAGCCTGAAATTCCAAGCTCTTGGAGCTTGCTTGAGACCATACAATGCTTTGTTAAGTTTACACACATAATCAGGATAAACTTGATTCTCAAAACCAGGTGGTTGTGCCATATATACCTCTTCTATTATCCAACCATTCAAGAATGCATTCTTTACATCTAGTTGAAGTATATTCCAATTCTTGGAAGAGGCAATACTAAGCAAAACCCTAATAGTAGGCATTTTTGCCACAGGAGAGAAAGTCTCCTCATAATCAATTCCCTGAGTTTGTGCAAAGCCTTTTGCTACAAGCCTTGCCTTATACCTGTTAATGGAACCATCAGAATTCTTCTTGAGTTTATAGACCCATCTTGAGCCTATTACCTTCATGGATGAAGTCTTGGGCACCAAATCCCAAGTGTTGTTTTCCTCAAGTGCTTCAATCTCTTCCTTCATTGCATGCTTCCATTCTGTTTTTGCTTTGGCCTCTTCAAATGATGACGGATCCTCTTGGTTTATGTCCTGTGCTATGTAGATAGAATGTTTACTTACTAATGAGGTGTCAAACCCATACCTTTCTGGTTTTTTCTTTTCCCTCATAGATCTTCTTAGGCCATGATGTGATGATTATGCCACATGTCCAAGTTCCTGCAATTTTGCTTTACCTTTAGACTTCCATGCTTTCATCTTTCCATCTGAGATTCTTCATCATCCTCTGAGGTGTCTTGTTCTTCAATCCTTGGTTGTTCTCTACCAAGCTTTGGAAAATCTTCTTCAAGATCATATGGTAAATTGACCTTCCTACATGAATCTTCATACCATCAATTGTTCGCATCAAAAACTACATCTCTGTTTACCAAGGATCCTTTGTTGGTAGGGTTGTATAACCTATAGCCCTTTTGATTGTTGTCATATCCAATAAATACACACCTTTCTGCCTTTGGATCCATCTTGCCTCTAACCTATGAAGGAACATGAGAAAAAGCAATACATCCAAAAATTTTACAATGATCTAAGCTTGGTCTTCTTCCATTCCAAGCCTCATATGGAGTCATCCCATCAAGGGATTTTGAAGGCAGCCTGTTAATCAAGTAAGTGGCTCTAGATACAACTTGAGCCCATAGATAATTAGGCAAATGCTTTTCATTTAACATAGACCTTGCAGCTTCAACAATTGTCCTATTCCTCCTTTCTACCACTCCATTTTGCTTAGGAGTGTACCTTGTAGTTACCTCTCTTTTGATTCCTCTTTCTTGAAGAAAAGAATCAAACTCATGGGAGAAGTATTCTCCCCCTTCATCTGACCTTAGCCTTTTTAGTGATTTACCTGTTTGATTCTCCACAAGAGCCAAATATCTTTTGAAACATGAAAAAAATTCATCTTTGTGTTTCATAAAGAATAGGATAGTCCATCTATTGCAATCATCAATAAAGGAGACATAATACCTTGATCCAGATATTGAAGCTTCCTTGCTGAGTCCCCATACATCTGTATGAACCAACTCCAAGAGATCTCCATGCATATAACCTTTCTTCATGAATGGTAACCTGTGAGACTTTCCAAATTGACATGCACTACACTTATAAATCATATGTTGTTTTGAAAAATTAGGGAGTCCAAGTACACTTTGGTCCCTGTAAATTTGCTTTAATGACCTTTCACCAATATGTGCTAACCTTGTGTGCCATACTTCCAATTCTATGAGTGTCTGACTACCATAATTAAAGAGAGCAATGTTTCTAGTGTCCTATAATTTAAATGTGAACAATCTACCTGTCTTTTCACCTTTTGCAATTTTTCTGAATCCTATACTTGGATCTTCAACAAATGCTCCTGCTTTTGTGAACCTGACTTGCAACCCTTTCTCTACTATCTGCCAAACACTTATCAAATTCTTTGTAATGGAAGGGACATAGAGTACCTTACTGAGTAGGTTGATGTTTCCATCAGGTGCTTTGACATTGCCTATTTTCTCCACAGGATGTCTTGTGTCATCTCCTGTTTGTACCTCATGCTTATTCCTTGTATCTTCTAAATCTGATAGGAGTGCCACATTTCCTGCCACATGATTTGAACAATCTGAATCTATGTAGAAAACATGCTCATCAAATTTAGCTTGTGGCATAGCCATGTTCATGATCAATAATGAATCCTCTTTGTTTGAGTCTTCTATGTAGTTATTGTAGTCTCTCCTTCCTTTGTAGCCTCCTTTATAGTTTGAATGATTGTAGTTGTTGTAGTTGCCATGATAATTGTTGAACCTTCCTCTTGAGTAGCCATAACTTCCTCTATTGTATCCTCTGCCTCTTTGATTCCTGGAATTCCTAAAGCAATTTTCAGTTGTATGATTAGTTAGTCCACAAATAGAACATGAGTTGGAGTCTTGGGATCTCCCCCTGCCTTGTCTACCTCCTCTTCCTCTACCTCTACCATGTCTTCCTCTACCTGCATAGTTAGCTTGATATGTACCCGCTTCATCATCCACTTTCTTTGCCTTTCCTTTGTTATCTTTGGACTTGCTTTTATCAGTGTATAAAGCTGAAGATTGATTACCTTTAGAGCTTTCTCCATTTTTGATAAGCTTTGCCTCTTGGGTAAGTAGTTGTCCAATGAGTGTATTGAATTCAGATACGTGCATGTCCATGTACAAATCCATAGCTCTGGTGAATGCTTCCCACTTGTCATCTTCCTTCAAGCCATTGATGACCTTCCTTATAATTTGCTCTTCATTTATTAACTCTCTAATGCTTCCCAACTGATCTCCTATGTCCTTGAGCTTTGTGACAAAATTAGTCACATTTTGTTCGGGAGCCTTCTTGAGAGTTGTGAAATCCAGCCATAGTTGATGCTTCCTAGCTTTGGTACTTGAAGAAAAGAAAGCTTCAATTGCATCCCACACTTCCTGAGATGTCTTACAACTTCTAATGTGAGGCAACAAAAAATCTGAGATAGAGTTTGTTAGCTCACAAGATGGTTGGTTTTTATGCACTAATGTGGTTCTATTTGGCAGGAAAATACGTTTGATTTCAGGTATTTGAAGAGTGGAATCGACGATTGATGAGAAGTATTTGGAGTGTGTAGGGCCTCTCCTACAGTGCGTTTGAAGAGAGTTACTGATGCCTGATGTCGCGTCTTTAATACAAGCTATTGTGCACAAAGGAAAGAGGCTCATTGGTGATTGTGGGGATTATTAGAGACATCTGAGGGGTTGTGCTGCTCTAGAGATAATGTGGTTATGGATTTCTAGTTTGATACCAACGCCACAGCGTCAATTGCAAAGTTGGATTCGCATGATCGGAGGATTTTATTGGAAGCATGTGAAATTTTGAAGGTGATGCATACAGTAAATTGCAAGAGATCGGTGCACTTAGTCTCACTTGGCAAAAAGATGTATCCTCATAAGTGAGCGCTTCTAGATGAATACTTATCCGTTAATGGAAAGTGATGGCAGTACTTCTATACATGCTTTAGAGCAACAAGAAAATGATGTGGATGATAAAGTCGTGCATCTGAAGGTTTCACCTTTCTACGATTATGGTCTTTTTAGGTGAAAGTAATTATCAAAGATGAATGGACAATGGAATAGGGAAATGTTTTTCCTATAACTTTGAAAAGTTACAGTGCCACCCTTTTCCCAAAAGGATCCGTTCTAGAAAACGAGAATAGATGGTAGCACATCAAGTTGCTACTATGAATACATCTGTTAGCTTGGCACAATTGGTAGGGGGGATATTCGTGCGGACTGAGAGAGTCTATATTGGGAAGGGGGGGGCATCTCTTCTTATCTTATCCACTGAGATATAGGGTGCTTAAAATTTTTTTTTTCCTCGGGGGCTCTCCGTGTGTCTCCCCCGTTTTGGTTCTTCTCGTTTTTCTGCAGGTGTGAGGGCTGCTGCTGGTCGGAAGGTGTCGGGCTCTTGCTATCGAAGGGGGAAGACCCTCTGGAAGCTTCGCTGCGGGTTGTGGGAGAGAACAACAGGCGGGTGTCTCTTGTTTTTTTTCTGGTGGGTTTTGTACAGGCATACAATATAGGGGAGAGTTGGAGCTTTGAAGAAGATCATTCATTCCTATTCGGACGACGAAGAAATACAAGGGGGAACCTCATGCAAATAGATTCTTCTCATATGTGAAAGTTGAAATGTTTCAGAATGATTAGCTTCGCCTTGCTCAAGAATTATTAGGGGGATGGTTGTTCTTCATATAACTTGGTGACTCCTATACTTTTCTCAAGAGAAAAGATGGTTAGCGCAAGGGCCAACTACAAGAAACGAGGGAGGATCGATCTATGTTGAGGATTTAACAGACGAATCCTGTGTGGAGGCTGATGTGGAATCGGCTGATGTCTTCGGTTTAGTGTGGCTGTCAAATATAAGAATGAAGACTTCAACGTTGAGGTGGTGATGGAATAGTTATCCGATTGATAATTGTTGAAGATGGCATCATGGATTGACTCCAAAATTTAGTGATGGCTCTTTCTGCACATATCACGAGCTCAGTTTGTTTCAACTAGAATTGTTACAGAAAGTATCAAGGTGTTGCAAATTCTAAGAAAATGGAACAAAGAACTACATGTGTTTGCTCTTAAGTTAATCAAGCTATGATGGTCTTCTTGATGGTCTCTCTCAAAGGATACATAATAGCTAAAACTCTGGTATAGATATTTAAATTTCTGTAAGTGTCCATTGAAACGTTTGTGGGTTTCCATGTATGATTGACGCACTCTTGTGTATGTTGTTTGAAGAAGAAAAAGTAGAAGTAGTATTTGAGCACATTCATAACTAGTGTGAGAACATTATTAGTTTAACGAGATATCGCTTACTTGCATTGTTGCACTGTTGTGAATGACCTTGGGTTGCTTTGCATATTTAGAAGGCCATCTACCAATGGTTTAAGGACAGGCTATTGCTCGGTTTGAATGATTGAATTGAAATGGATTATCTTGCATATATCAGGGTGACTGTCAATCTTGTAAATTTGTATCTTTAATCATTGCGCAGAACTGTAGTCTCCATTTTCTTGCGAGTAAAATGCCGTGATAGTTTATGTGGGTTTACGGATTTATTTTTGACTTCTCAAGTGAGCCTAACAGGCTCTAAAACTATGAGAAATATCACTTCAAGCAGAAATAGAATTATATATGAAAAAATTGTACCCAGGAATGCATAGGTTAAGAGAGAGAATGGTGAAAAAATAAAGAGGAAGAAGAAGAAAGTGTATATGAGAGTTTGAGGTCGTAATCGAGTGAGATAAATGTTTGAGCCTTGAGAACATGAGAGTTTCAAGTGTGCTTGAAGATAAGTGTGCGTGAGCGAGTGAGTGTACAGGAGGTAAAGGGTAGAATGTGAGTGAGAAAGAGTATATGAGGGGAAGGGAAAGGTAGTGCTAATTCATGTTAGTGTGTAAGCTTGAGTGTAGGAGGACAAGAGTGTGTAGAGGATAAGTGTGTGGGCAAAAGAAATGAAGCAAAGGTAAGTGGGGGAGAGCGAGTGAAAGAGAGAACTAGGAACTAAGTGGACTTGGAAGGTGTGAGCAAGGAAAGAGGGAGGTTCCGAGAGGTAACCACTAGAGTTGGTTTCCCCTTTGTGTATGTATTTTCTCATATCCCCCATCAATACTTTGGAGTGAAATTGTGGACTTAGGGAGACCAAAATTGACCTAGTATGAGAAGGGTTGGGCAAAATATCACTTTGTGTAAAGGCACTCTCCCTTGGGTTAGGAGAGGAAACATTTTGGTGCGTTTGCCAGGAACCTATGAGCTAGTGCATAGACATAGGAAGAATCCATTGCGAGATAATTGTGGGTTCCAGGTAATCCAATTGGACCGATTCCGAGGGGTTTGAACAAAATAGAGTCTTGTATAATCACTTTTTCCTGCGGCGTTAGAACTGAACATTTTGGTGCGTTTGCCGGGAATAGCTTGGTTCGTCTCTATAAGAGAGTGCCATAGGTTCGCCTAGCGCCACATGTTGGCAGAGCTTGCAGACCAAAGATCTAGTACATGAGCGAGGGGAGCTCATCGTCAAGAGCAACACAAACGCAAAGAGAGGAACGCGCTCAGAGAAGAGCCCTTGAAAGAGAAAGGAAGAGGTGGGAATCACAAGTTGAGTCAACCTCGACTAGCTCGAAGAAATCAGCCAAAAACGTGTACTCCCTTAGGAGAGTCGCGAATCAAGTGCGGAAGTTTGAAGGAGGGATCCTGAGGCCACGTGCACTAAATTTCTGGGATCGAAGTGACATTGACATCACACCTCTGTTCGAAATGGCTCAGCGGATTTCGGTTCACTTGGGGGACTTCACCAAGTTTTCAGGTACTTGGGACGAAGATCCGGATAGTTTTATCCAGCTATTTGAGGTTACCTGTGAGGCCAATGATGTAGTTGACCAGGATCAAAGGTTGAGAATTTTTCTGGCTATTCTTCGTGATGAGGCAGCCAATTGGTATGGGAATTTGACACCACAAGAGCGTGGAATGTATCAGATGCTCAAGGAAGCCTTCTTGGCAAAGTTTTGACGACAAGGCTTCCAAGATAGATTGGCCCAACAGCTGGATTACTTGCGACAAGGAGTCAATGAGAGCATCGATAACTACATTCAAAGAATGGAAACGTTGGTAAGAAAGATGGGCGCGAATGCCCCGAACGATGAGACATTGAAACGAAGATTCATTTCGGGATTGAGAGATCCTACGGCACAGCAGCATATTAGCCTGACAAGACCTGCAACTTTAATGGATGCTAAGGAACAAGCGAGGCTTTGGGAGGAAGTACAATTATGTCAACAGAGGAAGATGGAGCTCTTATACGAGCCTATGGGAGGCCCAGGAAATATACCGATGAAAGATCCTGGCCAAGGAAGTTCCGCGTTGACGACTCCAGCTTTTGTAGCTGCCACTAGTAAGCCAGGCGAGACAAAGCCTGCGCTAACTGAAGAACGAATGTTGGAGTTGGTCACACAAGCTATAAAAGCAGCCACAATGACTCAGGAGACATACACAGTAAAACCAGAGGTCACAACAAACCCGAATCAAGTGTTTCGATCAAATACATGGTGTGGAAAGTGCCATGGTTACGGCCATTTGGCTTCAGAATGCCCTACAGTCTCGAGAGTATTCACAGATAGATCACCGCCTAGAATGCGTTGCACTTTTTGTGGAAGAACAAATCACACAGAGGACCGATGTTACAACAAGAGAGCCTATGAAGAGAGGACCATGAAATCGGGAGATACAAGAGAGAGACCTTACACGTGATTGCCCGCTCAAAGTGTCCCACCTACATCTCGTTGGGAAAACAGACCTACTTATGGATATGGTGCTCAAGGTCAAGGAGGAGACTATCCAAGAGGAGTCGCACGTGATCAAAGGAGAGATGGTCCAATCCAGTGCTGGAGATGCCATGGCTTTGGCCATACTCAATCTAGATGTCCAAACGAAAAGAAGCCAATTGATTATACCCCACTATGTAGGTATTGTAGTGGAGAGGGCCACTTTGATGAAGATTGTCCAAAACGAAGAGCTACCGCCGGCAAGGAAAAAGGACCAGTAGGGTCCTCGAATTATGTTGACACTCAGATGCATTCCACAACGAGAGCTCAAGAGCAAGTTCCTACGATCGGAGTAGTGTTCAAGACACCGAACCCTCAAGAAGGCTCTAGCTCATCAATGCACTTTGTGGATGCTTACGAGGCCAAGAAACCACATAAAGAGCCAACTGTGGCAGTAGTCACAAGGACTCAAGAGTATTCGAAGAAGCATCCGGAAGGCGAACACAAAAAAGCTAGCCAGGACAAGATAACCAAACAGGGAGAGGTAGAGAACCAAGCTAGAGGATTTGATGAGCAGCAAGAGTTTGAGGATGGGGAAGAGATTGAGATCCTTCCACCAGTGACCAAGGAGTTTGTGCCGGGCATAGCTCCATTCCCTGAAAGATTAAGGACTCCGAGATGTAGGAAAGAAGGACAAAGTTTAGGGGAAGTGGATATCGTAAAACTGTTGGCTGACACGGAAGTCACGTTAGACATTGGCACATTGCTAAAATGTTCACCTGCTTATAGGAAACAATTCTACAATGAATATATTAAGAAGCCGAGGAAAGCTCGAGATAAAAAGAGACAAGATAAAGATGTCCAAGGGATCATTCAAAGCATTACGACGCAAATTGATTCGAACGCACCAGCTGTGACGGTCGAGATTAAAGGGTATGCACTCCCTGGTGCTCAATTAGATAGTGGAGCCGCAGTCAACTTAATGACTGAGTTTATGATTAAATCTTTGGGCCTCAACCACATGGAAGAAACGCCGATGTCCTTGAGAATGGCAGATCAAACACAAGTAAAGCCTGCAAGTCTTTTGAAGAATGTAAGCACAGTTGTGGGCGGTCTAGAATTTAAAGTTGATTATCTGATAGTAAGACCAAGGACCTCAGAGACCACTTTCTCGATCTTACTTGGACGGCCATGGCTGGTGCAAGCCGAATGTGTGCATGACTGGCGCACATGTTTTATTTCAATAGGGCCAAAGTCTGATCGGACTCAAATACAAGTATCCCCACCTTCAAGCAACAAGAAGAAGACAATAATAGTCGATGAGATGGAAAAGAAAGAAAAGGAGAAAGCAAGGCAAGAGATTGCAGGAGCTAGGTTTTCTTTGAACACGGACACCTACAAGAATCTGCTTCAAGACGGGTTCAACTTGTAGTTCTTTAAGAATCAAGACATGAAGATGGGAGAATATCAAAATCCATTGCTCTATAACGACGATTCCGATCAGGAGTTGCTAGGATGGTTGACACATATACAAGTGAATTTGAGTGCTACATGTTGAGTATAGACGCAAGTAAAAACAAAGCTACTCAATCCCTGGAGAAGGGAACTTCAAAAGAAGAGCTGGAGCTGGAGTTAGCTCCGACAATGGAAGTGCAACAGTTGAGAGAAAGAGTTAGAATGCTAGAAGCAGAGATTCTAAAGAGAAGTCGAGAATCGGAAAAGGAAGCGAAGAGTAAGACTAAAGCGTCGGAAGCCATTGCAAAAGCTGAATTAAAGAAATTAGGTTCAATCGAAACAGAACAAAACAATGATTTACTGGCCAACCATGCACGCGTGATCGGAGAGCACATTCCAATCACAACTTCATCAAGGAATAAGGAATATTCGCGAGAAGCTCAGGTGAAAAAATGGGAAGTTCTTGAGCATGGGGTCAGAGCTACCAGACGAAATACGAGATCGCATTAAAATGACACTCAAAAATTTCGGCAAGGCCTTTGCATGTTCATACAGTGACCTGAGAGGAATTGATCCCCGAATCCGCCAACATTATATAGACTTGGAAGAAGGCACACGACCAATATGTCAACGACTTAGGCGGACAAATCCAGTCTACTCGGAATTGATCAAGTTAGAATTGACTAAGTTATTGGAAGCAGGATTCATATATCCCATCGCGTCCAGCGAATGGGTATCACCAATTGTAGTTGTTCCGAAGAAAAATAAGAAAATCCGTATTTCCATAGATTATCGAAAGTTGAACGAGCGCACAAAGAAGGATCATTTCCCTTTGTCGTTTACTGATCAAATCTTGGACAGAGTGGCTGGCCATAAATTGTACTCGTTTTTACATGGTTTTAGTGGGTACAACCAGATCCAAATCCATGAAGAGGATCAATCAAAAACTACTTTCACCACGGAATGGGGCACATACGCATATCGTGTGATGCCATTTGGATTATGCAATGCACCGGCCACATTCCAGAGGGCAATGATAGCTGCATATCAAGACTACTTGCAGGATTGGATGGAGATATTTCTCGATGACTTTGCGATCAGAGGCGACGATGAAAACATGATGGAGAGGATCGAAGCTATTTTAAGAAGAAGCATTGAAAAAGGCATCGCATTAAATCCTGAAAAGTGTACATTTGGAGTACGAAGAGGATTGCTTTTGGGACATGTTATTTCCGAAAAAGGAATCGCGGTCGACGAGGATAAAGTGGAAAAGATCGGACAACTTCCACCGCCTCAAAACTTGCGGCAACTCAGAGGATTCTTGGGGCATGCTAATTATTATCGACGATTTATATTAAATTTTGCATCCTTAGCGGCACAACTGACGAATCTTTTGAGGAAGGACCAACAATACCAATGGACTGGAGATGTCAAGTTGCATTCGACTCGATCAAAGAGAGATTGATAAATGCACCGATTTTGGTAGCACCCGACTGGACGAAAGAATTCCATGTGCATACCGACGCTTCTCATATTGTGGTTGGAGCAGTGCTATGCCAAGCCGATGAAAAGCAGTTGGATCACCCTATTTATTACGCAAGTCGCAATTTGAATAGCACTGAGAGGAACTACAGGACTACGGAGAAGGAATGTCTATCGATGATCTTTGCGGTAAACACGTATCGGCATTACTTGATGGGAAAACATTTCACGTTTTATGTGGATCATGAAGCCCTCAAGTATATCATTAATAAACCCGAGCTATCAGGACGATTGATGAGGTGGATGCTACTCCTCCAAGAATTTCAGTTCACAGTGGTAACCAGACCTGGCAAAGCGCATATATTGGCCGACCATTTATCTCGAATTGTTAATGAGGAGCCAATCTCTGGTGTGCCCGATGATGCTCTTGATGGGCATCTATTCCGGGTTGATGCTAAAGTACCTTGGTATGCCGACTTGGTGAACTTCTTATGCACCACTAAATATCCGCCAGGAGCAAGCAAGAGAGAGAAGCAAAAACTGTTAGCATTGGCGAAGCACCATAGCATCATTGGTGGGCAGCTCTATCGATATTTTGTACATGAAAGCATTTATCGGAGGTGTCTCGAGGAAGAAGAAGCAACCCTAGTGTTGAGAGCATTACATGATGAACCCTGTGGTGGACATTTTGCTGGTGAATTGACGGCAAGAAAGATTTTATTGGCTGGGTATTGGTGGCCAACGTTGTTTAAAGATTCTCACACATACTGCAAGAAATGCGACAAATGCCAACGAATGGGCAAACCCACATTAGCACATGCTACTCCTCTTACGCCAGTGCTTGCTCTTAAGCCTTTTGAAAAATGGGGAATTGATTTTGTGGGGCCTATTGATCCTCCCTCAAGACGTAGATCCAATAGGTATATCTTGGTCTGCACTGACTATGTTACCAAGTGGGTAGAAGCCAAAGCTCTGAAGACTAATCGAGCTGTTGATGTGGCCAAATTTTTGTATGAACAAATTATCACTCGATTCGGATGCTCGTTGGAGATAGTGAGTGACAGAGGAACACATTTTGTCAACGAATTGATCGAGGAGTTAATGGAATTGTATAAGATCAAGCATCGGAAGAGCACTCCATATTACCCGAGGGCGAATGGACAAGTGGAGGTCACCAACAAGGTGCTGGAATAGATTCTGGCAAAGACAGTAGCTGTGCATAGGAGAGACTGGGATGAGAGACTTTTGGAAGCCTTGTGGGCATATCGAACATCCTACCGAGTGACGACTAAGAGTACCCCGTTCTCCCTAGTATATGGCGAGGAAGCCATCTTTCCCATCGAAAAAGAAGTTCCGACATTAAGAGTGGCCATCGAGGCTAGGCTGGGAGAGGAAGAGTCATTAAAGGAGAGGTACATACAACTGGTCAAGCTAGAAGAAAAGAGACTCATTGCACAGCAAAGTCTGGAAGCTATTCAGAGAAGACATAAGGAGAGGCATGACAAGAATCTCAAGACCTATGCGATTCAAGAAGGGGATTTGGTGCTAGTTTATGATAGTAAATATTATAAATTCCCGGGGAAGTTACAGACAAGATGGGCAGGACCGTTTAAGGTGGTGGAACTCAACTCCAATGGTTCCATGAAAATTCAAGATTTAGGAAAAGAATGTGCTCCCGTGAAGGTTAACGCGCTTCGAGTTAAACCATATTTCAAGTGATATTAAGATGGGAGAAGCCAGATGAGATCCAACAGAAGTACGTAGTTGACTCCTTGTACATACATGTATAGTTATATATATATTTATATATATGCGCATATGTTAGTTATGATTTTTGTTGTCATAAATATTATCATGTGCTAGCTCAAGAATTTTGGACTTCTAGTATTTTTTGTGTTATGCAGAGACTGTTAGGAGCTAAGTAACAAAATGGCAGACCAAGTAACGCAACTCTATTTGTACGAGCTAAGGATATATTTCTCGGACCAAACATTCGCCCGCATGGACATAGATGTCGACGACTTTGAGACAGAATATGATGTTGAGGAAGCGCATTGGCTGCTATGCTTTATAAACCAGGGTTTGGGTGTTGCATTTTATATTGAGTGTTTTGAGGAATACCTGATCCGACATGTAGGATGGGTGGGGGATCGATATTACTATTTCGACCCTTCGAGGGAAATGCCTAACGAAGAGAATGATATCACTTGGGCTTGGGTAGATGTGTTGACGATAGGAAGTGATGACGGAGCTCCTGAAGTTGAGCCTCACTCGCCCTAGGGAAGTCATCGGGATGCGCGTACGAGTTGAGGCTATATGAGACATCCAGGGGACCCACATTCTAGATCATCTAAGGATAGGTACATGAGGGACTAAGGCATAGCCGGCTGTAGTTACCAAGTGAAAAGTCAAATCGATGAATACATATGTAGTGTCTGTAATTGAAAGAATAGAGTGAAGAGGTGGTTGATCTGTCAAAGGCTAGAGTGTATATGTTTGCAAATGGTAGATGCAATAATGGGGTATGCATTTTGGGTATGTAGCATCTCCTGTTGGATTCATTTCAGTTGTTGTTGTTCATTTCGGTATTTCCATTTCTGTTTTTTCGCAATCATAGTTGCATGTGTAAAACATGGAAAGGTATGTATGTGTCATTTTGGTTGAGACTGTGTTCATAATGGAATGCATGAGCAATTTGATGTATGCGGAATTGGAGTTGCATATATGTGCATGTTCTTGGATCATTTGGAAGTGACTGATTTGTATGTATTCAAGAGTGATTTTTTTAGCACTAATAGCTTAAATGAGTGCAGGTCCACTTGGAATGATGGCTCGACGAAAAGGTATGCGAACTATTTGTAAATTGACATGTTCATGGTTGTTTGGATTTTATTGCAGCAAGAATAGCTTGTCGGGGACGACCTCGCAAATAAGAAGAGGGGAGTATGTTAGCTCACAAGATGGTTGGTTTTTATGCACTAATGTGGTTCTATTTGGCAGGAAAATACGTTTGATTTCTGGTATTTGAAGAGTGGAATCGAAGATTGATGAGAAGGTTTTGGAGTGTGTAGGGCCTCTCCTACAGTGCGTTTGAAGGGAGTTACTGATGCCTGATGAAGCGTCTTTAATACAAGCTATTGTGCACAAAGGAAAGCGGCTCATTGGTGATTGTGGGGATTATTAGAGACATTTGGGGGGTTGTGCTGCTCTAGAGATAATGTGGTTATGGATTTCTAGTTTGATACCAACGCCACAACGTCAATTGCAAAGTTGGATTCGCATGACCGGAGGATTTTATTGAAAGCATGTGAAATTTTGAAGGTGATGCATACAGTAAATTGCAAGAGATCGGTGCACTTAGTCTCACTTGGCAGAAAGATGTATCCTCATAAGTGAGCGCTTCTAGATGAATACTTATCCGTTAATGGAAAGTGATGGCAGTACTTCTATACGTGCTTTAGAGCAACAAGAAAATGATGTGGATGATAAAGTCGTGCATCAAAAGGTTTCACCTTTCTACGATTATGGTCTTTTTAGGTGAAAGTAATTATCAAAGATGAATGGACAATGGAATAGGGAAATGTTTTTCCTATAACTTTGAAAAGCTACAGTGCCACCCTTTTCCCAAAAGGATCCGTTCCAGAAAACGAGAATAGATGGTAGCACATCAAGTTGCTACTATGAATACATCTGTTAGCTTGGCACAATTGGTAGGGGGGATATTCGTGCAGACTGAGAGAGTCTATATTGGGAAGGGGGGGGCATCTCTTCTTATCTTATCCACTGAGATATAGGGTGCTTAAATTTTTTTTTTTCCTCGGGGGCTCTCCGTGTGTCTCCCCCATTTTGGTTCTTCTCGTTTTTCTGCAGGTGTGGGGGCTGCTGCTGGTCGGAAGGTGTCGGGCTCTTGCTCTCAAAGGGGGAAGACCCTCTGGAAGCTTTGCTGTGGGTTGTGGGAGAGAACAACAGGCGGGTGTCTCTTGTTTTTTTTCTGGTGGGTTCTGTACAGGCATACAATATAGGGGAGAGTTGGAGCTTTGAAGAAGATCATTCATTCCTATTCGGACGACGAAGAAATACAAGGGGGAACCTCATGCAAATAGATTCTTCTCATATGTGAAAGTTGAAATGTTTCAGAATGATTAGCTTCGCCTTGCTCAAGAATTATTAGGGGGATGGTTGTTCTTCATATAACTTGGTGACTCCTATACTTTTCTCAAGAGAAAAGATGGTTAGCGCAAGGGCCAACTACAGGAAACGAGGGAGGATCGATCTATGTTGAGGATTTAACAGACGAATCCTGTGCGGAGGCTGATGTGGAATCGCCTGATGTCTTCGGTTTAGTGTGGTTGTCAAATATAAGAATGAAGACTTCAACGTTGAGGTGGTGATGGAATAGTTATCTGATTGATAATTTTTGAAGATGGCATCATGGATTGACTCCTGAATTTAGTGATGGCTCTTTCTGCACATATCACGAGCTCAGTTCGTTTCAACTAGAATTGTTACAGAAAGTATCAAGGTGTTGCAAATTCTAAGAAAATGGAACAGAGAACTACATGTGTTTGCTCTTAAGTTAATCAAGCTATGATGGTCTTCTTGATGGTCTCTCTCAAAGGATACAGAATAGCTAAAACTCTGGTATACGCATTTAAATTTCTGTAAGTGTCCATTGAAACGTTTGTGGGTTTCCATGTATGATTGACGCACTCTTGTGTATGTCGTTTGAAATAGAAAAAGTAGAAGTAATATTTGAGCACATTCATAACTAGTGTGAGAACATTATTAGTTTAATGAGATATCGCTTACTTGCATTGTTGCACTGTTGTGAATGACCTTGGGTTGCTTTGCATATTTAGAAGGCCATCTACCAATGGTTTAAGGACAAGCTATTGCTCGGTTTGAATGATTGAATTGAAATGGATTATCTTGCATATATCAGGGTGACTGTCAATCTTGTAAATTTGTATCTTTAATCATTGCGCAGAACTGTAGTCTCCATTTTCTTGCGAGTAAAATGCCGTGATAGTTTATGTGGGTTTACGGATTTAGTTTTGACTTCTCAAGTGAGCCTAACAGGCTCTAAAACTATGAGAAATATCACTTCAAGCAGAAATAGAATTATATATGAAAAAATTGTACCCAGGAACGCATAGGTTAAGAGAGAGAATGGTGAAAAAAAAAAGAGGAAGAAGAAGAAAGTGTATATGAGAGTTTGAGGTTGTAATCGAGTGAGATAAATGTTTGAGCCTTGAGAACATGAGAGTTTCAAGTGTGCTTGAAGATAAGTGTGCGTGAGCGAGTGAGTGTATAGGAGGTAAAGGGTAGAATGTGAGTGAGAAAGAGTATATGAGGGGAAGGGAAAGGTAGTGCTAATTCATGTTAGTGTGTAAGCTTGAGTGTAGGAGGACAAGAGTGTGTAGAGGATAAGTGTGTGGGCAAAAGAAATGAAGCAAAGGTAAGTGGGGGAGAGCGAGTGAAAGAGAGAACTAGGAACTAAGTGGACTTGGAAGGTGTGAGCAAGGAAAGAGGGAGGTTCCGAGAGGTAACCACTAGAGTTGGTTTCCCCTTTGTGTATGTATTTTCTCATATCCCCCATCAATACTTTGGAGTGAAATTGTGGACTTAGGGAGACCAAAATTGACCTAGTATGAGAAGGGTTGGGCAAAATATCACTTTGTGTAAAGGCACTCTCCCTTGGGTTAGGAGAGGAAACATTTTGGTGCGTTTGCCAGGAACCTATGAGCTAGTGCATGGACATAGGAAGAATCCATTGCGAGATAATTGTGGGTTCCAGGTAATCCAATTGGACCAATTCCGAGGGGTTTGAACAAAATAAAGTCTTGTATAATCACTTTTTCCTGCGGTGTTCGAACTGAACAGAGTTGAGGAGATAAGACCTTGCAAGTGCATCCTTGGAGCACCATGTGCTCAATCTTTCTTGCTCTTCTTGTGTTGGTTCACTTTTGTTCCTGAAACTTGGCATAACTCCATCTCCAGCCATATAACCATATAAACTTCTACCTTGGAGATAAGCTTCCATTCTTAATGACCAAGCTGAGTAGTTACCTCTGTCCAATTTGTGAATTGATGAAGGAAATCCATCTGCCATGTTGTCCAACCTTGCTCTGATACCACTGTGAAGAGATGGATAGGTATGTGCTTGAAGATGAAGAGGTGTTGCAAAATCCTTGATCTACACCAGCCAATTGAACTCCAAGAGTATATGCTGGGCCCTTTTAGCTTGCCAATGGATGTATTAGACACCCTATGTACCTTGGAAGATCACTCTCAAAAAGATAGATCAAAATAGATAAGTTGGAGTTAGGTCAGAGGTGAAAGACTTGCTATTTTGGTTCATACACCTATCCACTGTTTTGCATAATTCTCTGAGCACAGCAGCAATTAGCTTAACTCCTCTTGGGGATGTATAGTTAACTTAAAGAGCTAACTTTCAAGAGTAATCTCATAAAAAATAATAAACCACACACTGAGAATGAGTTTTAACAAGTGATGACATCATCCCGATTTTCACGGGCTGCTATAGTTTGAGACCAGTGAGCATAAAAATGAGCATAACTCCACGTGTAGGACTCCAATGATTTTGACTCTTTGTATGGTTATACTAGACAGTACGCTCAATCCAACAAGCTTTAAATCATTTCAGTTGAATAAGTAACCACTGAGAAATGACTCTCACAAGATGAGTGAAAAAATCGGGTACCTGACAGAGAAGTGAAGATGAACAGACCCTGTTGACTTCAAATAAACATAACTGAATATTTTAGCATCCAAATGACATGAAAATTTGTGATCATATAGTAGATATATAGAGCTAACTTTACCAAGTTATGTCACGCACCAAGCTCACAGAAAACATCTTTGCAATATGACTGAGAAAACTGAGAGTAATGGCAGTGAGTAGTACACTTTACAAGAACATGGAAATATGAACCCAAATGATCATGAAAATGAAAGTATATTGCTTTTACAATACAATGGACTTACTGATAGATATGTGTGCCTTGTAATCACACCTTGATATGGCATAAAGCTCAGCTCTTGGAGGTCTTCACATAGCTCTCTCTAACCACGACTAAAACTGCCATCTATTTATAGTTGAGTTTGGGAGGTTAACTTCCCTCAATCACTCTCCAATCAATCAATGATTGATTTGATTCTCTACCTACCACAAATCACAAATTCGTGGCTCTTCTTTCCATTCTTGATCAATTGGACTCAACCACTTAAGATTCTTTCACTTTTACATTAAGTAAACTCTTCAAAAGTTACAAGAGGTAGTTCACAAGTGAACTTTACATAGTCTTCATTTTAAAGCTTTTTTCATGACTTTGTGGGACTCAAGCCAATACTTAGGCTTGTCATAGACTTGCTCCAACAGCTCCCCCTCAAGCCAAGTATGCTTGAGGTCTTCAATATTCCAAGATTACCTGCAAACCAATCATAGTCTTGAATTTGCAAAGCTTTGTACCATCCAATGCTTTGGTTAGAATATCTGCACATTGTTGATGAGTGGACACATATGATATTTGAATTTGTTTGCTTAGAACCTTCTCTTGTACATAGTGATAATGAACTTCAATATGTTTAGTCCTTGCATGAAAAATAGGATTAGTAGCCAAATGAATAGAACTCATATTGTCACCAAAAATAGTTGGAGTTCCAAACTCCAATCCAAGATCTTTGAATAATGTCTTCATCCACATAGCTTCCTGAGTAGCTATGGCAAGACCTCTATATTCAGCTTCAGTAGAAGAGAGAGCAACTGTGGGTTGCTTCTTGGCTGACCATGAAATGAGCTTTGAACCTGCAAAGGTAAGATAACCTGAAGTGCTCCTTCTATCTTCTTTGGAGCGAGCCCAATCTTTATCAGAAAATAGCTTCCAACTTAAATCAGATACATAAGGATAATAAAGTCCTTCATTTATGGTTCCTTTGAGATACTTGAGAATCCTTTTGGCAGCATCCATATGTGGTTTCCTTGGTGTGTGCATAAATTGACTTAGCACACTCACACTGTAACATATATCTACTCTTGTCAATGTGGCATAGTTGGGACTACCCACTAGACGTTGATATGATGTGATGTCCTCTATGAGTTCACCTTCATGTGAGCTCAATTTGTGATTCACCTCCATTGGAGTACCTGCAGTCTTACAATCTTGAATCTTGAATTTTGCCAACATGTCCTTTATGTACTTTCTTTGAGTGAGAAACAAACCATGCTCTTTGTGGACAAATTCCAAACCTAGGAAGTAGGTAAGTGAACCCAAATCACTTATCTTGAACTCTTCTCTCATCTGATCTTTGATCTTCTTCATACCATCTGCATCATTTCCTGTCAATATAATATCATCTACATATACACATAAGTAGATGACCTCAGAATTACTCTTTTTGATAAAGAGTGAAGGATCTGCCTTGCGTGGTTGAAAGCCTTTATCGTGCAAGAATGAAACAAGCCTGAAATCCCAAGCTCTTGGAGCTTGCTTGAGACCATACAATGCTTTGTTAAGTTTACACACATAATCAGGATAAACTTGATTCTCAAAACTAGGTGGTTGTGCCATATATACCTCTTCTGTTATCCAACCATTCAAGAATGCATTCTTTACATCTAGTTGAAGTATCTTCCAATTCTTGAAAGAGGAAATACTAAGCAAAACCCTAATAGTAGGCATCTTTGCCACAGGAGAGAAAGTCTCCTCATAATCAATTCCTTGAGTTTGTGCAAAGCCTTTTGCTACAAGCCTTGCCTTATACCTGTTAATGGAACCATCAGAATTCTCCTTGCGTTTATAGACCCATCTTGAGCCTATTACCTTCATGGATGAAGTCTTGGGCACCAAATCCAAAGTGTTGTTTTCCTCAAGTGCTTCAATCTCTTCCTTCATTGCATGCTTCCATTCTGTTTTTGCTTTGGCCTCTTCAAATGATGATGGCTCCTCTTGGTTTATGTCCTGTGCTATGTAGATAGAATGTTTACTTACTAATGAGGTGTCAAACCCATACCTTTCTGGTTTTTTCTTTTCCCTCATAGATCTTCTTAGGCCATGATGTGATGATTCTGCCACATGTCCAAGTTTCTGCAATTTTTCTTTACCTTTAGACTTCCATGCTTTGATCTTTTCCATCTGAGATTCTTCATCATCCTCTGAGGTTTCTTGTTCTTCAATCTTTGGTTGTTCTCTACCAAGATTTGGAAAATCTTCTTCAAGATCATATGGTAAATTGACCTTCCTGCATGAATCTTCATACCATCAATTGCTCTCATCAAAAACTACATCTCTGCTTACCAAGAATCCTTTGTTGGTAGGGTTGTATAACCTGTAGCCCTTTTGATTGTTGTCATATCCAATAAATACACACCTTTCTGCCTTTGGATCCATCTTGCCTCTAACCTATGAAGGAACATGAGAAAAAGCAATACATCCAAAAATTTTACAATGATCTAAGCTTGGTCTTCTTCCATTCCAAGCCTCATATGGAGTCATCCCATCAAGGGATTTTGAAGGCAACCTGTTAATCAAGTAAGTGGCTCTAGATAGGGCCTCAGCCCATAGATAATTAGGCAAATGCTTTTCATTTAACATAGACCTTGCAGCTTCAACAATTGTCCTATTCCTCCTTTCTGCCACTCCATTTTGCTCAGGAGTGTACCTTGTAGTTACCTCTCTTTTGATTCCTCTTTCTTGAAGAAAAGAATCAAATTCATGGGAGAAGTATTCTCCCCCTCCATCTGACCTTAGCCTTTTTAGTGATTTACCTATTTGATTCTCCACAAGAGCCAAATATCTTTTGAAACATGAAAAAACTTCATTTGTGTTTCATAAAGAATAGGATAGTCCATCTGCTGCAATCATCAATAAAGGAGACATAATACCTTGATCCAGATATTGAAGCTTCCTTGCTAGGTCCCCATACATCTGTATGAACCAACTCCAAGAGATCTCCATGCATATAACCTTTCTTCATGAATGGTAACCTGTGAGACTTTCCAAATTGACATGCACTACACTTATAAATCATATGTTGTTTTGACAAATTAGGGAGTCCAAGTACACTTTGGTCCCTGTAAATTTGCTTTAATGACCTTTCACCAATATGTGCTAACCTTTTGTGCCATACTTCCAATTCTGTGATTGTCTGACTACCATAATTAAAGAGAGCAATGTTTCTAGTGTCCTGTAATTCAAATGTGAACAATCTACCTGTCTTTTCACCTTTGGCAATTTTTCTGAATCCTATACTTGGATCTTCAACAAATTCTCCTACTTTTGTGAACCTGACTTGCAACCCTTTCTCTACTATCTGCCCAACACTTATCAAATTCTTTGTAATGGTAGGGACATAGAGTACCTTACAGATTAGGTTGATGTTTCCATCAGGTGCTTTGACATTGCCTATTTTCTCCACAGGATGTCTTGTGTCATCTCCTGTTTGTACCTCATGCTTATTCCTTGGATCTTCTAAATCTGATAGGAGTGCCACATTTCCTGCCACATGATTTGAACAATCTGAATCTATGTAGAAAACATGCTCATCAAATTTACCTTGTGGCATAGCCATGTTCATGATCAATAATGAATCCTCTTTGTTTGAGTCTTCTATGTAGTTATTGTAGTCTCTCCTTCCTTTGTAGCCTCCTTTATAGTTTGAATGATTGTAGTTGTTGTACTTGCCATGATAATTGTTGAACCTTCCTCTTGAGTAGCCATAACTTCCTCTATTGTATCCTCTGCCTCTTTGATTCCTGGAATTCCTAAAGCAATTTTCAGTTGTATGATTAGTTAGTCCACAAATAGAACTTGAGTTGGAGTCTTGGGATCTCCCCCTGCCTTGTCTACCTCCTCTTCCTCTACCTCTGCCATGTCTTCCTCTACTTGCATAGTTAGCTTGATATGTACCTGCTTCATCATCCACTTTCTTTGCCTTTCCTTTGTTATCTTTGGACTTGCTTTTATCAGTGTATAAAGTTGAAGATTGATTACCTTTAGAGCTTTCTTCATTTTTGATAAGCTTTGGCTGTTGGGTAAGTAGTTGTCCAATGAGTGTATTGAAATCAGATACATGCATGTCCATGTACAAATCCATAGCTCTGGTGAATGCTTCCCACTTGTCATCTTCCTTCAAGCCATTGATGACCTGCCTTATAATTTGCTCTTCATTTATTAACTCTCCAATGCTTCCCAACTGATCTCCTATGTCCTTGTGCTTTGTGACAAAATCAGTCACATTTTGTTTGGGAGCCTTCTTGAGAGTTGTGAAATCCAGCCATAGTTGATGCTTCCTAGCTTTGGTACTTGAAGAAACGAAAGCTTCAAGTGCATCTCACACTTCCTGAGATGTCTTACAACTTCTAATGTGAGGCAACAAAAAATCTGAGATAGAGTTGAGGAGATAAGACCTTGCAAGTGCATCCTTGGAGCACCATGTGCTCAATCTTTCTTGATCTTCTTGTGTTGGTTGACTTTTGTTCCTGAAACCTGGCATAACTTCATCTCCAGCCACATAACCATATAAACTTCTACCTTGGAGATAAGCTTCCATTCTTAATGACCAACTGAGTAGTTACCTCTGTCGAATTTGTGAATTGATGAAGGAAATCCATCTGCCATGTTGTCCAACCTTGCTCTGATACCATTGTGAAGAGATGGATAGGTATGTGCTTAAAGATGAAGAGGTGTTGCCAAATCCTTGATCTACACCAGCCAATTGAACTCCAATAGTATATGGTGGGTCCTTTTAGCTTTCCAATGGATGTATTAGACACCCTATGTACCTTGGAAGATCACTCTCAAAAAGATAGATCAAAACAGATAAGTTGGAGTTAGTTCAGAGGTGAAAAACTTGCTATTTTGGTTCATACACCTGTCCAATGTTTTGCATAATTCTCTGAGCACAGCAGCAATTAGCTTAATTCCTCTTGGGGAAGTATAGTTAAATTAAAGAGCTAACTTTCAAGAGTAATCGCATCAAAAATAATAAACCACACACTGAGAATGAGTTTTAACAAGTGATGACATCATCCTGATTTTCACGGGCTGCTACAGTTTGAGACTAGTGAGCAGAAAAATGAGCATAACTCAACCTGTAGGACTCCAATGATTATGAAACTTTGTATGGTTATACTATATAGTACGATAAATCCAACAAGCTTTAAATAATTTCAGTTGAATAAGTAACCACTGAGAAATGGCTCTCACAAGATGAGTGAAAAAATCGGGTACCTGACAGAGAAGTGAAGATGAACAGACCCTGTTGACTTCAAATAAACATAACTGAATATTTCAACATTCAAATGACATGAAAATTTGTGATCATATAGTAGATATATAGAGCTAACGTTACCAAGTTACATCATTGAAAATGATGCACCAAGCTCAGAGAAAACATCTTTGCAATCTGACCGAGAAAACTGAGAGTAATGGCAGTGAGTAGTACACTTCACAAGAACATGGAAATGTGAACCCAAATGATCATGAAAATTAAAGTATATTGCTTTTACAATACAATGGACTTACTGATAAATATGTGTGCCTTGTAATCACACCTTGATATGGCATAAAGCTCAGCTCTTGGAGGTCTTCACATAGGTCTCTCTAACCACGACTAAAACTGCCATCTATTTATAGTTGAGTTTGGGAGGTTAACTTCCCTCAATCACTCTCCAATCAATCAATGATTGGTTTGATTCTCTACCTACCACAAATCACGAATTTGTGGCTGCTCTTTCCATTCTTGATCAAGTGGACTCAACCACTTAAGATTCTTTCACTTTTACATTAAGTAAACTCTTCAAAAGTTACAAGAGGTAGTTCACAAGTGAACTTTACATAGTCTTCATTTTAAAGCTTTTTTCATGACTTTGTGGGACTCAAGCCAATACTTAGGCTTTTCATAGACTTGCTCCAACAACAAAGATCAACTACCTATCCATACAATTTTGCTGAAGAACTAAACTTCACTCTTAGACTGATAACTCCTTGAATATATATTATTTGAGTAAGATATTTGGGTAGAGAACATACACACAAATATCTTTATAACAAGCTAGAATGCAAGTAATTTGGATGAGTTTTTATCAAGAAACTCAACTGACCGAAATAGACCACCTAGGCACACAAGTATACTTAAACATTGGACTTCACTCTCTGATAGATATCTCATAGAATATATACCCTTTGAATACGATGTTTTTGATACACAAAGTACATGCAAAGAGCTTTCCAATAAGCCAAAAATCAAGCAATTTGGATACATTTTGGTTGGCAAACATAACTCACCAAAATAGACTACCTATCTACATAATTATGCTTAAAAAACTCTACTTTATGCTTTGACTTATATCTCATAGAATATATAATCCTTGATAGTAGTATTTCAGATGGAGACATAAAAGAAAATAATCTTTCCAATGAGTGTTTAAATGCAAGAAATGGTTACATATACACTAAGATATGAGCTTCATAACAGAGCTATGTACAAAATGATGTGTGGCTAGAAGGAGTATATGGGAAGACAAAATGACAAAATGACCAGATCTCACTATTGGGAGCTCTTGCCTCTTTCTCTCCTTGTTTAGAACGTGCGCCCACTCTAGGTTTATAACCAACGAGCATCTGAAGAATTTTGTACCTCCTTAATGCACCACTTTGCCCACTACATGCCACTTACTACAAGAAATATATTTTATCTTTTACTCATCATGAATTTTGACTAGAATTTCTTTTTTCTTTTTCTCTTTTTTGTTCTTTTCCTTTATCTTTATATGTGGTAAATTTATCCAAGCATATCTCATGTGAAAATGAGCTTGTACATTTATCTTCAACAATTCTTAACAAGGAGATAGGAGATCTAGGGCAAAGAGACCTAGGACAAGAACCCAAGACTTCCCAAGGCAAATATTTTTCGACTAGAATGATAACTCCAGAGTGGATTTCCCAAGACAACAAAAGCATAGAACTATTCTTGAATAGAGAGATAGAGGAAGCTTTTTGGAGATTCAAGCCAAATGAACCTAGCAAAATAGGTAGAATCACCATCTATGAGCTCAAGGATCTAGAGATATGAAGAAAAGTTTTCTAACAGGATAACACATTACAGAAAATGTTCTTGGTAATAGAGCGTAGCACGCATGCCTACGATTGGCAAGGTGAATTGATTTTTCCTCCTCCAAGATGTAGTGTTGGCCATGGTCCCCAAGGAGTAGGATCATCCCAGGCTCATGAAACCTAGAGAGAAAGAACCAGAGAGAGACCTGAAATAAGCTTTTGCATAGACTATGGGTAGAGATAGATCAAGGCTTGAAAATGAGAGACATGAAAGGGAGAGACATAGAGCACATAGGCATCAAAGGGATGAACATGATTTCTTATTTCCTAGACCCCACATGTACCCAAGAACCCTTAGACCCTCTCAAGTGGTCAAGAGAATGAAAAACTAGTTTGATGGGTCAAGAGATCCTTATGATCATATGGTCGAGTTCAAACAAGTGTTAAGATCCAAACACATTGAGGACTTTGTTCATTCAGTTTGAGGCATTTGGTTTGACCCTCAAGGGTACTACCTTAGCTTAGTTTAAGCCCTTGAACAGTCACAACTACCGAAATATATGCTAACTGCTAGAAGCATTCATCGTAGAATTTTCAAAGAGTGGCATTAGGCATAACTCATCATCCTTGATCCACACCTTGAAGCATATAACCCAAGAAAGAGTCCAGCTAGTTGGATGTAAATTCAGAGAATAAGTGGAAAGATGTCCTATAGCTAAATTACCTACACAAGCAAACCAAATTTCCTTGTTTTTAGATGGACTTCTAGCCAGGAAACTTAGATCATATGTATATCTCAAGGAACCGTCCACACTAGATCAATGCTTGAGAATGTGTATTGCCATAGAAGAAAATTTGGGTGAAGAATTGGAATTCTCCAAACTCTATAAGGACTTAGAGAGTTCTACTAGTCATGCATTTCGACCCTCCACTAAGATAGATGAGATAGCTGAGTAGGTTGCCAAGAAGCTAGGAGTTCAAAATAGACAAACACCAAGGGTCCCCTCATTGAAGCGATGTTATAATTGCGAAGGGGACCACATGACTGCCCAATGCAAAACCAGAAACATGAGAGAAATGAATGCTCCATTTTGCATTATTGAGAGAAAAACCACGAACCATATAGCCCAAGATTTTCCATACAATAGGCATGCTATGTGAATACATTATTAGGAACCTTAGCAACATCGTGGGTATCAGAACCAATACCAACAACCGTATTATAGGCCACAACAACAATATCAACCTCAATACCAACAACAATATCATGCACCACATAGGCCACAACCTATCCTAAGAAACCAATTGATACCTCTTGCAAATGTAATTCTAGTTAAGTATGTAGTGGTAAAGGAGAATCCTAATAGAGCATTGGCTCCAATGACCCCATTGGTCTTAGAAAATGACCCTCATGCACACATGAAGATAGTTCACATGAAGATTTTTGACTACACACATGAAGGTAGTCCACATGCTTACTACACATAGTCACGTGAGGATAGTGAGACTTATCTGTATCAATATGAGGCACTACCTATGGAACCAATTTTGGGAGCAAGAATACTCAAATGTCATGTATATGAATCCTAACCCCAAGCCCCAAGTGAGAAAAATGAGACCACAAGTCCCTAGAGGACCATGTTTTAGATGTCAAGCCGCCCACTTCATTCATGAATGTCCCCATCCACCGGCTCTAGGACAAGGAGAGAACATCACAGTGCAAGGCTTTTGTCTTGAGTGTGGAAAATAACATCTTTTGAGAGATTTTCTAAGGAACCCCTCTAGTGTGCCCAAGGTTAGAACCATTAATGTGGTAGGCTTAGTGGTGGATTCAAGTTCAAGTAGCATTAATGAGGCTCTATACATGCAGTTACTAGGGCACAAACCTTAAAATAGAATAAACCAGTAGAACAATCAGAATCGTGTGAATCAAGAGAGCCTAGTAAGAGGAAAATGAGAACATCAAAGGATACCAAAGAGAGGACCAATCCTAAGTGTTCTAGAAAGTTATCCAAACTAGAAGAAAGCTTGAGAGATGCAAAAAGAAAAATAGAAGACATTACATCTCAAAGCCCATCACATGCCAAAAATCAATCCACTCCACTTCATCCCACACCACCACCACCCATTGTAAATAGACTAGGACCAGGGTCTGTTCTTGCACATCCAACCCTAGAAGGCTTAGACATGATCTTCAAGGCCTAGTAGGATCGACTTCAAGAAGGGCCAACAGCTACAAACCTAGACAAGAGTTACCCCAAAACACATTTATAGATTGGATGAACAAAATTTTGCATGAAAATGGTAGAGCTAGCTCAAATTATGCTTGAAGACAATCAATTGTTTGACCAAATAGATTCTATCAAATTGGGTCTGCATTTCTAGGGCTTATTAGAAAGATTAGAGAAATTGGTAAACAAGTCGTAGGTTTCCTTACCTCCACAGGATCAACAAGTTGTTGAAAGAGAAAGCTCACCACCAACAAAAGTTCATGTTCTTGATTCAATGGATGACGGAACACCTCTTTAAATCCAACAATACTCTCAAGAGTTCTCGTAGGAAATACAAGAAGAGAAATGGGTCAAGGAGAAGGATAATCCCCTTCCTATTCTTGAAATCAATGATCTTCATGATCAATTTCCCCAAGATATTCCATCTATTTACGGAGACCAAGTAGAGAAAAAAAAAGATGAAAGGTTTGATTTTGAATCTAATTCTTTACAAGAGTTTTTGCGATTCACAGGCCCATGGGAATCCAAATCTGTTCAGATTAGAGCTCCCACAATGCTTATAAGGAATGAATACTAAGTGGTTCCAAGAAACATTGAAGTCGTCAAGAACACTATGGTACAATGTCACATCACCTTCGAAGAGCTTCTCAAAGTAAAACCTGAGTTGTGGAAACATGTGGTAAATTAGGTTCTAGAACTTGGTTCTAATGTGTCAAAAGGAGGCTATAAGCAAAAAGTTCATGAGATACCTCTCAAAAACATAGGAGACATGAGTGAAGGTGAAGAAGGTAATACTTATCTTCCAATCACCTACTAAGGTCACTGAATCAAAGATATCTTAGGTTCAGGTGCTGGTATTGCGATTGCAACCACCTCTTTGTGGAAGAAACGGTCAAAACCTACATTATGAACAAATAGAATGAAGCTTCAAATGGCTGATGGACATTTTGAAAGACCTCTAGGGTTTCTAGAATGGATAACTCTTACCACTCGTGGTGTAGATTTTGAGCAAAACTTTGCTATATGCGACTTTGGAAAAAATAATGTGTATGAGATTACCCTAGGAAGACCCTTCCTATGACAACTACAAATAGTACAAGATTAAGGAACCAATTGCTTGTACTTACATGACTTTGGGGTAACAACCAAGTTCAATTTTAAGGATTATACTTTCGGAGATGTCCCACCCCTATAGTGGAGTCCTGTACAAAAGACACAAGAACATTCAATCTCTATGCATTCTCATAGTCCTAATCCATCTTGGATGTATGAAGATAGTCACTTGTGGATGTGCAAGGTAGCAGAGGAAGAGGAAAGATACTTAAAAGTGAGAGAAGAAGGAACTTCTCAAGGAGCAAGACCGGTTAGAGACCCAACCTACACAGCAATGATCTTTCTAGATGAGGAATTTGAGCCTCATGGTTGGGCAAAAACATTGCTACAAATGAAGAATAGTGGACACGTCATTGTGACAAGGAGGGTTATGATATCTTTATGTTCATGTGTCCTTGTTAGAGGAGTGTGACCCTGATGAGGTCATAGAAGAAGAAGAAGAGGACGAATGATCTAGAGTCAATTGTGATGGATACTTACTTTCACTGAGAAGGGCATTATCTAGAAAATGTAGGAGTGTTTACCCAAAAAGTAGAAGAACCTCTCATAAGCATTCAATTGTAAATTCAAGGGAGAAAAATGAAGGTAGTCAATGTTGGAGATAGATGTCTGCAGAAGCACGCGAATAGCATAAGGAAGAAGAAGAAGCTTGGAGCACAAACACACAATATTGAATGTATTACTAGTGAATGTACAAAGATAAGTAGCCCATTAGGGCAATAGACGTATAAACAAGCCGGGGGAAAAAACCTCCTAAAGAGGGAAAAAAGTGCCCCGGCGGTCCTAGTGTGTTCACACACATCACTACCTAAATATATCAACAAATCCCCCCCGGGAGTGATGTGGTGAACAAGGAGCTGGCACTCATGTACAAGGAAGTGCCAAGCTATGTGGAAATCACTTCACAAAAGGAAGTAAGCCCAAAGCTTTGCGGAAAGCTTCAAACTTCTCCCTAGGCAGAGCCTTCGTGAAAAGGTCTACAATGTTCTCCTACGTAGGCACATATGCCAAGCTGATCTCCCCAGCAGAGAACCTCTCCCTAACATAGTGATAATGCACCTCAATGTGCTTAATGTGAGCATGGAACACAAGGTTCCTCGCAACTGCCAATGCGCTCTGACTGTCAATGAAAATGGTGGTGGCAGAAGACTGGCCAACACCCAAATCAGCCATAAGGCATCTGAGCCACACACACTCAACAGTCGCTGTGAAAGCTGCCCTATACTCAGCCTCACAATTGGAGGTGGCCACAATAGGCTGCTTCTTGCTCAACCAAGATATACATGAGCTACCAAGCATGAAGCAAAAACCACTGGTGGACACACGAGTGTCATAGCAACCAGCCCAATCTGAGTCAGAAAAAGCATGCAAATCTGGCGGTAGTGATCCCGCCTTGGGATAAAACAACCCAAGTAGCCGAGTACCACTCAAGTAGCAAAAGATGCGCTTAACCGCCTTCCAATGCGTGACTCCTGGGCAATGCATAAAGCTGCTCATCTGTGAGATAGCAAACTAAAAATCTGGCGGAGTAATGCATAACTATATCCAGCATCCAATAGCCTGCTAATAGAGAACAACATCAAATGCATCTCCAGCATCATCAAGACTCAATCGTAAACTTGTCTCCATAGGAGTGGCAATAGGTTTAAAGTCTTCAAGGCCAAAACGCTGCAATAATGTGTCGATATATTTCGTTTGACACAAAGCCATTCCACCATCAACTTGCATAAACTGAATGCCCAAATAGTGATGCAAATGCCCCAAATGAGACATCTCAAATGAGGCATGCAAATCAGCCTTGAAATCAGCAATATGCTTCTCAATAGGACCAGTGAGCAGCATGTCGTCAACATAGACAACAATGATCAGAAGCACATCATTAGCACGCTTAACATATAAGGTGCTTTCAGTTGGATTGTTCTCAAAACCATGTGCAACCAGATAGGCATGTATCTTCTCATAGCAAGCACGTGGTGCTTGCTTTAAACCATATAATGCCTTCTTTAACCTGCACACCTCGTTTTCATGCCCTTTTTGCACAAAGCCACGGGGCTGAAAAACATACACTTCTTCATGCAAGTCACCATTCAGAAATGCTGTTTTAATGTCCAACTGATGTACATTCCAACCATGATGAGTTGCAAGTGCAAAAATGCTCCGAATATTAGTCATACGGCTTGTAGGTGCAAAGGTCTCATCAAAATCAATGCCTCTTTCCTGCGCATAACCCTTTGCAACAAGCCTAGACTTATACCTATCAACTATACCATCAGGTTTACGCTTCAGCTTGTATACCCACTTAGTGCCAATGGCCTTCTTGCCAGGAGGCAAGTCACATAAAGACCATGTACCATTCTTCATTATAGCATCATATTTAGATTGCATAGCAGCCATCCAATTTTTTGAATTCTGTGCTTCATCAAAAGAAATAGGCTCATTCTCATCACAGAGACTAGACGCAACCATAGCATAGAAATCTGATGCAAAGGAGGCACTATGAGAGCCTGAACGAGTACGATATGACAAAGATGCATCTAATTTGTTGCCATGCAAAGTCTACACCAGCCATTTTGGCATAGTTTTTGCCTGCTCAATATGAGCTCTCTCATCAACAAGTGCATCATGTAAATCTGCATCAGAAATGGAATGATCTGCATCATTATATGAAACTTGAAAAGGCTAAGAAGTTGCCTCATTAGGACCAACACTAGACTGTCCACTTGTAAAAAGAGGCATCAAAGTATCATACATGTCTTTGGAGCTAACAGATGTCTCCTTAGTACATGAAAGCAATGGCTGAATAGCGTCTTCAACAAATGCATTAAAATTAGAAGACATATATTCCGCCCCTCGATCAGAACAGAGGGTGCCCATTTTACATGCTGACAGATTTTCATCCAAAACCAAAAACTGTTTAAAGCACATGAACACTTCAGACTTTACTTTGAGTAGATATACCCATGCATGCCTGGAAAAATCATCAATGAAAGTCACGAAGTAAAGGTAATTTCCAAAAGAGGGTGTGTGCATAGGACCATAGACATCACTATGTACAAGCTGCAATTTTTGTGTAGCCCGAACTAAACCATCTTTTGGAAAGGAGGAACGCTGCATTTTGCCAAAAATACAGCCTTCACAAACATGTTTTCTAGGTGCCTCAAGTTTGGGCAAAGAGGACACCATTTCAGATTTCTGCAGACATAGCAAACTAGCAAAATTTAGATGACCAAAGAGTGCATGCCAAAGCTTTGCATCTGACATAGCCTGAGAATCATTTACTACACATGCCAAATCATTTTCAGATCTTTCATAGTCTATGAGATTATATAGCCCACGACATAAAATGCCAGAAGCAATAATAACATCACCATTTGACAGATCATGAACTGTACATCTGTCATCAACAAATTTCACAACGAAGCCAATCTTGGCTAATGCAAAAACTGATAACAGATTCTTCTTGATCCCTGGCACAAATAAAGCATCCAACAAAGTGAAAGAACTACCATCAGCAGTAGTCAAAATGATCTTACCAACTCCCATAACAGGATAAGAGGAGTTGTTGGCACATGTAGCAGTATTCCATGTAGGGGAAGGCTCGAGTGAAGAGAAGAAACTGCGCTGCGAGGTAATATTTTTGGTTGCCCCACAGTCAAAATACCAAACATCTAAGTCACCTACAGACTATCACACTAAAGTAGCATGCCTGTGAATTCGAAAAATGAGGATATGGACCCATTAGCGTTGCGCTTCAATTGGCCACTCTAGAAGGTGACATCTTGCCGAACCATATTAGTAAATGGAAAGTCAAGCTATATCAAGAACCTCTTATAGAGGATACGCTAATGAGGCTCAAAACTTCTAAGAAATGAAAAGAAGAAGAGTTAAGGGTTAGAGAAGAAGCAGACGTACAGGCTAGAGAGCACATCAGGTGAAATAAGTTAAGGTGACAAGGCCTAGATGTCAATCACAATGTTCCAAGATATCACATGGCCATGTGCCAAACATCGGTTGTAATTGATTCTCGAATAATGGATCAAGATCCCTTTATGACCATAGAGGAAGGACAAGAAAAGAGTGTAAGGAGTGTGAGAGCGTAGAGTAACTCAAGTGTAGCAACTAGTGTAGTTAGATTCGCATACTATAGTGTAGTTAGATTCCCATACTACCAAGATCTGCAATTGAATCTCAATCCCATAGAAGCCTATCTTATAGGATTAGGAGGTGTGGAAATCCCTTGTTTGGGCAAGGTGGAGCTTCCCATCTCCCTTCAAGGTGTCCCAATCACAATCAAAATGCTAGCATGTCAAGATGAGGACCTTACAGAACCACTTGTCTTGGGTCAAGATTGGATCAATGACCATGTAGTCAACTTAGACCTAAAAAGTCAACTTCTTCAAGTTTGGGTTCAAGAACACTGCACTACATTAGAATTAGAGAATTGCATGATCACAAATCTAGGCATCACATATTCTCTTAGTTCTTCTAAGACTAATCTTAAAGAACAATATGTTGTATGTGTCAAAAGATCTATGACATAGAAGGACTCAATAATGGAAGAACATGCTCTAAGGTGAGTGGATCTCGCTTCTTTTTCAAAGAATGATGTAGCCATATTTATTCAACCACAAAGTCAAGCAAAACAGTACACACTGACCGCTATATCAAATAGAGAAACAACACTCTAGAAGAAGGTAGTTTCAGGCATGAAGTAGATTTGGTTACAAAAAGGACAACAACCACCAGCTTTGCCACAACAATTCCCATCCAAGCAAGCCAACCATGCCAAAAGAAGAACCAAGAAAATAGAACAAGCTCAACCACAAAGAATCTGACAAATTCAGGTGCCTAAGAGATTAGCCGCAACTGAACAAGGGTGATTACACATGTGGGTACCCAAGGTACTCTTACATGAACAAAACCCAATGCTCTCCCTCACAAGAAAAGTATCAACAAAGAATCCAAGGAAAGGCAAGGGTCAGAACAAATTAGAGAGGTCAGAAGCATATCAACTCACCTCTTCAATAATAGTAAGAAGGCAATCAACAATGGTTTGGGTTCAGAAGGCAAAAGCACCACTAGCCCCCACAAAACTAAAGAGCCAACCATGAGGCATACAAAATGTAAGAAATCATCTAAAGATGAAAAGGCCAAAAGTGATCTATAGGCAGCCAAATACTCTCCTAAAATGGATCCCTATAAGGAGGAAGGATCAATTGTCATTCAACCATCAAGTAATTTCAACGGTTTGAGATCCAAAGGATGCCTCCAAACAAAAATTGCATCAACATTTGTAACTAACATTGGAATCCTAGACATGTGAAAACCATGTGCCTTTGGCATAAGCGCATCTTTTTCTCCATTCAGGTCATGCATTTCCATAGTATGCATTAATATAGGGCCACATTACACGACTCTGCATAGACACAATTGAGAATCCGAGGTACATGTGACACATAAGACATATGTAAAACATTTTATTGATAATAACCTCCTTCATGTTTTGTGACATTGTTCCCCCAAAGAGAGAGAGAGAGACAAACAAAAAAAGAGAAGAACAAATAGGGCCATTCACTCAAAGAATCTCATTAGTGAATCATTAATAAGGATTTTTATCAATAATGAAAGTCAATGCAATGGTCAATAACACAAAGATATGAACATGAACTAACCTTTCACCATGATAAGAATCCCCTACTTTGGAAACACTACAAGAATGATATATTAGGAAATCTCTTCCTTATAATACCCTGGAGCACATAGTTCAAGAACCAATTTTCTTCACCATACTTGTTACCATGCATTCCCCAAGTAAGCATGCATAGGTCCATATTACAAGGCCGTGCACAAGGCACATATTCTCTTCAACCCATGCACTAACGCACTTACCCATCATTTATAATGGCTCATGAGTACTTGGCATGAAAACTATGAAATCCATGTTGGATGGATCTAGAGGATATCAAGGTTACAAAATCAATGCTTATGAAGTAATTCATAGTCGACAACTACTCAAGTCAACCTTGACAAGATCTTTTGAGAAACTAGAAATTTTTGAAACCTCACAAATACACCATCATGCTAGAATCCAAGGAAGAAGTGCATCCAAAGGCATGTACACTTGCAAAGGTTAGTATTTACAAAATGAGGAACCAGACAACAGACCCTACTACATTTGGAAGATAGACCACTCTTGTTTATATAGTATGGAAACTAGCTCTCAAAGTACTACATGGAATACCCACTCCAACAAGGGTCTATTAGGGATGATAGACTCAAGGGGGGGTGTTGGCACTCAAGGTCAAGCACGAGGTGTGAAAGCACATCAAAGAAGTACAAGATGGATCATGTAGGGAGCTCCAAGAAGTGCATGTCAAATTTTGAGGCAAAATCCGTATAAAAATAGTGATTTTGATCACTATAAAACCATTGTAAATATCATTTTTCATTTTTAGAACTTCATTTGTTCAAGCTGAGGATTCCTCAAGCTTAAAGAGTATTTGAAGTATCTACCTACCAACTTTCATAATTTTTTAGACTCCGTTTGAGCCCTCAAGTAAGCCCTAGAACCTAGTTTTTAACTAGCTGAACACTAGGTCTACATAGGGCCAAACCTACTCAAAAAACTATAAAAAGAGCTAGAGAGCTCATTTTTGAGGTTGGTTTGTTATATATTGAAACTTCTGTAAGAGAGTTCTTTTGTAATAGAAAGCTTTCCATTGTTCCTCTCTTTGTTCTTACCTTGTGTGCACATGTGTGTATGTGTATGCATGCATGCTTGCTTCTCACTCATGCTTTTATGCCTTCACTTGCTCATGGTCTTCATACTAGTCATCACGTCTTTGCAGATTGACATTTACAAGGTGGATTTCCTCATGTTGGTACTTACCATTGTGCTAGAGTGACACCATGAATGAAATAAAACACATCAAAGGGTGGGAAAATTATGAAAAAGGGTAGGCGGTGGGAAAATAGGCAAAATGAGGCTCAAAAGAGTGTAAGCAGATGGAAAAATCTTCTCCAAATAGGTGGAGATCAACATCACCAAATGCAAGCACGACAACCACCACAAAAACCTCCAAAATTTCCACCAAAAGAACCACCAAGAGCTCCACCTAGTACTCTGATACCATGTAGAGAGTACACGTATGGAAGTAGGATGAAAAGAAGAGTGTACTAAAAAAAGGGAGTGTAAGAGGCTCAAAGTGAGTAGACAAATAAATGGGTAAACTCACATGGATTAGAAATGAGCTTGCCAAGAGCATGGAGTAGGCTCATCAAGCTTCTAACTAAGTGCAAATGGGGGGAGAGGCCCTCCCTATATAGATTTGAGGGGCTCTCCAAAGTACATATCATGTGGGATAATTCCCCTTAAAGGAGAATGAATACAATGGTAGAAGCAAATGGCAAAGGTACCCGAATACAAATGAGATACAATATAAAATGGAAATAAATTGGAAATGGAGCGCCTCCTAAGTACAAAACGGAGATGCACACATGCATATACAAATGTAAATGATGTAGGAGCAACCATGTTTTCAACAAAGATGCCTTATAGTTTTAGATATTCCATGTAGCTCCATGAATTTGACAAAGTTTTATATCGTCTGTCCTTATTAAGAGTTCCCTTAACATGTGAACTTAGGCTTTCTATCTATGCTTCCTAACAACTTCTCCCTTCTTCGATTCTTTCATCCTTCATAGAAGGCTTCAAGCAAAGCAAGTCATCCAATAATCCATCCAATTTGACAATTGCTGGGATACAATCTTATCTTTGGAGGGTTGTTTCTCATAAATAATCAATTGAGACAACAAGCAAGAAGTAATTAATCTTTCAACCTCCCTAAACCTTGTACAAAATCCCATGTAAAATTCCTCTTTGAAAGTTTGCATGTAATGTCTATGTTCTGAGAACTTGGAGAAGCTTGAAAGTAGTAGAAAAATTTCATCAAGGTGTTGAATTTTGGTCTAGCTAACCAGCACAAGATGAACCTTCTAGATTTTTGAGATTCTAATATACCTAACAAGCTCCAAATGGATGCAATAAAACACTTTGGGCTTTGGAAGATCAATGAGAAACTATCGATGTGAAATAAATAAGTTCGCACAATGATTACTTAATAAAACTTACTATTTTGAGTCAAATCATAAAACTTCAAATGCTAAGAGTTTTATCCTCACTATCTTTTCACTCTTTCTTCTATTATGTTTCTTTGGTTCACGTCTAATGAAAAATAAAGTCTCCACATTTTTTTCTTTTATCCCTTTGAATGATTACAATTTTATACGGGTCTTTCAATGCAAATATATGACTCATTCAATGCAAGTGTAGTTTTTTATTGGTCTTTTGTAGCTATTTCTACTTGGTTATATCTTAAGAATGCATCCAAAAATTCGTACATGTCTTTTACTACAAGATTGTTTGCAAGGAACTATTGTGGATAATGGATAGATCTCTTTGATTTTCCATGTATTAACCTTTAGATTTAACATGTAATCTTTTTTTTCTCAAAAGGAAGTTTGCCAATAGCGTAGTCTACCAGCCATGAGAACAATTGTACAAGTGAATGTGCCTAACAACCATGAGACCCCTCAAATCCAAGAAACCAGAGTTTGCTTAGAACTTGCTAAAAAAATTACAGAGAAGGTTAATTACCCTTTTGTCCCCCTTATGGGGAGGGGGCCACACTTGCTTTAACTCTTGTTTCTCTTGGGGAAAGAGACTCTATGATGTATTAATGGCAAGCGCTGCTTACAAAAGGAAATTATTTTGTCTAAAAGGAAAAGAGACTTTTTGATGGACCACTCCTTAGGAAGGCTACCAAATTTGGCGACACACCTCTCTTTCGAGATCTTCTAGAGACTTACACCTCTTATAGAATTCCACAATGTTGACGAACAATGGATCGCTTCACTCAATAATGCTTGCTTTCAATGGATTTGTCCCTATAGCAACATCATTCTCCCAAGGGACCACCAAAATGACATTAACTTGGGGTATGAAAAGAAGAGGTGTCCGAAGTTGTCATTGTCATGAAGACATCATTTACCCCACGAAGCGGCTCCAAAAGTTTTATTAGTTTCTACCTTGGTTCAAATTCCTTGGCATAATATTTTCCACATGACTGATTCTTTTACCTCCATGAGGGGATGCCAAAAGGGATGCGAACTTAAAATCTCACCTAGAACTTGATGGATCAAGACACCATCTCCTATTATGCACCACATGCCCCACATTGTTTTTAAATCTTCCAATTTTATCAAGTTTGTTGCAGTTGTTCCATCTAAGACCCTCAAGGTGAGGGGATTCATGCCCAATAAGGAAGCTAGTCTTGGAGAACTCCCAAGCATTACATCTACTCCTCAAAAGGTACCATTCTTCATAGGTCACTCTCCTAGCCAAGTCTATGTCCTCAAATCTAATCCAATGGCATGTTTCTTGATTATAGAGGTGTTTCCACAAAGGAAGAACATTTTTTCAAAGATTCCTAGCTTTGCGGAGGTTCCAGGACTCAACACCTCTAACGCTCTTGACAGGGAACTAGATCAAATCATTTTCCATAATACTAGCTTCCCATTTTGAATCTTCAACATATTGTTTCACCTTGTTCCACCTCTTCCATAGAGAGCAAACTAAGCTCGAGCATCTACGAGTCACCTGATAGGGGGAGAAAAAAAGAGTGAGAATATCATGACCCTTCCACCATGCAAGGGCCACAAGCCTAAGAGTGCTCCTATTTCATCAATTATTTTGGAGCTTTAATAAGCATCCATTTTTTTGGAGATTAATTAGCATCCATTCTTTTAGAACTTTTAATTAGCTTCCATTACTTTTGTGAGAAATTTGTTTAAAAACTTTTTAGTTATAGCCCATTCCTTGAGTGATTTAATTATCCTCCATTATTTTTGTGAAACAATTCTTTTGTATAGACTCATTTCCAAAACACAACATAAAGAGCTTAGGAATGCGGTTTTTATAGTTTTTTTGATACTCAATCATTGTGATTATAGAGTCATTTTCTTCTATCATCTTCACATTCTATATTTTTTTTTCATATTCCCTTCATATTTTATTATGTGATACTTCTTAGAGTTGGAATATTCAACAATGGTATCATCGTTTCTATACATGAGGTGTATGCATAACATGAAGCCAAAATGAGGTGATTCTCTGCAAGCGCTCTCTTTTATGATGGCCGATGGAAATAGTCCAATACAAAAGTTGGAAAAAACTAATTATCAAGCATTGCACTTTCCCATGTGTGCATATCTTATGGGGAGGAATTTGCATGAATTAATTGTTGGGATAGAATCTCCATTGGACTTCCTAGATCAAAATCCAACAACATAGAAAATACGTGAATATCAAAGGTGGAATGAGAAAGATAAAAAGGGAATATCTTGATTATCACAAAATATTGAGTCAATTATCATAGGACACATTTAGGACTTGAAAACAAATAACTAGATTTGAGGAGGTTACAATGAATATTCTCAATGACAACAAAGGCACAATGTATTCAACTAAAAAATGAGTTAAATAATTTACGAAAAGTTGTACAACAATTAGTAAATTATTAAATTTGAAAAATTAAGCAGATAGTTGATGCAATCGATTCAATTTTATGCATGTTTGAGGATGATAATTTAGTTGCATTTGTTTTGAATGGTTGAAAAGAGGATGAAACATAGAAAGCTTTTACAACTTCTGTGTTTGTGGGAGAGGAATTGTCTGATTTTGATTGGTTGGTTTCACTTATGAAAACATGATAAATTAATATAAATGGTGGAATATCTATGCAGAGAGGTAGTGTAGATCATACACTTTATGCAAGAAGAGAGTGTGGTCATAAAGGTGATAAAAGAGGAACTTTCAAAGGTCGTGGAGGTCAAAATCAAATAAAAAACAATTAAGATGCAAGTAGCTCAGATATAAATATGCTTCCTAGGTGGAGATATTCCTAACATGGAAGATGACATAGTGCATATCAAGGTAATTCAGGTATTACATGTTATAATGGTGGTAATGTTTTTCATACGTCTCATGATTGTTGGCATAATCAGGGGCGAGATGGATATGCAAGGCAAAATGTACATAGGGTTATTTTATTAATGCGAAAAACCATGAAAATGTATTAATGAAGAATGCAAATACAGATGCAACTCAAAGAAATCATATATGGTATGTTGATAGTGGATATATTAATCAAAAGAGCAATAATCTTGATTGGTTTAATAATTTGTATGCACCTTTGTTTGATGGTGAGGTTCAAATAGGTAATAGTTCAATGAAAAGAATACAACTTGGAGATGTGTGTTTTGAGGATAAGAAAGGCAATAAAGTTTTAAAACATATTCTTCATGTACCTTCTATAAGTAGAAATCTTTTTTTCACTGGGTCAAATGGTTGAGGCGTGGCTATCAAGTAGGGTTTAACAAATCTCAATGTTCTATGGAAAACCTGAAACAAAATTGTAAAGTCTTTGCAAAAGCTCAATGAAAAGGGAGACTTTTTTTTGTTGAATGTAAGTTCAAATCTAGTTTCTTATTATTTAGTTGCAAAAAAGAAGATTTTTGAAATTGAGTTATGGCATAACCTAATAGGATATGTGAATGTACATACGTTGAAGGACATACCTCACAGAAATATTGTTGTTGGTGTTAGAGGAGATGGTGGAGACCTTCCAGAGATGAGATAGTGCTACAAATTCATGCTTTGCACTAGCCAAAGTTGAGTTGAGGAGTTTAGAATAGACCCATTGACCTTCCCAGAAAGTACAACTAAGTACCTAAGTGCTTTGGAAGATGATTCTCAAATCATTGGATCAAAATAGATAGCATTGACGTTGACCTTTAATCAAAAACCTTTATTTTTCTCATTATACCTGCTCAGAGAAATGAAGAGTTCTCTTTCTCTGTAATTGGACAAACGCCTTTTGGGAATATCTAATCAACTTAGATAGCTAACTTCCACAAGTTATTTCACAGAAAATGATCAACTAGACAAGGAGAATTGTTGAGGAATCACTCACGAATTTGACAAACGGACATAAAAAGGAAAAAAAGAAGGCAGAATCTTCAGAAAATCAAAGCCTTCAGTTGTACAGTGTGCGATGTCAGAACGCGGTGTGCGCATAACCAGAGTAACAGAGCAACAGAGCAATAAACCGCGGTGTGCGCATAATGCTCACATTAAAGAATAGGAGCGTAGAAGAGCGCAGAGGAAAAAGTGTATATATACACCAAGCATTGAAGGACTTAAAGAGAGGAGAAGAAGAGATGAGAAGTCTCGGAGAGATGGAGAATAGAGAATAGAGAGAGAAGAAATATAGCAGATGCGCAGAGACGCAGAGATACAGATAGAAGATGCCATAGATCGAGTATGTAGAAGAAGACGCCAGAGATCGTGTATGTACAGATGAATAACAGAAGCCTGAGATATCGGGTATTCATCTGAGAGGGATGGTAATAAGAAACTACTCAGTATAGGAGAGTTTCTGTAGCTTGGGCAAGAAGAGGCCAAGCTCACTTGTACACATCTTCTCTAATAGAAAAAACATGTTCATGTGGAAGTTTGCGCGCATTGTTCGCAGGTGAAGAATCTGAGTTTTCTTTTCGTGTTACGGTAGAACGTTCGTTAACCATTAAGAGTTACGATTCGGTACTAAATGTGTACTCTCTCAGTAAAACGAATGTTTCGGTCAAAGATATCACAGTAAACATATTTTCGGTCAGTGACAGTTCTTACTGTAAACGTGTTTCTGGGTAAAACAATGAAGTATATCTCGTAGTAGAATTCGAAGTTTTGTATGAGAGATAGCTCATCTTGTAGCTAGACGTCTCTACTTTAAGCTGATCATAGTTTCCGGTGAAATGGATATGTACACATAGTAAAAAGTCTAACCGGAAAGAGACTTTCTGAACCGGAGAAGTTCAGAAAGAATCCACTCAGTGAAGGAAGTTCACGTACCACTTCCTTACTTCTCGTATACTCACTTGAAGTTATTATAAACAGAATTGAAGTTCATTTTGGTACAATTCAGGTACAATTTCGGTGACGTCTCTGTAACAGTCCGGTGAAGTTCCGATGGAATTTAAGTCGCAGTTTAACACAATTAAGCGACAATAGTTCTGCTAAGCTACTGCTGATAACAGAGGTGTTCTATATCACTTTAGCTTAGTTCTCTATTCGGCGGCGTGGTAATTTCCGCAGGCCTGACAAGGTTCAAGCCTTGCCGCGACGACCATCATCGGCGATATCTGAATGAAAGTTAATCGCCAACAATTGGTATCAGAGCCGGCATATCTATCAGAGCTGGTTAGTCCCACGAGCGGCATCAAAGCCAAAAACTCTCAAAGGCAACCTAAAGCAAACAAGAAAATCATGGCAGATCATGTCCAAATTGAGAAGCTGGATAGAGATAATTATCCCGCATGGGTAATGCGCATGGAAGCCTTACTTATGAGTAAGGACTTAATGATGTATGTGACCGGAGAAGAAAAGAAGCCGACCTTCGAAGATGATAGTCAACCGGAAAAGGAAGAGTTAGAAGCTTTGAAGCTGTGGCAGAAGAAAGATGCAACGGAAAGAGCCTACATCTACAATACTGTTTCAGATCATCTACTACCGCACATTAGAGGTCTGGAGAAAGCAGAAGACATATGGAGCGCATTGGAAGACCACTTCCAAAATACTACGAAAGCTAGAAAGGCTGGCTTATGGTCCGAGTTCACAACCCTCAAAAAGAAGCCGAGTCAAAGCATTAGTGACTACGTCACTAAAATGAAGGATCTAGCAGATAGTCTTGGATCCATAAATGAAGATGTCGAAAATCACATATTGATAGCGCAACTGTTAATAGGGTTAAGAGGAGATGAAAGGTGGAAACCTTTCGTACTCTCAACTGAACTTTCCTTAAATCACTTTGTACCAGATTTAAATCAGTTGCTTGGTTTAATGCTCACATATGAGCAAGATCTGAAGGGAGATGCAAATAAAGGACAAAGCTCTGAAATGTACATGAAGAACAAGAAGAAAGACAAAGGTAAGTCAAAAGACGAAGAAGAGTCAAGCTCTCAGGCCTATTACGCAAGAGGTAAAGGCACTAGCAGAGGAAGAACAAGGTTTTTTGGAAGAGGAAGAAGTAGCCAGAATACCAACAAGAAAGCTTGCTGGATTTGTGGACTAAGTAATCATCTGGCGCATGACTGTTGGCACAGCCAACAGGGATCAAATCAAAATCAGAACAGTAATAGCAGAGGCAGAAGCAGAAGATATCAGAATAATTTTCAAAGAGGAAGACAAAATCAAAGAGGAGGCTATGGTAGAGGTGGAGTAAGAAGTTGGGGACAGAATCAATCCTACAACACCACCTACAACAACTACGAAAACGACACGCAGAATGAAATTCATACATTGTTGATGATGAACTCAATCAGCACATCTGATAACGAAGATCTAAAGGTATTTTACATTGACTCTGGATGTTCCACTTGTCAGGAAATATGGAACTAATGTCAAAACTAGAAAAGGGTAGTTCTAGTCACACTGTTCAAACAGGTGACAATACGAGACATAGCGTACATTCAATTGGAAAAGTGAAATGCAAGAGTGGAGCAGATTTGCTAACTAATGTTTTGTATGTTCCGACAATACCGAAAAATTTGATCAGTGTGGGACAGATAGTTGAGAAAGGTTTTCAGGTCAGATTTACAAACAAAGGCGTATTTGTAGAAGATCCCGAGAACGGATATAATCAGATCGTCTCTGGTAAGAAAGAAGGAAGAATCTTTACCTTAAGAGTACAAGGGAACATTGGCCAAGCATTGCTCACACATGGTGAGACGGTTATTACAGAACTTGACCTCTGGCACAAGAGATTAGGTCATTTCAATGAAAAAGGAATCAAAGCTATGATAGAGAATGGGTCTGTACTGGGATTATCGAATGTACAGAACCAACATATGATTCACAAATGCGAAGCTTGTCAGATGGGAAAAGCCCACAGGTTACCTTTCCAGAAGAAAGGATTCAAACATGACGGTGTGCTAGAACTCATACATACAGATGTATGGGGACCAACAAAAGAAGGATCAATCAGCGGATCGAGGTACTATGTCTTATTCATTGATGATGCAACAAGATGGATAACTCTTTATGTTTTGAAGGAAAAGTCAGAAGTGTTTGGAGCTTTCAGACATTTTCATGCATATGCTGAAAGACTCACAGGTCAAAAGCTTAAAAGACTGAGGTCTGATGGAGGTGGAGAATACTTCTCTCGAGAATTCAATGACTATCTTTGGAATACAGGAATTAAGAGAGAAATAACCTGCAGATATACACCACAACAAAACGGTGTAGCAGAAAGAAGGAACCGAACTCTAGTCGAGTTTGCACGAGCTATGCTGAAAGAAAAGAATTGTTCTAATTATCTTTGGGCTGAAGCAGTAAATACAGCTACATACTTGGTAAACAGATTACCATGTACAACATTAGAAGGAATGACCCCTTATGAAGCCTGGTGGGGAAAGAAGCCAACACTTGATCATTGTAAAGTGTTTGGATCACTAGCATATGCTTATGTACCGTCTCAACTGAGACATAAGCTTGAACCGAAAGCAGAGAAATATGTGTTCGTCGGATATGATGAAAAGTAGATGGGTTACAGGTTATGGAGTCCTCTAACCAAACAATTTACTATTTCCAGAGATGTAACGTTTGATGAACAGAAAAGCTGGTATGCAGATCAGAGTCATACAGCTGAAGAATTTGAAGAAGAGATAAAAAGGAAAGAGAAAGGGAAATCAATTGTGCAGGTGAACAGAGATGAAGATCATATGCAGGCGAGTACGTCCAGGAGCAGATCAGGTATGAGAAACGAAGATGAAGACGTGTATTCAGATACACATGAAGAATATGAGCTAAGAAGGTCAAACAGAGTAAGAAGAGAACCCGAAAGGTACTCGTATGATACATCGTATATAACTCAGAAAGATTTTGCATATATGATCAAAGATGATGATGAACCTGAGAGCTATGATGAAGCTAAAAGCAAGAAGCAATGGCAAGAAGCAATGGAGGAAGAATTCAGCGCACTAGAAGAGAACAAGACATGGGAGCTTGTTCCTAAACCAAATGGTAAGAAAGTGATCGGAAATAAATGGGTTTTCAAAGTTAAGAAACTTGTAGATGGAAGGATAGCCAGACATAAAGCAAGACTAGTTATCAAGGGCTATGCTCAGACGCATGGCATAGACTATGATGAAACGTTTAGTCCAGTGGCCAAGATGTCAACTATAAGGACAGTGATTGCTATAGCAGCATCAAAAGGATGGAAGCTAACTCAGCTAGATATAAAGAACGCATTTTTGAATGGATATATATCAGATGAAGTCTATATGGAACAACCGGAAGGGTTTGTAAGTTCCAAATACCCAAACTTTGTTTGCAGATTAAAGAAAGCACTTTACGGACTAAAGCAAGCTCCAAGAGCTTGGAACTACAGACTTTTGAAGTATCTCAATGAACTTGGATACCAAAGTTCGAAAGCAGATGCAAGTCTACTCATCAAAAGAACAGAAGAAGGAATGATCTACATTTGTATCTATGTAGATGACATAATAATTACAGGAACCTCAGATGAAGGAATCCGAGAGGTGAAGAAACTGCTCGAAAAGGAATTCAAAATCAGTGACTTGGGAAAGTTATCATACTTTCTAGGTATGGAAATCACATATACAGATTATGGTGTATATGTTACGCAAAAAGGATATCTCCTAAACCTACTAAAGAAGTTTAATATGGAGAACTGCAGAGAAGCTTCAACACCACTTGAAGTAAATCATAAACTCAGCAAATATGATGGTACAGAATTCAAAGACATGAAGAAGTATCAGTCGTTAGTAGGAAGCTTAATTTACGCTACGCTAACAAGACCGGATCTCAGCTATCCAGTGGGAGTTCTTTCACAGTTTATGCATTGTCCGACAGATCAACATTGGGTTGCAGGACAAAGAGTTCTTAGATATATCAAAAGAACTATAAAGGAAGGATTATATTATCCTTTTACATCAGACATAAAGCTGAAAGCATTCATCGACTCAGACTGGGCAGGAAGTCAAGATGACAGAAGATCGACACATGGGTATATGATATACCTAGGAGATAAGCTAGTAAGTTGGTGCTCAAAGAAACAGCATACAGTAGCGTTATCGTCAACAGAGGCCGAATACAAAGGACTCGTAGAGGCAGCGAAAGAAGTAATATGGATGCAGACCTTGCTCAAAAGCATGGGTATTGATCAAGGTATACCAATTATACATGGAGACAATATGAGCTCTCTATATCTTGCAGCGAATCCGGTGTTTCACGCAAGAACAAAACACATAGAGATCCAGTATCATTTCCTGAGGGAAAAGGTAATGGAGAAGGAGATAGAAATAGTCTACACTCCTACGAAAGATCAGATAGAAGATATCTTGACAAAAAGCTTGGATGGAACAAAGACAAGTAGATTCAAAGAAATGGCAGGTATAAAAGAAAGAAAGACCGGAAGAGGTCAAATTAGTGATTGAGGGGGAGCTGTTGAGGAATCACTCACGAATTTGACAAACGGACATAAAAAGGAAAAAAAGAAGGCAGAATCTTCAGAAAATCAAAGCCTTCAGTTGTACAGTGTGCGATGTCAGAACGCGGTGTGTGCATAACCAGAGTAACAGAGCAACAGAGCAATAAACCGCGGTGTGCGCATAATGCTCACATTAAAGAATAGGAGCGTAGAAGAGCGCAGAGAAAAAAGTGTATATATACACCAAGCATTGAAGGACTTAAAGAGAGGAGAAGAAGAGATGAGAAGTCTCGGAGAGATGGAGAATAGAGAATAGAGAGAGAAGAAATATAGCAGATGCGCAGAGATGCAGAGATACAGATAGAAGACGCCATATATCGAGTATGTAGAAGAAGACGCCAGAGATCGCGTATGTACAGATGAATAACAGAAGCCTGAGATATCCGGTATTCATCTGAGAGGGATGGTAATAAGAAACTACTCAGTATAGGAGAGTTTCTGTAGCTTGAGCAAGAAGAGGCCAAGCTCACTTGTACACATCTTCTCTAATAGAAAACACATGTTCATGTGGAAGTTTGCGCGCATTGTTCGCAGGTGAAGAATCTGAGTTTTCTTTTCGTGTTACGGTAGAACGTTCGTTAACCATTAAGAGTTACGATTTGGTACTAAATGTGTACTCTCTTAGTAAAACGAATGTTTCGGTCAAAGATATCACAGTAAACGTATTTTTGGTCAGTGACAGTTCTTACTGTAAACATGTTTTTCCGTAAAACAACGAAGTATATCTCGCAGTAGAATTCGAAGTTTTGTATGAGAGATAGCTCATCTTGTAGCTAGACGTCTCTACTTTAAGCTGATCATAGTTTCCGGTGAAATGGATATGTACACATAGTACAAAGTCTAACCGGAAAGAGACTTTCTGAACCGGAGAAGTTCAGAAAGAATCCACTCAGTGAAGGAAGTTCACGTACCACTTCCTTACTTCTCGTATACTCACTTGAAGTTATTATAAACAGAATTGAAGTTCATTTCGGTACAATTCTGGTACAATTTCGGTGACGTCTCAGTAACAGTCCGGTGAAGTTCCGGTGGAATTTAAGTCGCAATTTAACACAATTAAGCGACAATAGTTCTGCTAAGCTACTGCTGATAACAGAGGTGTTCTATATCACTTTAGCTTAGTTCTCTATTCGGCAGCGTGGCAATTTCTGCAGGCCTGACAAGGTTCAAGCCTTGCCGCGACGACCATCATCGGCGATATCTGAGCGAAAGTTAATCGACAACAAGAATGATCTTTAATAAATCTAGGGTGTATCTCGACTTTTTAGGAGCTGAATAGATCGCAGAATATAGAGTAGTAATTCGAAGATGGCTAGAAAATGGATGAAGCAATCAAGATAAAACGTTGTAGCATATAACTAGACTATTTAGTTACGTTATAGAAATTTAAATGAATCTAAAGGATTAAGTAAACATTGAGAAATAGGTTTGAGGAATTCACTGTTTTGAGTAGCACTTGACAGAGTAGAGACAAGAGAACATGATCAACATGTATGTATTAATGAACATAAAGTACAATGATATTGACAATGAATGATTCCACAATATTGAGGGAAATGGTAGAGCTATAGTATGAGCTCAATACCCAATTAGAATTCCTTTAAAAACTCTTCCAAATTGGGCTCTAATCCATGCGACTTTTTGAGTCACGTTTATAGCTAACGTTGGAGCCAACTTTCATCTTTTGAATTTCAAACTCTACCAAAAAATGTACCTAAAGTTTAAGACTTCCATTCTCATCAATTCTCCACACAAATTTGCATAATTGATCCTCCAAACTCCACGTGAATGTAAGTGCATTCTATACATATGCAATTTTACAAGGAATAAAACCAAACTTTTACTAGTGGGTATTCATATGTGACTTCATGTGTGTTCATAGAAGTGAATGGCTAATTGTCCAAGCATGTAGGCTTGGATCTATTTGCATCAACAACTCCCCCTTAAGCCTAACATGCTTGGGCTTCAACTTTCCTTGATCTCTTGCAATCCAATCATCATCTTCAACTTGTTCAATTTAGTTACATCCAAAGATTTAGTCATCATATCAACACATTGTCCTTGCTAAGTAGATTCTCTCGCAGATAGTGGTAATGCACTTCAATGTTCTTAGTCCTTGCATGATACACATAGTAGGTTTGTAGACACATAGGACAATTATATGTCCTTGCTAAGTAGATTCTCTCGCAGATAGTGGTAATGCACTTCAATGTTCTTAGTCCTTGCATGATACACATGATTAGTAGCCGAATGTAATGAGCTAGTATTATCTCCAAGGATCATTGGTGTGTATGTAATTAATCCCAAGTCTGAGTAGAGTAGCTTTAACCATATTGCCTCTTGTGTTGCATTTGCTAGGCCCTTATATCCAGCTTCCGTTGAGGACAATGCCACAGTTGGTTGTTTCTTTGATGACCATGAAATTAACTTAGACCTTGCAAAAGATAAGTAACTAGAGGTGCTCCTCCTATCATCTTTTGAACTAGCCCAATCTGAATTAGAGTATGGCTTGATATCCAAGTCAAATGTAAATGGATAAAATAGTCCTTCATTTATGGTGCCCTTTAGATATTTTAAGATCCTTTTGGCAACTTCCATGTGAGGTTTTCTTCGTGTATGCAGTAATTGACTCAATGTACTTACTCCAAAGCATATATCCACTCTTGTTAGGGTTGCATAATTAAGGCGCCCAACAAGTCTTTCGTCACATGTGATGTGTTCAGCAGCTCCCCTTCATGAGCACTAAGTTTGTGACTCAACTCCATAGGTGTACCTGCAATTTTTGTATTCTTCATCTTGAACTTTGTTAACATGTCATGAATGTACTTTCTCTGAGTAATGAAAACACCAGAATCTGAATATACAAGCTCTAAATCAAGTAAATAAGTCAACAATCCCAAGTGTTGGAACTGAAGGACTCACAAGGCAAGGAAGCTTATGAAGGGAGTCAGAGAGAAGAGAAAGTACAAGCAGACAGAGCAGTCAACGACGATCTGGAAAGTAGGCCAATATTTTTTTAGGACACTAACGCATATAAAAGAGGTGGACACACAAGGAGAAGGAGCAAGTAGGGAGCTCCAAGAAATGTATGTCAAAATGTTAATAGAAACCCCTACAAAAATAGTGATTTTCATCACTAAAAACCATTGTAAATACCATTTCATATTTTTGTAGCTCCATTTTGTGCAAGCCAAGGAGCCCATGAGCTTGAGGAGCTTTAAAAGTACCTACCTATCAATTTTCACATTTTTTAGACTTCGCTTGAACCTCCAAATAGGGTAGAGAACCTAATTTTTAACTAAGCCGGACACTAGGTCTGGACACGGCCAAAACCTAGTCAAAAACTATAAATAGAGCTAGAGAGCTCATTTTTGGGGGCTAGCTTGTAATTGATTTGAACTTGTAAGAGCTTTTTGAAAGTAATCTAAGAACTCCATTGCTTCTCACTCTTTGTCTTACCGTGTGTGCGCATGTGTGTGTATATGTTAGTGTGCTTCTCACTCACGCACTTGTGCCTTCACTTGCTCGAGGTCTTCATACCATCCTCATGTCTTCCCAGATTGACATTAAAGGAGGTGCTACTCATCACTGAGCTACACCAAATTATGGCGCCGTTGCCGGGGATCGAGCTTTGAGGACGAGCGTGTGATGGTAAGACGTAGATTTGAGACGTTGGCATTGTAGGTAATTTCTTCACTCTTCTTATTTTTCTCTTTCTTACCTCACCACCATCATCACCATCATCATCATCACCATCTCCCACCTCCATCTCCATCATCGCGAAAATTTTCAGTTTTGATCTTATCACCTTCTCCATTCCATTTCCCTCATTCCACTTGTGAGAGAGAGCGAGAGAGCAATATTGTGTGCATTGTTTTTGCATGTTTGTTGAGTTTTCTTGCAAGATCCAGCTGTATCATCCCCTCCAGCACGCTGCGTAGGTACGGAAAAACTCAAAAATTGTCTCTGTGTCGCCGACCTCTGTCGATCGCGATCGACAGAAAATTCAACCAATTGGTAAAACTAAGTGGACCACTAGGACAAGCACAAAGAGAACATTCCAAATCACTAAACAAAATTGAAAAATTCCGTGTTTCTCTGTCAATCGCGACCGACACCATCGATCGCGATCGACAGCCACGATCGACAACATCTGTCAATCGCGACCGACAGACCCTGTCAATCGCGACTGACAGACCCTCTCAATCGCGACCGACAGACCTCACGATCGACTGACTGCCACGTAGGATTCAGTCAATCGCAATTGACACCATCGATCGCGACCGACTGAAAATTCATGATTGACACCAAAATTCGCGTTGCCACGTGTCCATCGCGACGGACACATCCCCGATTGACTGAAATCACGGCAAAAATCCCGAAAAAAATGTCGATCGCGATTGACACCATCGATCACGATTGATAGGACCCACGATCAACTCTATCAATCGCGATTGACGTGTCGATCGGGACCGACAGGCCCCGACGGACACCTCTGTCAATCGCGATTGACAGACCTGTCGATCGTGATTGACAGGCTTTTCGACCAAAATTTTAGGGTTAAGTTTTCCAAGTCCTTGGGGAATTTTGGGCATAATTAGAAAGTCATTAGTGATTTGTGAGGTCCCTACACATGTGATTTTGAGAAAAATCCTGTGATCTGTCAGCCTGTTTGAACCCTGTTTTAGCACCAGAACCCTGAACTGTCATAACTTTCTCATAAAAAATCCGTTTGCTGTGATTCTTGTCTTGTTGAAAAGCTCGTGGGGAGTAAAATCCCAGGATCAGGATTATTAGATAGGGTATTTTGAAGTTGACCATACCCTGGGGTAGGAAACCTAAAGGATCCTTGAGATTGTTTTCCATAAAGGCAAAGGGGAATTTGGTTTGTGAATTACATGCATGAAAGTGATCTGTCAGTCATTGGAATTTAAGTCTTGAACTAACTTTGGGACTTTTACAGGTCCACTAAGAGCACTTGAAGGCATCCAAAGCAAGGGCTTTGTGCAAGCTTGAGAATCGGGTTCTCGAGCACTAAAGAACAAGGGATCAGCAAGAAAGATCGGAATATTCTCAACTCCCTTTGTCAATTCCTAGCTTAGGCTAAGAACAACTAGTGATAGGAGTAGGCAAGGGCGGTGATAGGAATTTATCAAGTTGAAGACTACCTAAATACTCAAGTTCAAGCTAACGACATAATCTTTGTACGGTCGAGAACTTTAAAGGGAAAGAACTTAACGTGGAACGATCAACTTCAAGTGCGGAAATACACTCAAGTATACTTGACGACGTGATATCAGCCAAGATCATAAACACGATAACACACAAAAAAAAAATAAATCAAGTGACTGACACCAATTGATCGGCAACGAGGTTGTACTTTGGGCAAAAGTTGGGCTACTTAAATAGGCATATGAACCTTAGATCAGGACGACATCTAGTAAGAGATAGACAGAGTCTTAGGTCTTCAGAGGATAGCGTTAATCATACTGCTAGGTCTTGGGCCTAGCAGTTGAGCCACCACTCCCATTACCCGAGCTCTGAGACAAGTGAATCAGAGATGTCTCAAGGCATGGACAGACCTACAGGAAGTTCAGGAGTGCCATATCTGTATAGGGTGGAAGGCCCCTACAAGACACAATTGGAATACATTCGGACCAACCGATTAGGTGCTAGCATCCATGAGGACGGCCTAGGAAGATCCGTTGTCCAGATTAAAAACCCTGACCAATCCATTAGAATAGAACACCCAGCTGTAAAGTTTGAAAATGGAGCATGCTTGGACAAAGAAGGAACCATGTACGTAGTCACCAGTCACCCAGATAGGACAAATGAATTCGGGAATGTGATCCCTGGGATGGACTTAGGCAACCTAGAGCAAGGAAACATGGGTGCAGAACCAGGACCCCTTGAGGGAAATCTGTTCTTACTAGAATCCTCAATCCCCAGTGGGTTCCCCAGGACAACATGAGTATAGATCTGCTTCTGAACCGAGAGACTGACGAATCCTTTTGGAGGTATAAATCTGATCGTCCAAATGATATAGGAACAATCATGATCTATGAGTTTAAAGATCCAGATAGCCCAGGCAGAGTGACCTACCTAGATCATGCTTCAGAGAGGATCTTTGTGGTTACAGAACATGATAGACATGCTTACACTTGGATGGGTGAATTTATTTTCCCCCAACCAAGATCGAATGTGTCCTTTGGTCACCCAGGAGCTAGAACATCCCAAGCTCACGGAACTCAAAGAGACAGACATAGAGATAGATCGGAGGTAAGCTTTACCAACCCAGTGGGAAGAGACAGAACGAGAACGGAAACAAATAGAGTGGAACTTGAAGGACTTAGAGCCCCAAGGAACCAGAGGAATGCTGATGATTTCCCTCTGCCAAGGCCTAGGGAACACACCAAGATTTTGAGACTGACTCAATTAGTTAAGTCCATGAAGAATCACTTCGATGGCACAGGAGACCCATATGATCATGTGGCTGAGTTTAGGCAAGTCTTGAGAGCTGAACAAGTTGAAGATCTGTTCACGCAGTACAATGCCTTTGGTCTAACCCTTAGGAACACTACCCTGACATGGTTTCAGCCACTAAACGAGAGGTAGTTCAGGAACATAGACCAACTCTTAGAGGCTTTCATCACTGAATTCTCTAAAAGTGGCATAAGGCATAATACTTCCTCATTGATCTACAACTTCAAGCAGACCCCCCAAGAGACAGTGAGACTTGCAGGAAGAAGATTTAGGCAATATCTTGAACGATGTCCTATTCCTGAGCTACCCACACCTGCCAAACAAGTGGCTTTGTTCTTGGATGGATTGCTAAGTACCAAATTGAGATCATATGTGTACTTGAAGGATCCTAGGACCATAGAAGAGTGTGTACGCATGTGCATTGACATAGAGGATAACCTAGGGGAAGAACTAGAGCTTTCCAAAATCTACAAAGACTCAGATAGTGCCTCTAACCTCTCTTCCTCGCAATCCACATCAATTGAGGAACTTGCAGAGAAAGTAGCTCAGAAATTAGGTGTCACAAGCAAACAGATCCCAAGATTTGCCCCAGTGAAAAGATGCTATACTTGTGGGGGTGACCATATGGCAAATGTATGTCCCATTATGGCTCAACCCCAAGTAAATCCTAGTAGCCAGTACTGCACCATAGAACGAAGATACACAAATCACTCCGCACAAGACTGCCCATACAATAAGCAAGCGGTTAGGCAAACCTACCCTTAGACATACCCTCAACAAGGTAGTTATCAGAGTCAATACCCACCACAACAGTATACTAGGCCTCAGCAAAATTACCAACCGCAATATCAGGCCCAACTGAGACCCCAGCCAGTGCTAACACAACAACCTCCAGCTCCATCCAATGTGATCCCTGTAAAGTATGCAGCTGCAGAAGAAAACCTGAATAGGGCCATAGTGCCAGTAACCCCATTGCTATCAGAAAATGACCCCAGTGACCATAGTTTCGATTCTACACATGTTGATAGCCCCCAAGCCTACTACATGTAGTCTCTTGAACATGGTGAGTCCTACTATAGTGAAGAGCCAAATGAACCTAGTTGGGAGTCAGATTACACAAACGTCATGTATGCAAACCCCAACCCTAGACCTCAACCTAGGCAAGTCAGACCCCCATTCCCTAGAGGACCATGCTACAAATGTCAGGGAGATCATCTCATTCGTGATTGTCCCTTGCCTCCACCTACACAACCCCAATCAGTGACGATCTAGGGCTTTTGCCAAGAATGCGGGAAGGAGCATCTCTTACAAGATTGCCCTAAGAATCCCAATATTATGCCAAAAATAACGTTATTGGGTTAGTAGTAGACTCTACAGGAAGTGTGACGTCCACTACATAGAGGTAGTCACTAGAGCCCAGGCTTTGCAACAGAACCCAGGAATAGGTCAAGGGAAGAGTGTAGAGGTTAGTGAAACTGAGAGCATAGCCAAGAAACGGTCGAGAGCCTGGAGGGATAGTCGAGAAAGAATGAAAAGACAATGGTCTAAAAAAATGAGCGACTTAGAAGAAAGCATAAGAGAAACAAAAGCCAAAATTGTTGAACTCACCTCTCAAACAAACTCTCACATACCACCACCACCCTCACTTCCATCACCATCTAACCCACCATCTGCCCCCCTACCTCAGAACATCCCACCAACCCCTAGGGTAGGATTAGTGTTAGTTGACCCCACTCCTGAAGACATAGACATGATGCTTAAGGCATATCAAGCCAGAATCCAAGAAGGGCCAAACGTAACTGATCATGAAAAGTGCTACCCTAGAGCACAACTAGAGCTAGAACGAACCAAAATTTGTGCTAAGATGGTGGAATTGGCTCAGACCGTGTTTGAAGCCAGTCGCCTATTTAACATCTCTAGTTCAGCGAAGACATAGTTGCACTTTGATGGATTGTTAGAAAGAATAGAGAGGCTAATTGCACAATCAGAAAAGGAACCCGCCTCTCAACACAAGGACAAGGCAAGTGAAAGGGCAGGTGTTCCTACCTAGGAAGCCTATGTGCCTAACTCTACGGAGCCAGACACATCATCTTCTATGAATCGGTTCACACCAGAATTCCTACGCGAGATTCAAGAAGACAAATGGGCTAAAGAGAGTGAAGTCTTTCCTCCCATTGAACTTGTGGATGATGCACACGACCAATTTCCACAAGACATCCCATCCATTTATGAGGAGCAAGAGAGTACTCAGTCTCACGAGAGATTAGACTTCGAGTCTAATTCCATACAGGAGCTACCCCACTTCATAGGCCCATGGGAAGCTAAGTCCACATGTATGAGAGCACCCACAGTCATGGTAAGAAACGAAGACTCAGTCTTACCTAGGAACACAGAGGTAGTGAAAAGCACTAAAGTACAGTGTAACCTCACTTTAGAAGAGCTACTCAAAGTGAGGCTAGAGCTATGGAAACATGTAGCCAAACAAGTACCAGAGATAGCAAAACCTCGTTCCCAGGTAGGATCCCAGAGAAGAGTGCCAGAAATACCATTGGACAAGATAGGGGACATGAGTGAGGGCAAAGAGGGAAACACATATCTTCCTATCACCCATCAAGGATACACCACCAAGGCCATTCTAGACTCAGGCGCAGGAGTTGCAATTGCTACCACTTCCCTATGGAAGCGTTGGGGCAAGCCAGCACTCAGGCCCACGAGGATGAAATTGCAAATGGCCGATGGTCACATAGAGAGACCCTTAGGGCTGTTAGAAGGAATAACTCTCACCACATGTGGTGTTGAGTTCGAGCATACATTTTCTATATGTGATTTTAGCAAAAATCATGCCTATGAAATGATCTTGGGACGACCCTTTATGCGACAGTTGCAAGTGGTACAGGACTGGGGAACCAATTCCTTGTACCTGCAACACTTAGGTGTTACGACCAAAGTGAATCTCAAAGATTCCTCTCATAGAGATGTCCCTCCTATCCAATGGAATCCCCTCCATAGAGCCAAAGATGATACGGAATCGGTGCATTCCATAGGATCAGGATCCTCATGGATGCATGAAGACACCCACTTATGGATGTGCAAAGTAGTAGTAGAAGAAGAGAAGAGAGAAAAAGCCAGAGAGGTAGGTGCAAAAGAAACACATAGATCAATTCAAGACCCAGCCTATGCACCTGTAGTTTTTCTTGACGAAGAATTTGAACCCCACGGCTGGGCAAAAATCCTAGCAATAATGGATGTATCCATCAATGAAGAACAATGGAGACCTCACTGTGATGAAGATGGCTATGATATTTCAATCTTCTCCATAGAGCCGATCATGGGAGAGGCAGTGTTAGAAGAGTGTGAACCTAGCTCTGATGCATTTGAGGATGCAAGTGACTCCGATCTAGAGTCAATCATTATGGACTCACCTTTTGCATCAGATGAAGAATACTTCTATGAAGTAGAATTTCAACCTCAGAGGCACGGAGAGCTTACAAATGATGTAAGGCTAGCCACACATGTAACCCCGAAGGGAGAAGGAAAGAAAAGAAAGAAGAGAGAAGTCACACTAGTAGAGGAAGAATCTTTGTTTGAGGTCCCGGAAAATTTTAAGAAGTATGAGATAGATGACAAGAGAGTCATGATCAGAATGCCTAAACGAGAGGTGCAATCGGGGGAGGCCTATGATAACAAAGAAACCACCAAGAAAATAGTGGTAGCCGTGGAAGAAGGAGAAGAGAGATGCACGTACATAGGCCATGACCTGACAGAAGATGAAGAGCACAAATGGATAGCCTTGCTAAGAGAATACAGAGATGTATTCGCTTGGAGTTACAAGGATTTGAAAGGCGTGGACCCTGACATATGCTCACACACTATCCCCATGACCCCAGATGCCAAACCTTCTAAGCAAAAGCCATACACATATAATGATAATTATGCTGCTAAGATCAAAGAGGAGATAGATAGACTGGTTGAAGCTGGATTCATCTATGAAATTGAGCACACTGAGTGGGTATCCCCCATCATAGTGGTGCCCAAGAAAAATGGAAAGCTGTGTGTATGCATTAACTTGAAGAAGGTCAATGCAGCCACAATTCGAGATAACTATCCGCTTCCTATCACAGAACATCTCTTAGAAAGAGTAGTAGGCAAGGAAGTGTACAGCTTCCTTGATGAATTTTCGGGCTACAATCAAGTAGCCATAGCTCCAGAAGATCAGCATAAGACGGCTTTTTCCACTGAATGGGGCATATTTGCCTTTAGGGTAATGCCATTTGGGCTTACCAATGCACCCACAACCTTTCAGAGACTGATGTGCCACGTGTTTAAAGAGTTCTTGAGGAAGAATTTGGAAGTCTATGTTGATGACCTCTGTGCTCATTCCAACATAAGACAGACACATATACAAGAACTCAGACAAATCTTTGACAAATGCAGAGAAGAATATCAAGTCTGCTTGAACCCAGAAAAATGTGTTTTCATGGTCAGGCAAGGCAAGATTTTAGGACACATAGTGTCAAGGAATGGCATATCCACAGATGAAGAGAAAGTAAGAGCCATAGCAGAGTTACCTAGGCCAAAGAATGTCAAGGAAGTACAAGCTTTCATGGGGCATTGTGGTTATTATGGCCGGTTCATTCACATGTATGCTGTCATTGCAAAGCCCATGTACGGACTTCTGACTAACTTTGAGTGGACTGATGAATGTGAGAACTCCTTCTAGGAGCTTAAACGAAGATTATGTTTAGCACCAATCTTGACCATACCAGATTGGAACAAGCCATTCCATATTCATGTGGATGCCTCCAATTATGCGATTGGATGTGTACTTGCACAACCTACGGGTGAAGGTAATATGGATCTCCCAATTGCCTATGCTAGTAGACAATTAAATGCAGCTGAACGGAACTATACCACCACCGAACGAGAAGGATTAGGCATGGTATATGCAATTAAAAAGTTTAGACACTATTTGCTTGCAAATAAGTTCAATTTTTTTACTGATCATCAAGCACTGCTGTACTTGGTAAACAAGCCATGCAATACAGGTAGATTAGTAAGATGGTTTCTCTTACTAATGGAATACGACTTCGAGGTTGTGGTAAGGAAAGGGAAGACCCACTTAAGAGCAGACCATCTCTCTAGGCTCACATCGGGAGAAGCCCCACAAGGAGTATCAGATGACCTTCCTGATGCTTACCTATTTAATTTGGAAGTTGTACCTCAGTGGGCTAAGCTATTAGTGCCAGTATTGGCATACAGGCCTCACCACCCAGTCATAAACACTCTGGGTAGAGAGGTAGTAAGAGCCCAGAAGTACCACATCATGGTAGGAAGCATGTACAAACAGAAAGATCAAGGGATCGTAGCTTGTTGTGTGGAAGAGGATGAGTACGCTAAATGGTTTCAATTAGCACATGTAGGTGCATTAGAGCAACACTACTCAAAGCAACGAACCCTGCAGACACTAAGGAGACTCGGAGTGCATTGGTCGACTATGGAAGCTGATGTACATAAGATGTGTAAAGAATTCCCAATCTGTTGCACTAAACCACCGGTGGAACATGCCACTCTTTATCAAGTGTCCATAGTGCCAGATTGGAGTGAACCATTAGTAGCCTTCTTGAGGACGAAAACATTCCCTCAAGATATGACCCTGACGAGACAAAGAAGTCTAGAACAAGAAGCCCTAGATTACTCACTCATTGGTGATAATCTATACAAGCGTGGTAAGGATGGTTACCTGAGACTATGTGTCCATGAGAGTGAATATCTCAAGATCTTGGAAACTGCTCACCAAGGTGTAGCAAGAGGACACTTTGGACCAGATCAGGTGATCAAGGCAATACTATTTGCGGGCTTTTGGTGGCCGACCCTTCACATGGATGCACATACCTATGTGAAACGGTGTGACGTTTGTCAGAGAACTCAGTACCCTATACGCAAGGATGATATGCCACTGAAACCTATGATGGGTGGACATGCATTCTCTAAGTGGGGAATAGACTTTGTAGGTCCTATTAATCCCCCAGCCAAGGGTTCACATGCTGAATACATCATCGTTGCCACAGACTATCTAACAAAGTGGGTGGAGGTAAAAGCTACGACAAAGAATGATGCGTAGACAACTGCTAAGTTCCTATTTGAGAATGTTTTCACAAGATACGGGCTACCTATAGAGCTAGTAAGTGATAGAGGCACTCACTTCTTGAATGAAGTTATTGAAAATCTACTCCAAGAGTTCTTGGTAGTACATAAGAAGTCTGCCCCCTATCACCCTCAAGCTAATGGCCAGGCTGAGAGCACCAATAAGATCCTATGCAATGTACTGACGAAATTAGTGAACAATAAATGCTCTGATTGGGACAAACAGCTACACCACGCTATTTGGGCATACCGAGTCGCCTACAAAACGGTACTCCAAGCCACCCCCTTTCAAATGGTATTTGGCCAAAATGCAGTGCTACCGTTGGACTTCTTAATACCTACACTGAAAGTGGCACAAGACCATGAATGGATGGGTCATGAACTCTCCTCTAGATTGTTTGACCTTAAACGATTAGGAGAAACAAGACTGAGAGCGGCTGCAAGGACATATGCAGCTAAGGAACAACAGAAGGCATACTTTGATGCCCATGTTAAGGATAAAGGATTAAAGGCCGGAGACCTAGTCTTAGTCTACACTTTGAAGCAACATGCAAGAAAATTAGAGAAACGGGGCTATGGACCTATGATCATAAATAGGATTTCAATGAGTGGAGCAGTACAACTAGCCACCTTAGAAGGTGATATTCTTCCGAGCTACATAAGCGGATGCAGAGTCAAGTTATATCAGGAACCTCTGACGGAAGAGATGCTAAGTCGACTCAACACTGCTAAGAAACACAAAGAAGAAGAAAGACGAATTCGAGAAGAAGCTCAAGTAGAAGCATTGGAACGCATACGGAGAATGAAGTTGAGAAGGCAGGGTAGAGAGCAACCTAGGACAGATGCATGTGCAGATCAAGGATATCATGTGGCAATGTGTGAGGTCTTAGGAATAAGTTCCCAAAGGATAATAGATCGACATCCTTTTGTGACCTTAGAGATAGGACAAGGAGTTAGTGCAAAAACAGTGCGAGCATTAATTGACTCAGGTGCAGCCACTAGTGCGGTGAGACTTTCTTACTGTCGAGAATTGAAATTAAAAGTCAATCCTATCGAAGCATATCTCATAGGATTGGGAGGTGTGGAAACTCCTTGCATGGGCGAGGTGGAACTTCCCCTCTCCATTCAAGATGTTCCAATGACAGTTAAGGTACTAGTGTGTCAAGATGAGGATCTTACTGAGCCTCTGGTTTTGGGTCAAGATTGGATCTATGACCATGCAGTTAACTTAAACCTAAGAAGTTGACTTCTTCAGGTATGGGTAAAACAGAGTCGAATTACAGTTGAGTTCGATAATGGAGCACTCAAGGAACTAGAAAAGGCACAGACTCCTGGTCCTTCGAGGGGTACACATGAAGTTGACCATGCTGTTCTTGTCCAAAGCTATGTGATGCAGAGGAATGGAGATCTCAGTAAAGAAGTCAAGGCCTCGATGGAACTCCCTTCTTTTCCAAAGGCCAGAGGGAGGCAGCAACCAAAGGCGGATCAATTACTGAAGACTACCTATGCGGGAGGCCAAAAGAACGTGCGAAGTAGAACGACTCAGCCATTGAAACAATTGTGGGTGCGAAAAGGCGAGCTGCCTACTGCAGTCAAGTCACGACAACTGTCTCAACTTCCTATTAGTAATCAACAAAATGATACTAATAAGAGGACTTCCAAAACTTCTTCTGAGAAAGTGAAAACTATCTGGGTACCCAAGAAGTCGATGAAGGCTGGCCCACAATCAAGACAAATTTGGGTGCCTAAGGCTTGCTTGCGGGCTCAACTAGTCCCGCATGAATCACATCATACACGACAGGGTTCACTCACTCAAGGAGCCGTTACCCACTCTTGTTTAATACGCACGAACACACAGTCGCCCAGAAGCACGCATAGACTCACTTGTAAATGGGTCCCAAAAACGCATCCTCCCCAAGCAGAGTTACTCATAAAACCCTCCAGAGTCTCCACAAAACCAAAACCGAAAGCCATCCATTGTGTTTGGCAACCTAAGACTTGTAATAAACCCCCCGATGCCCATTTGTAAATTCATCTCCACTTGCTAACTACATCACTCATACACTGCATCTTTCCGTCTAGCTCCTAGGACTATCCAAGCATTAACTACACACACAGTCATCGAGCACTCACTGACCCACTAACCCATTACTCACTTCATGATAATGTTGTAACGGGGATAAAAAAAGTGTTCTATCTTGTCCATTACAATATTAACGCATGATCTATATTCTCACAGAATCAGCAAGCAAGAAGTAACATGGCAGATACGGCAGGAACTAGCTCCCAGGCAAGCACCAGCCCCCAAGTCGTGGACATTGAAAGTCTTCCCGTTGAGGAGGAATTGAAGGAACACCTAGTGGCATTGAGGGCATTACACGCCATACCGATTCAGAATCCTCCACAGGGGCACACAATGCCGGTCAGCAAAAACTCACATTGGTTCAGTGATGTGGCAGGATCTCTGGGTGAAGGCACTTACATGTGGGAGGCCGAGATAGAATTCAACGAGCGCTGGGGCAGGTATCACTTCTTCACCAGGGAATTTGAGAGACTGCAGAATAATGAAGGACTGAAACCTATATGGAAGAAGGCGGGACTCTACGATTACTTCAAATTCCAATTGCCAAATCCCGATTTTCTAAGGTGCTCTTATTTGATTAGCACCCTCACTCCGAGCAAAGAAAAAAGGGATACAGCTCCTTTGTCCTCCCATCTCTCACAAGGGGCAATGAACTGAAGCGTTTCAGGTTGACTATCAATTTGGTAAGGGAAGCTCTAGACATGAAAGGTATGCACATTCCTACGGAGAAAGAGACAATGGTCCCCGACAATATGAAGAATAGGAATCTGACAAAATTAAAGGACATGGACACCTACAATTTCCATTCACTTGCGAATGGTCATGCAGCATTTTGCATTTCCCGCTCAAGAGAGGTTCACAATGCCACCTAAGAAGATATGGTTTAGTCTATACTTGGCTGATGCCTTTGATTTGACAATCAACATGCCCCACTTGATTATTGACCAAATCCACTTGGCTCATCAAAGGTGGTATAAGAAACAAAAGTTTGTACTGTATGGATGTTGTGCCCTCACCAGGATTGTGTATGGATGTTTGGCTTATGATGTGCCAGTGTAGAGGGCATTAAATTGGACCAGGGTACAAGAATTCCAACGTAGACTATCAACCGTAGGACCTCCATCTAAGAAAATGAGAGGTGCAGTTCAGATGCCCTGTGCACAACCCCGCGGTGCGACATTGACACGAGAGACAACTCCACGACTTCCAAGGCGGGTACAACCCTTCACTATCAGATTACCAAGACACAACACTGATGGACCAAATCTAGTGTTTCCACCTGTACCAACCGACTTAGAGTTCCCTCACAGATTCACTTTAGAAGACCTAATTGATGAGGAGGTAGCCAGAAGCATAGAGGCTGTTAACGTGGAAGTCGAGGCAGAGCAAGCTAGTGGACAACAAACTGCTATAGACCAACCTCATCCCAGACAACTAGAGGTCATTGATGTGGAGGGTGAAGAAGAAGAAGAACAAGAGGAGGAACATGATGGACAATCCGAGGAAGAAGAGCAGGAATATGATCAGGAAGCTCTGCAGGTACTTGAAGGTGCTCCAACTTATACGAAGGCAGTGAAAAAGCTCTATGATACCATGAACAGAGTTCAAGAGCAACATAAACTGTCCCTAGCAGCAGGCAAAGCCCTCATGAATCAAATCCTTGAGGAGGAAGGCGTAGACGAGCAATACGGCGCCACTCTTGACATGATATTTGATGCTTTAGGAGTACCTGAGACGGTTCATACCGCCCTTGCACAATCACGAAGAACTGAGCGACGATACGGCACACGCCCCCCTCGATCAGGAAAGCAGATGAATGTATTAGTATCAGAACCACAAGGCACATCCACAACCATGGGCACCACACACACTGTCCATGATATTGAGGAAACCCATGTATCAAGTGCACCTCTCTCACCCCCTTTGCCACCCCTGCCTCCAACTCCACCACATTCACCTCCCACTACCAGTGTAACCACTACTATCACCGCCTCCGAGTCTACTACCCATACCGAAGCACAGACCGTCAGTCAACCCACACAACCCACACACCCTATCTCCACCTCTTTTGTCTATACGGCCACTGAAACAGTAATTCTAACCGCAGCCACAGAAAATCTCATTCCCCCAATCACATTTTCGGGCAGTTCGTATTCACAATTGCACACACCACTGTACACTTTCACCACTATCACCGCACCCACAATTCCAATATTCACAATCACTCCCACTACTGCATCCACCGTTGATCTTATGGACATATCACCCACCTCCGCACCTCTCCCTCCCCCCATACACCCACCATCTCCCATTCCCCCACCTCCCACTTCACCATTTTCCAGCACCGCATCCACACTTCCATTCCCCTTCGCCTTTCCCTTCCCTTCTGCATTCAACGCCCTTCCCGCATCCACCCCTATTAATAATGTATTTAATAATATGTATTAGTGTATGTCGCAACTACAACAACACTACCAGCATCTTGATAACCAACATACGCGACTCTTTCGAAGCCATGAAGAACTTCAAGTACGATTCATTGATCTCGAAAGGGAAAAGCGGCTACTACAACAATAGTACGCCACTTTACAGGAACAACATGAACAGTTAGTAGCCAATCCACCCCAGCCAGATGCAGAAGAAAGGCAACATATGGATGATTTGCTACACTCCCAGATAACAGAGAACCTCAAGCTTCGACGCAACCTAGCCCTCCTACAAAAACACATGTCTATAGCACTCGAAGAGAATAAACGGCTGCAGAAATAGAATGAAGAAAACTTGGAAGCAGCCATGGAGGGTTCCCCATAGGAAATCGACCCAGATAGATTCAAGGCCATACCCTCAGCAAATATGCAAATTGTGTTGGAAACCCATGCCGACCTCCTGGAAGCCCATGCAGCATTAGAAAGAGAAAGAGATGACCTATTAAAGCAGCTAGCAACCCAGCATGAGTCACCAAGCAAAGTCACAACCGCAGTTGACACGTCTGAAGAAGTTGAAAAACTCAAAGCAGAACTAGAAGAATTACGAAGTAAAGTCATGCAATAGGAGCGTCAACCTTCGCCTCTTGTAGAGCCCTAGCCTGAGGACTTAGTGCCAATTGAAATTGAGGAAACCTTCGAAGATCCATACGTTCCCATGCCTGCACCAGAGGGCAAGCAAACAGAAGAGGGCATGGACACCATCGAGATAGAGGCTCCTGAATGGATGCAGAGGTTAGAGAAAGTGGCCACAACCCATGATGATAGAGTGGCAGTCCAGATAGCGTCAATGTCACGATTGGAAGAGGTAGTTATAAAATCGGAGTACTTTCGAAACCTCTCCCATCATAGCTGGATCGGCACATCCGACAATTTGTATGTTCCTTTCTGTGTCTTAATGGCGGACTACAATGTCGAAATCAAGCACCACACCTCAAAAGAACCAACCTCGCTACACAGTTTGCACCGGACGACATCCCAGCAAGTGCCAAGCAGGGCAATATACATCAACCGATGTGGAGGATTCGTCTACTGGAAACCTACCCAGAGATGGTAAGAACATGGAATAACATGCCTTTGTACATCAAATACAACCCATGCTACTGCCCTGTATTTCGAAGAAGGTCATGGCCGGAATACACAAAAACTGTGCTGACAACCAAAGGATGCGAGAAATGGCTCAATTATGTCTACTTAGCACAACCTAAAGGCCAAACTACCATAGGATATATGATCTTGATGATTCGGCATTGGGGGGTCAGGTTTAAAAATGTACCAGATGTCATGGCCCAAATGTGCCTTAAAATTTTTTAACTCATGTTGGTCACCTTCAGGACTTTCAAGAATGTCAAGGAACCTCATCTGTCAGCTCTTGGATTTAATGAAGGTAATTAGGACCTTGTCTACAACATGAAAACAACACCATCTATTAATGCTGTATATGCATGGCACGCGCGTATCAAGTATCTACCAGCCTGCTTCAAATAGACGTTTGAAGAAATGTTTGTCATGGGATTCTGGGAATATCATTCAGAGATATTCATTCCCAGACCATCACATTTATTGCAATTGTTTGCAGTGGAACAACCACATCTAGAGGTTCCCGGGCCGGTAGATTGGGATGCTCTACTCACGGACTTGGCCAAAGGGTTGTGGATTGCAGAACATCACTTAGCACAAGACGTTGTTGAGTACTACATCCAACGACCCACCCAACAAGGGTCTATTAGGGACGACAGATGCGAGAGAGGGGGGGGTGTTGGAACTGAAGGACTCACAAGGCAAGGAAGCTTACGAAGGGAGTCAGAGAGAAGAGAAAGTACAAGCAGACAGAGCAGTCAACGACGATCTGGCAAGTAGGCCAATATTTTTTCAGGACACTAACGCATATAAAAGAGGTGGACACACAAGGAGAAGGAGCAAGTAGGGAGCTCCAGGAAATGTATGTCAAAATGTTAATAGAAACCCCTACAAAAATAGTGATTTTCATCACTAAAAACCATTGTAAATACCATTTCATATTTTTGTAGCTCCATTTTGTGCAAGCCAAGGAGCCCATGAGCTTGAGGAGCTTTAGAAGTACCTACCTGTCAGTTTTCACATTTTTTAGACTTCGTTTGAACCTCCAAATAGGGTAGAGAACCTAATTTTTAACTAGGCCGAACACTAGGTCTGGCCATGGCCAAAACCTAGTCAAAAACTATAAATAAAGCTAGAGAGCTCATTTTTGGGGGCTAGCTTGTAATTGATTTGAACTTGTAAGAGCTTTTTGAAAGTAATCTAAGAACTCCATTGCTTCTCACTCTTTGTCTTACCGTGTGTGCGTGTGTGTGTGTATGTGTGTGCATGTTAGTGTGCTTCTCACTCACGCACTTGTGCCTTCACTTGCTCGAGGTCTTCATACCATCCTCATGTCTTCCCGGATTGACATTAAAGGAGGTGCTACTCATCACTGAGCTACACCAAGTCACTGATTTTAAATTCTTCCTTCATGTGAGCTTTGATCTTCTTGATACCATTGGCATCATTCCCTATAATGATGATATCATCCACATAAACACATGGATAAACAACCTCTGAATTAGTCTTCTTAATGAACAAAGAAATGTCCACTTTGCTTGGTGTAAACCCTTGATCCTTCAAGTATGTAACAAGCCTATGGTTCCAAGCTCTAGAAGCTTGCTTTAAACCATATAGTCCCTTCCTTTATTTACATATATAATCAGGTTTTTCTTTGTCTTCATATCCTAGTGGTCGAGCCATGTATACCTCTTTAGACTCTAATAGTTGGCATCTTAGCCACTAGTTATAGGTCTCCTCATAATCCATTCTATGGGTTTGAGCAAAACCCTTTGCTACTAGCCTTGCTACATACCTATTGATTGTGCCATCAGAATTCATTTTCACTTTGTTAGTCCACCTAGATCCTATCACCCTCATGGATGGCTTCTTGGGAACAAAATCCCAAGTGCTATTCTCTTGAAGTTCTTCAATTTCCTCCTACATAGCTTCTCTCGATTATTCCTTCTTGTTGGCTTCTTCAAATGTAGAAGATTTCTCTCAGATAGACTCTTTAGTCATATAAATAGAATGCTTGGTGACTAGTGATGTCATAGCCATACCTTAAAGATTTCTTGTTTTGCCTTTGAGATCTTCAAAGTCCTTGATTAGATGAATCTGAAATGTCTTCCAATGTTTTAATCTTTACTATGCCTTTTGACTTCCAAGATTTGAATTCTTCAAGATTGATTTGTTCTTCATCCTCTAAATTGATATCTTTAGAGGTATATGGTTCTTCCTTGGTCAGATTTGGAAACTCATTCTCCAAATCATAGGGTAGTTTTATTTTCCTGCAATCATCCTCAAACCAAGAGTTATTTTCATCAAATACCACACCCCTACTAATTGTAGATCCTTTTTTAGTGGGATTATATAACCTATATCCTTTCTAATTATGATCATAGAGAATAAATATGCATCTTTGAGCCTTTAGATCAAGCTTTCCCCTAATCTATGAAGGGGTGTGTGCATAAGCAATGCACCCAAAGATCTTACAGTGGTCCGATGTGGGTCTCCTGCCATTCCATGCTTTATAAGGTGTCATCTAATCGCGACACTTGGATGGACGCCTATTCATTAGGTAAATAGCTCTAGAAATAACCTCTACCCATAGATAATTAGGGAGTTTTTTTTTCATTCAACATTGATCTTGGCGCCTCTACTATTAACCTATTTCTTCTCTCCACCACTCCATTCTCTTGAGGAGTGTACCTTGTTGTAATCTCTCTCTTTATGCCTCTATCATGTAAGAAGGACTCAAACTCATGCGATAAATGCTCAACACCTCCATCAGATTTGAGCCTCTTGAAACATGTGAAGACTTCATCTTTATGCTTCATAAAATTAATTATTGTCCAACTACTATAGTCATCTATAAATGAAACATAATACCTTGAACTTGAAATTGATGGCTCTTTGCTAGAACCCCACACATCTGTATGTACAAGCTCCTAGTAATCTTCATACATGTATCCTCTTTTGTTGACTGGTTTCCTATGTGACTTGCCAAATTGGCATGCTCCACATTTGTAAATCATGCATTGCTTGGAAACATTTGGGATGCCAAGCACACTCTTACCCGAGCATATTTTCTTCAATGTCCTTTCACCCATATGACCAATTCTCTTATGTCATATCTCCAATTTAGATAGGGTTTGGTCCTTGTAATTGAAGAGAGCAATGTTTCCTATATCTTCAACTTCAAAGGTAAAAAGTCTACCAGATTTCTCACCTTTGCAATCCTCTTCAAACCTTGTTGAGGATCCTCCACATATGCTCCATGTCTTGTGAATCTAACCTGTAAACCCTTCTCAAAAATCTATCCAACACTGATTAGATTTTCTGCTTATTATTGGTACATTAAACACTACTTAGAAGGTTCATATTACCATCAGATGCTGTAACATTTCCAATTTTCTTTATTGAGTGCCTAATGTCATCACCTGTTTGGTCTTAATTCTTCCCTTTAGGTTCTTCGAGGTCAAACAGTAGTGCTACATAGCCAGCTAAATGGTTGGAACATCATCATCTGTATAATTTTTGTAGTCTCTCCTTCCTCTAAAGCCTCCTTGATAGTTGTTGTTGAAGCCTTGGTTGTAGTTGTGATGGTAGTTGTTTCCTCCATTATTAAACCTACCTCTTGATTAAAATAGCCTCCTCTCTTGAAGCCTCTTCCTCTCCGATTCTTTGTGTTCCTAAAGCATTCATATCTGGTATGATAGGTCAAGCCAAAAATTTTGTAAGGGGAAGAACTATATGGTCTCCCCTGCCTTGCTTTCCTCCTCTGCCACTTCCTCTAATACCTCTTGCTTTACCTGTGAAATTCACTTGAGAGGTACTTGCATCTTCTTCATTCTTCTTACCTTAGCCTTTATCTTTATTCCTATTCTTATCTTTGTAAAGGGCCAAAGATTGATTACTTCTAGAAATATCTCCATTCATTTTGAGCTTTGTCTCATGGTAGGTGTAGTGCTCATGGTGTCAACAAAAAGCTTTGATGTTACAAGTTGTTGTTGGAATTGTGAAGAGCTATCCTTCGAAGAAGTAGATTGAGATAGTGGATTGAAATCTTAGGTGCAAATTTAAGCCCAAAGTTGTAGGGAAGGTTGTAGTGTAGTTGTGTTTGTGGTTGAGTTACAGATGAGAATGGGAAAGAGAAGCGCATTGTTTGGAAAAACACTCTTGTTGGTTGTGAGGTAGGGTATCCAATTGTGGTGGAGTGAGGGTTTGGGTGACTTTAGATGAGTGGGTAAGTGGCTGGATGCATGCCTTTAGGTTCATCTAAAGAGCCTAGAGGGTAGGTTGCATGATACAAGGGGTTGGTGACGGTGGAGAAACGTTGTGAATGGGAAACTCATTCATGATAAGTGAAGGTGGGTATTGTGATGGTTATTTTGGTAAGGACTGCTTCTTTGGTTCTAGGGTGTGAGTGAGGCGGTGCACTAGAGATAATCATCCCCACTCACCTTCTTGAGCTAAAGCCAATGAAGAATGCAATGCTATTTTGATGTTGATGGGTTTTATTTGAGCATGGATTTAGAAAGGGTACTAGAAGAAGAGAATTGAATGTTTCTAGAGTTTTCACATGAAATTCATGTTGAAAACTTGATCGAGTTGTATGTTATTGATGCTGGAAAAGTTGAGTAGAGATAGAGCGAATTGCATCACCATCATATTTATTTAGAAACAAGCAAAACATTCAAGGACGAAGGCTCTTGATCATTGAATGAAACGGTATGGAGGATTGCTAGGAAAGGTGAGGAGTTTATGCAGTAAAGACAGAGATAATCTAATGTTGGAGGTTATCATGAGGCCAATTCTTAATACACACTTGGAAGTCCTATACATTCAAAGCAATAATACAAGCACGATTTTTTGTGATTTGTCTCATTGATTATTATCATATGATTTAATGATGAATGATGGTCAAGAATGCAGTTGATATTGAAGATAAGATAATTAAACTTTCTTGAACAAAGTTTTCCAAATATGATAATTTGGTGATCAAATCAGTTTTCTTTGAGCTTCACTTCCACACCTGGGTGTGGCTTAAAACATCATGCGTGTGTCACAAACACCGATGGTTGACCTCATCCACCAACCAAGCCCTTCTCCTCGACACTGAACCTGATGTGAAATGTTTCATGGAATCTTAGTGAGTCTCAAAAATTAGGAAAAACTTGGAGTTGTGGTAAGGCTCGTCAAAGACCCATCCACTGGAAAAACAGTTCTAGGTATTCTATACCTCTATTTTTTATTGCTTGCAAGTATAGATAGGAAGGACCTTGATTGTGAAGAATTTCTTTATGACATGAAATGGCACATAGTCTCATCTATAAATGCAAGCATTGACTCAAAATTTGATGCATTGACCTCATTTGTTATAAAATTAACTCAAGCAATGATAAAACTGACAAAAACTATTAAAGCATTGAAAGAACAAGTTGAAAATGAGTGTGCATCTTTAGATGGAACAATGAGATATGAATTGTCACATGTAAACAAAAATTTGGATACTTTATACACTCAAGTAAAAGAGATTACCATATGCAAGCATAACGATGAATATGAAGCACAAGTACATAGCATGTCTACACATTCCATGGAATGAAACCCTTTACCTCATCATAGACAATTACCTCCTAGCGAAATACACAAAAGACTGAATAGGAACCTAAAGCATATTGTTAGATTTTTTTTGTGTGATGAAAATGGTAATACATATGGGAATTGTGTTGCATATGAACATGCATGTAGAAATAGAATAGTACGTGAAATTGAGAAGAAAATATGTACTTTTCATGATCATGCCCCTTTACACTTGAACAATGAATGACAAAGATGCATAATAAAACACATTCTCGTAAACATCAAAGTAGTTGCTCATCTGACATACATGAAACCTCCATAAAGAGAAATCAAGAAGAACAATTTCAAATGAATACACAGGGATTTGAGAAATGCTTGAATGAACAATTCCATTCAAGAAAAGAAGAACATAAGGTGAAAGACATGTAGAGGATGCAACTATAAGTAATGATCAAGAAATCAAGATAAACCATGAACATGAAGATATGGTAAACCTATCATGAAGAGTTGATGAAATCACAAAACAAAATGATAGTCATTTTGAAGACTCATTTGTGCCTTTTGATATGAAAAAGAAAACTAACACATTAATATTACCAAAAACTTTTGATGAAAAAGAAAAGCCTTTTCTTAGGCTGCGAAACGCCTAGTAATGTATGTTGAGAAGCTATTTTGCAGGTATGAAAGATAAAGATGAACTGAAATGATATGCTCATATGAGGGATTTCTAGGAAGACGTGTCAGGGGAGCACTAGATTGTGCTCTCTGACTTCACTAGACAAGATTATGGAAATACACTTATGATTACAAGAACACCCATGTAGGGAAAATAATACAAGAAGACGGATTTGATACAAGACGTCCCACAACTGAGGACCAATAGGTATGGGAAATTAGACTAGAGATGATACAGAAGATCCCACAACCGGGGATCGTAAGTATGAGACAACATGTCTGGATTACAAGAACTCCCTTCTCGGAGATGAACTGAATACAAGAAAGAACTTGACAAGATCTCGTACTACGAGATTACAAGAGGACAAGACAGAATGTCCAAGAACTAGACTAGACAGGACTAGAACAAGAAACAAGACAGGAACTGGAACTAGAACTTGGAGAGTACTTACTTGGCGGTCACGACTCCTTGAGCTCCCAAGACTGGTATTAGAAAGACTGATTATAAATGTGGCCAACCCCTCCTTATATAGGTTTTCTAAGGGCGGTTCTAGGGCGGTTACGAATTGATGATGTCATCGATGATGTCATCAATTCGTAGCATGGTATCTAGATGTCAGAATCAAGCAAGAAGACAGTCGATCTTAGGGTTTTGACACATTTCGGATGCAATGGAAGCATTAGTTTCCCCAAATTCTGAACCAATCATGAGATATAGGATTCACATGGAATTTGAGAGTTTCCTTTGTCCATGACATTACCTCCCCCTCAAGCGACGAGTTCCACGAGGAGCGGTCACGTTCTCTGGTCTCGTCTTCATTGGATTTTTCTTATGGAATTCTCGAACCTTGATTGGTGCTCTTTGAAGGTTTTGTGCAGGTTCCCAAGTACAATCATTGATTTCATACCCTTTCCAATGAATAAGGTACTCTAATCTTCCTCCGGATATTCTCGAATCTAAGACATGCTCGACTTCAAATTCTTCATGATCATGAATCTCGATAGGTGGTGAAGGACTATGTCTCCCCCCCCCCCCCCCCCCCCCTCAATGGTGAAATCTGATATGGTTCCAACATGGATACATGGAAAACTAGATGTATTCTCATGGTACTTGGTAGCTGGATCTTGAAGGTGATTGGATTAATCTTGGCCAAGATGGTAAATGGACCAAATCTTTGATGATCTAACTTTGCACAAGGCCTTGAAGTTTGCAAATTGTTTCTGAGTAACCATACTTTATCCCCAATTTGATACGATGGATTCTGGACAAGATGTTGATCTGCATAGTACTTATATTGTTGTTGAGCTTTATGGATCTCTTCCTTGAGTTCTTTGTGAATGTCCATCAGGTACTTGGCGTTGTCTCTGGCAGCTGGTATCTTGACATGATTTGAGAGTTGTATATCCATCCTTGGATGTTGTCCATAGTTTGCAAAGAAGGGATTTTGCTTAGTAGATGCATGGACACTATTGTTATAGGCAAACTCTGCAAAGGGTAACAACTCAAACCAATCATTTTGGTGATAGTTTCTAGTGCAACGGAGATATTGCTCTAGGACTTGATTCACCCATTATGTTTGTCCATCAGTCTGTCGATGATTTGCTGTAGATAGTTTAACTTGAACACCAAGGAGCTTGCAAAGACTGTTCCAAAAGCTGGATATGAACTGTGGACCTCAATCACTAACAATATCATGAGGCAATCCATGAAGCCTAAAGATGTATCTGAGAAAGAGTCTAGCAGTGGCTGCACCTATGATTGCCTTTGTAGTTGGAATGAAGTGTGCCATCTTTGTGAATCTATCCACAATAACAAGAATGGCATCATACTTGTCTGAATTTGGTAGATCTGTGATGAAATCCATAGATAATGAAGCCCATGGCCTTTCTGGAATAGGTTAAGGTTGCAAGAGGCCATGAGGCTTATGTCATGGTACCTTAGATCTATTGCAAGTGTCAAAGGTTTGGATATATTCTTTGACTTCCTTCCACATTTGAGGCCACCAAAAATCGCTAGATATGATTTCTATTGTTTTATTTACTCCAAAATGTTCTGCTGCACGGTTGTCATGACGTTTTTGAAGTACCTGGATCCTGGGCTTTCTTGGAGGGACATATAATAGGTTCTTATTGAATAGTAACCCATCCTTTTCTTGGAATTCATTTACTTCTTGGACTTTTCCTTCTTGAGTTTTTTGCTTAACGTTACAAAATAATTCATCTTGTGGTAGATTCTCACGGATCAAATGATTCAAGGCTGAATCTTCAGGATGGGTTGAAGAGATAGCTGCCAACTAGGGATGCTCAGGCTTGAGTAATACACTCTCTTGTTGATCAAAGGCCTCTTCGCCCTTCTTTGGTGCAAGGTAAGATCTTCTTGACAAGGCATCTGACTGACACTGTTGCCGTCATGGACGATATGTGATGACAAAGTCGAACCTGGATAAAAAGTTACTCCATCGAGATTGCCTTCTATTGAGGATGCGGGTGGTCATAAAATACTCTAGGTTCTTGTGATCTGTATACACGATAACTTTATGAGCTGCTCCCTCTAGATGGTGACGCCAAGTATCAAATGTGTCCACTATGGCAAGAAGTTCTTTATCATGAATTTTATAATTAATTTCTGGAGGAGAAAATTTCCTTGAATTATATGCAACTGGATGTAGGTGTCCATCATCTTCATATTCTCAGAGAATGGCCCGTAGGGCAAAGTCTGATGCATCTGCCTCTAGAAAGAATGGCTTGGTAGAATCAGGATGAACTAGAATTGGAGCAGTAGTGAATGCTGATTTCAAGGCCTGAAATGCTTTTTTTGCTTCTTCGGTCCATGAGAAATTGGAGTTCCCTGTAAGCTTGGTAAGAGGTGTCACTATCTTGGAGTAATCTTTGATGAATATCCTATAGAAGTTGGCAAAACCCAGAAAACATTGTACATCTCGAACATATGAAGGTGGTTGCCAATCAAGGATTGTCTGAATCTTCTTAGGGTCCATAAAAATTCCTTTATCTGATACAATGTACCCTAAAAATTCCACTTCTGTCTTATGGAACGAGCACTTCTCCAATTTCGCATATAATCCTTTTTCTCTTAGTTTCTCTAGGACTATCTTTACATGACATTCATGATCCTCTAGATTTTTGGAGAATATCAAGATATCATCAAGGTATATTACAAAAAAATCATCTAAATATTCTCGAAAGATATCATTCATCGTATGTTTGAAGACAACTGGAGCATTTGTAAGACCAAATGGCATAACTACATACTCAAAATGCCCATACCTTGTTCGAAATGTTGTCTTCCATTCGTCTCCCTCTCTGATCCTGACAAGGTTGTAAGCTCCTCGAAGATCAATTTTTGTGAAGAATTTTTCTTTTCCAAGGCGTTCCAGGAGCTTGGATATGAGTGGTAGAGGGTATCTATTTTTTATAGTGACTTTGTTCAATCCACGATAGACTACACACATCCGGAGAGTCCCATCCTTCTTCTTTACAAATAGAATAGGAGCTCCTGCTAGAGACTTCGAGTGTTTGATAAACCCCTTTGCTAGATTCTCATCAATGTTCTTGCAAAGTTCTGTAAGTTCCTCTGGGGATAGTCTGTAGATTGGTCCAAAGGGTGGTTGTGCTCCCTCTTGAAGATCTATGGGGCAATCGTAAGGTCTATGCTCTCGGAGGATATCTGCATTCTTCTTTTCAAAAACATCTTCAAAGCCTTTGTACTGATTGGGTAGCTGTACTGGATCATCTTTCTTGGATTCTTGAGTTGTTATGGCATAGATCATATATGTAGGTTCCTTCCTTATTGCATGTATGAAGGCTTTGGCTCCGACATATGTTGGGTTCTTCTGGATATCTCGACGGGTGATTTTATTCTTTTCCCAATTAATGTCTGGATTATGCTTCTTTAACCAAGGCATTCCAATGATAACTAGATGTACTAGGCTCGATATTACATTGAAACATATATAGGATTCATGGTCACCAAGGTGTACTCTTAATGGTGTGGTTTCCATGGTTATATTCCCAAATGCTAGAGGTCGTCCATCTACTACTTCAGCTACTACTAGTTTGTTCTTCTGAAGTACATGAATTCCATGTTTCTTAACCAATACTTCATCAATGAAACATGAGGAGGCTTGTGAATCTACTAGGGATGTAAGGGAAAGGGTCTTCTTGGGCATGATCAACTTGACAGGTGCAAGACATGTTTCTATGGGTTTAACTGGAATTATGAGACCCTTTCTTATATCATGGTTCAGCTGCAGGGTCTCTTTTACAACTCGACTTCCTCGTTTCCCTGCTCTACAAGGGTGGCTGTGACTCTGGAGTTTTTTCTCTTGTTTGGACAGTAGAGACATAACTTATTAACTCTCCTTCTCTGTTTCTCTTCTAGTGTTAAAGACTGAAACCTAGTTACATCTATTTGCATAGGTTTAGGCATGGACTCATCTTTAGTAGTCGGTTGGAAAGGTTTCCACTGGCGAAGTCTTCCTTCTACTTGTTTTTCTTGTTTCCTTTCAAAAAGTTGGTTATCACATTGAATAGATTGCATGATAAATTCATTCAATGTTTTAACCTCTGGCATCGTGAGCAACAGGTCCTTCACGTCATCTCTTAAACCCCATCTGAATTGGCTTATGAAATAATCTTCATGCCAAGTGAGATCACATATCAACTACCTAAATTCAGATGCATAGGTAGAGGCAAGGCGGTTACCTTGACGTAGCTTCCGAAGTTTTGTTTCTGCTACTCGACTTGTATCTGCATCTCCAAATGTGGCGGAGAGTTCTCGAAGAAACCCCTCATAGTCCTGAAGTACTGCCATGTTCTTCTCCAAGATTGGTGCAAACCATGATAATGCTTGGCCACAGAGTAAGGTCCCAATAAACCCGACCTTTGATGCCTCGTCAGGGTATCTATCAGGTTGCATACGGATGTACAATTTGACTTGCTGGAGAAATCCATGAAACTTTGTGCGATCCCCATCAAAATTTTCTGGCATGCAAATCTTGGGTTCCTTCATGAATGATGTACTAGGTCGTTGATTCACTTGAATAGTCCCTTGATTTTCTTGTAGACTCCCGATTCGTTCTTGTAATTCTTGGAGGAGTGCACCTACATGCACTGGATGTCCCATCTTGACTTGTGTATGTCAATGACTTAGGTCTTCGACTTGTTGTTGGAGACTCTGAAGTGATGCTACGATCTGTTCATAAGCATTCTCCATGATGCCTGGTCTTAGATAGAAGATAGTCTTGCCAAAATGTTAGGGGAGCACTAGATTGTGCTCTCTGACTTCACTAGACAAGATTACGGAAATATACTTATGATTACAAGAACACCCATGTAGGGAAAATAATACAAGAAGATGGATTTGATACAAGACGTCCCACAACCCGGGACCAATAGGTATGGAAAACTGGACTAGAGATGATACAGGAGATCCCACAACCCGGGATTGTAAGTATGAGACAAGATGTATGGATTACAAGAACTCCCTTCTAGAAGATGAACTGAATACAAGAAAGAACTTGACAAGATCTCGTACTATGAGATTACAAGAGGAAAAGACAGGATGTCCAAGAACTAGACTAGACATGACTAGAACAAGAAACAAGACAGGAACTGGAACTAGAACTTGGAGAGTACTTACTTGGCGGTCACGACTCGTTGAGCTCCCAAGATTGGTATTGGCAAGACTGATTATAAATGTGGCCAACCCCTCCTTATATAGGTTTTTCAAGGGCGGTTACGAATTGATGATGTCATCGATGATGTCATCAATTCATAGCATGGTCTTTGGATGTCACAATCAAGCAAGAAGACAATCGATCTTAGCGGTTTGGCACATTCAGGATGCAATGGAAGCATTAGTTTCCCAAAATTTGGAACCAATCACGAGATATAGGATTCACATGGAATTTGAGAGTTTCCTTTGTCCATGACAAGACGTACATATTAATAAGATTTTGGCACTAAATTTTGAAGTTCTCAACTAGTGAATTGTGTTGTCTTCATAGTACCAATGTAATAAACGATGAGTAATAAATTTATTTACTATTTGCAAAAATGTATGTAAATGTTCATTTTATAATTATGATGAGTTGTCTAACTATATTTTTGAGATCGAGATAGGTTTTTGATGGAGGACAACAAATGGAAGTCGTGATTTTTTTAATTCAAGTTGAATCTTATGTACAGGTAAAGGAGGATTGAAGAAGAAAGAAATAAAGACTATAGATTTCAATCAGTTGTTCTTGTTTTAGGATTCTATGCCTATATTTTAATGTTTTGCACCATGTTTTCCATAAAAACTTGCATTTAAAGTATGCATGATTGCGATTTATGAGCACATAAGCATCCTATCCAATAGGTGCATGTCCAATTCCAGAAATCTGAATTATAAATGCATGGTGAAATTTGGAAGCTAAGTATAAGTTTGGTAGAAGAAATCTCATCATTAGATGCCTATTAACCTATCTATGCACCATTATGTTTTCCAAATGCATGAAAAGTATTCACATGTTAGGGCCCCAGTACATGCCTTGCATAGGCACTTTTTTGTCTTGTCCCACGCACATCAACTATGCTCTTGAAGCTCATCATTCACATGCAAGATGATTTTATCTTTCAAGCAGAAAGCAAGTACTTCTTGGCCCATCGAGGGTGAAATGCAGATTTGAAGGGCGTGAGTGTTAACCTTCTTGAACTAAAGCCAATGAAGAATGGAACACTATTTTCATGTTCATTGGGCTTAATTGAGCATTGATTTAGGGAGGATAATGCAAATTTTAGCAAGTTTGGAATTTAAATTCTTGAAGGGTCTATAGTTGCTGCAACAAAATTAAAATTATTGTATCGTGTTATTGGCAAAGGAGGGTGGATTGGACCAATGGTAATTTTTTGAAGGAAGCACTTCCAATTAGCAGAGGAACTTAAGGAGAATCTTGGAAGCTAAAGATGCTCCTAGATAAAGATAAATTTGATAACGATAAACAAAGAGTGCATCTTATGTTTCAATTCCTATTTGATCTTAAAGTGTTGTGCATATGAAATCAATGTGTTCCTGTTCAAATCAAAGAACATAGGGAATTATGCTACCGATGATTTCCTCAATCCTTTTTACTTGCATTGACATTATCTTCAAAGTGATATGAAAGAGGATATGTTGATCCCTATTGGATAATGTGCGTATGACGAGGACAAGGCAATGCCATGCAATTAGGTACAACATGAGTGCAGTATCTAGAGTCTTTGGATGCTAAAGATTTTGGATAGGACACAAAGAATTTATCATGGGGTGAGTCAACCACAGAGAATGGATGGAGAAGAATGAGAAAGGGCATGGTTCTTTAACATAAGCGCCTCTTAGAGGATAGTGCTAGTTTTGACAACCATCATTTTCTGCACACAGAGGAAAGATTGCTTTTGCAGCTATGTGCTGAAGAAAACAAGTGGTTCTTTCTCAACTGCTGGTAAGAAAGAAATGGATGAGAGAACAAGCCTAAACGTTGGGACTATTGATGGCTTACCAAAATATGACACACCTTTTTGGGCATTCACCAGAGAAGAAAGAGTGATGACAGGCTTGTAAATACTTTCCTTGGAAAATTAAATTGAGTCATGGAGAAATAATTGCATTGGAACTGAGGAGCAAAGATGTTAAGCGCAAGTTTCTGCGTAAGTATTCCAAAAGAAAGAGTACTCAAACATTCGCGCTTGGAGATATCGAATGTGTCTAGAGTTTTAGCATGAAATTCATGGTGAAAGCTTAATTAAGTTGTATCTTATTGATGTTGGAAATGTTGAGCATAGATAGAGAAAAATGCATCCCCCTCATATTTATTCAAAGATAGGCAAACCATTCAAGGACGAAGGCTCCTGATCCCAGAATGAAAAGGTTTGGAGGATTGCTGGGCACGATGAGGAGTTTATGCAGTAAAGCCGGAGATAATCTAATGCTAGCGGTTATCATGAGGCTAGTTCATAATGCACATTTGGAAGTCCTATATGTTCAAATCAATAATACGAGCATGATTTCTTTTCGCTCATTTAATTGATTATTACCATATTATTTAATGATGAATGATGGTTGTGAATGCAGTTGATATCAAAGATAAGCTAAATAAACTTTCTTGAATGAAGTTTTGTGAATATGATAATTTGGTGATCTAATCACTTTTCTTTGAGCTCCACTTTGACACCTGAGTGTCGCTGAAAACAGCCCACATGTGTCAAGAACACCCATGGCTGAAATGATCCATCAAACGAGCCCTTCTCACCATTCTCACCAACCGTGTACCTGACATGAAACGTTCCAGGACATATTGGCGAGTCTCAAAAACAACAAAAACTTGGAGTTGTGGTAAGGCTCTTCATGCACCCATCGAGTGGAAATAAACTTCCTTGTATTCTATACTTCTATTTCTCATTGCTTATAACTATAATGAAGAAGATGGATCTTGATTGTGAAGAATTTCTTTATGACATAGAATCTCATATAGTTTCATCTATAAATGCAAATTTTGATTCAAAATTTGGCTCATTGATCTCATTCTCTCAAAATTGACTGAAGCAATGACACAACTGACAAAAAATATTAAATCATTGAATGCATAAGTTGACAATGAGTTTGAATCTATAGATGGAAAAATGAGATATAGATTTTCACATGTAAACAAAAGTTTGGATACTTTATACACTCAAGGAAAAGAGATTACCATATGGAAGCATAAAGATGAATATGAAGCACAAGTTCACAACATATCTCTACATTCTATGGAACAAAACCCTTTACTTGACCATAGGAAATTCCCTCTTAGAGCAATATAGAAAAGACTGAATAGAAACCCTAAGAATATTCTTAGATGTTTTTGGTGTGACCAAAATGGTGATACATATGGGAATTATGTTGGATACGAATATGCATGGACACATAGGATAGTACGTGAAATTGAGAAGAGAATATGTACTTTTCACAATCATGCGCCCTCACAATTGAATGTAAGAAGAGGTGGCATGCAAGCCTATTTTGACACCTAAAGACATAAAGCAAGATCAATTAAAAGATTGAGAAAACAATGGGCGATAAAGATGCATAATAAAACTCAGTCTAGTAAACACAAAAGTAGTTGCTCATCTGACCTACATGAAACCTCCATAAAGAGAAATTTAGAAAAACCATTACAAATGAATACATATGGATTTGAGAAGCGCTTGAATGAACAATTCCATTCAAAAAAAGAAGAACATTCGAGCTAAAGAAATAGTAGAAGACTGAACTATTAGTAATGATCAAGAAAGTAAGAAAAATCATGAACATGAAGATAAGGTAAAAATTTCATGAATAGTTGATAAAATCATAAAACAAATTGAGAGATATTTTGAACACTCATATGTTACTTTCAATATGAAAAAGAGAACTAACACGTTAATATTACCAGAATCTTTTGATGAAAAAGAAAAGACGTTTCTTACGTTGCAAAACGCCTAGTAATGTGTTTTGAGAAGCTATTTTGCAGGTATGAAAGATAAAGATGAATTGAAATGATATACTCATATGAGTGATTTGTAGGGAGAAATACACATTAATAACCCTTTTTGCACTTAATTTGCAAGCAAACGATGATTGGTAAATTTATGATTGTCTTGGAAATGTATGTAAATATTCATTTTATAAATATAATGAATTATATAACTATATTTTTGAGATTGAGACAGGTTTTTGGCTGATGGCAACGAACAGTAGTTTTGATTTTTTTCATTTCAAGTTGAATGTGATGTATAGGTAAAGGAGGATCAAAGAAGAAAGAATAAAAACAATAGCCTTCAACCAGTTACGCTTTTTAGGATTCCATGCCCATATTTTAATTCTTTGCACCATGTTTTCCATAAGATCTTGCATTTAAAGTACGCATGATTGAGACTTATGATCACATGAGCGTCCTATACAATAGGTGCATGTCTAATTGCATAGATCTGAATTGCAAATGCGTGATGAAATCAGGAAGCGAAGTATGAATTTGAGAGAAGAAACCTCATCATCAGATGTCTATTACCTTGTCTATGCACCATTGTGTTTTCAAAATGCAAGAGAAGTATGCATATCTTAAGGACCTATTACATGGCCTTGCATAGGCATTTTTTCTTACCATCCCATGCACATCGACTATGTTCTTGAAGCTGATCATTCACATGCAAGATAATTTTATCTTTGAGGTAGAAAGCAGGTACTTCTTGGCCCATAAAGGGAGATGTTTAGATTTGAAGCAGATGAGTGTCGTAGAGATATTTATCTCTACTCGCCTTCTTGAACTAAAGCCATTAAAGAATGCAGCGCTATTCGGATGTCAAAGGGTTTTAATTTAGCATGGATTTAGAAAGGATAATGAAAATTTGAGCAAGGTTGGAATGTGAATTCCCAAAGGGGCTATAGATTCTGCAACAACATTGAAATTATTGTATGGCATTTTTGGCAAAGCAGGGTGGATTGGACTGATGAAGATTTGCTGAAGGAAGCATTTTTTATTACCGGAGCAATTTAAGGAGTATTCTGGATCGCATACCAAAATATGACACACCTTTTTGGGGATCCACTAGAGAAGAAAGAGTTATGACACTCTTGTCCACACGCTTTAGACATGCATATAAATCTTGTCCTTAGAAAATAAATTTTAATCAGCGAGAAAGAACTGCACTCGAATTGAGGAGTAGTGATGTTAAGCGGAAGTTTCTATCAGATCAAAGGATGCGAGTAAGTATTCTAAATGGAATAGTACGGAAGTAAAAAAATAAAAAATAAAATAAAAATGGATTATGTTCACTCAGAAAACCAATTTGTGGCAGTGTTTTCCTGGATCGTTTATTTATCCAAAAGCATTCTGAAATCAGAGTTTTTCAAAACTGGAAATACGAGAATTGGTTTCGGCACAAAACCGTGGGACACATCAAACTACATAGCATGAATGAGATGCAAAAAAAAATCTTTCTGAGTGATCTCATTAGAAGTGTCAATGGGAGCATCTTCAGGTACAAAGATGGGTTGTTTTTCAAAGATCTAACTTAAATAAATGACATAGAGTTTGCGGATATTGAGTCCGATTGATGATGAATATCATCAACCACTGGGTTGCAATTACATTTTCTAGAGGACGGAGGATCTATAAAAAGAATGTGAAGAATGATTTCCTAAAGGGAGAGCATGAGGAGATGCTATTATGGAGCATCCCTATTAATTTTAAGATCACAAGTTTCCTTCACATATATTACAACTTAGGAAGCCCCTCTACACACTCAGGGGCATGGAGCCAAAGGCTTCTAAATTATTCAATGAAATTCGTCTATAATCATACTAATATTGATCCATCACTCTTTAGGATGAAGTTATAGAAATGTCTTCATTTCTATCTATGTTGGTGGTCTAATTATTGCAAGAGATTGTGAAGCCAACATCAAGGAAATAAAGAGGAATCTTGATATTGAGTTCAAGATTTCTAATCTACGAATATTTAAGTAATTTCCTTGTCTTGTAGTCTTACAATGAGTAAGGTATATACTAGATGCAAAGAAAATACATCCTAGACTTAGAGAAAAAGTATGGCTTCCTTGATTACAAAGACACTGCTAAATCATTGGAGCTTAACATGAAGTTAACTACTCATGTTGGTGAAGATTTGAAGGATGGAAATTAGATCTCCTATGAGTTCTACATCTCATAAAACCTCATATAACACATTGTTGTATCTCAAATTATAAATGCATCTACAACTCCTCATTGTCCAATAATTCAAAAGCATCAGCCAATCAAGTTCTTTGTTATCCACTTGATGATGGATTACATGTACACGTTTGTTATTGTGCTAATAGGCTAGGTTTTTAAGATAATAGGCGGAGCACTAGTGGATGTATGATCATGCTAGGGAAAACTATAATCTCATGGATGCCTTAGAAACAATCTTTACTGGCTCTCTCCTTAATTGAAGCCGAGTATAGTGACTTGGCAAAAGCATCATGTGAGCTTATAGTGCTCAAGAAATGGTTTTTTTTATCTTGATTTGCAAGTGAAAAAAATACCCATTTTCTACGATATTTAAGTAAAATGTGCTTTGCTCAAAATCCTATCTGCAAGTTGCAAGCATATAGAGGTACCATTAGAGAGAAATAAATTTGAAAGTATAAAAAGTTATAGCATGTCAACACAGAGAACCAATATGCAATTATGTATAACTATCGTCGGATGAATTAAAGTTTCAAAAGTTTGATGCATGCATAGGAATGACATATTGGGTTAAGGATGAAGATGGAGTGTTAAAATGTCTCTTTAGTTGCAGGAAATATTTCATATGATGAGAAATACATGTGAAAAAAGATTGAAGAGCATATCACCTCACGGAATAAGTTAGAAATCTCCACCAACATTAATAAAATTCAATTTCAATCTCATTATTCACAAAAATTTACACCTAAACTAATCGATGACTCGTTTTCTACCAATCATTTCCTATTTTAAACACCAATATATCTTTTGCGCATATCAATAAGTTTGCATTGCATTGCATTTCTGATTTCCATAATATATTCAACTATAGAAATCATACCCTCTACTTTCTTATGTATACTTGTCTCAAATGAAAATACATCTATCTAAGTGTGTAGCTAAGTAGTCTTCCATCCAATTGACACAACAAATTTGAATTCCATTGAATACATTTGTGTCAAATCCAAGAATCGTTGGATTCTTCATATATTCTCTGAAATAGTTCCAGAGTTTCATGTGTTCTGACAAATATCTTGTTTTGGAGTTCGTCCTTCTCTATGGTAGAGCACTCACTGTATTTGATTAAAAGCGTGTGTGGGGTTCTACTTCAAGTGTACAAAACCACAAGTCTATTCTCTACTTAGCTGCAATGAAAATCTCAAATAGAGAGCATGCGTCTATCTATGGGATTCTAGAGGAGGGCCTCGATGTTTCAAAATTGTGTTTGGGTGTTTGTATCATCCCCTTTACATCATAATCCATAATAGAATCCCTCATTATATTCTGCATAAATTCCAATAAGCTAATGGATATGCCATGTGAAAAAAACTAAGTTTCTAGAGAATGGAAATTGTTTACAAATCAAAACCATATATAGACATTATTTTCAAGGTTAACCTATGCAAAAATATTTAGATATTGCTTTAGATTCCTAGTAGTTTTGATGAATAGCCTTATGCACGAACCACGCAGTTTATGTGTACATTTGTTCAAAAAATTTTTAAGATATGTGGAAGCAACATGCTATTACTTTTATTCATTTTATGAGAGCTAAATATAATCAAGTATACTAGGATCTTTGAATGCATAATTCTTACAAAATTTGGAAGCCGAGCTATTTCTTGGAGTACCAAAGTAATAAATTATTGCATCAAATTAATCAACATAGAGATGACAAACAATCCATTTGCAAAGCCACTTTATTGACATGCAGTTGATATACATTTCATATGCAAAGTTCACATTGCAAATATGTACTATGAAAGTATGAAAAACAGGATTCTAAAATAGAAATAGAATAAAAATGTACCATGCAATATTGAAGCACATTAAATTCCAATACTATATTTTTTGTAAAGGCACATCAAACGACACATTGATTCATGTTTTATTATATATATATATATATATATATATATATATATATATATATATATATATATATATATATATATATATATATATGTGTGTGTGTGTGCGCGTGCGTGTATAAATAGAGAGAGACATATGGATGGAACAAGTCCTATTACGAATTCGGCGTTGGTGAGGAGTATCAAAACATGGGCCACCACGTAGGATACGATGTATGTAAAATGGACGATAATGATGAATTCTCATGAGATTTTTGAAAGTGACGTGTATATGCAACCATCGAAAGGGTATATGTTCAATATCTCGCTTGATATAAGGTCCATGAGCTTTTTGTGGAACAATGAACTAAACTTTTCATTACAAATACACAAAGGTAAGTATTGACATTCAAAACAAACCACATCATGTTCTCGAAGATGGACAACGGATTACGATAAGCTTTAAAGAACTGGATTATGTTCATCGATAAATGAAGTTTGACCTTGGCCTACTCTCTCGGACTTGTATTAATTAAAAAAAAAAGAGTACAAGTGAAAGGGTCTAGTGCCCACGGGATCCTCTGAATCTCAAAAAACAGAGGTAACTTTTGTAGAGTGTAGATGGCATTACAAAGGAGGTTGATCACCCTCTCATCACCCTCGAAAGATTTAGTTTTCGACATGCGAGTGTCTTGATGGTACCCGTTTTCGATCTCTGTCCTACTTTGGGGAGCATTGTGTAGTGCTAAGCATATTGAAGACGCAATTTCGCGTGATGTCAACTCTTGAATATGGGAACAAAGATCAAACGTTGGAAAAGAAAGACAGAAATTTGTATTTGATTATATTTATTCCATGTTTGGTATTTTAGACAATAAAATAACGATAATCATATTTTATTTCGTTTATAAAATTGAAGTTAAAAATACTTGTACTGGGTTAAGGACACACTCAAACCCGAAGAGTAGGGCTTCTCTTAAAAATTAAAACAGGTCATACTTATTGGTTACTAAGAGGTTACCAAGAGGAGGATGAGAATAAATAGCTAAATGATGATGATGATAATAATAATGATAATAATAATGATAATAATAAGAATTATTATTATTATTATTATTATTATTATTGTCGTTCTCATCCATGCATTGTCGTAGTCAACCCAGCTGCCTTGAGGGTGGGCGGGGGTTGAATCTTTTCTTTGCAAGGATGATCTATGTTCTTCGGACACTATTTTGGCCTTCAGGCATTCGTTGACAGAGGCCTTCAGCTGATTTAATGTTCTTAAGCTCTACTTTAATGGGCCTTCTAGCTCTCTAATTGTGGCCATACCAAGCGTCTAACCCCATGAGAAGTGAACCCAGCATTTCGTGTACTTTCAATTAATTCCAGTGAATTTCGGAGAGATTAAACCTGAAGCACAAACTTCCCGGAAAAACAAAATTACTCTACAGAAAATGCAAAATAAGGAATCTGATATGAAGCTGTGTTGTGAGCGGCAACGAGGCGACAAAGCAATGGACGATCAATGAAAGAGTTGACTTTTTTCTGCTGAGCTGCACGGAGCATATGGACAGTATGTTACTTAGTCATGGCAGGTAAGCTGTCCATCCAAATTTTGAAGTGCGAAGCTGTAAGCATGAAGAACCTCTTTGTTTCTCTGCAACTGCCCATCATTAGAGTTTCTTGTGGAGCAAGAGGGTCAAGAGCTGTAAACGTCAAGTTGTCCCCATCAAACCAGACTTGTGAATGGAAGAGTGGGTTGACGACTGAACTTATAAATAAAAAAATTTAAAAAAAGGGACGTTTATGATCCATCATAGAAAGATGACAAAACTGTATCTGAGTTTTAGAGATCATAGAAACATGACAAAACAAGATTCTCTAACGTCATTCCAGAGAGAGAGAGAGAGAGAAGCAACATGGTATTTTCTAACAGCGTACGCTGCCCATCTGGCCTAAAATAAAGAGAGATGAGGGAAAATCTGCTGTAGAGATGACGAGAAAGAGATAAGCTTCTGGTCTGCATCATGTTTGCCTAACAGAATGCAACATATAGACACATATAAGAATAAGTATCATGACGTTCTAGCATAGTATTGTATAATGAATAGACTTATATCGAACGGATCGTACGCTTCTAGGCTCTAAGAGATCTCCATGTAATCAACCACAAGAAAGGAAGGTATTCTGAGGGTTTTCAAGGAATATATAAAAGAAACAGTATTACAGAGATATGGTCTTCGCGGAACTTTGCAGATCCTCAACTTATATAACCAGTAAGAGAGAGTGAGTTAGTTGCCAAGAACAGTCATAGTCACATAGTGACAAAAGAGGTTTCAATTGTCTTACTTTTTTTTAGCATCGGAAAACAAGTTTGAATGCTGCATTGGGCATTTACATTGGGATATTTAGTGTGCCATATTCGACTACTTCATTGGGTTTGCATTACCACATTGGGTTTGATTTTCTGCTTGGGAATTGATTTACCACATTGAATGAGTGTGAACTTCATTGGGTTTTCTGCTTAAGCGTAAATAACATTAGAAGTTTTATATTCCATTGGGTTTGTATACATATGGTGATTAGGATTTACCATACTAGGTTAATAAGGTGTAGTTTTCTTTGCATTGAATATTGTGGAGAACCATATTAAGTTGACTTGGTTCTTGTCCATCTTTCTGGTAAAAGTTGTCGGTGGAATTGGTTGTTGAAGAATATACCCTTTGGCTATTAATTTTTTATTGGATGCTTTGACTTAGCAACTACTTTGGCATATTTGGAAAACAATTGGCAAGGTCATACTGATTATTAATTAGCACTGTATAATCCCATTATTTTGAACAAGATAAAAAAACCTTTTAACAAAAGAGGATAGCTCAACCTTGATGCCTAGAAATTATTGCAGAACTATGTTTAAAGGATTTGGTGTTTATATCTCTTCACATATATATGATAAAAATTCGAGGTAGAAATTTTCGATCTTCAGGGTCGTCAGCCATCTCCAAATAGGTTTAAACATTTCATAGAAAGAGGAAATTCTTTAGCCACTTAGTATCACAGTGGTGATGATGATAATGACGTGAGCTCACCCACTCAAGTGGGTCCCCCTACATAGCAAGGGTTCCACAAAATTCAAATGTATATTCGAGCCACTCCAGTAGAGTGAAGCTCTTATGTGAGAGATTATGACAGAAGGACAATGTAATTCACAATGGTCCAATCACAAAATATGTTGGTGCAAATGAGCCTAAGCTACATACCTTGGACAATTAGCATGTATCTCATATAGTCACATATGACATCTCCCTTGTAAAAGTCAATTTACTTTTTATCCTTGTAAAAGTTCATATGTTAATTACACTTATCCCACGTGGAGTTACGAGGAATCAAATCCCAAATTCCTAGTAGTTGATAGATGAGAAAGTAAAGCCTAGAGTTTAGGACTCACTTTATAATGAGAACCTGAATTTGAATTAAAAACTTGGCCCCAACTCTAGCTATAAAAGTAGACCGAAATCGCGCGTGGATATGAGCCCGATTTTAAGATCAATTGAAAGGGATTTCTTGTGATTAGTGAGATCACTCCATAGGTTGATCATTACCCTCACATTGTCCAATTATAAATTTCCTATCTCATTGTATTTCTATGTGATTTGATACATACACATTGATCACTTCTCTACTTCACATCACTGCTATGAGCATCTCAAAGCAATGAACTTCTCAGAGCTTGTTATTAGTGCATAGTTGATCATTTGATGTGATTTACAGTGCTATAGATTCAGCACACTCTCTATTGCATAGCTACAAATTCTCATTATCATTGCATTTCTTAATATTGAGATATCTTCACACTATTGCTCACTAGTCTGCATACTATAATACCCTAAAAATATCGGGTTAATCTCTCAACTTGCTAAGCATCATTCGCAGTGTATAATTGATATTTTTTATTGAAATAAGTCATGATTGGTAGCTATGTAAGCTAATTAGATACTCCCAAAAGGAATTTAGTCAATTGCTGGCGGGTTGAGAGCGCTATTTATTTTACAAAACATGTGTAGAGACCAAAATAGCAAGTTTTGACAATTAGTTGAAGTTTCTACTCATCTGTTTTGATCCTTTGAATAGAGGAACATACTCCAAAGCACATATGTGATTATTTGTGATCCTTGGGAATCTTGCAGTGTCTACTATACTCTCCACAACTTTTTTGTGGCTGGTGTGAAGCAAGATTTTTCAACACCACTTCATCTTTGGAATCTATCCACCATCTCCTCTAACAGTGGTATCAGAGCAACATCAAGCAAAATGGGAGATGAATTTCCATCATTCATTGACAAATTGGACATGAGAAACTATTGAGCACGGCTCCGAAGTATGCAAGATTATCTGCAAGGAAGAAGCTTACATGGACACCTCTCTAGAGATGAGGAAACACCAATATTTAGAAGCAAGCATTAACCTACAAGAGAAGAGCAAGAAAGGCTAACTGCATGGTGTGCAAAGGATGCTCTATCTAGGTCTTATATACTTAACTTAATATCTAATTTCTTATTACCTCACATTAGGAATTGCAAGACCTCCTAAGAGACTTGGGATGTACTTTCTTCATACTTCTCATCACTCACAAGGGCTAGGAAGAACCAACTTTGGATGGAATTCAAAATCTTGAAGAAGCAACCAAAGCAAAGAGTAGTTGACTATGTGACCAAGCAGAGGGATGTAGCTGACCAACTTGGAAGCATTGGAGAAGAGATAGAAGAGGAGCAGATAGTAAGGCAAATCAGAAATGGCATCAAGGCTGATGGTAAGTGGGAGCCTTCACCACAACAATGGACTTATATATGGATATGCAAATACCTGACCTCAATGCATTGATGGGGCAACTCTTCACACATGATTCAAAGCTCAACAAGAATGGAGACAACTCTAGAGGTAATCAGTCTTCTGACCTTTACACAGATAGAAATAAAAGTAAAAATAAAGCAAAAGGTAAAAAGAATGAAGAAGAGGCAAGTAACTCTCAAGTGAACTTCCTAGGTAGAGGAAGAGCTTCTAGACGAAGGGGTAGCGGAGGAAAGAAGGGCATGGGAAGATCATAAAACTCTTCACCTTGCAACATTTGTGGGTTGACCAATCACATCATAGAAGAGTGTTTCAACAACACAAGGAATCATAGAGGAAGCTATGGACAATCCAAAGGCAGGTTCAACAATGGAGGAAGCAATTATCATCACAACTACAACCAAGGCTACAACAACAACTATCAAGGAGGTTTCAGAAGTAGAAAAGACTACAAAAATTATACAAAAGTCCAAGGTGACTCTCTATTGATCATGAACATGACATCCAAGGAAGGTAAAGATGATGATCATCTTTTCTATATCGATTCTGGTTGTTCTAAGCATGTGGTTGTAGATGTAGCATTGCTATATGATCTTGAAGAACCCAAAGGGAAGCATGAAGTGCAGACAGGTGATGACATTAGGCACTCTCTTAAGAAGATTTGAAATGTCAAGGCTTCTGATGGTAACAAAAAACCTAATTAGTGTTGGGTAGATTGTTGAGAAAGGATTATAGGTTAGATTCACAAGGCATGGAGCATATGTGGAAGACCCTCAACAAGGCTTAAAAAGGATTGCAAATGGTGAGAAACGTGGTAGACTCATTACATTTGAATTGAAGATACCGTAAACATTTCACTCTTAAATTACAAAGATCAAAACCTATCTGAACTAGAGGTATGGCATAAAATCCTAGGACATATAGGTGAAAGAACCCTAAAGCAAATATGCAAGGATTAGAGTGTGCTTGGGATTCCAAATGTGTCCAACACTCTTGAACAGAATGGAGTGGGAGAGAGAACAAATAGACTAATAATAGAGGCTACAAGATCAATGTTGAATGAAAAGAAACTTCCAAATTGCCTATGGCAGAGGCTGTTTCCATAGCCACATACTTAATTAATAGGTTTCCATCCAGATCCTTGGATGGAATGACACTTTATGAGGCATGGAATGGTAGGAGACCCTCATTAGACCATTGTAAAATCTTTGGGTGCATTGCTTATGCACATATACCCTCACAGATCAGAGGAAAGCTTGATCCAAAAGCTAAAAAGTGTATATTCATTGGCTATGAACAAGACCAAAAACGATATAGGTTGTACAATCCCACTAACAAAGGATTTAGAATTATTAGGGATGTGGTGTATGATGAAAATACTTCATGGTTTGAAGATGATTGCAAGAAAATTAAGCTACCCTATGAGTTGAAAAGTAATTTTCCAACTCTGATTCAAGAAGATTCACAAATATCAGAAGATGTCAACTAAGAAGATCAAAAGCAGATTGACGTCAAAGCTTGGAAGTCCAAGGGCAAGAAAAAATTCAAGCAATTGGAATACATTCTAGAGTCATCCAATCAAGCACTCAAAAGATCTCAAAGGGAGAGTAAAACACCCATAAGGTATGGCTATGACACATCACTAGTCGCCAAGCACTCTATATATATGACTAAAGATTCTATGTCAAAAGAGCCTTCTTCATTTGAAGAAGCCAATAAGAAGAAAGAATGGAGAGAAGATATGCACGAATAAATTGAAGCACTTTAGGAAAACAACACTTGGGATTTGGTTCCTAAGAAACCAAGCAAGGTAATTGGATCTAGGTGGATTTATAGAGAAGAACTCAGATGGTTCAATCAACATGTATAAAGCAAGGTTAGTAGCAAAAAGGTTTGCTCAAACCAATGGAGTGGATTATGAGGAGACTTTCTCACATGGGGCTAAGATGCCAACAATCAGGGTGTTGGTAAGTATTGCTCCTTCAAAGAATTGGAATTTTTATCAATTAGATGTCAAAAATGCATTCATTAGTGGATGGATCTCAAAAGAAGTCTACATGGCTCAACCACTAGGGTATGAAGGCAAGGACAAACCAGATTATGTATTCAAGCTAACGAAAGCACTCTATGGTTTAAAGAAAGATCCTAGATCTTGGAACCATAGGGTTGTCACATATTTGCAAGATCAAGGATTTGTTGCTATCAAAGTAGATTCTTCTTTGTTCATAAAGAAGACTAACTAAGAAGTTTACTTATGTGTTTATGTCGATGATATTATCCTAATAGGGAATGATGCCAATGGCATCAAGCAAATTAAAGCTCAGATGATGGAAGAATTCAAAATTAGTGACCTTGATTTGTTAACATACTTTCTTGGATTAGAACTTCTATATTCAGATTTTCGAATCTTTATTACTCAAAGGAAGTACATTCATGACATGTTGGTGAAATTCAAGATGGAGAACACTAAAATTTTAGGTACATCCATGGAATGCAACCACAAGCTTAGCTCTCATGAGGGAGAACTCCTTGAAGATATTACATGTTACCAAAGGCTTGTTGGGAGTCTCAATTATGCAACCCTAGCTAGAGTGGACATATGTTATAGAGTAAGTACACGAAGCCAATTCATGTATACACCAAGAAAACCTCACTTGAAAGCTGTCAGGAGGATCTTAACATATCAAGATGTATTTTGATGTAGATTGGGCTAGCTCCAATGATGATAGGAGGAGCACCTCTCGCTACTTATCTTTTGCAAGTTCAAATCTAATAACATGGTCATCAAAGAAATAGCCACTATGGCATTGTCATCAAAAGAAGCAAAATATAGAGGCTTAGCAAATGCAACACAAGTGGTTATGTGGCTCAAGCTACTTTACACTGATTTGGGATTACATTCTTATACTCCATTGATCTTTGGAGATAACACTAGTTCACTTCATTTGGATTCTAATCCTGTGTATCATGCAAGGACTAAGCACATGGAAGTGCACTACCATTATGTGAGAGAGAATCTATTCAGCAAAGACATCCAATTGTCCTATGTGTCTACAAATATGCAATGTGCAAATATGCTCACAAAGTCTTTGGATGGACCTAAGATGAACAGGTTCAAGTCGAATATTGGAATGCAAGAAATCAAAGATGAATGAAGACTAAGCATGGTAGGCTTTAGCGGGAGCTCTTGGTGCAAATGAGCCCAAGCCTACATACTTGGACAATTAGCATGTAACTCATATATTCACATATGAATACTCCCTTATAAAAGTAAATTTACTTTTTATCCTTGTAAAAGTGCATATGTTAATTGCAAAGATACCACGTGGAGTTAGGAGTAATCAAATCTCAAATTCTTTGTGGTTGATAGATGCAAAAGTAAAGCCTAAAGTTTAGGACTCATTTTATGGAGAGAACTTGAATTTGAATTCAAAATGTGGCTCCAAATCTAGCTATAAAAGTAGATCAAAATTTGGCATGGATATGAGCCAGATTTGAAGATTAATTGAGAGGTATTTCTTGTGATTATTGAGCTTATTCCATAGCTCCATCAATACCCTCACACTCTGCAATTATACAATGCCAATGTCATTGTATTCTATGTGATTTAATACATACACATTGATGACTTCTCTACTTCACTTCTGTGTTATGATCATCTCAAAACACTGAACTTATCAGAGCTTGTTCTCACTACATAGTTGATCATTTGATGTGATTTAAAGTGCTATAGATTCCCTACATTCTCTATTTCATAGCTACACAGTTTCATTGCATTTCTCAAACTTTAGATATCTTTACATTACTACTCACTGCTTTGCATACTATAGTACCCCAAAAATGTTGAGCAAATCTTTCAAGTTGCTAAGCATCATTCTTAGTGTATAGTTGATCTTTCTTATTGAAATAACTCATGATTGGTAGCTATCTAAGCTAATTACATACTCCAAAAAGTAATTTAGTCAGCTCCTAGCAGGTTGAGAGCATTGTTCATTTTACTGAACATGTGTAGAGACCAAAATAGCAACTTTTGACACAGTTAAAGTTTCTACTCATCTGTTTTGATCCTTTAAATAGAGGATCATTCTCTAAAGCACATAGGTGATTATTTGTGATTTTTGGGAAGCTTGAGGGGTCTACTATAATCTCCACAACCTATTCTTGGCTAGTATGAAGTAGGACTTTGCTGCACTACTTCATCTCTGGAATCTATCCACCATCTCCTCCATCAAAATAGAGGGAAAGTAAAACATTGAATGCTACCTAGGCAAATTCTTTTGCAATTTACAAAGATAAGGATAGGAATAAAGATAAAGGCAAAGGTAAGAAGAATGAAGAAGATGCAAGTACCTCTCAAGTGAATTTCAGAGGTAAAGGAAGAGGTACTAGAGGAGGGATAGAGGAGGAAAAAAAGGTAGGGGGAGACCATATAATTCTTGACCTATCATACCAGATATGAATGCTTTAGGAAGACAAATAATCAAAGAGGAAGAGGCTTCCACAGAGGACGCTATGGACAATCAAGAGGTAGGTTCAATAATGGAGGAAACAAATACCATCAAAACTACAAGCAAAGCTTCAACAACAACTATCAAGGTGGCTTTAGAGGAAGGAGAGACTACAACAATTATAGAGATGATGAAGAGGATTCTCTATTGCTAATGAATATGAAATCCGAGCAAGGTAAAGATGATGAATACCTACTCTATATTGATTTTGGTTGTTCCAATCATGTAGCTGGCAATATAGCACTATTGTCTGACCTTCAAGAACCTAAAGGGAAGAATGAAGCCCAAACAGGTGATGATACTAGGCACTGAGTAAAGAAAATTGGAAATGTTAAAGCATCTGATGGTAATATGAACCTTCTAGACAGAGTGTTGTATGTTCCAACAATAACCCAAAATCTAATCAGTGTTGGACAGATAGTTGAGAAGGGTTTATAGGCTAGATTCACAAGGAATGGAGAATATGTGGAGGACCCTAAACATGGCTTCAAGAGGATTGCAAAAGGTGAGAAATCTCATAGAAGTTTTACCTTTGAAGTTGAAGATACAAGAAACATTGCTCTCTTCAACTACAAGGACCAAATCCTATCTAAACTCAAGATATGGCATAAGAGAATAGGTCATATAGGTGAAAGGACATTCAAGAAAATATGTTGGAATAAGAGTTTGCTTGGCATCCCAAATTTTTTCAAGCAACACATGATTTACAAATGTGGAGCATGCCAATTTGGCAAGTCACATAGGCAACTAGTCAACAAAAGAGGATACATGTATGAAGATTACTTGGAGCTTGTACATACAGATGTGTAGGGTCCTCGCAGAGAGCCATCAATTTCAGGGGCAAGGTGTTATGTTTCATTTATAGATGACTAAAGTAGGTGGACAATAATTTATTTTATGAAGCATAAAGATGAAGTCTTAACTTGTTTCAAGAAGTATTTTGCATTGGTTTAGAATCAAACGTGTAAAAGTTTGAAGACGCACAAATATGATGGCGGGTGTTGAGTATTTCTCACATGATTTTGACTCCTTCTTACACGACAGAGGCATAAAGAGAGAGAGAGAGAGAGTAAAACAAGGAACACTCCTCAACAGAATGGATTGACAGAGAGAAGAAATAGGTCAATAGTAGAGGTTGCAAGATCAATGTTGAATGAGACAAAACTCCCTAATTATCTATGGGAATAGGCTGTTTCCACACATATTTACTTAATGAATAGGCCTCCATCCAAGTGTGTGGATAGTATGAAACCTTATGAAGCATGGAATGGCAGGAGACCCACATTGGATCATTGTAAGATCTTTTGGGTGCATTGCTTATGCACACATCCCTTCATAGATTAGGGGAAAGCTTGATCCAAAGGTTGAAAGATGTATATTTATTGGCTATGATCATAATTAGAAAGGATATAGGTTATATAACCCCACTAAAAAGGGATTTATAGTTGCTAAGCATGTGTATCATGCAAGGACTAAGCACATTGAAGTGCATTACAAATATCTCAGAAAGAAGCTACTTAGCAAGGGCATACAATTCTCCTACTATGTGTCTACAAACCTATAATGTGTAGATATGATGACTAGATCTTTGGATGGAACTAAATTGAGCAGGTTGAAGATGATGATTGGATTGCAAGCTAGATCTTGCTTCACAGTTGCTACAAATGATGGATGGAGAGTGTAGTGGGCCTCTTTAGCTTGTAATGAGCATAAATAATCATATGTGTAGCTTGGAAGATGATCCGATAATTTATGGATCAAAACAGATATATTAGAGTTGATCCAAGAACCAGAAACTTGCTATTTGTTCATACACATGTTCAGTGTTTCAAACAATTCTCTGAACACAACAACAATTGACTTAATTCCTTTTGAGGAACTCTAACTCAATTAATAAGCTATCATTCATGAGTGATTTCATAAAAAATGATAGACTACATGCAGAGAAAGGAGTTTAGAAAGTCATAGCTCCATCTCGACACTCATGGGCTACTACATTCATCAGACTAGTGAGCAAAGTTATGTTAATATCTCAGGATCTCGAGAAGCAATGCTAATGAAACTTTGTAAGATTGTAATAGAGAGGATGCTTAATCTAATATGCTTTAATCCATGCAAATGATGAGCTACACACTGAGAACAAGCTCTGACAAGATCACTGTTTTGATGGAGTTATAACAGAGAAGTCAAATGAGAATGTAATGATCATATATGTATTAAAACATGTACAAATACAATTTCATTAGCAATCATACGTTGCTCAAAATGCGAGAGGTGTAAGGTATGAGATGATCTATCAAGTCACAATGAATGTACTTGAAAATGATCTTTGAATCTGGAGATACATGCGTGTCTTTTAGCTCCTCTTCTTATAGTCAAGTTTGGAGCAAAAGTATGAATTCAACTTCAAACTTCTACCTAAAAGGTGAATCCTAAAGTGTAGGATACATTCCCTCATCACTCAACAACTGATTGATTAATGATTCTAGAGCTTCCTAAATCCACATGGGTGTAATACACTTAACAAGGATGAATATGAAGGATTTTTACAAGATACTAATCATATGAAGTTTTGCACAGGTTATGCCAATAAATCAAGTATAAGCTGATTAATCAAGCATGTGGGATTGGGTTTAATTGCACCAACAGCTCCCCATCAAGCCTAACATGCTTGTTCTTCATTGCTCCTTGATTTCGTGCAAACCAATCATCAATTTGAACCTGTTCATCTTTGTTCCATCCAATGACTTGGTGAGTATATCTGCACATTGTAAATGATTTGATACATAAGATAATTAAATATCCTTGCTAAGCAATTTCTCCCTTACATAATGATAGTGCACTTCAGTGTGCTTAGTGCAAGATTAGAACCACCACGTGCTAGAGAGATGACTCTCCTCCAGACCAAATGCCTCTATATATAGCTCTCTCCAGGGGACTGCCTACTTGGGCAGGTGGATACTAACCATCCAAGTGTCAGCCATGTAATTGCATGTGCACCAAGTTTCCTAGTTAACTAGAGTTAACTTAAGTGGATGCTTCGAAAAGGCTCTAGAGCTCTTTGGGCAAAACACTCTCCCCATGTACCCCATGGGATTTTAACCCAAGACCTCCTCCATCTTAAACAACTTAACCATTAAGCTAAGTGGATCACTTGTTCACAAGAGCACATGGCCTCCTAGTAACTCTAAACTCGAGATATTTGGTCATACACACGGGTATCTGATTTCGGATCCATCTAAACTGATTATATCCTTAGATCATAGACTTACTTTATTACATTCTTCCCCCCTTCGAAAATATTTTCATCCTCAAAAATAGAGGTATATAACTACTATATGCAACCCCTGAGCCTCATGTTCTAAAACTAGAAGAACATGTCTCATCTCAATGGTGGCATCCTTGTCCAAATGAACCAAAACACTCTCTCACTTTGCAATTTGATAAACTGGTCAAAGTACAAAGTAGTGAATGAATAATAAGGGTGGATCTAACAACATCCCTAGTCAATTCATAGTTTCTCGATGTGCGATCTAGGCACAAAAATATGAATTGGGTGGATTCAAATTACTAGTCCATTTCTAGGCAAGAGTCTTGTATGGAGTTAGTAACGAAGGCGGGATTCTTATCCCTATCAAGACTTTGAGAAATCTTGATTCACTTGAATTTGATTTGATACCAACGCAAGATTATGACCACCACGTGCTAGATGAGTCTCCTCCCAACCAAATGCCTCTATATATAGTTGGCTCTAGGGGACTGCCTGCTTGAGCAGGTGGTTACTAACCATCCAAGTGTCATCCATGTATCTGCATGTGTGCCAAGTGTCCTAGTTAACCTGAGTTAACCTAAGTGGATGCTTCTAGAAGGCACTAGAGATCTTTGGGCAAAACACTCTCTGCATGTACCCCATGGGGTTTGAACCCAAGATCTCCTCCTTCACATCCTTGGGATCTAACCACTAGGCTAACTGGATCAATTGTTCACGAGATCACATGACCTCCTAGTAAATCTAAACTCAAGATCTTTGGTCATACACACGGGTGACCAAACAATATCTGATTTTAGATCCATCTGAACTGGCCAGATCCTTAGATCATAAACTTACTTAATGACACTTAGTCCTTGCATGGTATACAAGATTAGCAGCCAAATGAGGTGAGCTAGTGTTATCTCCAAATATTACTGGAGTGTAGGAATGTATACCCAAATTTGCATATAGTTTCTTAAGCCACATAGCTTCTTGAGTTGCATTTGCCAAACCTCTTTATTATGTTCCTATGGAAGGTAAAGCGACAGTTGGTTGGTTCTTGGATGACCAAGATATAAGCTTTGAGCTTGCAAAAGATAGGTACCCTGAAGTGCTCCTCCTATCATCCTTGGAGCCAACCAAATCTGCATGAGAATACATCTTTATATCTATGTCAAAGGTGAAGGGATAGAACAACCCTTCATTCATTATATCCTTTAGATACTTGAGCATCCTCTTTGCAGCTTCCAAATGAGGCTTCCTTGGTGCATGCATAAACTGACTCAATGTACTCACTCCATAGGCAATTTCTACTCTTCTTAGAGTAGCATAAATGAGACTTCCCACAAATTGTTGATAACCTATAACATCATCAAGTATTTCATCTTCATGAGAACTCAATTTATCGTTGCGTTCCATAGGGGTACGTGCAAATTTAGTGTTCTCCATCATTAACTTTACCAACATATCATGTACGTACTTTCTTTGAGTGATAAATATACAAAAATCTATATACACATGTTTTAAGCCAAGAAAGTAGGTTAATAACCCAAGATCACTGATTTTGAATTCCTTCATTATATGAGCCTTGATGTGCTTGATCCCACTAGCAGCATTCCGTGCAATAATGATGTCATCTACATACACACATAAGTAGATAACTTTTGATTTGTTCTTCTTAACAAACAAAGAAGAATCTGCCTTGCTTGCCACAAAGCCTTGGTCCTTCAAATAAGTAACAAGACCATGGTTCCAAGCTCTAAGAACTTGCTTGAGACCATAAGTGCCTTCCTAAGTTTGAATACATTACCTGTTTTATCTTCATCTTCAAAACCTAGTGGTTGTTCCATATATACTTCTTCTGATATCCATCCATTTAAGAATGCATTCTTGACATCTAACTGATATAGATTCCAATTTTTAGAAGCAACAATTCTTACCAAAACCCTAATTTTTGGCATCTTTGCCACAAGAGAAAAGGTTTCTTCATAGTCCACTCCATGAATTTGGGAAAATCCTTTTGTCACTAACCTTGCCTTGTACCCATTTATAGAGCCATCAGAGTTCTTTTTTATTTTGTATCTGCACATGGTTCCAATTACCTTCATGCCTTACTTCTTGGGAACTAGATCCCAAGTATGATTTTCCTATAATGCTTCCACTTCTTCCTACATAGCTTCTCTCCATTCTTTCTTCTCTGTAGCCTCTTCAAATGAAGAAGGCTCTTCTATCATAGAGTCTTTAGTGAGAGTGCTTGGTAACTAAAGATGTATCATATCCATACCTTATGGGCTTCTTGCTTTTTCTTTGTGATCTCCTTAGTGCTTATTTTGAAAACTCTGGTATGTCTTCTAACTGCTTCAGTTTGACCTCGCCTCTTGACTTCCAAGCCTTGAAGTCAATCTGTTATTCATGTTAGATAGTCTCAATACTCCATCCTCATGTGACCACAAATTATCCATGGTGCTCTAAGTTGTAAGGCCCCCATCATGAGGAGAAGCCATTATGAGAGCCTGGACATTTCTGGAGCCCTAACTTTCAAGTTAGATGAGGTCTATGTGTGACCGTTGATGGTTGTAGATGATCTTTGTGAGCATGGTGTTAGGTTAGGTAGGGCATAAACTTCCACGCCATTAGGTTTCCATTTAAGGTGAAAATGAAGGCCTTGTGGTGTCATATAGTTTCCCCATAGAACCGTAACATGGAGAGTGCAGAGGGGGGCTTGCCCGCTTCTGGGGGGTCCGACACAGGACGGTAGGGCTTCTAGTCGTGGAGATATTGTCAGATCATATATTTTATTGACTATTTTGTATCTCTCGACTATGTTTATCTATACCGAACCACCTTGTAAAAGCTATATAAGCATGGCCTAGGTTGAGCTTTACATAGCATTTGCACACTAGTAACCCCTTCATCTAAAGTCTGTCTAGATTGCCATCTAAGCTCCACATTGGGAGCGCATGGGTGGATAACACCATCATTGTAGCTGCATTATGCTTGGCAATCTAAGAATTTTGAGTTCTCTATCTCTGAGTCTTCATCTATCTTTGTCTGCGTTTTTCTGTCAATTGTGTCTACAGGTCTATTCCGCTGTGCTCTTATTTTCTTACATGGTATCAGAGCTTAGGAGGCTTTGAGTGGTGCAGAAGTAGAAACGAAAAGGTTGTGGAGGTGTAAACGACAAAAGAGAGAAGATGTCAAGCGGTGCATCATCATCTACGACTGGAGGTCAAGGTGGTTCATCAACAGGAGTAGGTGGCGCACAAGTACGAGAAGCAATGATGCCGATCATCCCAACATTGCGGATACAGCCACCAGCCTTCATAGAAGATAAACTTGATGGTACAAAATACACCCTGTGGAAGTTCAAAATCACTTCTATTCTTGATTCGTATGAGCTTTTGAAGATTGTTCTTGGGACTAATCATGAGCCCCAAGAAAGACCTCATCCAAATAATCTTGGTCGAATGATTCCTCCTGATGCTGATCTTCTACATGCTTGGAAACGTAGAAATGCAGATGCACTCTGTGCTCTAGTTACAAGTACTTCTGATAGTGTTCCGACTCTCATTCAGCATACTATGAAGGCATGTGCAGCATGGAAAATATTGAGAAATCAATATGAAACTCGCAATGAGACATGGATTCAGAACTTGGAGAATCAGCTTGGAGCAGAACGGTTTGCTGATGGGGAGAGTGCAAAGGTGTTTATCACTGGCATAACGAATCTTCGAGATCAAATGGCGGGAGCAAGTATTCAAAATTCAAGTGAGGAGCTAGCTCGTCGTTGTCTTCGAATATGTCCACCTAAGTTTGATGGTTTGGTAATTGCTTTTAACACTCAAATCAGACTTCAACCACTAACGTTTGAAGAATTTTGTGCCTTACTCATGGAGGAGGAGCTATGGCTCAAGGCAAAGAGTGGTGGTAGCAAAGGAGATGCTGCATTCATAGCAAGTGCCAAATGAGGCAAAACAGACTCTTCAAAAGATGGAGACAAAAAGAAGAACAACAAAAAGAAGTTCAAGGGAGAGTGTTTCCACTGCAAGAAGAAAGGACACAGAATCCAAGACTATCGCATCAAGAAGGCAGAAGAGAAGAGTGGCTCTTCAAAAGGTGGCAAGGGCAAGGAGTCTGCCAACACAACAAAAACAGAGCTTGACTTATTTGTTACGATAGAGGAGGTGTGCTCCTTGGCTGAAGATTGAGGAACATATTGCTCATGGGTTTTGGGCAGTGGTGCATCTTGTCACATGACGAGTAGAAAAGACCTTTACAATTCCTTAAAACCTCTAAAGGAACCCATCACATTAAAGGTAGGGAACAATGCAAGATGTCCTGCAAAGGGCGAAGGTATGGTTTCTTTCATTAACTCTAATGGTGATATCGGAAAGCTTTCAAATGTGTTGTATGTTCCACAAATAAAATGAAATCTACTTTCAATAGCTTCTATAACTGATCAAGGTCATCAAGTATCTTTCAGTAAGATAGGAGCTAAGATTATGGATGGTAACAACAACATTGTTGGGACTGGCATAAGGAAGAACAATGTGTATGAGTTGTGTGCTCTTACAACCACTACAAACGTGGGCACAAGTAAGCTATGGCATGAGAGATTCGGCCACATTGGATACCCTATACTGAAGGAGATACATCGTAGAGGTATGGTTGCACACCTACCATCGATTGCAGAAATGAAGGAACCATGTGAAGCTTACATGATGGGCATGCAACAGAGGAAGGTGTTTCCACAAGAAAGCAAGAACAGGGCAAGCTATCCTCTAGAGTTGGTGCATGCTGACTTGTGCAGAAAAATGCCTACACACGCCTTGGGCGGATCTTCCTACTTCATGTTACTTATTGACAACTATAGCAGGTAGATGTGGGTGTACTTCCTTGGCGATAAGGCTTAAGCTTTTGGTAAGTTTAAAGACTTGCTTTAGCTTGTTGAAACTGAAAGAGGGAAGAAGATGAAGAAATTCAAGACAAACGGTGGTGGTGAGTTCACATCAATAGAATTTGAAGGTGTCTGCAAGAGTAAGGGAATCAAGAATCAACTCACAGTGGCACATAGTCCTCAACAAAATAGTGTTGTAGAACGTGAAATCAAACCATCATGGAGATGGCAAGGTGCATGTTGAAAGGAAAGGGTTTGCCTAATCAATTTTGGGTAGAGGCCGTCAACACTCCTGTCTGCATCTTGAATCAAAGCTACACCAAGGCACTTGATGGAAAGACTCCACAAGAAGCCTACACAGGTAAAAAGCCTTTTGTTTCCCATTTGAAAGTATTTGGAAGTGAATGTTATGTACATGTTACAAATAGGGAGAGAAACAAGTTTCAACCAAAAAGCATCAAATGTATCTTCCTAGGGTACAGTGAAGATAAGAAGGCTTATAAGCTTTATGAACCTCAGGCTAAGAAGATCATGGTGAGTCGTGATGTGGTGTTCAAGGAGGAGCAGCCACATGCAATGGAGGAGGAAAAGAGAGCTTCCACTTTATCATCAGGCGAAGGGGCAATCCACTATGAACTTGGCCCAAGAGCTATCCCTTCTACACAAGAGAAGGAAGCATCATCTTCAGATGATGAGTCTAAAAGTCACCAACCTGCCGACACACAAGTGGAAATGTCATTTCCACGTTGGGTGAGGCAACTCTATGATTCTGCAAACCCCATCCCACAATCACTAGAATAGGTTGTAGATGGATCGAGGCGATCAGAGAGAATAGAGGAACAAATACGGACAAACACCCAAATTGTAGACACAACCTTGATGTATGATCTCATTCAAGAAGAAGCAGAGGAACCAACCAATGTGGAAGAGGAACTCCATGATCCGAATTGGACGGCTGCCATGCAAACAGTGTTGGTGTAAATCACAAGCCTACACATTTGGCTTGATAGATGCATTAAAGTCCATACACATATGGAGAGGCATAGGAACCATTGCTAATGGTTAATTACCATTTTATCTCCTTGTAAAAGTCAAATTGACTTGGAATATTTTGTAATCACCTACCAAAAGGATTCGCTGCAAAAGTTAGATCTTTGATTGAAGGAATATCTCCTAGGATATAGGAGCTTGATCATAAGGAGCCAAAAGTTTGAATTTGAATTCAAATTTTTACTCATTCCTTATAGAAATGGTCATGGAAAAGTCGCGGGTAGAACTCATCACTCCCGAGCTTCTCATTACTGATTCTGTGTGTGTGTGAGGCCTACACTCTAGCCCACACCTATCTACACCATTAGGCAATGACATTCATTCCAATGGGTTTGTATACAAATGTTCATTAATACATACATTCACATAGTTCATTTCAGAATTCTCTGTTATACACCTTGAAAGTCTATCAACTTGTGAAGTGCATATCGCAGTCAAATCTTCACCAAATTCAATGATCTAAAGCTTGTTGGATTCAGCTTAAAGTTATCTACATGCTGACAAAGTTTGAGGAGATTCTATTTAGCCATTTCAGAGAAATTGGCGTCGAGGTGAGCATTGGTCAGTATCTGCTACAGTCCTAAAAAATCGGGCATATAGCTTCATTTGCTAAATTGATTTCTCTTAGCATAGTTTATCTTTTTACATAATTCCACTTGGAATAGTTAGCTTGCTAAGCTAATTAAATACCCCTAAAACAAAGTTTTCCAATTCCTACTGTGCTCATCACACTCAGTAAAAGATCCAGCAGGTGTCAAGACATAAATATAAGGTTTTCTTCAGATTTTGAGTTTCAAAGTTATCTGTTTTGTCTCAATCATTACACACATCACTTCCAAAGTACATAGGCCATTTTATGGTGTCTTTGGAAAGCTAAGGAGGTCTACTTATCAAGTTTGAAGCATTAGGAGGTTGGTACAAAGCAGGATTAGCAGTAGGTCTACTCAATCTCTTGGAGCATCCATCCATCTTTCCCACTAGTGGTATCAGAGAAAACTAAGGTAACCTATACACTGATAAGAAGTCTAAAGATAAAGGCAAGAGCAAGAAGAAGGAATATGAAGGTTCTACCTCCCAAGCCAGCTATGCAGGGAGAGGTAGATCATCAAGAGGAAGGGGCAGAGGAGGTAAGCAAGGTAGGGGGAGAACCTATAACTCCTCACCATGCAACATTTGTGCATTATCAAATCATACTACAGATGAGTGTTTCAGGAATTATAAGAATCAGAGAGGAAGAGGATACCAAAGAGGTGGATACTCACAGTCAAGAGGTAGATTCAACCATCACCAAGGCTACAACAACTACAATGGAAATTACCAAGGAGGATTCAAATCCAGAAAGGACTACAACAACTACACAGAGGAGCAGGATGAATCTCTTTTGATCATGAACATGACTTCAAAATCAGGTACAAATGGTGACCACCTATTCTACATTGACTCAGGATGCTCAAATCATGTGGCTAGCAATGTAGCATTACTCTCTGATCTTGAGGAACCAAAAGGTAAGCATCAAGTCCAAACAGGTGATGACACCAAGCACTCAGTAGTTAAGGTTGGAAATGTTAAGTCTTGTGAAGGAAATCAGAACTTGGGGTACTTTATGTACCAACCATTACCAAAAATCTGATGAGTGTTGGATAGATTGTGGAGAAAGGTTTGCACGTTAGATTCAACCAATATGGAGCATTTGTGGAGGATCCAAGGCATGGGTTCAAGAGGATTGCTAAAGGAGAAAAATCAGGCAGACTTTCACTTTTGAGTTAGAAGACACAAAGAATATTGCACTATAGAGTTATAAAGATCAAACACTTTCAGAGCTTGAGATTTGGCACAAAAGATTTGGACATATAGGAGAAAGAACCTTGAAGCAAATATGCAGGGATCAATGTGTGCTTGGAATACCTAATGTGTCCAAGTAACATATGATCTATAAGTGTGGTGCTTGTCAATTTGGGAAGTCTCAGAGGTTACCCTTCTCAAGAAAAGGCTACATGCATGAAGACTACCTAGAGCTTGTCCACACAGATGTATGGGGACAAAGCAAAGACCCCTCAGTCTCAGGTTCAAAGTACTATGTATCTTTTATTGATGAATATAGCAGGTGGACTGTATTGTACTTCATGAAGCACAAGGATGAGGTATTTAATTGCTTTAGAAAATATCTTGCACTAGTTGAAAATCAGACAGGGAAGAATTTGAAGAGGCTAAGGTTAGATGGAGGAGGTGAGTACTTCTCCAATGAGTTTGAAAACTTCTTGCAGGACAGAGGCATCAAAAGAGAAATCACCACAAGGTATTCTCCTGAACAGAATGGGGTAGCTGAGAGAAGAAATAGGTTGATTGTTGAGACAGCTAGGTCTATGTTGAATGAGAAAAAGTTACCTAATTATCTATGGGTAGAAAGTGTTTCAACTGCCACTTATCTCATAAACAGGTTACCATCTAAATCCCTTGATGGGATGACACCCTATGAAGCATGGCATGGTAAGAGACCCTCACTTGACCATTGCAGGATATTTGGATGTGTAGCATATGCACACATTCCTTCTCAGATAAGAGGTAAGCTAGACCCTAAAGCTGAGACGTGCATCTTTATTGGATATGATTTAAATAAAAAAGGATACAGGTTTTATAACCCTTCCAATAAGGGCTTCATGGTGAGTAGAGATGTTGTCTTTGATGAAAATGATTCTTGGTATGACAATGAATGCAGGAAAGTTAAACTACCCTATGATTTGGAAGAGGAGTTTCCAAGTCTTGCAAAGGAGGAACCTACTCAGAATGAAGACTCAATTTCAGATGATGAAGACACTATCAACCTTGAAGAGTTCAAGGCATAGAGGTCCAAGGGAAAAATGAAGATGAAGAAGCTTGAAGACATACATGAGTCTTGAAATCAATCAATTAGAAGATCATAGAGAGAAAGCAAAAAACCTATCAAATATGGGTATGATACATCTCTTATTACTAAACACTCAGTTTATCTTGCCAAAGATTTGTCAATTGAAGAACCAGGATCATATGAAGAAGCCATAACCAAGACAAAATGGAAAGAAGCTATGGATGAGGAGATTGAAGCACTCAAGGAGAGTGATACATGGGGGTTAGTACCAAAGAAGGACTCCATGAAGGTAATAGGATCCAGATGGATCTATAAACTTAAAACAAATTCTGATGGTACAATTAATAGGTACAAGACCAGATTGGTAGCCAAGGGTTTTGCACAAACCCAAGGCATTGATTATGAAGAGACATTTTCTCCTATAGCCAAGATGCCAACCATCAGAGTGTTGGTAAGTATGGCTACATCAAAAAATTGGAATATGTTTTGTCATGAGCAAGGCAGATACTTCTCTGTTCATCAAGAGAAGTAATTCAGAGGTAATATACCTTTGTGTTTATGTTGATGACATCATCATTACAGGTAATGGTGTCAATGGAATCAGATATATCAAAAGCCAGATCATGAAGGAGTTCAAGATCAATGATCTTGGTCTATTGAAGTATTTTCTTGGGCTTGATTTAGTCTATACTAACGCAGGAATATACATTACTCAGAAAAAATATATACAGGATATGTTGAAGAAATTTCACTTGCAAGATGCCAAAGTAGCAAGCACTCCAATGGAGGTAAACTTAAAATTAAGTGCCCATGAATGGGATGAATTAAGTGCCCACTTGGACTTGGTCGAATTCTAAGACTCGAAGGGCTTTTCTTGGTCAAATCTCCAAGCAGGCGAGGACCTGAGGAAAGCTAGACTTGATAGATGCTACATTTCTCAGAGTTTTAATCATCAGTGGGGCCACCCCTCCCTCTCGCAACGCACCGACCTCACCATCTCTGATCACTACCCGATCGTCATCACCTTTCAACCCCCCACCAAGGTCCGTAAGGCTCCGTGGTTCCATGCTAGTGTGCCCTCCTTCTCTCTCCCCTCCGTCCATCAAGAAATTTCTGATGTGTGGAAGAAGGCATTCGCCTCTGGCTTGTCCCCAGCCAAGTGTTGGAGAAGTGCGGTCGATAAGTCACGACAGATCATGATTAGATCCAGGAAGATGCTTGAGACAGTGCGGCGGGCTCGGAGAGAAGCTCTATATCATAGACTCTGGCGGCTTGAGGAGGAAGTGAACAAAGGAAAATCTCAAGCCCAGAAAGGACTTCGAAAGATCAGAGCGATGCTGAGATACGAGGAAGAGATACAAAGGAAAAATTTGCAAATTTTCTTCAAGGAGTGGTGGGCTGGCAAAGCCGACAAACCCACCAAAGAGATGTGCCGTATCCTCAAAAGGAAACACAACAGAGAATCGATCCCCTTATTGCTAGACGCAAATGGCAATGTATGCAATACGGAAGAAGATAATTTTGGGATCATTGAAGGGCACTTCACGAGACTCCTGGGGACCTCAAACCCCCTCTCCCACCATAGAAGGGACTGTATGGTTGCCATATCTAGGGTTTCCCCCCACAGGATACCTCCCAACCTTCACTCTCTGCTTCATGCCTCTATCTCTGAAGCCGAAATCATTGAGGTCATTGATGCCCTCCCCTCAGGTAAAAGCCCGGGACCCGACGGGCTCACTAATGAGTTCTATAAATCCTTCAAGTTGGCGGTTACCACCCCTCTTCGTTTGGTTTGGCAAGAGGCACTCAAGTTTGGCGCGCTTCCTTCTTGTCTCAACAATGGCATTATCAAGTTAGTACACAAAAAAGGGGAAAAGAACAGAATAGAGAACTGGCGTCCCATTACAATGCTCCAAACAGGATACAAGATCATCGCCAAAGTCATTGCCAACAGAATCTCTTGCCACTTGAGAGCGTGGTTAAGCGAGGACCAAAAAGGCTTCATCAAAGGCAGGTCAATTTTGGAAACCATTATAGATATCTGGGAAGGTCTTGAATTTGCAATTGAGTCTAAACAAGAAGTTGTTTTCCTCAAGATCGACTTTGATAAAGCCTACGACAGGCTAGAATGGGACTATATTCTACAGTCGCTACAAGATCTTGGATGTAGTCAGAAATTCACCAAGATGATCGCGACCCTTCTCGGAAACGCATCGACCCAAATTAACATTAATGGAAATCTTTCAAAGGTGATCAAACTTAGAAGATCTATCAGACAAGGGTGCCCATTGGCTCCCCTTCTCTTTGCCATTGCCACAGAAGGGCTTAGCAGGCTGGTGGAGCATCAGGTGGAAGCGGGTAACATTAAAGGCCTTCGTTTGCCGCATGACCACAGTCAGATCACCATGAGACTTTTTGCCGACGATATGAACGCTTTTGTGCACAATGATAGTACCAGCCTTGAGACATTCTGGAAGTGTCTTGCTACTTTTTGCGAAGCCTCTGGATCCATAATCAACCACTCTAAGACCGCCTTTAGAGCTATTGGTGGGCCACAGCCCGACCTTCTCATTGATCATGGCTGTCAAATCATTCCGCAGGGCCAAATTTTTCGGCTTCTTGGGATTCCCTTGGGGTTTGGCGTATCTATGGAACAGCGGTGGAACTGGGTGCTTGCCAAACTCGAAAACAAGCTTAACCTTTGGAGAGGTATGCAAATCAATCTTGCTGGTCGTGCTATGGTTATCAACACGTTCCTCTTATCATCTACCATTTATTTCCTTTCTTGTTGGAGACCGAAAGAGCATGATCTGTCCAAACTGGATAGTATTTGTAGAAACTTCCTTTGGACGGGCGACCACAATAGGAGGGGGGTGCCTAAAATCAAATGGTCCATCTGCACCAGCCATAGAGATAGTGGGGGACTTGGTATCTTGGACATTGGGTGCATGGCTAACAAACTGTCGGCCAAATGGATGATTAAGGCTTGGTGCAACGGGGAGGCCTCGTGGGCCAAGCTGATCTTCAGAAACAAAAATGAGTTGGCACTCACGGGCTTCCCAAATTGGAAGAATCTTGACATCTTGACCTTGTTGTTTTCCCCGATCCCCGTCTTCCCAAAAGGCTCTAATCTGGTGTGCTCCCTATGGAAGAGTTGGAACAAAGTCAAAAGCTTCACAAGAATCAGTGAAGACTGGAAGTGGGCTGCCGGTATCAGACAAAACGACTCTATCTGGTTTCCGATCCATGGCATCCGGAGTGTGGAATCTTGGAACATTCAAAATGCCAAGAAGCTATGGAACAAAGGCTTCAAAAAATGGAAACATCTCTGGAAACAAGACACCAACCGCTGGATCAACTTTGAGGATATTGATCCTAGCATCAACATTTCGCATGAAGAATGGAACACGCTGCAAAGCAGATGTCTCGCCTGGGACCGACACAAAGTTCGCCTTCTCATGGGACACGACATGTCGAGCTCGCTTGGTCTCAAATGGCACAATGGGAATAGCCTCAACAAAAAGTGGTGCCTGTCATGGACGCGGCTTCGGTGGGACATGAAGTTCATGGCTATCTGGCACCCCCTCATAGAAATCAAAAAGTCTGTCCTCTTATGGCAAATCCTTCATCACGGAATCTGGACCAACCTTAAGGCTAGCAAAATTTGTGGGATCCCTCCCTGGTGCAAACGTTGCCACCGGTCTATCGAAGATGTATCACACATCTTCTTTACCTGCCCCAACTCCAACAGACTCTGGCAGGTGGTTGGAAAGAGAATTAGACTTCAAAAATGTCTCAGTTGGCAGCAAGCCCTGCTGGGAGAAGCGATCGGCTGCTCCGCGACTCTCTGGAACGCCATCAGAGGGGAGGTCCTATGGAAAATCTGGCGGGAAAGATGTGCTTTCAACTTCGGTGACTCCCCCAAGGAGTGGTCAATTGAGAAATCGCTGTTCCTCCTTGGCAAAAGGATTGTCAACTGTAAAAAATCCCCCCCCTTTAGGCATCATCAAGTACTCCTTTTGATCGATAACAAGCTTAAACCCAAGTGGGCCCCACATGAGGGTGATGAGAGGGTAATTAACCTTCTTTGTAATTTCATCTAAGCTCTGTAAAAGCTTCCCCTGCTTTGTGGGATTTGGGGGGTCCCGTGGGCACTAGTCCCCTCCTCTTGTACTTTTCTTTATTTAATTCAAGTCCGGGAGAGTAGGCTATTGCCGAACTTCCTTTATATTAAAAAAAAAAAAATGACATTACAGGTTATCAAAGTATGGTGGGTAGCTTGAAGTATGCTACCTTAACAAGGATAGATATTGCATATGGAGTTAGTGTGCTAAGTTAGTTTATGCACAAGCCAAGGATACCTCACTTAGAGGCTGCCAAGAGAATCTTGAAGTATCTTAAGGGTACACAAAGCCATGATTTCTATTTGCCTTACACTTCAGACATTGATATCAAGATCTATTCAGATGCAGATTGGGCTGGATGCAAGGATGATAGGAGGAGCACTTCTGGATACATTTCTTTTGCAGGTGACAAACCAATTTCATGGTCTTTAAAGAAGCAACCTACTGTTGCTTTGTCTTCTACAGAGGCAGAGTATAGAGGACTGACTAATGCCACACAAGAGGCAATTTGGATTAAGCTTTTCTACACAGAATTGGGTTTATATACTAGGTCACCAATTATCTTTGGAGATAATACAAATTCACTTCACCTTGCAGCCAATCCTATCTATCATGCCAAGACCAAACATATAGAGGTCCATTACCATTATGTGAGAGAGAAGTTATTAAACAAAGACATTCAACTAACCTATGTATCAACCAACATGCAATGTGTAGATTTGTTGACTAAAGCTCTAGATGGAACCAAACTTTGCAGGTTCAAAGCAATGATTGGATTGCAGGATATACATGAAGATTGAAGATGAACATCAAGCCAAAATGTTTGGCTTGAGAGGGAGCTGTTGGTGTAAATCACAAGCCTACACATTTCTCTTGATAGATGCATTAAAGTCCATACACATATGGAGAAGCATAGGAACCATTGCTAATGGTTAATTACCATTTTATCTCCTTGTAAAAGTCAAATTGACTTGGAATCTTTTGTAATCACCTACCAAAAGGATTCATGGAAAAATTTAGCTCTTTGATTGAAGGAATATCTCCTAGGATATAGGAGATTGATCATAGGGAGCCAAAAGTTTGAATTTGAATTCAAATTTTTACTCATTCCTTATAAAAATGGTCATGGAAAAGTCACAGGTAGAACTCATCACTCTCGAGCTTCTCATTACTGATTTTGAGTGTATGTGAGGCCGACACTCTAGCCCACACCTATCTACACCATTAGGCAATGACATTAATGCCAATGGGTTTGTATACAAATGTTCATTAATACATACATTCACATTGTTCATTTCAGAATTCTCTGTTATATACCTTGAAAGTCTGTAAACTTGTGAAGTGCATATCTCACTAAAATCTTCACCAAATTCAATGATCTAAAGCTTGTTGGATTTCTCTTGAAGGTATCTACATGCTGTCAAAGTTTGAGGAGATTCTATTCAGTCCGTTTAGAGAAATTTGCATCGAGGTGATCACTAGTCAATATCTGCTACACTCCTAAAAAATCGGGGGTATAACTTCATTTGCTAAATTGATTTCTCTTAGCATAGTTTATCTTTTTACATAATTCCACTTGGAATAGTTAGCTTGCTAAGCTAATTAAATACCCCTAAAACAAAGTTTTCCAATTCCTACTGTGCTCGTCACACTCAGTAAAAGATCCAACAGGTGTGAAGACATAAATAGAAGGTTTTCTTCAGATTTTGAGTTTCAAAGTTATCTGTTTTGTCTCAATCATTACACACATCACTTCCAAAGTACATAGGCCATTTTATGGTGTCTTTGGAAAGCTAAGGAGGTCTGCTTATCAAGTTTGAAGCATTAGGGGGCTGGTACAAAGCAGGATTAGCAGTACCTACTCAATCTCTTGAAGCATCCATCCATCTTTCCCAACAAACAGAATACAACAATATCATGAAGAATGGAACTTGGGAGCTAGTGTATCGATCCCCTACGCATAAAGTCATTGGCACCAAGTGGGTGTGGAAGCTAAAGTACAAGGTTGATGGTACTCTAGAAAAGTATAAAGCTTTGTTGCATAGGGCTACTCACAAGTTGAAGGCATTGAATTTTGTGAATCATTTTCCCCGACTGCAAGAATGAATACTATCCAAGTAGTACTAGCTGTGGCTGCACATAAGCGTTGGCCAGTCTATCACATGGATGTCAAGTCAGCGTTCTTGAATGGAGACCTCAAGGAGGAGGTATATGTGTCTCAACCACGAGGGTTTGAGGCTCCCGATTGAGAGAACAAGGTATGTAAGCTGAAGAAGCCATTATATGGGCTAAAACAAGTCCCTAGAGCATGGTACCAACGGATAGATAAGTAGCTCTTGGACCTAGGTTTCAAAAGATGTGCTTCTAATGCTAACATGTATGTTCTTAAGAAGGGAAGGAAGACAATTGTGCTTGTACTCTATGTAGATGACCTTGTGATTACAAGAAATGATGATGCTCTTCTTCAACAAACAAAAGATGCCTTGAGTTCAAAATTTGAAAGGCTTAATGCATTATTGCTTAGGTCTTGAAGTTTGGTAGGAACCAGGGAAGATTTTCATCTCTCAACAAAAGCATGCAAGGCAAATATTGAAGGCATTTGACATGTAGGATTGCATTGAAATTTCTACACCTATGGAGGTCTACGCAAAATTATCTATTGAAGATACTTCACCTCGAGTGGATATCGGAAGACATAGGAAATTAGTTGGAAGCCTCATCTACTTGTGCAATAGCAGACCATCCATCTCTTATGTTGTTGGAGCAGTAAGCAGGTTCTCTAATAAGCCTTGCCGAACTCATTGGAAGGCAAGCATGCGGATACTCAGGAACCACTGATTATGGTATTCTTTATGAAGAAGGATCATCTCTAGTCAGATACTGTGACTCTGATTGGGTAGGAGATATTGATACTAGAAAATCAGTTTCTGGATATTGCTTTTCTTTGGGATCATGGATTTTCTCTTGGATTAGTAAGAAGTAACCAAATGTAGCATTATCTTCTACTTAAGCTGAGTACAAAGCTGCATGCATTGCAGCATGTGAAACAGTATGGTTGAGGAGGATCTTACGGCACATAGGAATACAAGGACAGGAGGCTACAGAGTTGAACTGTGATAATCAAAGTTGCATGGCCATCGCCAAAAATCTTGTTTTCCATGTAGGTACCAAGCACATAGAAATCCAGTATCACTATGTGCGTGAGTTGATTGAGGACGTGGTCGTGGAGATAAGCTATTGTCCTACTGAAGAAAATGGAGCAGACATCTTTACCAAGGCTCTTGGGAGAGAGCAACTTCTTCGACATTTTCAAAAGCTTGGGATTGGACCAGGGAGGTAGTTCCCCGTAGGGTGGACATTGAGGGGGGGTGTTAGATATGCTCAATACTCCACCCTCATGTGACCACAAATGATCCATGGTGCTCTAAGTTGTAAGGCCCCCATTATGAGGAGAAGCCATTATGAGAGCGCAGACGTTTGTGGAGCCCTAACTTCCAAGTTAGATGAGGTCTATGTTGTTGAGATATCAAGCTCAACATGTGATGATCCAGGATGACACGTACCAGTTTTTCGTTTCTCTGACATGTATAGTGGTCACGCCGGTATATGTCAGGGATACTTCATTGAGCTTTATTAGATTTATCTACTGAGAGTGATGGCACATTTGTCCCTTGCCAGCTCACTCATTCATGGACATTAGGGTTTTTCCTTATGTACTAATCTTTATATATTGCACTTGTTGTATTCTTGTTTTAAGGTCATTGTTGCACATTCATTTTTATGTAATAGAAGAAGAAGAAGAAGATTATTCTTCCTTGCCTCAATCTATGTGTGTGCTTCTCCTTGAGAGTGAGAGTGTGTGTGTGAGCTCTCTTCTTTATCGCATTCCTCGTGACATGGTATTAGAGCCAACGTGGCTGTAGAGAGCTCATGGAGAAGGTGACAGTGAAGACTATGTGGCAAGGTGTGGAGAAAACGCAATTTCACAAATGGCCTCCGTTTGTTACGAAAATCGGCATGAAGGTAGAAGTCATCGGGACCTCTATTTTGAGCCCGCAAGGTGGGGTCCAGAGAAAAACCAAGTCAGTTTCAGAAACTGTAACTTGTGTTGTATTCGGCGACACTGATGTATTCGAGATCTAGAATTTCAAGCAATTCCGTGTACTGTTCATACACAAAAACTTTGTTTTTCTGAGATCGAACTCTCACGTCATAGTATGACAGTGTTCAAGTAGAAGTGCTGCTTGTAGTGTTTTGGAGTGTTGTGAATTTCTCTAGAAATGGCAAACGCAGATGGAATGAGTCAGTTTATGAGTGATAAGCTGGACAAGAACAACTTCCATGCTTGGAGATTTAGAATGACGAATTTCCTAATGGGAAAAGGCTACTAGAAGTACATCGAAGGAGAGAATGAAAATGATTTGCAGTTACCAGAAAGGAATCAGATTGCAGACCGGTTCAGAGCATATGAGGAATGGAATCAAGGAACATGAAAGGTAATGTATTGGTTATCTCTTAGCATACAAGATAGCATGATTGCACACATACAGGATGCCAAGATTCCAAAAGAGGCTTGGAATAGTTTGGTCACTTTGTATGAGACTAATACAAAGGCACGAAAATTGCAACTGAAGAACGAGCTGCATACATTGGAAAAGAAGAGCATGTCGGTAAGTGACTACACTCTAAAAATCAAAAGCATATGTGATTCACTTGCATCTATTGGCGTGAATGTAGATGACGATGATAAGGTGGAAGTGTGCCTTCATGGTTTAGGAGCTGCATATAAGTAGTTCAGAACATCCATACAGACTAGGGAAAATATTCTGAATTTTGCTGATCTGGTATCTATACTGATAATTGAAGAAAAGAATCTTGGTGAGAATTCAAACTCCCAAGGAAATCCCAGTTCTTAGCAGGTATTCTACTCTGGCAAAGGAAGAGGCAGAGGTGGAGGTTTTGGAAGTGGAAGAGGAAAGAGTAACCAAGACCAAGGTCAACAACAGAATCATGCAGGAGGAAGAGGACACTTTCGAGGTAGGGGGAGCCAAAGGGGTCGCAGAAATTTCCATAGAAATGATTCAGGTAATGATAGTAAAGGATGGTGGAATTGTGGTAAACCTGGACACTTTGAACGTGATTGCAGGTTGAAGAATCAAAATAATAGAAGGCACCAAAACAACTATGCATCCACAAGTGCAGATGATTCTGAGAAGCTGTTCATGGTTCAATATCACATGATCAATACGATGTCTACTGGTATCTCAAAATCGAATGATAATGTCTAGTATGATGATTCAGGTGCTTCAAATGACATGACCAGTCATGCAAAATGGTTTAGTAGTTTTCAAAAAATGCCAGTTCCTGGATATGTTGAAATAGGAGATGATACATCACATCCTATCGAGCATATAGGAAACATAGCATTTTCTATGGAGGACGGGAAGGTAAAACATCTTGCGGATGTGATGCATGTTCCAAACATAACAAAGAATCTGGTTTCTGTTTGACAAATGGTTGACCAAGGATTACAAGTCAGGTTCAATGCTGATGGGATATATGTAGAAGAATACAAACATGGTGGACGATTGATTGCCAAAGGAAACAAAGTGGGTAGGATGTTCACCTTAAATGTGAAAGTTCTTGAAATGAATGCAGCCATGTTTGCAAAAGGTGCAGGAGTTATTGCTGATATAGAGACCTGACACAAACGAATTGGACATGCAAATGTGCAAAGGCTGAAACTGATGCAGTCAAAGGAGATCGGTCATGGACTACCAAATTTCAAAGTTTCAGAGATGCAAAAGGTATGTGCAGCATGTCAATTTGGTAAACAGTTAAGATCATCATTTCCACATGACAAACATATCAGTGAGAATGTGCTAGAAATAGTACATACAGACATTTGGGGTCCTACAAAGACCACATCTATGGGCGGTTGTAGGTTTTATGTAACTTTTATTGACGAACATACATGAAAAGTATGGGCATATTTCATGAAAGAGAAGAGCGAGGTGTTCACTCACTTCTAGAAATTTAAAGCTATGCTAGAAAAGTAGACAAGGAAGTACATTCACACATTAAGATCTGATGGAGGAGGTGAATACATGTCAAATGAGTTCAGACATTTTCTAAAAAATCATGTAATTCGACGTCAATTTTCATGCAGGTACACACCACAACAGAATGGCATTGCTGAATGCAAAAAGACATATTGCAAAAATAGCAAGAGCCTTGATGGCTGAGAAGAATATGTGTCATCGTTATTGGGCAAAAGCTATGCATACTACTGTATACATCATCAACAGAACTCTGACTGCTGTTGTACATCAAATTACACCTGAAGAGAAGTTTACAAGTAAAAAGCCAAACTTATCACATCTGAACGTTTTTGGATGTATTGCATATGTACATGTCCCAAATGAATTGAGGACGAAGCTTGATCCAAAAGCAGAAAAGTGTGTCTTCATTGGATACTCCCTTGAGCAAAAGGGATATAAATGTTATAATCCACCCACACGACAGGTAAAGGTGAGCAAAGATGTCATATTTGATGAAATGTCAAGCTTCTATGAAGATGCCAAAGAAGGACTGAGTCTTGAACCAAATGACAAAGAAAATGCTGAAAAATCAAGTGCAGAATCTCAGGTTTTGAGTGGACCGGATGCATCAACAAGCAATAGTTCCAACTCAAATCCATGGAGTGGAAGATTACGTGGAAATTTCAGTCCAAAAAATTCATCAAATTCATCCAATAAAGGTAAATAAAAGCTTTCTGCTGGTCATAAAACATGTGCAAGTTTTGAAGACGTTGATGGAGATTCAAGTGGTTCAGAAAAGAGTCTTGATGAGGACTTGGATTGCCCTTTGTGAAGACTCCAAGAGTAAGAAGGGCACATGCAGATGATACAAGGAGAAGTGACCCAGGACCAAGAAGATCTGGGACGACGCAAAATTCAGTGCAACTATTGACATATGATAGTTCCATGGCTCATCGTTATGCCTACATGACAAAGGTAATACAAGGTGCTGAACCTTCTTGCTTTGAAGATGCAATTGGAATTGCAGATTGGGAAAAATCTATGGATGAGGAGATGGCTGCACTTTATGGAAATGATACATGGAAGCTAGTTTGAAAGAAACCCATAGGCTGTAAATGGGTGTACAAGGTAAAGCATAATGATGATGGTAGCATAAGCAGGTATAAAGCATGATTGGTAGATAAAGGATATGCACAGACATATGGCATTGATTATGAGTAAACATTCAGCCCTGTAGCTAAAATGTCTATTGTCAGGACACTTGTTGCATTAGCTACAGCAAAAGGATGGACCTTGCATCAGATGGATGTGAAGAATGCGTTCCTACATGGTGAGTTATAGGAAGAAGTATATATGGACTAGCCACAAGGATATGAAGGTTCAAAGCATCCAGAATATGTTTGCAGGTTGCAAAAGGCTTTGTAAGGGCTGAACCAGGCTCAATGTGCATGGCATGCAAGGATTGCTGATTACTTAACCAGCATTGGGTTTTCTATGTGTGATGCAGATCATTCACTATATGCAAGGAAGGTTTATGATGGCATCACGATTGTGGCTGTTTATGTTGATTGATTGATTGTAGGTGGTGATAATGAAGAAAGCATCAAAGAGGTAAAGCAATTTCTTATGTAGGAATTTGACATGAAAGATCTTGGTGTGTTGCGCTATTTCTTGGGCATTGATTTTATACATACAAAAATAGGTATATGGATGTCGCAAAAGCAATATGCCTTGAATATGCTGCAAAAGTATGGTATGGCTGGTTGTAAGAAAATTTCTATGCCATTAGATCAGAATTTGAAGTTGGATACTACATCAGGTGAAGCATTGGAAAATGCTACTATGTACAGGAAAATTGTGGGAAGTCTTATATATCTTACAATTACAAGGCCTGATTTAAGCTATACTATTGGACTTGAAAGTTAGTTTATGCAGGTTCCCAAGAAGCCACATTTGGCTGCTCTGAGGTGCACACTACATTATGTGAGTGCTACTTTGGATTATGCATTGTTCTATGAAGCTGGTGTGGATTTGCAGGTTCATGGATACACCGATGCAGATTGGGCTGGTAGTAATCTAGATATAAGATCTACTACTGGCTTTCTTTTCTCACTTGGAGGTGCAACTATTACATGGAGCAGTAAGAAGCAACCCATTGTTTCTTTGTTGAGTACAGAGGCTGAGTATAGAGGTGTTGCAATGGCAGCATGTGAAGCATCATGGCTAGAGATGTTACTTGCATATTTAGGTGTGGAAGTGCAAAAGCCTATCACTATCTATTGTGATAATCTTAGTAGCATACAGCTAGCATGGAACCCTATTTTCCATGTTAGAACAAAGCATATCAAGGTACATTATCAATTCATCAGAGAGAAGGTATTCATAGGTGATATTGACCTTGTTTATGTGAGAACAAATGAGCAGGTTGTTGATATTTTCACCAAAGCACTTGGAGGTGAAAAGTTGAAGAAGTTTCAAGAGATGCTTGGATTACAGGATATGGCATTGAGCTTGAGGGGGAGTGTTGAGATATCAAGCTCAACATGTGATGATCCAGGATGACACATACTAGTTTTTCGTTTCTCTCATATGTATAGTGGTCACGTCGGTATATGTCAGGGATACTTCATTGAGATTTATTAGATTTATCTACGAAGAGTGATGGCACATTTGTCCCTTGCCAGCTAACTCATTCGCGGACATTAGGTTTTTCCTTATGTACTGATCTTTATATATTGCACTTGTTGTATTCTTGTTTTAAGGCCATTCTTGTAGATTTATTTTTATGTAATAGAAGAAGAAGAAGAAGAAGAAGAAGTTCATTCTTCCTTGCCTCAATTTGTGTGTGTGCTTCTCCTTGAGAGTGAGAGTCTATGTGTGAGCTCTCTTCCTTATCTCCTTCCTCGTGACATATGTGTGACCATTGATGGTTGTAGATGATCTTTGTGAGCCTAGCCATTAGGTTAGGTAGGGCATAAACCTCCAGGCCATTAGGTTGCCATTTAAGGTGAAAATAAAGGCCCTGTGGCATCGCACGGTTTCCCCATAGAACCTTAATGGTGGAGTGCAGAGGGGGCCTTGCCCCCTTTTGTGGGGTCTGGGGGCCCTATCCCCCTACCCCATAGGGTCGAGATGGGAGGACTTCTGGTCGTGGAGATATTGTCGGATCATATATTATACCGACTATTTTGTATCTCCCGACTACGTTTATCTATATCGAGCCACCTTGTAAAAGCTATATAAGCATGACCCAGGTTGCGTTTTACATAGCATTTGCGTAGTAGTAAGCCCTTCATCTAGAGTCTGTCTAGATTGCCATCTAAGCTCCACATTGGGAGCGCACGGGTGTATAGCATTATCATTGTAACTGCATTACACTCGGTAATCTTAGAATTTTGAGTTCTCTATCTCTCAGTCTGCTCTATCTTTGTCTGTGTTTTTCTCTCAACTCTGTCTACAAGTCTATTCCGCTGCGTTGTTATTTTCTTACAATTCATCCTCTGAGTTGATATCTTCTACTAAGTGTTGATCTTCTTGAGTGAGGGTTGGAAAATCAGTTTCCAAATCATATGGTAATTTGACTTTCTGGCAATCATCTTCAAACCATGAATTATTCTCATCAAACAATACACTCCTTCGAACTATAAATTCTTTTTTAGTGGGATTGTATATCCTATAGCCGTGTTTGTTCTAATCATACCCAATAAATATACATTTCTCAGCTTTAGGATCAAGCTTTCCTCTCATTTGTGAGGGGATGTGTGCATAAGTAATGCACCCAAATATTTTGCAATGGTCCAATGAGGGTCTCGTGCCATTCCTTGCTTCATAAGGTCTCATACCATCCAATGATTTGGATGGAAGCCTGTTGACCAAGTAGGTGGCTATGGAAATAGCCTCTCCCCATAGGTAATTAGGTAACTTCTCATTTAACATAGACATAGCAGCTTCAACAATCAACGTGTTCCTTCTCTCTACCATCCATTCAATTCAAAAGCGTATCTTGTGGTTACTTCCCTCTTTATGCCTCTGTCCTGTAGAAATGAATCAAACTCATGTGAAAATACTCACCACCTCCATCAAATCTGATCCATTTCAAGATCATTCCTATTTGGTTTTTGACTAGTGCTAAGTAATTCTGGAAACATGCAAATAACTCATCCTTATGCTTCATGAAAAAATAGTACCTTGAACCTAAGATTGATGGATCTTTGCTAGGACCCCACACATCAATATGTACAAGCTCCAAATAGTCTTCATGAATGTATCCTCTCCTGTTGAATGGTTGTTGTGAGCTTTACCAAATTGGCATGCTCCACATTTGTATATCATATGTTGCTTGGTCACATGAGGAATGCCAAGCACACTTTTATCCCTGCACATTTGCTTCAGAGTTCTTGCTTCTATGTGTCCTAGCCTTTTATGGCATATTTCTAACTCAGATAAGGTTTGATCTCTATAATTGAATAGTGTTATGTTTCTTTTGTCTTCAATCTCAAATATGAATAACCTACCAGATTTCTCACCTTTGGCAATCCTCTTGAAGCCTTGTTGGGGTCTTCCATATATGCTCCATGCTTAGTGAATCTAACCTATAAACCTTTCTAAACAATCTACCCTACACTAATTAGGTTTTTGGTTATAGTTGGCACATACAAAACTTTATTCAAAAGGTTCATGCTTCCATCAAACGTTTTGAAATTTCCAATTTGTTTGATCGAGTGTTTAGTAGCATCATCTGTTTGTACTTCATGCTTCCCTTTGGGTTCTTCAAGATCAGATAATAGAGCTACAATTCCATCCACATGATTTGAATAACCTGAATCAATGTAGAAAATATGCTCATCATCTTTACCTTGCTTGGATGTCATGTTCAGAATGAGTAACGAGTCTTCTTGGTCTTCAGTATGGTTGTTGTAGTCCCTTATTCCTCTAAAATCTCCTTGATAATTTTTTTTGTTGTAACCTTGATTGTAGTTATGGTTGTAGTTGCCTCCACCATTTTTGTATCTTCCTCTTGGTTGTCCATAGCTACCTCTATGGAAGCCACTTGCATAATTAGCTTGAGAGGCACTGGCCTCTTCTTCACGCTTCTTGTTTTCACCTTTATCCTTAGATTTATTCTTATCTGTATAAAGGGAAAATATTTGGTTACCTCTAGAGTTGTCAATATTCTTGTTCAGCTTTGTCTCATGGGTGAAGAGTTGTCCCATCAAGGTGTTGAGGTCAAGTATTTGCATATCCATGTAGGGGTCCATTGTTGTGGTGAAGCAATCCTACTTGTCATCCGCCTTGATTCCATTAATGATCTGCCTCATTATGTGTTCCCCTTCTATCTTCTCTCCAATGCTTGCAAGCCGGTCAACCACATCTTTCATCTTGGTAACATAATCAGCTACTCCCTGATTTGGTTGTTTCTTTAGAGATGTAAATTCCATCAGCAACTAATTTTTCCTAGCTCTTGTATTTGATCAGAACTAAGATGAAAGAACTTCCCAACTTGTAGGTTGTTGCTTGCTCTTGAAGATCAACATCTCTTCATCTCCGGAGATGTATCCATATAGAATTCTCCCTTTACGGTAGGCTTGCATCCTGAGTGACCATGCTGATGAGTTGTTTGTGTCCAATTTATCAATGAAGGATGAAAATCCATCTCCCATCTTGACTGTTGTTGCTCTGATACCATTGTTGGAGGAGATGGTGGATAGTCACAAGAGATGAAGTAGTGTACCTAGATCTTGTTTCACAACTGCTAAGAATGATGGCTAGAGAGTGTAGTAGGCCTCTGCTTGCTAATGAGCATAAATAATCATATGTGTAGCTTGGACAATGATCCACTAATTTATGGACCAAAACAAATATGTTAGAGTTGATCCAAGAACAAAAAACTTGCTATTTTCATTCTTACACGTGTTCAGTGTTTTGGACAATTCTCTGAGCATAGCAGCAATTTACTTAATAACTTTTGGGGAACTCTAATTAATTTATTACGCTATCAATCATGAGTTATCTCATAAAAAATGGTAGACTACATGCAGAGAAAGAAGTTTAGCAAGTAATAGCTCCATCCCGACATTCACAGGCTACTACAACCATTAGACTAGTGAGCAAAGTTATGGTAATATCTCATGATCACGAGAAGCAATGCTAATGAAACTTTGTAGGATTGTAATAGAAATTATGCATGCTTTAAATCATGGAAAATGATCAACTACAAACTCAGAACAAGCTCTGAGAGGATCACTGTTTAGATGGAGTTATAATAGAGAAGTGAAATGAGAATGTAATGATTGTATGTGTATTAAAATAGGTACAAATATAATGTCATTGGAAATCATACATTGCTCAATGTGTGAGAGGTGAGTAATGATGGGGGATGATTCTAACACCCCAATGCAAAAAATGGAAGATGGCTGCCCTCCACTAGGTCTACAAGCAATGATATATACTCACTATTCTAAACTTTTCTCTGTAGTAGTATAGAGACTTAAAATGCAATTTTGGAGACTTGTAGTAGAATATAAGAGCTACCTAACAATCTTTAAATCATCCCAAATGGAGATTACAGCTCGGAGAACCACCCTCTTCAAAACACGCTACCTGTTTTCAACACTCTCTGCCTATGTGCAGAGATATACCTTCACAAAGTTGGCAATTTCTCACAACTCACTGAGTCCAATAACATGAAACTTTGGCAACGATCAGGGTACTATATGAGAGACCAAATGAAGCTTTAAATAAATGAAAATGAGTACGATGAGAGAGAAAAAAATGCTCTGCAATCTAGTACAGTCAGATTTGGAAAAACCTACCTACACCTCTAGATAGAGAGGAGCAAAATCATGCGAAAATGAGGTAAGCAAGCAAGGGGGCTACTTGTTGGAGTTTATGAATTCACTGAACTAAGTGGGAAACTCATGGAATGCATATAACGCAAGAAACAAAGGTGGGATGATGCTTATATAGAGCTTTACTTTTCCTATAATCTAGATAACCACCCACCAATTAGTTTAGGTGCACTTTTTGGTGGCTGATTTGATGAGATTTGAATTTGATTGAGTTTGGTGGAGCTTCTAACTTTATTCCACAACTTTGGGTTCTTCTTTTTGATTGGTCCACTTTCAAAACTCGTGGTTGAGCCTTTTTGCATGATTGAGACTTGATTCGCAACACTCCCCCTCAAGTCTCAATGCTTAGGTCCTTTGATTCCAATGCATGCCTTGAAGTGTTGTAGATTTACTCCATCCAATGCTTTGGTAAACATATATGCATATTGTTCCTTTGTATTGACATGTTCCACTTTGACATCCTTTGACACAATATTCTCTCTAATAAAGTGGTAATGCACTTCTACATGCTTCGACCTTGCATGGAACACTGAATTTTGAGCCAAACATATGCTACTTATGTTGTCACAAAAAATAGCTACTTGCTTAACCTGCAAATCAAGATCATCAAAGAACTTCTTGAGCCACATAAGCTCACATGATACTTGTGTTAAGCCTCTATACTCAGCTTTGATCGTTGAGAGAGCCACTGTTGGTTGTTTCTTTGACATCCATGAGATGGTCTTCTTCCCTAGCATGATAAGGTATCCACTAGCGCTCCCCTTGTCATGTTTGGAACCTACCCAATCAGCATCACAATAATCTTGTACATTTAATCCATCATTAAATGGACAATATAGACCTTCATTCACTGATCCTTTGAGGTACCTAAGTACCCTTTTGGCTACAACAAGATAAGGTACTCTTGGTGCTTGTAAAAATTGAGATAACACTCCAACTACATGTACAATATCTCGTCTTGTCATAGTAGCATACACGAGAGAGCTAATTATTGACCTATATATGGTGAGATCCTTCACGTCTTCAACTTCATGAGCACTTAGTTTAACATTTACTTCTAATGGATTTGAAATGGGCTTGCAATCACACAAGCAAAACTTCTTCAAAAGATCTAGAATGTATTTCCTTTGCATCAAGTATATACCTTCCTCTTTATATAGTACTTCAATCCCAAGGAAGTACCTTAAAATCCCTATATCTGAGATTCTAAACTCACATCCAAGCTTTCTCTTTATGTCCTTGATGTTGGCTTCATCATCCCCTATAATGATCAAATCATCAACATATATACAAATGAAAACAATTTTGCTACCTTCCTTCTTCAGAAAGAGTGATGGGTCTAGATGACTCTGATTGTATCCACATTTTACCAAGTAGTCCACAAGTCTTCGATTCCAAGATCTTGGGGCTTGCTTGAGTCCATAAACATCCTTCTTTAGCCTGCATACATGATGTGGAAACATCTCATCTTCAAAGCCTTGGGGCTAGTTTATGAAGACTACCTCTTCAAGCTCTCCATTTGGGAAAGCATTCTTCATATCCAATTGGTACATCTTCCAACCTTTTGAGGTTGAAATTGCAATCAAACCTCTAATGGTGGACATCTTAGCTACTGGACTAAATGTTTCCTCAAAGTCTATGCCATAGGTTTGAGCAAAACCTTTGGCAACCAGCCTTGCTTTATACCTAGAGATGCTCCCATCTGCATGCCTCTTTACCTTGTACACCCATTTGTTGCCAATGACTTTTATGTCCTTTGTTCTTGGCACCGATGACCAAGTATCATTTTCTATAATTGCCTTGAATTTCTCCTCCATGGATTCAATTCATTCCCTATGCTTATTTGCTTCTTGGAAAAAGTTAGGTTCTTCACAAGGTATAACTTGACTCATGTAGGCATAGTGTCTTGGAATGAATGAATCATAAGTTAATCTTTGAATAGGGTATTCAACCCTATTGGATGACCTTACCTCACTGTTAGGTGTAGGAATCTCCTCCTCCTTGGTTTAGATGCTTTAAATCTTGGAGTTTCCAATTTCTCCATATCTTCGTCACTTGTAGATTCCATGTCTACCCATGGATGGTCTTTGTCATTTTTGTTTTCCTTTCCTTTGCTCCTTCCTTCACCTGAATGAGCTTCATTCCTTGTCCTTTCATGCCAAGCTCATGTATTACTCACCTCTGATGGTGTGCTTGAAGTTGTTGGACCACTCATCTCCATTCTTTGTTGTTTCTCTTTGAACTTCTTCTCGACTTCATATGCATCATCAACCTGTAACACATCTTTGCTACCATAGCAAGGCAAAACCTCATCAAATATTACATACCTAGACACCTTAATCTCTTTGGTGCAGGGATTATAGCATCTAAAACCCTTTTGCTCTAAAGAATATCCATGAAATATACACCTATCAGCCTTCGGGTCTAGCTTGTGTCTCAATTCTTGAGGTATGTGAACATAACACACACAACCAAATACTTTGAGATGTGAAAGGTTGGACTCTTACCACACAAAGTTTCATAAGGTGTAACTCCATGTACTCTTGAGGTTGGACACCTATTTATAATGTATATGGTTGTATTTGTTGCATTAGCCCAATAAGAGTTAGGAACATTCATTTCATTTAACAATGCTCTAGCTAGTTCTCCTATGTATCTATTCTTCCTCTCTACCACCCCATTTTGTCAAGGTGTATACCTACAAGTGAATCGTCTTTTGATGCCATGCTCATGTAAAAAATTTGAAAATTAACTTGAAAAATACTCTCCCCCTCCATGTGATATGAGAGTCTTTATATACTTCCCTGTTTCCTTCTCCACTAGGTTTTTGAACCTCGTCAAGTGGTAAAACACCCCAGACTTTGAATTCATGCAATACATCCAAACAAAACTTGAATGATCATCTATGAATGTGACAAAATATCTATTACCTCCAATGGATGGCTCCCTTGTAGGTCCCCATACATTTGTGTGTATGAGATTCAACACTTCATTGCTCACATGTGCTCCCTTCTTGAATGTCAATCTGCTTTGTTTTCCTAATTGACAAGCATGGCACAAATTTTTCATATTATGAGATGGAAGATCAAGTAGACCACTCACCAATCCCTTCCTTTGCATGTCCTTCATCCTTTGTAAGTTTATGTGCCCAATTCTTCTATACCATAAGTCGATTTCTGCAATCTGTTTATTTCCAATTGACAAGTAGATAGTGTGAGAGGTTGATGGATTTACCTCCATGGTGAAGAGTCTTCCTTGCTTCTTTCCTTTTGCTATGATCTTGAAGTCCTGCATGGGGTCTTCAAAAAAACATCCTTGATCATTGAACCTCACCTCATAACCTCTTTCAACCATTTGACCTACTCAAACCAAGTTCTTTGTGATGGTTGGCACATGTAACAAATCCTTCAACACCTTGGAGCTTTGAGATCCATTCAATGCAAGATCTCCCACATGTGTAATATTGTGCTTAGTGTCATCCCTTGTATCTACATGTTCTTGAGTGATGGGTGGGTGTAAATTAAAGAAAACATCTTTATTGCAACTCATATGGTTGCTACAACCACTATGTACCATGTAAAATCTGTGACTTCACTCTTTCACTTGACCCATACATCATAAGCAAGTTCTCATTTTCTAAATTTGCTGAAGTATTATATAATTACCTTGGTTCCTTTTGTATCCTTGATTTCCTCTTCCTTTGGACCAACAATCTCTTGCACAATGGCCTAATTTTCCACAATTGCAGCGTTCTCCATTGGATTCTTCTTTTCCATGTGATCTTCCTCCTCTTCCTCTACTCCTTCCTCTTCCTCTTGATCCATAGATTTGGTTGGAGCCTTTTTGGTTGCTTGAGCTTGAGCTTGACCTTCCTCTTCCTCTTCCTTGGGAGTTTTGTCCACCTCTTTTGCTTTGTCTCTACCTGCATAGAGAACTTGGGCTTGGCTGCCCTTTGATTGTGAACCTCCTTGGTTCATCTCCTCCGTCACCATCAATGTGACTAATTGATCACCATCTTTTCCTCTTTGATATAGCTTGTCTCCTACGAAGGCATAGCCATGAGACTCTTGCTACATGCTTTTTTTTCTTGCTAGACTTGCTGCATTGGGTAGTGTTCTTGATCTCAAAATTCTACCAATGGAGCACTCCATTCTGGAATTAACGATATGCGATAGAGGGTACCACACTACACCGCACCTTGGATAGTTCCCAATCCACTCATGTATTTCTTTGTCCATACTAGGCCAATACACTCCTAAACGTTTCAGTTTTGCAATGTTTGTTGTTTAGAATATTGATTCCCTGGCAATCCTTCATGGGCTTGTTGCAACCAGCTACTATGTTCATCCTCCTCAGCACAGTAAGCTAGTACACCCTCTATATCTTGTTTCTAAGTACTTCCTGCCAATATTTGTTATTTTTGGGATTTTACAATTTCCTCTCTCTTTGTTTTGACATTCATATTTGCAGGTCCAAAGGTTAGGGCAGGTACCAAATTATTTGCCCATTTAGGAACAACTTCTAAATTGAAGAAATAATTTTCATGCAATTCATCAGACACTCCTTATTGTGACTCTCCTAAAGTGATGCAAGAAAGGTGATCCACCCTGAGGTGGGTTCTCCCTTTCCTAACAACCACTTCAAATTCATATTCCATTATTAAGAGGAACCATCTTACTAAGCATCCTCTATTTAAAGGTTTATTGACCAAATATAATATAGCTTGATGATCAGTGAAAATTTTGACCTTGTTGGCCAGTAGATAGTGTCTAAAATTCTTCGTGGCATATATCATGCCTAAGCCTTCTCTTTTGGTTGTTGTATATTTTTTTTCAGTAGTGTTTAGCTGTCTACTAGCATATGATATAGGCAAATCCAGATTTCCTTCACCTATGGGTTGTGCTAGCACACATCCTATTGCATAATTGGATGCATCTACATGGACATGGAATGGTTTATTCCAATCAAGAGTGGTCAGTATTGGTGCTGTGCACAATTGTGTTTTCATCTCATTGAAGGAATTTTCGCATTCAAAATTCCACCTAAAATTTGTCGAGAGCATTAAGAGGTTTAGGTATGATTTCATACATGTAGATAAACTTGCGGCAATATCCACAATGGCCCATAAAGGCTTTCCTTGGCCTCTACAACTCTACTATGGCTCTTTGTCCTCATCTATTGATATTCCATTCTTAGAAACAATATGACCTAATATATTAGCTTCACGTACCATGGACACACACTTTTCAAGGTTCAACAAATGCAATATTCTCTAAACTTGTTGAAGATCTGTCTAAGCTCTAGGACATGGTGTCTTCTTTCTTGGGAATGAGCACATAAATCATCCACATATATTGCTAAGATCTTTCACAAGAACTCTTTGAAGACATGACACATGAGCCTTTGGAATGTTGTAGGTGCATTGGTGAGGCCAAATGGCATCACACGAAATGCAAAGATTCCCCATTCTATGGCAAATACCAATTTTTGTTGATCTTCTGGGGCAAAGGATACTTGGTTGTAACCTAATAATCCATCAAGAAATCTATAAACATCCTTGCTTGCAACACACTCCAATAAATGATCAGGAATTGGAAGTGAATAGCTATCTCTGATTGTAGTGCCATTTACTTTCTTTAGGTTAATATACACCCAAAACTTTCCATTCTTCTAGGGAACCACTACAATGGGGGACACCCATTTAGTATGCTCGATCTCATAGATAAATCAATATTTCAATCAATCTATCAATTTCTTCTTTTATTTTGTCTGTATAAGTGTCATTATATGTGTAGGGCTTTTATTTGTGTGGCTTGGCATCAATCGTCACGGGTATCGTATGAGAACATATTTCCGGATCTACCCCCTTCAAGTCTCTATAGGTCCATGCAAACACATCCCTATACTCCCTTAATAAAGCTACAAGATGTACTTCTTCTTATGCATTTAGGTTTTCTCCTATGTATATACATTGCTCTTCATTCTCTTCAATGGTTACTACATTTTTTTGGTCTTTCCTTTATTATCATATGCTTCTCCTATAATGGCCTTTTTCTTAGGCATTTGTAGAAAAAGATTTTGGTCTTCAATTTCATATTTCTTGAAATTTTCTAGTACTTCGAAACAATGATTCCTCCTCTACTTGTTTCACTGCTTTTCATTTCTTTTTCTTTTGACTACCTTCACTTTCCTCCCTTGAATTTACAATTTGAATGCTTATGAGAGGTTCTTCTACTTTTTGGGTAAACACTCCTACATTTTCCAAATAGTGCTATTCTTAGTCAAAGTAAGTATCCATCACATTTGACTCTAGATTGTTATTGTCCTCTTCTTCTTCTTCTTCTTCTATGACCTCATCAAGGTCACACTCCTCTAACAAGGGTTCACACATCAACATAGAGACGTCATAACCCTCCTTGTCACAATGAGGTGTCCACTATTCTTCATTGGCAGCAATGTTCATGGTGGCTAAGATCTCTGCCCAACCACGAGGCTCAAATTCCTCATCTAGAAAGATCATTGCTATGTAGGCTAGGTCTCTAACTACGTTTTCTCCTTGAGAAGTTCCTTCTTCTCTCACGTTTGAGCATCTTTCGTCTTGCTCTGCAACCTTGCACATCCACAAGTGGCTATCTTCATACATCCAAGATGGATCAGAAGGTTTATGAGAATGCATAGAGATTGAATGTTCTTGTGCCTTTTGTATAGGACTCCACTATAGGGGTGGTACATCTCCAAAAGTATAATCCTTAAAATTGAACTTGATTGTTACCCCAAAGTGATGCACGTACAAGGAATTGGTTCCCCAATCTTGTACTATTTGTAGTTTTTGTAGAAAGGGTCTTCCTAGGATCATGTCATAGACATAATTTTTTTCCGAAGTCACATATAGCAAAGGTGTGCTCAAAATCTATAGCACAAGTGGTTAGAGTTATCCATTATAGAAATCCAAGAGGTCTTTCAATATGGCCATCAACCATTTGAAGCTTCATTGTAGTTGCTCATAATGTAGGTTTTTGCCATTTCGTCCACAAAGAGGTCATTGCAATCGCAATACCAACACTTGAATCTAAGATAGCTTTGATTGATTAACCTTGGTAGGTGATTGGAAGATAAGTATTACCTTCTTCACCTTCTCTCATGTCTCTTATTTTTTGTAGAGGTATCTCGGGGACTTTCTGATTAGAGCCTCCTTTTGACACATTGGAAACAAGTTCTAGAACCTAATTCACCACATGTTTCTACAACTCTCGTTTTAATTTGAGTAGCTCTTCTAAGGTGAGGTGACATTGTACCATAGCGTTCTTCACGACTTCAATGTTTGTTGGAACCACTCAGTCTTCATTCCTTATCAGTATTGTGGGAGCTCTAATCTGAAGAGATTTGGATTTCCATGGGCCTGTGAACTGCAACAACTCTTGTAAGAATTAGATTCAAAATCAAACCTTTCATCTTCTTTTTGTTCTACTTGGTCTCTATAAATATATGGAATTTCTTGGGGAAATTCATCACAAAGATCATGGATTTCAAGAATCGGAAGGGGATTCTCCTTCTCCTTGGCCCATTTCTCTTCCTATATTTCCCGGAAGAACTCTTGAGAGTATTTTTGGATTGAAAGAGCTATTCTATCATCTATGGAATCACGAACATATACTTTTGTTGCAGGTGAGCTTTCTCTTTCAACAACTAGTTGATCCTGTGGAGGTAAGGAAACCTACGTCTTGTTTATCAGTTGCTCTTATCTTTCTAATAAGCCCTCAAAATGCAAACCCAATTTGATAGAATTTTTGTGATTGAACAATTGATTGGCCTCAAGTATAATCTGAGCTAGCTCTATCATTGTCATGCAAAATGTTGTCCGTTCAATCTATAAATGTGCTTTGGGGTAATTCTTTTCTAGGTTATGAGCTATTGGAACTTCTTGTAGTCGAGCTTGGTAGGCCTTGAAGATCATGTCTAAGCCTTCTAGGGTTGGATGTGCAAGAACAGACCTTGGTCCTAGTCGATTTACAATGGGTGGTAAGGCTTGTGCCCTAGTAACTACATGTATACGAGCCTCATTAATGCTACTTGAACTTGAATCCACCACTAAGCGTACCACATTAATGGGTGTAACCTTGGGCACACTAGAGGGGTTCCTTAGACAATCTCTCAAAATATTTTCTTTGCCACAGTCAAGACAAAAGCCTTGCATTGTGATGTTCTCTCCTTGTCACAGAGCCAGTCGGTGAGGACATTCATGAATGAAGTGGTCACCTTGACATCTAAAACATGGTCCTCTAGGGGTTTGTGGTCTCATTTTTCTCAATTGGGGCTTGGGGTTAGGATTCGTATACATGAGATTGGAGTATTCTTGCTCCTGACTTGGTTCCATAGGTAGTGCCTCATATTGATACGGATAAGTCTCACTATCCTCACGTGACTCTGTGTAGCTAGCTTGTGGACTACCTTCATGTGTGTAGTCAAAAATCTTCATGTGGACTATCTTTATGTGTGCATGAGGGTCATTTTCTAAGACCAATGGGGCCATTGGATCCAATGCTCTATTAGGATTCTCCTCTACCACTGCATACTTAACTAAAATCACATTTGCAAGAGGTTTCAGTTAGTTTCCTAGGATAGGTTGTGGCCTATATGGTGCCTGATATTGATGTTGGTATTGAGGTTGATATTGATGTTGTGGCCTATAATATGTTTTTTGGTATTGGTTCTGATACCTACCATGTCGGTAAGGTTTCTAATGATGTTGTTCGATAGCCTGCCTATTCCAGGGACAATCTTGGGCTATATGGTTCGTGTATTTTCTCTCAATGGTGCAATATGGAGCATTCATTTCTCTCATGTTCTAGTTTTGCATTGGGCATATGTTAACCATGTGGTCCCCTCCGCAAGTATAACATCGCTTCAATGAGGGGACCCTTGGTGTTTGTCTATTTCGAACCCCTAGCTTCTTGGCAACCTATTCAACTATCTCATCTATCTCAATGGAGGGTCTAGAAGCATGACTAGTAGAACTGTTTCGGTCCTTATAGAGTTTGGACAATTATGATTCCTCACCCAAATTTTCTTCTAATGCCAATACACATTCTCAAGCATTGATCTAGTTTGGTTGGTTCCTTGAGATATACATATGATCTAAGTTTCTTGCTTAGAAGTCCATCTAAAAACAAGGAAACTTGGTTTGCTTGTGTAGGTAATCAGACATATTTCCACATATTGTCTTAATCTACATCCAAATAGTCGAACCATTTCTTCGGTTATGAGTTTGAAGGTGTAGATTAAAGATGATGTGTTTTTTCTAATGCCACTCTTGGAAAATTATATGATGAATGCTTCTAGCAGTTGGCATATATTTTGATAGTTGTGACTATTCAGGGGCTTAAACTAAGCTAAAGTAGTAGCCTTGAGGGTCAAACCAAATGCCTCAAACTAGATGAATAAGTCCTCAATATGTTCGGCTCTTAACATTTGTTTGAACTTGGCCACATGATCATAAGGATCTCCTGACCCATCAAAGTAGTTGTTCATTGTCTTGACCACTTGAGAGGGTCTAAGGGTTATTGTGTACTTTTGGGTCTAGGCAATAAAAATCATGTTCATCCCTTTGATGCCTATGAGAACTATGTCTCTCCCTTTCATGTCTTTCATTTTCAAGCCTTGATCTATCTCTACCCGTAGTCTATGAAAAGCTTATTTCAGGTCTCTCTTTAGTTCTTTCCCTCTAAGTTTCATGAGCCTAGGATGATCCTGCTCCTTGGAGGCCATGGCGAACATTAGATCCTTGTGGAGGAAAACTCAATTCACCTTGCCAATTGTAGGCATGCCTACTATGCTCTATTACCAAGAACATTTTCTCTGATGTGTTATCTAGTTAAACAACTTTTCTTGGTATCTCTAGATCTTTAAACTCATATATGGTGATTCTGCCTATTTTGGTAGGTTGATCTCGCTTGAATCTAAAAAAAGGTTCCTCTGTCTCTCTATTCAAGAATAGTTCTAGGCCTTTGTTGTCTTGGGGAGTCCACTCAGCAGTTATCACTCTAGTCAAGAAAGATTTTCCTTGGGGAGTCTTGGGTTCTCATCCTAGGTCTCTTTGCTCTAGGTCTCCTATCTCATTATTAGGAATGATAGTTCCAAAATCATTTGTCCTCTCTGGTAAGATAGTAACCACATACATGGTTCCTTGCTTCTCAATATAAGAACCCTCTTCAAATGTAGGTGTTCAAGTCCGAAGGGTTGATCTAGATTTTTGACTTGGATAATAGATCACCTTAGGCCATCCTCATAGATGTGTTGGTACATTTGGCAAGCCTAAGTGCTTGGCCATATCCATGAGTCACCATAGATGAATGGTAAAGGAAAAGAGTAGGAGAATCTTGTGGTTATAGGATGTGAAGAGATGGATTTGAAATTGGAGAAGATGAAGTGTGCTGCAAAAACTTCGCACTTCAACAACCAAATAAATTCTAGGGATATGTAGTGGGCCCTTTTAGCTTGCCAAAGGATGTATTAGACACCCTTTGTACCTTGGAGTATCACTCTTAAAAAGATAAATCAAAACAGATAGGTAGAAGTTGAATGAAGTGTAAAAAACTTGCTATTTTGGTACATACACTTGCTCAGTGTTTTGAACAATTCTTTGGCCACTATAGCAACTAACTTAATTCCTTTTGAGGAACTCTTATTAACTTAGTAAGCTAACAAACAAGAGTTATTTCATAAAAAATGATGGATGACATAAAGAGAAAAGTGTTTAGCAAGTTGTTGCATCACCCCGATTTTCATGGGTTGTAGTAGTACTCAGACCCATGAGCAGAGAAATGTTAATATCTCAAGATTCCAAGATGCAATTCTTATGAACTTTTGTATGCATATACTACACAGAATGCAAATTCTATCAAGATTTGAATCATGGAAAATGATGAGCTACACACTGAGAAGAAACTCTAAGAAAATGACCATTCTGATAGAGTGTTGATAGAGAAGTAGAGAGTGAGGAGATATAGTCAACTTCAAATGAACATATCTCAAGATTGACAAAGCCAATTGCAATGAACATTTACGTACATCTAATAGAGCTAAGGAGAAAACATTACCAACTTAAAGCATTGGAAATGATGCACCAAGCTCAAAGAAATCATCTCTACAATATGACTCAAAAAACTAAGAGATATAGCTGTGAACAATATACTCACAAAAGCATGAAGATATGAACTCAAATGATCATACAAATGAAAGTATATTGATTGTGAAATACAATGCACTTATTGATACATATGTGTGCCTTGAACCCACACTTTGATGTGGCATAAAGCTCAGCTCATGGAGGTCTAAAAAATGGGACTAGAAGATCATGTATTTATAGTGATATTTGGAGCCCAAATTCGAATTCGAATCTCACCTAAAATCACTCTCCAATCTTTTTGTAATTGATTTGTATCTCCAACTACCTTCAATCACAAATTCATGGCTTCTCTTTCCTTTTTTCATCACGTGGACTCAACCACTTTAGATTCCTTTTACTTTTACATCAAGTAAAGACTTCAAAAATTACAAGAGGTAGTTCACAAGTGAACTTTACAAAGACTAGACATTTCCTTCCAGTCTCTAGGTCTTTTGATGACTCAAGCCATCACTTGGATGTGCGATGGACTTATTCCAACATGCCCCCTCAAGTCAAGTGATCTTGAGGTCTTCAATCTTCCATGATTACGTGCAAACCAATCATAGCCTTGAATTTGTAAAGCTTTGTACCATCCAATGCTTTCGTAAGAATATTTGCACATTGTTGATGCGTGGACACATAAGTTAATTGAATTTCCTTGCTCACAATCTTCTCTCTTACATAGTGATAATGTACTTCAATATGTTTAGACCTTGCATGAAAAATTGGATTGGCAGCCAAGTGAATAGATCTCATACTGTCAACCAAAGATACTTTGAGTTCCAATCTCCAAACCAAGATCTGTGAATAGTGTCTTCATCCACATTGCTTCTTGAGTAGATATGGAAAGACCTCTGTATTCAGCTTGAGTGGAAGAGAGTGCAACTGTGGGTTGCTTCTTGGATGACCATGAGATAAGTTTTGAACTTGCAAAGGTAAGATATCCTTAGGTGCTCCTCTTCCTTGGAGCCAACCCAATGTGCATCAGAGAACAATTTCAAACTTAAATCAAATACATAAGGGTAGTATAACTCTTCATCCATGGTCCCTTTGAGATATCTAAGTATCCTCTTGGTAGCCTCCATGTGAGGTTTCCTGGGTTTGTGCATAACTTGACTTAGCACAATCACACTATAACATATATCAACCCTTATCAATGTGGCATACCTCAAGCTACCCACAAGGCTTTGATAACCTGTCACATCTTCTATGAGTTCACCTTCATGTGAGCTTAATTTGTGATTAAACTCCATCGGAGTACCTGCAATCTTGCAATCTTGCGTCTTGAATTTTGCCAACATGTCTTTAATGTACTTTCTTTGAGTGAGAAACAAGCCATGAGCTTTGTAGCCAAATTCCAATCCTAGGAATTAGATCAATGAGCCCAAGTCACTTATCTTGATTTCTTCTCTCATCTGTTCTTTGATTCTCTTCATGTCATTTGTATCATTTCCTGCAAATATAATATCATCTACATACACACATAGATAGATGACTTCATAATTACTCCTTTTTATGAAGAGTGATGGATCTGCCTTGCTAGGTTAAAATCCTTTATCCTGGAAGAATGAGACAAGCCTCTGATTCCAAGCCCTTGGGGCTAGTTTGAGTCCACATAAAGCTTTATTAAATATACACCCATAATCACGATGTGTGATGCTCAAAACTAGGTGGTTGTGACATATATACCTCTTCTATTATCGAGCCATTAAGAAATGTATTTTTAACATCCAATTGAATTATATTCTAATATTTGGAAGAGGCAATACAAAGCAAAAACCTAATTGTAGGCATCCTTGCCACAGGAGAGAAGGGCTCCTCATAATCAATTCCCTAAGTTTGTGCAATGAATTTTGCCACAAGCCTTGCCTTATACATGTTAATGGAGCCATCTGAGTTCTTCTTCAGTTTGTAGATCCATCTTGAGCCCATCACTTTAATTGATGGGGACTTGGGAACCAACTCCCAAGTGTTATTCTCCTCAAGATCTTAAATTTCTTCTTCCATTGCATGCCTCCATTGTGATTTCTTCTTTGCTTCCTCAAATGGTGCAGGTTCCTCTTGATTTATGTTCTGTGCTAGATAGATTGAATGTTTAGTGACTAAAGAAGTATCCAACCCATACCTTCCTGATTTTCTTTTCTTTCTCATGGATCTTCTTAGGCCATGATGTGATGATTCTACCTCTTGTCCAAGTTCTTGCATTTTTGCTTTACCTTTAGATTTCCACATTTTGATTTTTTCATAGTGAGTTGCTAAATCATCTTTTGAGGTATCCTGCTCTTCAACTTTAGAAAGATTATCCTTAACAAGTCTTGGAAATTCTTCTTCAAGATCATAAGGTAAGTTGAGATTTTGTACATGACTCCTCATACCAAGAACTATTCTCATGAAATACTACATCTCTACTCACCAAGAATCCTTTGGTTGTTGGGTTGTATAATCTGTAGCCCTTTTGATTGTTGTCATATCCAATGAATACACACCTTTCTGCTTTGGGATTCATCTTGTCTCTAACCTGTGAAGGAACATGAGCATAAGCAACACATCCAAAAATCTTACAATGATCCAATCTTGGTATTCTTCCCTTCCAAGCGTCATATGGTGTCATGCCACCAAGTGATTTTGAAGGTAACCTGTTAATCAAATAAGTGGTTGTGGATACAACCTCAGCCCATAAGTAATTATGTAAGTGCTTCTCATTTAGCATAGACCTTGCAGCTTCAACAATTGTCATATTCCTTCTTTCTGTCACTTGTACCTTGTAGTGACCTCTCTTTTGATACCTCTTTCTTGAAGAAAGGAGTCAAATTCATGGGAGAAGTACTCTCCACCTCCATCTAACCTTAGCCTTCTTAATGTCTTACCTGTTTGATTCTCTACAAGATCCAAATATCTTTTGAAGCATGAAAAGACTTCATCTTTGTGTTTCATAAAATATAATATAGTCCATCTATTGCAATCATCAATGAAGGAAACATAATACCTTGATCTAGATATTGAAGCAACCTTGCTAGGTTCCCATACATTTGTATGAACCAAATCCAAAAGATCTCCATGCATATATGCTTTCTTCATGAATGTAACATGTGAGACTTTGCAAATGGACATGCACTACACTTATAAATCATGTGTTTTTTTGACAATTCAGGGATTCCAAGTACACTTTGGTCTCTATATACTTGCTTTAGTGATCTTTCACCAAATTGTGCTAACCTCTTGTGCCATACTTCCAATTATGTGAGTGTGTGACTACCATAATTAAAGAGAGAAATATTTCTAGTATCGTGTAATTCAAATCTGAACAATCTACCTTTCTTTTCACCTTTTGCAATTCTCTTAAATCCTTGGCTTGGATCCTCAACAAATGCTTCTCCTCTTGTGAACCTGACTTGCAATCCTTTCTCTACTATATGCCCAACACTTATTAAATTCTTTGTAATGGTAGGGACATAGAGTACCTTACTAAGTAAGCTGATGTTTCCATCAAGTGCTTTGACATTTCCTATTTTCGCCACAAGGTTTCTTGTATCATATTTTGTTTGTACCTCATGCTTGTTCCTTGGATCCTCTACATCTGATAGGAGGGTCACATTTCCTACCACATGATTGGAACAACCTAAATCTATGTAGAAAATATGCTCATCAGATTTACCTTGTGGCATGGCCATATTCATGATTAGCAATGAGCCGTCATGATTTAAGTCTTTTGTGTAGTTATTGAAGTCACTTCTTCCTCTATTGCCTCCTTGATAGTTTGAATGGTTGTAATTGTTGTGGTTGCCATGGTAATTGTTGAACCTTCCTCTTGAGAAGCCATAACTTCCTCTATTGTAGCCTTTGCCTCTTTGATTCCTAGAATTCCTAAAGCAATTTTCAGCTATATGATTGTTAATCCACAAATAGAGCATGAGTTAGAGTCTTGGGATATCCCCTACCTTGCCTTCCTCCTCTGCCTCTACCTCTACCATGTCTTCCTCTACCTGCATACTTAGCTTGATGTGTACCTGCTTTGTCATCCACTTTCTTTTCTCTTCCCTTGTTTTCTTTGGAATTTACTTTATTAGTATACAAGGCAGAAGATTGACTACCTTTGGAGCTTTCTCCATTCTTGAAAAGCTTGGCCTCTTGAGTAAGCAATTGTCCTATGAGTGTATTGAAATCTGGTACATGCATATCCATGTACAAATCCATAGGTGTGGTGAATGCTTACCACTTGTCATCTGCCTTCAATCCATTGATGACCTACCTTACAATTTTCTCTTCCTCTATTACCTCTCCAATGCTTCCCAACTGATCAGCTAGGGACATAGCTTTGTGAAAAAATCAGTCACATTGTGTTTGGGAGCTTTCTAGAGAGTTGTAAAGTCCGACCATAGTTGATGCTTCCTGGCCTTTGTACTTGATGAGAAGAAGGCTTCAAGTGCATTCCACACTTCTTGAGATGCTTTACAACTTCTAATGTAAGGCAACAAAAAATCTGAGATAGAGTTGAGGAGATAAGACCTCACAAGTGCATCCTTGGAGCACCATGTGCTCAATCTTTCTTGCTCTTCTTGTGTTGGTTGAGCTTTTTTCCTGAAACTTGGCATAACTTTATCTCTAGCTACATAATCATATAAATTCCTTCCTTGAAGATAAGCTTCCATCCTTAATGACTAGGCTGAGTAGTTACCTCTATTCAATTTTTCAATTGACGAAGGATATCCATATGTCATGTTGTCTAACCTTGCTCTGCTACCACTGTTAAGAGATGGATTTGAACTTCGAGAAGATGAAGTGGTGTTGCAAAAACTTTCGACTAGAACAACCAAATAAACTCCAAGGATGGATCACCTTTCTTGCATCACTACAGGAGAATCACCACAAGGAGTGTCTGATAAATTGCCTGATGCTTATCTATTTTATTTAGAAGCTGTTCCTAAATCGGAAAACAAGTTGGTGCTTGTCCTAACCTTCAAACAAGCTAATAAGAATGTAAAAACAAATAGAGAAGAAATTGTAAGATCACAGAACTATCAAATATTGGCAGCAAGCATGTACAAACAAGATAGAGAGGGTGTACTAGCTTGTTGTGTCGAGGACACTGAACATAGTAGTTGGTTGCAACAAGCCCATGAAGGATTGCTAGGGAATTACTATTCTAAACAACGGAATCTAAAACATTTAGGAGTGTATTGACCTCGCATGGATAAAGAAATACATGAGTGGATTAAGAACTGTCGAACATGCAAAGATAGACCCCTAGTGGAGCATGCTACCCTTTATCACGTGTCATTAATCCTAGATCGGAGTGCTCAATTGGTAGAATTTATGAGATTGGGAACATTGACCAATGAGGCTAATCTGGCAAGAACGTGAAGCATGGAGCAAGAATCTCAAGACTACCGCTTAGTAGGAGACAACCTATAACAAAGAGGCAAAGATGGTTACTTAAGATTGTGCATTCATGAATCAGATTATTTGAAAGTCTTAGAAACTACACATAATAGTGTTGCAGGTGGACACTTTGGGCCCGACCAAGTAATTAAGAACATTCTATTCTCAGGACTTTGATGGCCCACTCTTCATATGGATGCACATACCTATGTGAAGAAATGTGACACATTCCAACATGCACAATATCCGATTAGAAAAAATGAGATGCCTTTGAGGCCGATGATGGGAGGACGTGCATTTTCAAAGTGGGGTATAGACTTTGTAGGTCCCATTCACCCCCCAGTGAGAAACTCCCATGCAAAGTACATTATTCTAGCCATAGATTACCTTACCAAGTGGGTAGAAGTCAAAGCCACAACAAAGAACGAAGCTGAAAATACAGCTAAAATTTTATTTGGAAATGTGTTCACTAGATACGGGCTACCAATAGAGTTAGTAAGTGATAGAGGCATGCACTTCTTGAATGAAGTCATTGAAAATCTTCTCCAAGAATTCTTGGTGATACATAAGAAGTCTGCCCCCTATCATCCACAAGCTAACAGACAAGTGGAGAGCACAAATAAGATCCTATGTAATGTGTTGACAAAATTGGTAAATAACAAACGCTCTGATTGGGACAACTTCATCATGTTCTTTGGGTTTACCGAGTTGCCTATAAAATGGTACTCAATGCCACCCCATTTCAGATGGTCTTCGGATAGAATGTTGTGCTACCATTGGACTTCCTAATCCCAGCTTTAAAAGTAGCACAAGAACATGAGTGGAATGGTCATGAGTTGTCCTCTAGGATCTTTGATCTAGAACGCTTAGGTGAGACAAGGCTATGAGTAGCTACATGCATCTATGCTGCAAAGAAAAGGCAAAAGGCATACTTCAATGCACACATTAAGGATAAAGGATTGAAGTATGGAGACCTAGTGTTGGTTTATACACTAAAGCAACATGCCCGTGAATTGGAAAAAAGAGGATATGGATCCATGATCATTAATAGAATTTCCACTAGTGGTGCTATTCAATTAGCCACCATAGAAGATGACATTTTTCCAAGCTATATTAGTGGCTATCAAGTCAAGCTATATCAAGAACCTCTTACAGAGGATATGCTAATGAGACTCAACACTGCTAAGAGGCGAAAAGAAGAAGACTTAAGGGTTACAGAAGAAGCACATGCAAAAGCTAGAGAACACATTAGGAGAAATAAGTTAAGGCGCCTAGGCCTAGATGTTAATCCTGAGGTGCCTAGATACCACATGGCCATGTGTCAAACATCAAGTGAAATTGCTTCTTGAATAATGATTGACACCCCTTTGTGATTATAGCAGTTGTACAAGGGAAGAATGTAAGGACTATGAGAGCATTGATTGACTCAGGTGCAACAATGAGTGCAGTTAGGCTTTCACACTGCCAAGATCTACAATTGAACATGAATTCCATTGAAGCCGATCTCATAGGATTGGGCAGTGTGGAAACCCCCTATTTGGGTGAGGTAGAGCTTCCTATCTATCTTCAAGTTGTTCCAATGAGAGTCAAAATGCTAGTGTGTGAAGATGAGGACCATACGGAACCCCTTGTCTTGGGTCAAGACTCGATCTATGACCATGCAGTTAACTTAAACCTTAAAAGAAAACTTCTTCAAGTTTGAGTACTTGAACAATGCATCACATTAGAATTAGAGAATTGCATGAGCACAAATCCAAGTAGCACACATTCTCTTAGTTCCTCTAGGCTCAATCTCAGCAGAGAAGATGTTGTATGTGTCAAAAAATCCATGATCCAGAAAGGAATCAATCATGGAATAACAGTCTCAAAGGATAGAGGACCCCTCTTCTTTTACAAAGACTACTGCAACCACGAAAATTCAACCAAAGAGGCAAGTATAACAATACACATGCATGGCTACATCAAATAGACAAACAAATTGCAAGAAGAAAGACGCTCAGGGCATGAAGTAGATTTGGGTACAAAAAGGAGAGCAACCACCACCTTTGGCACAACCATTCACATCAAGGCTAGCCAACCATGCTAAAAGAAACACCTAAAAACAAGCACAAGATCAATCACAAGGTCTCCCACATTTTTGTGTACCAAAGCAATCGATGAAGGCCGACCATAATAACGTACAAATTTGGGTGCCCAAGAAATTAGTTGCAGCTCAACAAGGACAGTGACATATGTGGGTACACAAGCCACTCTTCCATTCACAAATAGCACTGATCTCCCTCACAAAAAAAGTCTCAAAAAAGAAGCCAAGGAAAAGTAAGGGTGAGAACCAAGCACAAAGAGCCATAGAAGATCAACTCACCTCTTCGACAATAATAACAAGACAACCATCAAGAATATGGGTTTGGAAGCCAAAAGCACTAGTAGCACCCATATAATCAAAGCGCCAACCACTCAAATATGAAGAATTCAAAAGTGACGTATACATAGCCACACACAGTTCTAAGATGGACTCCTATCAGGAGGAAAGATAAATTGTCATTCGAGGATCCAATGGATGCCTCCAACAAAGGCTATGTCAACATTTGCAAGAAACATTGAAAGCCTCAATGTGCAACAACCATGTGCCTTTGGCATAATCTTATCTTTTGCACCATTCAGGTCATGCATTTCCCAATGTATGCATTATTATAGGGCCACCTTATATCACCGTGCATGGATAGAATTGAGGATCCCAAGCACATGATCCACATTTGACATATGTAAAATAGTTTATTGATACTAAACACCCTCTTCTTGTTTTGTGACATTGTTCTAGAAAAAAGAGAAGAAGAAGAAGAAACAAGACCAGGCCCTCAAAGAACCTCATCAACGAACCGTCGACAAGGAAATCCATCAACAGAATGACAAGCTAATGGTCAATCACCATGACAGGAGTACAACATGAAGAGATAAACATAGACCAACCTTTCAACATGGTAAGCATCCTTCAACAAGACTATAACCAACATAGATTAGGAAACCTCTTCTTCAGCATACCCTTGAGAACTTAGCTCAAGGCCAAATTTCTTGCACCATACTTCTTTTCATGCATTGGCCATGTACGCATGTATAGGGCCACATTACAAGGCCATGCACAAGGCACCTATGTTCTTCAACCCATGCACTAACACACTCACCCATCATTCATTATGGGTCACATGTACTTGCAATCTATGTTTAAAACATCCAAAGGACATGAGTGTTACAACATTCGTACCTATAAAGCAACTCATAGTTGATAGCTTCTCAAGATTAACATTGACAACCTCTTTGGAGCAACTCAAAATCTTTGGAGGCACACCAATACACCATCCCGCTCAAACCCAAGGAAGACCTACATACAACGGGACCAAACTCGCATAGGTTGGCAGTGGAAAACTAAAGAACCAGACAACTCACCAAGCTACATTTGGAAGATGAACTGCTCTTCTTGATATATGATAGACACTACCTCTCACAGCACTCCATGGAACAACCACTAGAACAAGGGTCTATCATGGGTGACAGACTCTAGAGGGGGGAGTATTGACACTCAAAGTCAAGTACAAAGCATGGAAGCACATCAAGGGAGTGGACACACAAGAAGATGGAGCATGTAGGGAGCTCCAAGAACCACATGTCAAATTTTTAGAAGAATTATCTATAAAAATAGTGATTTTTATAACTAAAAACGATTGTAGATATCATTTTTCATTTTTGAAACTCCATTTTGTTCAAGGGGAGGAGTCCTAGAGCTTGAGGAGTATTAGAATTTTCATCCTACCAATTTTCATAATTTTTAGACTCTGTTTGAGCCTCCAAATAAACCCTGGAACCTTATTTTTAACTAGGCTAGACACTAGATGTGGATAGGGCCAAAACCACTCAAAAATCTATAAAAAGAGCTAGAGAGCTCATTTTGGGGGGTAAGCTTGTTGTAGATTTGAGCTTTTGTAAGAGAACTCTTTTGTAATTGAAGTCCTTCCATTGTTCCAGTCTTTGTTCTTACCTTGTGCATGTGTGTGTGTGTGTATGTGTTTGCATGCTTGTGTGCTTTCACTCACGCAGTTGTGCACTTCACTTGCTCTTAGTCTTCATAGGAGTCCTCACGTCTCTATGGATGGACATTTATGAGGTGGATCTCCTCAGATTAGTGCTTGCCATTGTGTTAGAGTGACATGAAGTAAACACTCCTAATGAGAGTTTACAAGTCCTAAAATAGTCGAGGTGGACGGCCACAACTTTGCTCCATGTGTTTGGTTATATAATCCTCAAAAAAAGTAGTTGTAAATTTGAATTAAAAAATGCCCTCCAAATGATCCCAACTTTTCTCCATCAATTAGGTGGGTAAAGAGCGGAGAAAATGTGTGGAAAAGTGGTTACATATCCTACCAAAAAGTATGAGTGATGTGGCACTTCAACTTAGCCTAAGTTCCCACACTTGAGACTGCTAAAATTCTAACATGCGTATCTCTGTGTGTATGTATGTATGTGCATATGTATGTGTACCTGTATAAGTATGTTGTGCGTGTGTATGTGTATGTGTAGGTGTGCATATATATATATATATATATATATATATATATATATATATATATACATACATACACGCATGTGTATATGTATGGGCATGCATGTGCATGTGCATGCATCTCCATTTGCATCCATGTGGATGTGCACACATGTGAATGTGCAAATGCATGTGGATAATTAGCATGTGTTAATGTGTGTATTTGTATGTGTATATGCAATAATGGATGCATGCATGTCCTTTTATGCATTTGTAGATATGTTTGTGCATATGCATATGTGAATGCATGTGTGTATGTGTATGTTTACATGCATGTCTATGTGCATGTATGTGTGTGTATGTGCACGTGTGTGTATATGTGTGTATATCTTTGTGTGTGTATGTGCACATGTATATCTGAGTATATGTGTGAGCATGCTTGTTCATGTATATCTGTATATGTGGATATAAATGCATACGTGTGAGTATGTTAATTAATGAAAATAAAACTACCTAAATGATATAAAAACAATGAAAATTTTACTTACAATAAATATCCATATTTTATGCTTGGTGAGCTTCTTCAATAACCTACAATGATGAGAGAGAGAGAGATGAATATATATATATATATATATATATATATATATATATATATATATATATATATATATATATATATATATATTGTAAGAGAAAGAGGTAGAAAGAAGGAGAAAGAGATAGAGAGAGAGAGAATAGAAGAGAGATTAGAAAAGAGAGAGATTCAGAAAGAGACTGTTGGAGCTCGTAAGCATAGCATATATCTGAACATTGGAGAGTTCTTTGATTAGTTTCACATAAAATCATGATCAAAGAGCAACCCAACAATTTTTTTCTTTTTTTACTTTTATCAACCATTACCATCGCATAAGAGATGTAAAAGCATCGTGTATGTAGTCATGCAAAGCATGCAATAGTGATGCCCATTTGTGTTGCATAAGCAATGCAAATCAACATTGCATATGTGATGTTGCATTTTGAATCGCATAAGTGATGCTAAGGTAGTGACACTTGCTTGACCATCACTACAAGCGTCAGAAATAGCATCAGATATAACATCAGAATTAACGTCCCTTAGATGATCGTGTGTGCTCGATGCCAGGTCTTACAAAATGCATGATCACACGGTGATTAAAATGTGTCATTTTAACCATCGTTATGCCTCTGTGTTCCTCGTAGTGTAAGAAAAAGAAAGACAAGAAATATGTAAAAAATTAATCGAGATTGCTCATACCACGCTAGAAAAATTTCTACCAAACCTCCCTAAGACTAGGATACATGAACCAAACTTTCAAGGATGTATAGAATAATTCCATTGAGGCCCAAAGATGGATAAGCAATATGAGGAGCTAAAAGATAACATGAGTAATGAAAAGGAAGAATGAAATTCCTTAAATCCTAAAGTTGAGCCTAGCTCATCACATGACCTTTGGGCTAGAGCTAACGAAGACCAATGGAAGAAGAACAAAAACAAAATACCTCCCTTTGAAGAGTTAGATGCCTCAAGGAATAAACAGACATTGGAACCTGAAGTGATCTATGAGGAATTGTCAAACCTAGACCACAATAGAGAGGATGGAATGAGCATGACAATGCTTCCTAAATACACAAGAGAATACGAGCACCATAGTCATGGGAAGAGAAGAGAAATTACAAGATTAAATCTCAAACACATTATCCGAGTCAAAAAGAACTAATGTCCAATGTTCCTTAGCATTGGAGCAGTTGCTTCAAGTCAAACCTGAGTTGTGGAAGAAATTAGCTCAACAATTGAATTCGGAAGAGACAAACCCATCTATACAAAAAGATAAAGTAAAAAACAACACCCACAATATGAATTTTAGTTGAAAAAGCGAGAGAATTCAGTGAGGGAGATGAAGGACATGGATGCCTCCCAATTAAATTTTGAGGATACATGACCAAAACAATTTTAGACATGGGAGTGGGAGTAGGGATAGCAACCAAGGAAACATGGGAAAAATCAAGAAAACCAGCCCTACGACCCACTCGAATGAAATTACAATTGGCAGGTGGTCATCTTGAAACACCTTTAAGAATCCTAAAAAATTCATCTTGACTACTTATGGAGTGGAGTTTAAACACACACCGGCTTTCTGTCAATTTGGAAAAGCTAGTAATTATGAGATGATGTTAGGGCGACCTTTTATGAGATAGTTGAGGGTAGTGCAAGATTGGAGAAGAGATGCATTATACCTCTACAATCATGGTTCCATAAACAAAATAAATTTGCACACTTTTTCATATAGAGATGTACCACCCTTGCAATGGAACCCTATCCATACAGAGGAAGATGATGTGTCCATTCATAGTGTGGGATCAAGTGACAATATTCGATGGATGAGGATGCCCAGCTTTGGATGTGTAAAGAAGAAAATCGAGAGGAGGAGAGACAAAAAGTATGTCTTGTAGGACATGAAAGCTAAAGACCATAGAAGACCCAACATACATGCCACAAATATTTCAAGATGAAGTATTCAAGTCACATTGATGGATGTGAGTATTAGCCACATTAGATGTTTGTGTGAGCAAAGAAGTATTGACTATGAATGAATGTGTAGATGAGAAAGGATATGATGTAATTCTATGCATGGTAGTCCTCCAATAAGTAGAATCTCATGAATTGAAATTATAGAGATGCAACTTGAATTTAATTAATAAGAATAATACCTAAAGTAGATAGAAAAAAAGGACACTAAAATAAACACTAATGTAGTCACCATAGAAAAGTATGAAGAAAACCTAAAGTGGAGAGAACTAAAGTTCACGAAGAGCCACATCATGAATCATTTGAAGTACCTGAACATTTCAAAAGGTATGAGGTTGAGGAAAGAAAAATAGCCATTCAAATGCCAAAAAGAGAAGCTCAAGAAGGAATAGCTTATGTAAATAAGAAATAGAATAAAAAGATAATAGTAACAATGGAAGGAGAAGAAGAGAGATGCACATACATAGGTAAGGATGTGTCAATGGAAGAAGAGCAAGAACTCATAGAGCTTATTCGGGAATATAGAGACATGTTTGCTTGGACATATAACGATCTAAAGGGAATAGACCCCTCTATTTGTTCCCATAGAATTCCAGTGACTCCAGATGCTAAAGCCTTGAAAACAAGACCATACACCTACAATGATGTATATTCAAAGAGGACATTGATAAGTTATTGGTGATTGAATTCGTATATACAAGATTGAAAACACGGAATGGGTATCATCCTTGGTACTAGCGCCAAAGAAAAATACGAAACTTAGGGTTTATATTAACTTGAAAAGGTTAATGAAGCTACCATTTGTGATAGTTATTCATTACCCATTACACATCATCACATTGGAAAGAGTCGCAAGCGAGGAAGCATACAACTTCCTTGATGGGTTCTCACGTTCCAAGGAAGTGGCCATTACTTCCAAGAACCAGCATAAGACTGCTATTGCTACTCAAAGGGGAGTGTATGCCTTTCCAATTATGCCATTTGGTTTTAATAACACACCATAAACTTTCCAAAGACTAATGTGTCATGTGTTTAAAGAGTTTCTAAGGAAAAGCACGGAAGTCTATGTGGATGATCTATGTACTTACTATTCTCAACACATAACTCATATACCCAAATTAAGGAAAAAATTTGCAAACAACACAGAGTCTATCTAAATCTAGAGAAGTGTGTCTCCATGGTTAGAAAAGGTAAAATATGGGACATATCGTGTCCAAAAATGACCTCTCAATTGATGACGACAAAATAAAAGTTATTTTGGAATTATCAAGGCAAAAGAATGCAAAGCAAGTGCAAGCTTTAATGGGTAATTGTGGATAATATCGACGATTCATCCACATGTACACCATAATTGCTAAACAATTAAAAAGGTTGTTAAATCAATTCATTTGGATAGAAAAGTGCAAAAAGGCCTTCAATGAATTGAAGAAAAGATTGAGTACAACACCAATCTTGAAAGAACCAAACTTGAATAAACCATTCCATATTCATGTGGATGCATCCAATTACATCACTGGATGTATATTAGCACAACTGGCAGATGAAGGAAAATTAGACCACCCAATAGCCTATGCGAGTAGAAAATGAAATCAAGTAGAATGCAATTACACTACAACTGAGCAAGAAGGCTTAGGGATAGTCTATGTAGTGAAGAAGTTCATACATTACCTCCTAGCTAACAAATTTAAATTCTTTATTGATCACTGAGCACTATTGCACTTGGTCAATAAACCTTGTAATACAAGAAGGATAGTGAGATTATTTCTACTACTAATGGTTTTTGACTTCAACGAAGTAGTAAAGAAAGGCAATACTCATGTAAGTGTGGACCATTTATCCAGGATGACTCATGGGGAGCCACCCACAGGAGTAGCTGACGAGCTACTTGACACATACCAATTCAACTTAGAAGTATGCCCCAAATGTGTTGAAAGATTGATACCTATAAACATGCATGTACCACATCATAGGATCAATATGAATAGTAAGAAGGAGCCACCTCAAACACAAAACCTCCACATTGTGATGTGCAACTTGTATTTCGGACACTCCAATGGAGTAATTCTAAGATGCATAGAAGACAAGGAGCAAAAGTGTTTACTTGAACAAGCACATGTAAATAAATGGAGAACCTGGAAGGGCATTAGTGTAAGAACCCAAGAGCTAAGAAGAATAGGTGTGTATTGGCTAGAAATGCAAAAGGATGTGCAAGAACACATAGCTAACGGCCAAGTATGTTAGGAGATTACACTTGAAGAACATTGGTCATTATGTTATTCCAATATTGCCCCCAAGTGGAGTAAACCATTAGTTGATTTTTTGAAATCACATACATACCTTGAAGGAGCATGGCTAGCTAGAAAATGAGTGCTAGAACAACAAACCAAAGACTATGAAATTATGGAAAAACAATTATTCAAACATAAGAAGGATAACCAATTACACTTATGTGTGCATGAAGGAGAATACCTTCCTATACTAGGAATGGCTCATGCAAGAGCAGTAGGACTTCATTCTTGAATTGACAAAAGTATAAAGATGATTATATTCACTAGCTTATGATGGGCTACTTTACACATGGATGCTAAGACTTATGTATGGACTTGTGATGTATATCGATGAATGAAGTATCCCATATGACTAGATGATATGCCCATAAGAGTCATGATTAGTGAAAGAGGTTTCTCAAAATGGGGCATTGATTTTATTGGAACAATATGATGGGGAATCATTCTAACACCCCAATGCAACAATGGAAGATAGCTGCTCTCCACTAGGTCCACAAGTAGATATATATGCTTACTGTTCTAAACTTTTCTCTAAAACTATACAGAGAATTAAAAGAAAACTTTGCAAACCTAGAATAGACTTTAAGACTATGCAAAAAGCGCTAAATCATCCCAAATGGATATTCCAGCTAGGAGAACCATCCTCTACAAAACAGCCTAGTTGTTTGCAACACAGTCTAACTATGTGTAGAGACATACCTTCACAAAGATGGCAATCTCTCACAGCTCAGTTAGTACAAGAAATTGAAAATTTTGCAAACTTTGGGGCACTATATGAGAGACCAAATGAAGCTTGAAATCAATGAAAATGAGTACAATGAGAGATCAAACAATGCTCTACAGTCCACTACAATAAGATTTGGAGAAGCCTAACTACACCTCTAGATAGAAGGAGAAAAATCATGAGGAAATGAGATAAACAAGCAAGGAGGTTGCTTGCTCGATTTTAGGACTTCAGTAAACTAAGTGGGAAACTGGCGGAATCCATACAATTGAAGAAACAACACTGAGATTTTGCTTATATAGAGTTTTACTTTTCCTATCTAGCTAACCATCCATCAATCAATGTAGGTGCACTTTTTGGTGGGTGATTGATAAGATCTAAATTTGAATGATTTTAGCGGAGCTTTGAACTTGATTCCATGACTTTGGGTCCTCCTTTTTGGTTGTTCCACTTGCAAAACTTATGGTTGAGTCCTTTTGCATGATTGAGACTTTCAACACTCCCCCTCAAGTCCAATGCCTAGGTCCTTCATTCCAATGCATGCCTTGAATTGTTGTAGCCTTACTCCGTCCAAAGCTTTGGTAAAAATATGTGTGTATTTTTCCTTTGTATTGACATGCTCCACCTTGACATCCTTTGACATGATCTTCTCTCTAATAAACTGATAATTCACTTCTATATGCTTCGCCCTTGCATGGAACACCGGATTTTGAGCCAAGCATATGCTACTTATGTTGTCACAAAAAATAGGTACTTGCTTAACCTGCAAATCAAGATCGGAAAACAACTTTTTTAGCCACATAAGCTCACATGGGACTTGTGCTAAGCCTCTATACTCAGCTTACATCAATGAGAGAGCGACTATTGGTTGTTTTTTTGACATGCATGAGATGGTCTTCTTCCCTAGCATGATTATATATCCAATAGTGCTCCTCTTTTCATCTTCGGAACCTTCATTCACTATTCCTTTGAGGTACCTTAACCTTTTGGCTACAACAAGATGAGGTATTTTGGGTTCCTAAAAATTTTGAGATAACACTCCAGCTACATGTGCAATATCTAGTCTTATCATAGTAGCGTATGAGAGAGAACCAATTCTTGACCGATGCATGGTCACATCCTTCAGTTCTTCAACTTTATGAGCACTTCGTCTAACATTTACTTCTAATGGATTTGAAATGGGCTTGCAATCACACAAGGCAAACATCTTCAAAAGATCTATAATGTATTTCCTTTGCATCAAGTATATGTCACAAGAAAGGAGATAAGGAATAGATCTCTCACACACACTCTCACAATCAAAGAGGAGCACACACACATATTGAGGCAAAGAGGAATGATCTTCTTCTTCTTTGTCTATTACATAAAAGGAATGTACAAGAATGAACTAAGACAACAATACAACAAGCAAAATATATAAAGAATAGTACATAAGGAAAATCCTAATGTCCACCAAAGAGTGAGCTGCCAAGAAACAAATGTTCCATCACTCTTGGTAGATAAATCTAGTAAAGCTCAATGAAGTATCCCTAACATATACCGGTGTGACCACTATACATGTCAGAGAAATGAGAAAGTGATATGTGTCATCCTACGTTATCACATGTAGAGCTTGAGATCTCAATACTCCCCCTCAAGCTCAATGTCATGTCCTCTAATCTAAGAATCTTTTGAAAATTTTTTTGCTTTTCTACTCCAAGTGCTTTCGTAAAAATATCAACAACTTTCTCATCTATCATCACCTAAACAAGATCAATATCACTTGTTAATACCTTCTCTTTGATGAAGTCATAGCCTTGCTATGCTTTGTTCTAGCATGAAAAACAATATTTTGTGCTAACTAAATGCTACTAAGATTATCCCAATAGATGATGATAGGCTTTTGCACTTCCACACCTAAATCTACAAGCACCATCGCTAACCATGATGCTTCACATGCTGCCATGGCAACATCTTTATACTCAGCCTCTGTACTCGACAAAGCAATAGTGGGTTGCTTCGTGTTGCTCCATGTAATAGTTGCACTCCCAAGTGAGAATAGAAAACCACCAGTAGATATTCTATCTAGATTACAACTTGCCCTATCTCCATTCATGTATCGAGAAGCCTGCGAATCTACACAAACTTCATAAAACAATGCATAATCCAAAGTAGCACTCACATAATGTAGATTGTGTCTTAGAGCATCTAAATAAGGCTTCCTGAGAACTTGCATAAATTGACTTTCAAGTCCAATGATGTAGCTTAGATGAGGCCTTGTAATTTTGAGATATATCAAACGTCCCACAATTATCCTATACATAGTAGTGTTTTCCAATGCTTCACCTAATGTAGTATCCAACTTCAAATTCTGATCTAATGGCATAGAAAATGGCTAACAATCAGCCATACCATACTTTCGTAGCATACTCAAGGCATATTTCCTTTGTGACATCCATATACCTTTTTCTGTATGTATAAACTCATTGCCCTAGAAATAATGCAACACACCAAGATATTTCATGTCAAATTCTTGCATAAGGAGTAGCTTTACCTCTTTAATGACTGCTTCATTGTTACCTCTTACAATAAATGCATCAACATAAATAACCACAATCATGATGTCATCATCACCCTTCCTTGCATATAATGAATGATCCATATCACACATAGAAAATCCAATGGTGGTCAAATAATTAGAAATCCTTGAATGGCAAGCATAAGTGGCTTCTTTAAGTCCATACAAAGCCTTTTTCAACATAGAAAAAATATTATGGTTGCTTTGAATCTTTGTATCCTTGTGGCTGGTCCATGTATACTTCTTCCTGTAACTCACCATGCACGAAAGCATTCTTCACATCCATCTAAAGCAAAGTCCATCCTTTTGTTGTAGCTAATGCAACAAGTGTTCTAACAGTAGACATTCTAGCTACACTACTGAACATTTCCTCATAATCAATGCCATAAGTTTTTGCATATCGTTTTCCTAGCAAGTGTGCTTTGTACCTGCTTATCCTACCATCGACATTGTGCTTTACCTTGGAAACCCACTTGCAACCTATTGGTTTCTTTCCTTGTGGCAATGGAACCAACTTCCACATATCATTTCCATAAAGTGCAGCTATCTCCTCATCCATATAATTTTCCCAATCTACATTTCCATTGGCGTCTTCAAAACAAGAGGGCTCATCAACTTGTATTACCTTTTTCATGTAGGCACAATGACTAGTCATGTAACAATCATATGTCAATCATTGCACAGAATTTCGTATCCTCCTAGATCTTCTTGGTCATAGGTCACTTCTCCTTGTATCATCTACATGTTACTTTATACTCATGGAGTTTTCACAAAGGGCAATCCAAGATCCTCATCAAGACTCTTTTCTAAACCAATTGAATCTCCATCAATTTCTTCAAAATGTGTAGATGTTTTACTACCAGGAAAATCTTTTCTTTACCTTTTTTTATGGTGAATTTGTTGAACGAAACTTTCCATGGAATCTTGCACTCCATTGATTTGAGTTGGAAATCTTGCTTGGTGATGATTTTGGTCCACTCAAAACATGATATTATGCACTTGATTTTTCACCATTTTCTTTTTTCATTTGTTTCAAGATTAAGTCCTTCGTTGGTATCTGCATAGAAGCTTGACATTTCATCAAACACCACATCTCTACTGACCTTCACTTGTCATGTGAGTGGGTTATAACATTTATGTCCCTTTTGCTCAAGTGAGTGTCCAATGAATATACATTTTTCTTCTTTTGGATCAAGCTTCGTCCTCAACTCATCTAGAACATGTACATATGCAATACAACCAAAAACTTTCATATGTGATAAGTTTGGCTTTTTACCTGTAAACTTCTCTTCAGTAGTAACTTGATGTAGAGTAGTATTGAGAGTTCTCTTCATGATGTATATAGTAGTTTGCATAGATTTTTCCCAATAAAAATTGAGGCATATTCAACTCAGCCATCATAGCTCTTGCTATTTTTGTACTATGTCTATTTCTACATTCAACAATGTCATTTTGCATGGTGTGTACGTACATGAGAATTGACAATGAATTCCATAATTTTTCAGAAAGTTGATGAACTCATTTGACATGTATTTTCCTCCTCAATCAAACCTTAATGTTTGAATATACTTCTCTGTCTGCTTTTCCACCATAGCCTTAAGATTATGGAAGTGAGTGAACACCTCACTCTTCTCTTTCATGAAATATATCCAGAACTTTCGTGTATGGGCATCAACGAAAGTAACATAAAATCTACAACCACCCATAGGTGTGTTCTTTGTAAGACTCCAAACATCCGTATGCACTATTTCTAGCACATTCTCACTAACATGCTTGTCATGCGATGATGATGCTCTTGACTGTTTACCAAATTGACATGTTGGACATAACTTTTTCATTTTTGCAACTTTGAAATTTGGTAGTCCATTGATAATCGGGCCTTTGACTGCATCAATTTTAGCGTCTACAAGTTTGCATGTCCACTTTGTTTGTTCCAGATCTCTATATAAGCAATGACTCTTGCACCTTATTCAAACATGGCTGCATTCATTTTAGGAATCTTTACATTTAAGGTGAACATCATATCCACTTTTTTTCCTTTAGCAATCAATCATCCATCCTATTTGTACTCTTCTACATATAGCCCATTAGCATTGAAGGGTCAACCATTCGTCCAATAGAAATCAATTTTTTTGATATATTTGGAACATGTAGCACATCAGCAAGATGTTCAACCTTTCCATCCTCCATAGACAATGCTATGTTTCTTGTATGCTCGATAGGGTGTGATGTGTCATCTCGTGTTTCAACACATCCACAAACTGGCAATTTTTGCAAGCTACTAAACCATTTTGCATGATTGGTCATGGGATTTGAAGCACCTAAATGAACATATCAAACATTAGCATTTGATTTTGAAACATTGGTAGACATCGTATTCATCATATGATGTTGAACCATGAATATCTTCTCATAATCATGTGCACTTGTGGATGCATAGTTGTTTTGTTGCCTTCTATCATTTTGATTCTTCAAATTGCAATCAAGTTCAAAGTGTTTAGTTCTACCACAATTTCAGCATCCTTTAATATCATTACTTGAATCGTTTCTTTGGAAATTTCTATAGCCTCTTTGGCTCCCCTTGCCTCTAAACTATCCTCTACCTCCCACATGATTCTGATGTTGACGTTGGTCTTGGTTATTGTACCTTTTTCCATTTCTAAAGCCTCTATCTCTCCCTCTTCCTTTGCCAAAGTAGAATACCTACTCACAATTAGGTTTTCCTTGAGATTTCGAGTCCTTACCAAGATTCTTTTCTTCAATAATCAACATGGACACTAGATTAGAGAAATTCATAATATTTTCCTTGGTTTGAATAGATGTTCTGAACTATTTACATGGAGCTCCTAAACCACTAAGGCACACTTCCACCTTATCATAGTCATTACATTTATGCCAATAGATGCAAGTGACTTAGATATGCTTTTGATATTCAAGGTGTAGTCACTTACCAACATGCCCTTTTTCTCTACATTATGCAGCTTTTTCTTGAGTTGCAATTTCCGTTGTCATAGAGTTCATGAAAGGAAAGGTAAATGAGTTAGAAAGTAAAAATTCGTAAGATCTATAAGCACTCTAATTATGGTGAAAAGATTTGAATCTATTGCTTACAAACTTAGTCTTGAATCAAATGACTTCTCTTCATCACTTTAAGATATCTTTTAATTGTTTTAACTCTCTTGAATGAGCATCCGTTGGATTCTAATACTTTTCATGCCTACTTTCTTTTGATTAAAAGATGACCTTGCTAGCTTTATCTAGATTGAATTTCTTTGAAGTGCTTCAAGCTAACTTATATTAACACTCTCAAGACCTCAAATGCTCCAATTACATACAATTTGAACTCCAAGTTTCTATGCAAGAGAAATTGTAGAGGATCAAATACTCTATTGATCTCGTTTTAGTTTTTTGCTATGGCGAAGGGAAATGGTTGATGTCAAGTTTATTTATGGAATAAATCACCAGAAATAGGCAAAAGAAAACACATTAAGAAACAAAGCTTAAGTGTGACTCCATTCAAGGTGCATTTCAGATCTCTTTTCGGATCTTAGAAGTAGTTTTGCATCTACACGCAATCTATGTTCAAACCTATAAGAAAATCATTAAAGTTTACATGCTTTTAAGATTCCAACTTGGTTTCTCTTTTGATAAAATGAACACTCTTCGATTGATTTGAGCAGCACGCACTATGTACAACGATTCCACTTAGACAATCCAGTTCCACTTATCCTATATTTAGTGCATTTTTGAAGGAAACAAGAGTGACTCTAATTTGTAATCTTAAGTTTAAAGTAAACTTTCAGATGCAGATGCGCAACATTTCTAAGCCACTTCTTCTATCAAAATAAGATTAAAAAAAGTATTGAATGCTTACTACACTCAATATATGAGCTCAGATCACCACAAAATGATATTTTTAGTGCATTCCATGTAGTCCATGTAATCTTCAATACATAATCATCATCGCTTTATAAGAATTCACCAAGCCTGTTTTAGATTCCACGAGCTCCTCTTCTTGTATAGCCTAAGTCGTTTGCACCACCTTGAGGAGCTGCCCAAACTTTGGTTTTCTTCACATAGTTTTAATCATCAACTTGAATCTACTCAATTTTGTACCATCAAGAGCTTCAGTCAACATGTCTGCACATTGCATATCTACAGAGACATAGGATAGTTGAATATCCTTGCTCATCAGCTTCTCCCTTACATAACGGTAGTGGACTTCAATATGCTTGGTTCTAGCATGGTATACCAGATTAGCTGCAAGATGTAGTGAGCTTGTGTTGTCACCAAAAATATGAGGTGTTTAAGAATGAAGTCCTAGATCTGTATATAAAGATTCTAACCTAATGATTTCTTGTGTTGCATTAGCCAAACCTCTATACTTGGCTTCAGTAGAAGATAATGCCACTGTTGGTTTCCCCTTGGATGAACAAGAAATGATTTTTTAACCTATAAATGATACATACAAGGATGTACTTCTTCTATCATCTCTAGATCATGCCCAATCTACATCTGAGTAGGCCTTTAGCTCAATATCTGAAGTAAATAAATAAAAAAACCTTCATTCATGGTCCCCTTTAGGTACTTGAGGACTCTCTTGGCCGCTTCCACATGTGGTCTTTTCGGCTTATGCATAACTTGACTCAATATGCTAACACTATAGCATATATCCACCCTTGTGAGTGTTGCATAGTTCAAACTTCCCACCACGCTTTGATAGCTTGTGATGTCTTCGATTGGCTCTCCTTCATACGCACTAAGCTTATGGTTTTGCTCCATAGGTGTACTTGCAAACTTGGTGTTTTCCATCTTGAACTTGATGAGCATGTGATGCACGTACTTCCTTTGTGTGATGTATATATCTGAACTTGTGTAGATTAACTCCAATCCAAGAAAATAAGTGAGTGGTCCAAGATCACTTATTTTGAACTCCTCCTTCATTTGATTCTTTACCTGTTTGATTCCTTCAAGATCATTCCCTATGATAATAATATCATCAACATACACACATAGATAGATCACTTTAGATCCATTCCTATTCATGAACAAAGAGGTATCCACCTTGCTAGCTTTGAATCCTTCGTCCTGCAAATAAGTCACCAATCTGAAATTCCAAGATTGTGGAGCTTCCTTCAATCCATACAAGGCTTTCTTTAATTTGCATACATACTTAGGATGATGTGCACCTCATATCCAGGAGGTTGTGCCATATACACTTCCTCAGAAATCCATCCATTTAAGAAAGCACTCTTTACATCAAGTTGATAGAGCTTCCAATTTCTAGATCATGCAGCAAGACTAATGAGAACAGCAATTGTAGGCATTTTTGCAACAGGAGAGAAAGTGTCCTCATAATCAATACCATGGCTTTGAGCAAACCCTTTAGCAACTAACTTGCTCTATGTCTATGCATACTTCCATATGGATTCCTCTTGATTTTGTATATCCATCAAGATCGAATTACCTTCATAGATGGCTTATTAGGTACAAGCTCCCAAGTGTCATTCTCCTTCAAGGCTTGCATTTCTTCATCCATTGCATCTCTCCAAGCTTTCTTTCTTTGTGATTCTTCAAACGTGGTAGGTTCTTCATTGGTTCAATCCTTTGCAATGTAGATTGAGTGCTTGGTGACCAAATAAGTATAATGACCATACCTCTTTGGTTTCTTCTTCTTCCTTGAAGACCTTCTAAGTGGTTGATGTGAGCTTTTAGGTCCATAGTAGCATCTTGCATCTTTGCTTTACCTGTGTTCTTCCATAGCTTTCATCTTTCCAAGTCTTCTAGTCAATCTCCGAATCCCTTTCTTCAATTTGGTTTGGCTCCTTTGGTTGAAGTGATGGAAAATCTTCATCCAAGTCATGACGCATCTTCACTTTCCTATCATCATCAAACTATGATTTCTTCTCATAAAAAATTACATCTCTACTCACAGAAAATCCTTTATTAGTTGGATTGTAAAATCTATATCCTTTTTCATTTTGGTCGTAACCAATAAATATGCACTTCTCTACCTTGGGATCCAATTTCCCTCTTACTTGAGAAGGATTGTGAGCATAGGCCAAGCATCCAAAGATTTTACAATGCTCTAGACAAAGTGTCCTCAGAGAGGCGAGCCTCACCATGAACGATGGGGCCGATGCTACACACCATTCCCTTGACTAGGTCTTTATGACAACCACACTACACTAGTAGTACACCTCGACTATCCCGCCCATCCGTTGTCGTAGAGATTCTCATCTCTATGGTTGCCTTTATATGCTATAAATCGACACACTTTCTTGATCATCCATTGATGACTCAACATATACGAGAAAGGCTTTTTGATAGAATAAGTTTTGAAGGGTTCAATTGGATAATGAAAAATTCATTCGAGAAATGGGTGAAAAATTGACGAGTGACACAGGCCTGATAGAAGCTCATTTCTCATTTCGATATATATTTGCGAATTATCAAAAGAAGGGGTCATTCGTTGTCATAATCAGCATCACTTGAAAAAGAAAGGAGAGAGATTATGTATGGCATGTGCAAAAGAACATCAAACGATGGAGGTAATTTCTATTCTTCGTCAGGGAGAGAGAGAGTCGTGCATGCAAAAAGGACAGATCGGCTGGAGGAACGAAAACTACTAACATTGGGAGAGGGATGCCATAAAAAGGGGGAGAAAAGGATTCGTCTTGTCCGCATGATAGGAACTGCAGACGATTGCAAGAGGAGGGCAGCTACGAGGCATTGAGGTCCGTTGGCCCAGGCGAGAACCCAAGAATGTTTTTGAAACAATGAATGTTGTGGCTGCTAGCTCTCGCCCTCAAGGATAGAAGGAGAAAGAAGATATCGTTCTGACAATGATGGAGCGCAGCAGAAAAGAGCATGGAATCTGGAAGAGGTGCATACGAAGAGCTGAAGAATGTACATTGGCAACCGAGGAGATGTGAATAGAGTCTCACACAGTATTTCAATTGCTAAGAATTGGTACAATCACAGAAACTGTTCATCTTTGGGACATAGTAGCTATGACGGGGATCTTTTATGAGCAGGAGAAGTGCTCCACTGCGCAAAACCATGCACAGAATCGAACTGCAGTGCATGCGACTTAAGATCATCATGTCTGCTGATTTTCACTCAAAAATGCGGCAAACTGTTCTCCGTCGTGCTCGTTTATTTCGAAGTGGAAATTGGAATCCCTGCAATTCAGAAATTCTCTTTTGGTGCTCTAAACTTAATTCAAGTCCTATCACTTCTCCCATGCAGAATTCAGATTTTTGTTCTAATATGTGCGCTGTATGGATCAACGAAAGCTGTTGTATTTAACATTACGAGCAGCACGACTCATATCACTGATGTCTTTGAAAGTTGGATGTATGGTGAAAGGAGGATTAAACGTGATAGATAATACTAAAGATGTTACTTCCACTGTGTATATTCCAATAATATGGTGAACACGGAGAATGAAGCATCATCAGACATGTAAGATTTTGCTCCTCATCAGGAGGACGACATTCCAGATTTTCCTTGGTTTATAAAGATTACTGTGGAAGACGTAGAGAACTAGCTCATACTCAAGACGATAGATCTGCTTAATCAACAGGCAATGGAGCGATTGAGCACAGATGAGGTTATGGTGCTCAATGAAGGCTAAGCTAGATATTCTGCCAGGTTCGAAAAGTGATTAATGTTCCTTAGAGTTCATAGTTTAAGTTCATAATGCGCTACTGCTATAATAGCTCACTGAAATGATTGAGTTCACTGGGTAGATTCTTAACTTCTGCTTTGATCTTAGTTTTCATGGTTACGAAAATATGTTCGGCTAGGAAATGGATACTGAATCGTTACCTCCCAGAAGGAAAGAAATCCTATGTTTCAGCGCCATATTTTGTTGAAATTACTTTATGTATAAAGATCTGAATAAATTTATGTTAATATTCAATCTTTGTATGGTTTTCAAGCAGCACAGAGATGTTTTGACTGAAAATCGTCAACACGGAAAAATGTGAAGTTTGATGTTAGCTTTAGGTAATGCATGCTTTCAGCTTTTATCCTCTCCACTACTCTTTATTCATCATTTGGATCATCAAACCATACCTGATAGCATTATACACAGTAGATGCATTCATTTACTATTAAAGAAATGTTTTTCTTTTGGTTATTTCCCTTGTTCAAAAGCGTGAGTAACTTCAAGACCAAAGCTTTATGATGAATGAGAGTGTGATGTTGCTGCTTGACGACTGTTCTAGTATTTACATGATATCGCTGAAATATTTCGGTTGGCCACATTATAAGTTAAGAAGGCTAGATCACGCACAAGTGAAGACAATCAAAAACATTCGGAGAATATGAAATGAGGTTTTGTTATTTCTAACCTTGACTTGAATTTCTATATGGTTGTCATACGATGAATGGTTCTTGATGAGGCAATAAGTTCTTTTTTCCACTTATGAGTTAATCTCTTTTTCATCTCCTATTGTTTTTTTTTTAAGTCAACGCACCTAAGATTTCCGACAATATGAAAGTTTATGCCTAAAAAGTGAATGATGATTGATGTTCTTTGCAATAATAAGAATTATTTTAACTAAAACTTCTTTGAATTTCCATTACATGCACTCGACATTGATGATTAAGAAACTTGTACTGATTTGGTTCTAAAACATTAAGATATGATTTCCAACAGAACTAGTGATTATTTGTTTGAATCCTCATTGTACTTGAGTTTGCTCTAAGCACCCCGCGTGCGCCGTGATTTCTGGCGGTCACCGTGATCCACCGACCGTCACTTCCGCGCCGACACCGTGCATCAGCCGCCATCTAGTGGCAGGTTGTTCACACTTCGCTCTATGAAATGCAGTAGGGGCATGATAGCTTAAGGGAGGAGAATGACTCATTGACAAGGGCACTTTTTGAGCTTTGAGAGCATGCATCCTTAGGTATCTGTGATAACCCTGCCTTTCATCTAGTTCAACACGAGCGCGACCATCTGTGTCGCTCCCTATCTAGGTTCGGAGTTCTCTAGGAGGAGGTTTCGATCATTTTGCTGTTTTCCATAGAGCACCCCCCACAGCCCACCCGTGAGGCTCCTCTAGATGCATCTTCATGACCCCCTGCTTCCCGTCCACCACCACAGCTCTAGTCCTCCTCAAATCACCTTATGCATATGACATTAGATGTTTTTTTTGGTATTGAGAATTTTTTATATTTTGGACATGATCACTGAGTGGAGTACTTTTAGGTTTCATGGTAGTATTTTGTTTTCAGCATCTATTGTTGCTCCAGCTACATTACTATGTGATTTCTACGCTTTGTATGACATATTATGATTTGTTAACAAATTTCTTCTAGTATATATTTGTGCTTCTTTCTTTCTGTATCTGAGTCATTCTTTTATTCTGGGGTAAATCCCCTTTCCCTTTTCTTTCTTTCCTCCCTCTCCTTGCAGCTCCCCTCCCCCTCTGCTCCCCTTTTCTAAAAACCAATTACCCCTGTCCCTTTGCCACGATATATAGTCCCCTTTTCGTACACCCAAACTATCTAAGCTCCCAAGCTGCCTCATCCACAGAGCATCTTCACTCTCCCGTTTCCACTTCTTCTCTGTTCTGGTTATTACTGGACCTTCAATTATGCTAGATTCTTCTTGTTCAGTACTTGAATCTCTTTTCTCTCTAGGACGCAGAGCCCATTAGGTGGTGGGCAATTGTTGAGCCCATCAAAGTCTTATTGGTCAGAGCCAACACGATCAAAGTCAAAGTGGTCAAAGTCAACATGTTCAATGTCAAAGCCAAGATGGTCAAGATCCAACTGTTCAAAGTTAAGTTATCGAAACACACGGGTGGTGCACAATCAATTTGTTCACAAAGGTTATGTTTTGTAGAAAGTTGGATGGAGGTTGTAGATTGTCTTTTTATAATTTCTCTAAGGGTCAAAGTGTTTTTAAAGTGTTTGGAAGGTTCAGCTCAACCCTCCCTTAGGTACACATTTGAAGAATTGAAGGGAAAAAGGTGAAGTCATGTGAAGAGGAAGCGTTAGAAAAGTGAAAGTATGACCTCCCAATTAAAATTTTTGTTTTAGTCTAAAGTCATTACAGGACAAAACAGGGATTTGTTGGCTGCCCACATTGGAGAAAATCTTGGGACATCAAAGTGAGAACCAACATACGCTATCAATTAGGAGTGTACGTGAACCGATACTCAACTCAATGCATACATTACTCTTGGTTAGACTAAGCAAGGTGAGCATAGTCTACACTAGGAGAGAGAAGAGCAAGAGACATACAGTGGGTGTGCGACACAGAGAAACAAGTTCAAAGTGTGCAAGAAGTGTGACTTAGGTGTGTGTGAGGAGTGCTAAGCAATGCAATCAAAGGTCACAAGGTCCCATTTAAGCTGTGTGTGTGTGTCAACAGAAGGTGTCCATCCCTCTCCCTATTGGATGCTTGAGTGCAAGGTGTGCACAAGTGCAAGCTCTTGGAGATGGTGGAGGTATGGTGTAGAGAACGTCGGTGGCAGAAAGAAGCTTGGGTATTTTGTAACTTTGTTGATTGTGTACTCTTTGGGATTTCGCACAGAGAGTATTTGGATTGTCTTGTACATCATTATTGTACTTCTCTCTTTATAATCAATCTACAGAAATTTTAGGTCGTTGTATCCTTCCTGTTACCCTTCTTTCCTTCTCCAACTCAAGTCTCTTTTTGCACAAGAATCCTCCAACACACTATATAGTGAGAAATAATTCTAACAACTCACGGGGGTCATCGCGACATTTCAGGAGCAATATGATGTGCAAACATAGTCGACTTCATCAGTTCATATCTCCAGATTGGCTGAACCAAAACTAATGAACCGTGATAGATATATAGTAGAAAATTCACTCTAACTATACCAAGGTAAAGTGTAGCAAATGATCAAGGACACATAGAGAAAATGTTTCTTACAAGATCACAAAATAATGGAAATGCAACAAAGAACACTAGACATACCTCATCGTGAAGAAATATATCAATTAGTATATGATAATGCACATATGATACAGGGGAATTGTAGTGGACAACTCATACATGAGTTGAGATCACTGTATGCACAATGATGTAGCTTCAATCTTCTCAGAAATGGTACACGTGCCTCGCGACTAGATCTATTTATACTCACTTCTTGAGTTTGAATTTTGAATTTCACTCACCTAAAAGTGTTCCTACACTTAAGGGCTGATTAGAATTATTCTTCCTACCACATGAGTCGTGGGTTTATCTCCCTATCTTAAGGAGATTCTATTGTCTCTTCAATTTTACTATTTATCCATGGTGAATACAACTAAATGTATAAGTATGTGTTCATATGTGATCCTCTATATGAGGTATATAAAGCAAGGTGTAGTCCAGAGATAATAGCCAAGCACTTAGGCTTGCTATTTGCAGAAACAAATTGGTCATCAGAGATCCATATGTTTTGATGGTTGATCTTTGGTATTGATCATGTATCTATTGGAATGAATTGAACGATCGGTAATTTGAAGTTTCATCTCATAAAGAAACTTAGGAGGTTTGTCTTGAATATTGGAAATCTCATAAAGAAACTTAAGAGGTTTGTCTTGAATATTGGAAATGCATGATCTTGTTTGGGATGAGAGAAAGGTTTCAAAAAGTTTTGGGGAGTCTAAATCTTGGCATATGTAAAACAAATGAATGGGCTATGGTAAATCTATGAGCAATGTATAGATCGAATATGTTAACATAGTAAAATTTTCATGAACATATTACAATTCTTATTTCGTTGTATGTGTAGTTTGGTGAGTTTGTAATTTAACAGTATTCTAAATCTATCAAGTAAGAACTTGAAATATAAAAGATCATCATGTCACGAAATACAAAATGATTAACAAGTTACTATCAGGCACAAAAAATAAAGTAAACATCTTAATGACAATAAACATGCAAGAAAATAATACCAGGACACTATATATAAAGGTGTCTGTTAGAAATCCAATGTCTTCTTTCATAAGCCTTTAGAGCACTGACAAACGAACTCTACCTTGCGTTTTTTTCGTATTTTTCTATCTCACTCAATTGTATGTTGCATACCATTCTAAGTCGCCATGATACTTTAATTACACAACATGACCATTAAATATATCTTTTATAAAATGAACTAGTAAAGAAAAGAAAATAATCAAAAGAAAATCAAATGAGAAACGCTCTTAGGCTACGAATGAGAGCTCCACCCCCTACCTTGAGGCATGTGTAGGCCCTTCCGCTATAAAGTGCATGGATATTACCTCGGTGTGCCATCGAGTTGCTTAACATACATATCAACCTTTGGGCCCATTTTAACTAGTGTTCTTGTTTTCCCTTAGAGCCATCTCTTTCCTACCTCTACCTTAGCGGGATTTTAAGGCTTCATATTTTGGAAGTGCTAGGCATTTAGCATCTACTTTGTTGGATATGGAAATACATGGTGCTATACACATCTTCACTAGTACCTTTTGATTAATTAAAGCTTAATAAGAAGAGTACATGTCCATGATCAAACTTCTTTTAAGGAAACAAGAAACTCTTCCTTGATAATTCTTGGATGAAGGACATATTCATGTTGGTTTGATATATGCGAGTCATATGAGCCGCCAATAGTTTACGATAATGAGGTTTCTTATTATGAAATTTTAGAGGTAATATTTATGTAAAACACCAAAGTGTTTAGTGGTTCAAATTCATGCAAAATCAAAAATCAATTGGTTGACCTTGAGTTGTCCCAAGATCTTCTTGTTGAATTTAAATATAAGTTAATATTCTTTGACACAAATGTTATAAATTATGGAATATGTTGAACAATGCATTGTTGGAGTGTAACATGGAATATGTTGAACAATGCATTGTTGGATAGTAACATGGAATATGTTGAACAATGCATTGTTGGAGTGTTAAATTATTAATGAACAATGCATTGTTAGAGTGTTAAATTAATAATGTATTAATGTGTTTTTGATGTTTTTGCTAAAAAGTGAAAGATGATCGATGTTCTTTGCAATAATAAGAATTATTTTAACTAAAATTTCTTTGAATTTCCATTACATGCACTCGACATTGATGATTAAGAAACTTGTACTGATTTGGTTCTAAAACATTAAGATATGATTTCCAACATAACTATTGATTATTTGTTTGAATCCTCATTATACTTGAGTTTGCTCTAAGCACCCCGCGTGCGCCGTGATTTCTGGCGGTCGCCCTGATCCATCGACCGTTGCTTTCGCGTCGACAACTTGGTGAACCCGACGTGAAGCACCACGGCACGGCAATCTCAGGTAATCTCAAAAACAAAAATATAAATTACGAACGGGAGTTTAGTAAGTGTTCTCCCTCAAAATTAAAAACACACACGAACGGGAGTTTAGTAAGTGTTCTCCCTCAAAATTAAAAACACACACGAACGGGAGTTTAGCAAGTGTTCTCCCTCAAAATTAAAAACACACACGAACGGGAGTTTAGTAAGTGTTCTCCCTCAAAATTAACAACACACACGAACGGGAGTTTTTGTAGTGTTCTCCCTCAAAATTAAAAACACACACGAATGGGAGTTTTTGTAATGTTCTCCCTCAAAATTAAAAACACACACGAACGGGATTTTAGTAAGTGTTCTCCCTCAAAATTAAAAACACACATGAACGGGAGTTTTATCTCTTCCTCATCAAAAGATAATTATGAATGGGAGTTAACCTACTTCCTCATCAAAAAGGTATTTATATGGATTTGTTTTACTTTATTTCTTAATAAAAAAAAGAAAAATTATGAATTTCATTAATGATGCAAATATTGCTTTTCTAATCAATATTTTGAGTGGTTTAATGCAGGTCAAGCAAGAAAAGACGATTTGATGAAAGCTACAAAATTTGACTTAATATTACTTTGGTTTTTACAGATAGGTTATCCAGAAGTATTATCTTGAGATTATATATTTGATTTAAATTGGTTAATAGTTATGTTTTTCATGAGTTTTTTCAAGATGAATTATTTTTAGGTTGAGGATGAAGAATGGGAGTTTATAGACAACCAAGATTTTCTTCAAGAGTAGAATATGAATAACCTTATACTTCCATTTTTGCACCATTTTTTGTTTAAGCTTGCATTTAAAGTATGCATCAAATTATGTACAAACACATGTTGAGTTTTCCCTTAGGTGCACGTTCATTTGCACCAATCTATATTGTAACATGTATGATGAAATCTGTGAGCAAATTCTAATTATAGGAGATAGAAAACCTCTTCATCAAAAGCTCTTATCCCTTATGCACCATAATTTTGAAAATGCACATAAAGTATGCATGTGTTAGGGTCACACTACATGACCATGCATCTAGGCATGATGTGATCTATACCCATGCACATATGAGAGACTCTAAGGATGAATGTATAATCACATTGCTATGTATGTGAGTGAGTGCACAAGCCTCACCATCCGAAACCTTTTACCTTGCTCATTGCACCATTAATTTTATCTATGCATTTTAGAGTATGCATTCCATAGGGCCCATTACATGGCCGTGCATAAGGCACTTTACTTTTTTTTCCCATGCACTTGATGATTTTGTAACAAAATGATATATAAATACAGTTTATGATATGAAGAAAGCAGGTTATTCTCAGGTTGGTGCATCCAGGGGAACACACAAGTTTGGAGGGGGTGAGTGTCGTAGAGATTCTCATCTCTACAGTTGCCTTTATATGCTATAAATCGACACACTTTCTTGATCATCCATTGATGACTCGACATATACGAGAAAGGCTTTTTGATAGAATAAGTTTTGAAGGGTTCAATTGGATAATGAAGAATTCATTCGAGAAATGGGTGAAAACTTGACGAGTGACACAGGCCTGATAGAAGCTCATTTCTCATTTCGATATATATTTGCGAATTATCAAAAGAAGGGGTCGTTCGTTGTCATAATCAACATCACTTGAAAAAGAAAGGAGAGAGATTATGCATGGCATGTGCAAAAGAACATCAAACGGTGGAGGTAATTTCTATTCTTCGTCAGGGAGAGAGAGAGTCGTGCATGCAAAAAGGACAGATCGACTGGAGGAACGAAAACTACTAACATTGGGAGACAGATCGACTGGAGGAACGAAAACTACTAACATTGGGAGAGGGATGCCATAAAAAGGGGGAGAAAAGGATTCGTCTTGTCCGCATGATAGGAACTGCAGACGATTGGGAGAGGAGGGCAGCTACGAGGCATTGAGGTCCGTTGGCCCAGGCGACAACCCAAGAATGTTTTTGAAACAATGAATGTTGTGGCTGCTAGCTCTCGCCCTCAAGGATAGAAGGAGAAAGAAGATATCGTTCTAACAATGATGGAGCGCAGCAGAAAAGAGCATGGAATCTGGAAGAGGTGCATACAAAGAGCTGAAGAATGTACATTGGCAACCGAGGAGATGTGAATAGAGTCTCACACAGTATTTCAATTGCTAAGAATTGGTACAATCACAGAAACTGTTCCATCTTCGGGACATAGTAGCTATGACGGGGATCTTTTATGAGCAGGAGAAGTGCTCCACTGCGCAAAACCATGCATAGAATCTAACTGCAGTGCATGCGACTTAAGATCATTATGTCTGGTGATGTTCACTCAAAAATGCGGCGAACTGTTCTCCTCCGTGCTCGTTTATTTCGAAGTGGAAATTGGAATCCCTGCAATTCAGAAATTCGCTTTTGGTGCTCTAAACTTAATTCAAGTCCTATCACTTCTCCCATGCAGAATTCAGATTTTTGTTCTAATACGTGCGTTGTATGGATCAGCGAAAGCTGTTGTATTTAACATTACGAGCAGCACGACTCATATCACTGATGTCTTTGAAAGTTGGATGTATTGTGAAAGGAGGATTAAACGCGATAGATAATACTAAATATGTTACTTCCACTGTGTATATTCCAATCATATGGTGAAGAGGGAGAATGAAGCATCATCAGACATGTAAGATTCTGCTCCTCATTAGGAGGACGACATTCCAGATTTTCCTTGGTTTATAAAGATTACTGTGGAAGACGTAGAGAACTAGCTCATACTCGAGACGATAGATCTGCTTAATCAACAGGCAATGGAGCGATTGAGCACAGATGAGGTTATGGTGCTCAATGAAGGCTAAGCTAGATATTCTGCCAGGTTCGAAAAGTGATTGATGTTCCTTAGAGTTCACAGTTTAAGTTCATAATGCGCTACTGTTATAATAGCTCACTGAAATGATTGAGTTCACTGGGTAGATTCTTAACTTCTGCTTTGATCTTAGTTTTAATGGTTACGAAAATATGTTCGGCTAGGAAATGGATACTGAATCGTTACCTCCCAGAAGGAAAGAAATCCTATGTTTCAGCGCCAGATTTTGTTGAAATTACTTTATGTATAAAGGTCTGAATAAATTTATGTTAATAGTCAATCTTTGTAAGGTTTTCAAGCAGCACAGAGATGTTTTGACTGAAAATCGTCAACACGGAAAAATTAGAAGTTTGATGTTAGCTTTAGGTAATGCATGCTTTCAGCTTTTATCCTCTGCACTACTCTTTATTCCTCATTTGGATCATCAAACCATACCTGATAGCATTATACACAGTAGATGCATTCATTTACTATTAAAGAAATGTTTTTCTTTTGGTTATTTCCCTTGTTCAAAAGCGTGAGTAACTTTCAAGACCAAAGCTTTATGATGAATGAGAGTGTGATGTTGCTGCTTGACGACTATTCTGGTATTTACATGATATCGCTGAAATATTTCGGTTGACCACATTATAAGTTAAGAAGGCTAGATCACGCACAAGTGAAGACAATCAAAAACATTCGGAGAATATGAAATGAGGTTTTGTTATTTCTAACCTTGACTTGAATTTCTATATGGTTGTCATACGATGAATGGTTCTTGATGAGGCAATAAGTTCTTTATTCCACTTATGAGTTAATCTCGTTTTCATCTCCTATTGTTTTTTTTTTTAAGTCAACGCACCTAAGATTGCCGACAATATGAAAGTTTATGCCTAAAAAGTGAACGATGATTTATGTTCTTTGCAATAATAAGAATTATTTTAACTAAAATTTCTTTGAATTTCCATTACATGCACTCGACATTGATGATTAAGAAACTTGTACTTATTTGGTTCTAAAACATTAAGATATGATTTCCAACAGAACTATTGACTATTTGTTTGAATCCTCATTGTACTTGAGTTTGCTCTAAGCACCCCGCGTGCGCCGTGATTTCTGGCGGTCGCCCTGATCCACCGACCATCACTTCCATGCCGACACCGTGCATCAGCCGCCATCTAGTGGCAGGCTGTTCACACTTCGCTCTATGAAATGCAGTAGGGGCATGATTGCTTAAGGGAGGAGAATGACTCATTGACAAGGGCACTTTTTGAGCTTTGAGAGCATGCATCCTTAGGTATCTGTGATAACCCTCCCTTTCATCTAGTTCAACACGAGCGCGACCATCTGTGTCGCTCCCTATCTAGGTTCGGAGTTCTCTAGGAGGAGGTTTCGATCATTTTGCTGTTTTCCATAGAGCACCCCCCATAGCCCACCCGTGAGGCTCCTCTAGATGCATCTTCATGACCCCCTACTTCCTGTCCACCACCACAGCTCTAGTCCTCCTCAAATCACCTTATGCATACGACATTAGATGTTTTTTTTGGTATTGAGAATTTTTTATATTTTGGACATGATCACTCAGTGGAGTACTTTTAGGTTTCATGGTAGTATTTTGTTTTCAGCATCTATTGTTGCTCCAACTACATTACTATGTGATTTCTACGCTTTGTATGACATATTATGATTTGTTAACAAATTTCTTCTAGTATATATTTGTGCTTCTTTCTTTCTGTATCTGAGTCATTCTTTTATTCTAAGGTAAATCCCCTTTCCCTTTTCTTTCTTTCCTCCTTCTCCTTGCAGCTCCCCTCCCCCTCTGCTCCCCTTTTCTAAAAACCAATTACCCCTGTCCCTTTCCCACGATATATAGTCTCCTTTTCGTACACCCAAACTATCCAAGCTCCCAAGCTGCCTCATCCACAGAGCATCTTCACTCTCCCGTTTCCACTTCTTCTCTGTTCTGGTTATTACTGGACCTTCAATTATGCTCGATTCTTCTTGTTCAGTACTTGAATCTCTTTTCTCTCTAGGACGCAGAGCCCATTAGGTGGTGGGCAATTGTTGAGCCCATCAAAGTCTTATTGGTCAGAGTCAACACGATCAAAGTCAAAGTGGTCAAAGTCAACATGTTCAATGTCAAAGCCAAGATGGTCAAGATCCAAGTGTTCAAAGTTAAGTTATCGAAACACACGGGTGGTGCACAATCAATTTGTTCACAAAGGTTATGTTTTGTAGAAAGTTGGATGGAGGTTGTAGATTGTCTTTTTATAATTTCTCTAAGGGTCAAAGTGTTTTTAAAGTGTTTGGAAGGTTCAGCTCAACCCTCCCTTAGGTACACATTTGAAGAATTGAAGGGAAAAAGGTGAAGTCATGTGAAGAGGAAGCGTTAGAAAAGTGAAAGTATGACCTCCCAATTAAAATTTTTGTTTTAGTCTAAAGTCATTACAGGACAAAACAGGGATTTGTTGGCTGCCCACATTGGAGAAAATCTTGGGACATCAAAGTGAGAACCAACATACGCTATCAATTAGGAGTGTAGAATACTCAACTCAACGCATACATTATTCTTGGTTAGACTAAGCAAGGTGAGCATAGTCTACACTAGGAGAGAGAAGAGCAAGAGACATACAGTGGGTGTGCGACACAGAGAAGCAAGTTCAAAGTGTGCAAGAAGTGTGACTTAGGTGTGTGTGAGGAGTGCTAAGCAATGCAATCAAAGGTCACAAGGTCCCATTTAAGCTGTGTGTGTGTGTCAACAGAAGGTGTCCATCCCTCTCCCTATTGGATGCTTGAGTGCAAGGTGTGCACAAGTGCAAGCTCTTGGAGATGGTGGAGGTATGGTGTAGAGAACGTCAGTGGCAAAAAGAAGCTTGGGTATTTTGTAACTTTGTTGATTGTGTACTCTTTGGGATTTCGCACAGAGAGTATTTGGATTGTGTTGTACATCATTATTGTACTTCTCTCTTTATAATCAATCTACAGATATTTTCGGTCATTGTATCCTTCCTCTTACCCTTCTTTCCTTCTGCAACTCAAGTCTCTTTCTGCACAAGAATCCCCCAACACACTATATAGTGAGAAATAATTCTAACAACTCACGGGGGTCATCGCGACATTTCAGGAGCAATATGATGTGCAAACATAGTCGACTTCATCAGTTCATATCTCCAGATTGGCTGAACCAAAACTAATGAACCGTGATAGATATATAGTAGAAAATTCACTCTAACTATACCAAGGTAAAGTGTAGCAAATGATTAAGGACACATAGAGAAAATGTTTCTTACAAGATCACAAAATAATGAAAATGCAACAAAGAACACTAGACATACCTCATCGTGAAGAAATATATCAATTAGTATATGATAATGCACATATGATACAGGGGAATTGTAGTGGACAACTCATACATGAGTTGAGATCACTGTATGCACAATGATGTAGCTTCAATCTTCTCAGAAATGATACACGTGCCTCGCGACTAGATCTATTTATACTCACTTCTTGAGTTTGAATTTTGAATTTCACTCACCTAAAAGTGTTCCTACACTTAAGGGCTGATTAGAATTATTCTTCCTACCACATGAGTCGTGGGTTTATCTCCCTATCTTAAGGAGATTCTATTGTCTCTTCAACTTTACTATTTATCCATGGTGAATACAACTAAATGTATAAGTATGTGTTCATATGTGATCCTCTATATGAGGTATATAAAGCAAGGTGTAGTCCAGAGATAATAGCCAAGCACTTAGGCTTGCTATTTGCAGAAACAAATTGGTCATCAGAGATCCATATGTTTTGATGGTTGATCTTTGGTATTGATCATGTATCTGTTGGAATGAATTGAACGATCGGTAATTTGAAGTTTCATCTCATAAAGAAACTTAGGAGGTTTGTCTTGAATATTGGACATCTCATAAACAAACTTAGGAGGTTTGTCTTGAATATTGGAAATGCATGATCTTGTTTGGGATGAGTGAAAGGTTTCAAAAAGTTTTGGGGAGTCTAAATCTTGGCATATGTAAAACAAATGAATGAGCTATGGTAAATCTATGAGCAATGTATAGATCGAATATGTTAACATAGTAAAATTTTCATGAACATATTACAATTCTTATTTCGTTGTATGTGTAGTTTGGTGAGTTTGTAATTTAACAGTATTCTAAATCTATCAAGTAAGAACTTGAAATATAAAAGATCATCATGTCACGAAATACAAAATGATTAACGAGTTACTATCAGGCACAAAAAATAAAGTAAACACCTTAATGACAATAAACATGCAAGAAAATAATACCAGGACACTATATATAAAGGTGTCTGTTAGAAATCCAATGTCTTCTTTCATAAGCCTTTAGAGCACTGACAAATGAACTCTACCTTGCGTTTTTTTCGTATTTTTCTATCTCACTCAATTGTATGTTGCATACCATTCTAAGTCGCCATGATACTTTAATTACACAACATGACCATTAAATATATCTTTTATAAAATGAACTAGTAAAGAAAAGAAAATAATCAAAAGAAAATCAAATGAGAAACGCTCTTAGGCTACGAATGAGAGCTCCACCCCCTACCTTGAGGCATGTGTAGGCCCTTCCGCTATAAAGTGCATGGATATTACCTCGGTGTGACATCGAGTTGCTTAACATACATATCAACCTTTGGGCCCATTTTAACTAGTGTTCTTGTTTTCCCTTAGAGCCATCTCTTTCCTACCTCTACCTTAGCGGGATTTTAAGGCTTCATATTTTGGAAGTGCTAGGCATTTAGCATCTACTTTGTTGGATATGGAAATACATGGTGCTATACACATCTTCACTAGTACCTTTTGATTAATTAAAGCTTAATAAGAAGAGTACATGTCCATGATCAAAATTCTTTTAAGGAAACAAGAAACTCATCCTTGATAATTCTTGGATGAAGGACATATTCATGTTGGTTTGATATATGCGAGTCATATGAGCCGCCAATAGTTTACGATAATGAGGTTTCTTATTATGAAATTTTAGAGGTAATATTTATGTAAAACACCAAAGTGTTTAGTGGTTCAAATTCATGCAAAATCAAAAATCAATTGGTTGACCTTGTGTTGTCCCAAGATCTTCTTGTTGAATTTAAATATAAGTTAATATTCTTTGACACAAATGTTATAAATTATGGAATATGTTGAACAATGCATTGTTGGAGTGTAACATGGAATATGTTGAACAATGCATTGTTGGATAGTAACATGGAATATGTTGAACAATGCATTGTTGGAGTGTTAAATTATTAATGAACAATGCATTGTTAGAGTGTTAAATTAATAATGTATTAATGTGTTTTTAATGTTTTTGCTAAAAAGTGAAAGATGATCGATGTTCTTTGCAATAATAAGAATTATTTTAACTAAAATTTCTTTGAATTTCCATTACATGCACTCGACATTGATGATTAAGAAACTTGTACTGATTTGGTTCTAAAACATTAAGATATGATTTCCAACATAACTATTGATTATTTGTTTGAATCCTCATTGTACTTGAGTTTGCTCTAAGCACCCCGCGTGCGCCGTGATTTCTGGCGGTCGCCCTGATCCATCGACCGTCGCTTCCGCGTCGACAACTTGGTGAACCCGACGTGAAGCACCACGGCACGGCAATCTCAGGTAATCTCAAAAATAAAAATATAAATTACGAACGGGAGTTTAGTAAGTGTTCTCCCTCAAAATTAAAAACACACACGAACGGGAGTTTAGTAAGTGTTCTCCCTCAAAATTAAAAACACACACGAACGGGAGTTTAGCAAGTGTTCTCCCTCAAAATTAAAAACACACACGAACGGGAGTTTAGTAAGTGTTCTCCCTCAAAATTAAAAACACACACGAACGGGAGTTTTTGTAGTGTTCTCCCTCAAAATTAAAAACACACACGAATGGGAGTTTTTGTAATGTTCTCCCTCAAAATTAAAAACACACACGAACGGGAGTTTAGTAAGTGTTCTCCCTCAAAATTAAAAACACACATGAACGGGAGTTTTATCTCTTCCTCATCAAAAGATAATTATGAATGGGAGTTAACCTACTTCCTCATCAAAAAGGTATTTATATGGATTTGTTTTACTTTATTTCTTAATAAAAAAAAGAAAAATTATGAATTTCATTAATGATGCAAATATTGCTTTTCTAATCAATATTTTGAGTGGTTTAATGCAGGTCAAGCAAGAAAAGACGCTTTGATGAAAGCTACAAAATTTGACTTAATATTACTTTGGTTTTTATAGATAGGTTATCCAGAAGTATTATCTTGAGATTATATATTTGATTTAAATTGGTTAATAGTTATGTTTTTCATGATTTTTTTCAAGATGAACTATTTTCAGGTTGAGGATGAAGAATGGGAGTTTATAGACAACCAAGATTTTATTCAAGAGTAGAATATGAATAACCTTATACTTCCATTTTTGCACCATTTTTTGTTTAAGCTTGCATTTAAAGTATGCATCAAATTATGTACAAACACATGTCGAGTTTTCCCTTAGGTGCACGTTCATTTGCACCAATCTATATTGTAACATGTATGATGAAATCTGCGAGCAAATTCTAATTATAGGAGATAGAAAACCTCTTCATCAAAAGCTCTTATCCCTTATGCACCATAATTTTGAAAATGCACATAAAGTATGCATGTGTTAGGTTCACACTACATGACCATGCATCTAGGCATGATCTGATCTATACCCATGCACATATGAGAGACTCTAAGGATGAATGTATAATCACATTGCTATGTATGTGAGTGAGTGCACAAGCCTCACCATCCGAAACCTTTTACCTTGCTCATTGCACCATTAATTTTATCTATGCATTTTAGAGTATGCATTCCATAGGGCCCATTACATGGCCGTGCATAAGGCACTTTACTTTTTTTTCCCATGCACTTGATGATTTTGTAACAAAATGATATATAAATACAGTTTATGATATGAAGAAAGCAGTTATTCTCAGGTTGGTGCATCCAGGGGACGCACAAGTTTGGAGGGGGTGAGTGTCGTAGAGATTCTCATCTCTACAGTTGCCTTTATATGCTATAAATCGACACACTTTCTTGATCATCCATTGATGACTCGACATATACGAGAAAGGCTTTTTGATAGAATAAGTTTTGAAGGGTTCAATTGGATACTGAAGAATTCATTCGAGAAATGGGTGAAAAATTGACGAGTGACACAGGCCTGATAGAAGCTCATTTCTCATTTCGATATATATTTGCGAATTATCAAAAGAAGGGGTCGTTCGTTGTCATAATCAGCATCACTTGAAAAAGAAAGGAGAGAGATTATGCATGGCATGTGCAAAAGAACATCAAACGGTGGAGGTAATTTCTATTCTTCGTCAGGGAGAGAGAGAGTCGTGCATGCAAAAAGGACAGATCGGCTAGAGGAACGAAAACTTCTAACATTGGGAGAGGGATGCCATAAAAAGGGGGAGAAAAGGATTCGTCTTGTCCGCATGATAGGAACTGCAGACGATTGCGAGAGGAGGGCAGCTACGAGGCATTGAGGTCCGTTGGCCCAGGTGACAACCCAAGAATGTTTTTGAAACAATGAATGTTGTGGCTGCTAGCTCTCGCCCTCAAGGATAGAAGGAGAAAGAAGATATCGTTCTAACAATGATGGAGCGCAGCAGAAAAGAGCATGGAATCTGGAAGAGGTGCATACGAAGAGCTGAAGAATGTACATTGGCAACCAAGGAGATGTGAATAGAGTCTCACACAGTATTTCAATTGCTAAGAATTGGTACAATCACAGAAACTGTTCCATCTTCGGGACATAGTAGCTATGATGGGGATCTTTTATGAGCAGGAGAAGTGCTCCACTGCGCAAAACCATGCATAGAATCTAACTACAGTGCATGCAACTTAAGATCATCATGTCTGGTGATGTTCACTCAAAAATGCGGCGAAATGTTCTCCTCCGTGCTCGTTTATTTCGAAGTGGAAATTGGAATCCCTGCAATTCAGAAATTGGCTTTTGGTGCTCTAAACTTAATTCAAGTCCTATCACTTCTCCCATGCAGAATTCAGATTTTTGTTCTAATACGTGCGTTCTATGGATCAGCGAAAGCTGTTGTATTTAACATTACGAGCAGCACGACTCATATCACTGATGTCTTTGAAAGTTGGATGTATGGTGAAAGGAGGATTAAACGCGATAGATAATACTAAAGATGTTACTTCCACTATGTATATTCCAATCATATGGTGAAGAGGGAGAATGAAGCATCATCAGACATGTAAGATTCTGCTCCTCATCAGGAGGACGACATTCTAGATTTTCCTTGGTTTATAAAGATTACTGTGGAAGACGTAGAGAACTAGATCATACTCGAGACGATAGATCTGCTTAATCAACAGGCAATGGAGCGATTGAGCACAGATGAGGTTATGGTGCTCAATGAAGGAAGGCTAAGCTAGATATTCTGCCAGGTTCGAAAAGTGATTAATGTTCCTTAGAGTTCACAGTTTAAGTTCATAATGCGCTACTGTTATAAAAGCTCACTGAAATGATTGAGTTCACTGGGTAGATTCTTAACTTCTGCTTTGATCTTAGTTTTAATGGTTACGAAAATATGTTCGGCTAGGAAATGGATACTGAATCGTTACCTCCCAGAAGGAAAGAAATCCTATGTTTCAGCGCCAGATTTTGTTGAAATTACTTTATGTATAAAGGTCTGAATAAATTTATGTTAATAGTCAATCTTTGTATGGTTTTCAAGCAGCACAGAGATGTTTTGACTGAAAATCGTCAACACGGAAAAATGTGAAGTTTGATGTTAGCTTTAGGTAATGCATGCTTTCAGCTTTTATCCTCTGCACTACTCTTTATTCCTCATTTGGATCATCAAACCATACCTGATAGCATTATACACAGTAGATGCATTCATTTACTATTAAAGAAATGTTTTTCTTTTGGTTATTTCCCTTGTTCAAAAGCGTGAGTAACTTTCAAGACCAAAGCTTTATGATGAATGAGAGTGTGATGTTGCTGCTTGACGTCTGTTCTGGTATTTACATGATATCGCTGAAATATTTCGGTTGGCCACATTATAAGTTAAGAAGGCTAGATCACGCACAAGTGAAGACAATCAAAAACATTCGGAGAATATGAAATGAGGTTTTGTTATTTCTAACCTTGACTTGAATTTCTATATGGTTGTCATACGATGAATGGTTCTTGATGAGGCAACAAGTTCTTTTTGCCACTTATGAGTTAATCTCTTTTTCATCTCTTATTGTTTTTTTTTTGAAAAGTCAACGCACCTAAGATTGCCGACAATATGAAAGTTTATGCCTAAAAAGTGAACGATGATTGATGTTCTTTGCAATAATAAGAATTATTTTAACTAAAATTTCTTTGAATTTCCATTACATGCACTCGACATTGATGATTAAGAAACTTGTACTGATTTGGTTCTAAAACATTAAGATATGATTTCCAATAGAACTATTGATTATTTGTTTGAATCCTCATTGTACTTGAGTTTGCTCTAAGCAACCCGCGTGCGCCGTGATTTCTGGCGGTCGCCCTGATCCACCGACCCTCACTTCCATGCCGACACCGTGCATCAGCCGCCATCTAGTGGCACGATGTTCACACTTCGCTCTATGAAATGCAGTAGGGGCATGATTGCTTAAGGGAGGAGAATGACTCATTGACAAGGGCACTTTTTGAGCTTTGAGAGCATGCATCCTTAGGTATCTGTGATAACCCTGCCTTTCATCTAGTTCAACACGAGCGCGACCATCTGTGTCGCTCGCTATCTAGGTTCGGAGTTCTCTAGGAGGAGGTTTCGATCATTTTGCTGTTTTCCATAGAGCACCCCCCACAGCCCACCCGTGAGGCTCCTCTAGATGCATCTTCATGACCCCCTGCTTCCCGTCCACCACCACAGCTCTAGTCCTCCTCAAATCACCTTATGCATACGACATTAGATGTTTTTTTTGGTATTGAGAATTTTTTATATTTTGGACATGATCACTCAGTGGAGTACTTTTAGGTTTCATGGTAGTATTTTGTTTTCAGCATCTATTGTTGCTCCAGCTACATTACTATGTGATTTCTACGCTTTGTATGACATATTATGATTTGTTAACAAATTTCTTCTAGTATATATTTGTGCTTCTTTCTTTCTGTATCTGAGTCATTCTTTTATTCTGGGGTAAATCCCCTTTCCCTTTTCTTTCTTTCCTCCCTCTCCTTGCAGCTCCCCTCCCCCTCTGCTCCCCTTTTCTAAAAACCAATTACCCCTGTCCCTTTCCCACGATATATAGTCTCCTTTTCGTACACCCAAACTATCCAAGCTCCCAAGCTTCCTCATCCACAGAGCATCTTCACTCTCCCGTTTCCACTTCTTCTCTGTTCTCGTTATTACTGGACCTTCAATTATGCTAGATTCTTCTTGTTCAGTACTTGAATCTGTTTTCTCTCTAGGACGCAGAGCCCATTAGGTGGTGGGCAATTGTTGAGCCCATCAAAGTCTTATTGATCAGAGTCAACACGATCAAAGTCAAAGTGGTCAAAGTCAACATGTTCAATGTGAAAGCCAAGATGGTCAAGATCCAAGTGTTCAAAGTTAAGTTATCGAAACACACGGGTGGTGCATAATCAATTTGTTCACAAAGGTTATGTTTTGTAGAAAGTTGGATGGAGGTTGTAGATTGTCTTTTTATAATTTCTCTAAGGGTCAAAGTGTTTTTAAAGTGTTTGGAAGGTTCAGCTCAACCCTCCCTTAGGTACAAATTTGAAGAATTGAAGGGAAAAAGGTGAAGTCATGTGAAGAGGAAGCGTTAGAAAAGTGAAAGTATGACCTCCCAATTAAAATTTTTGTTTTAATCTAAAGTCATTACAGGACAAAACAGGGATTTGTTGGCTGCCCACATTGGAGAAAATCTTGGGACATCAAAGTGAGAACCAACATACGCTATCAATTAGGAGTGTACGTGAACCGATACTCAACTCAACGCATACATTATTCTTGGTTAGACTAAGCAAGGTGAGCATAGTCTACACTAGGAGAGAGAAGAGCAAGAGACATACAGTGGGTGTGCGACACAGAGAAGCAAGTTCAAAGTGTGCAAGAAGTGTGACTTAGGTGTGTGTGAGGAGTGCTAAGCAATGCAATCAAAGGTCACAAGGTCCCATTTAAGTTGTGTGTGTGTCAACAGAAGGTGTCCATCCCTCTCCCTATTGGATGCTTGAGTGCAAGGTGTGCACAAGTGCAAGCTCTTGGAGATGGTGGAGGTATGGTGTAGAGAACGTCGGTGGCAGAAAGAAGCTTGGGTATTTTGTAACTTTGTTGATTGTGTACTCTTTGGGATTTCGCACAGAGAGTATTTGGATTGTGTTGTACATCATTATTGTACTTCTCTCTTTATAATCAATCTACAGAAATTTTCGGTCATTGTATCCTTCCTCTTACCCTTCTTTCCTTCTCCAACTCAAGTCTCTTTCTGCACAAGAATCCCCCAACACACTATATAGTGAGAAATAATTCTAACAACTCATGGGGGTCATCGCGACATTTCAGGAGCAATATGATGTGCAAACATAGTCGACTTCATCAGTTCATATCTCCAGATTGGCTGAACCAAAACTAATGAACCGTGATAGATATATAGTAGAAAATTCACTCTAACTATACCAAGGTAAAGTGTAGCAAATGATCAAGGACACATAGAGAAAATGTTTCTTACAAGATCACAAAATAATGGAAATGCAACAAAGAAGACTAGACATACCTCATCGTGAAGAAATATATCAATTAGTATATGATAATGCACATATGATACAGGGGAATTGTAGTGGACAACTCATACATGAGTGGAGATCACTGTATGCACAATGATGTAGCTTCAATCTTCTCAAAAATGATACACGTGCCTCGCGACTAGATCTATTTATACTCACTTCTTGAGTTTGAATTTTGAATTTCACTCACCTAAAAGTGTTCCTACACTTAAGGGCTGATTAGAATTATTCTTCCTACCACATGAGTCGTGGGTTTATCTCCCTATCTTAAGGAGATTCTATTGTCTCTTCAATTTTACTATTTATCCATGGTGAATACAACTAAATGTATAAGTATGTGTTCATATGTGATCCTCTATATGAGGTATATAAAGCAAGGTGTAGTCCAGAGATAATAGCCAAGCACTTAGGCTTGCTATTTGCAGAAACATATTGGTCATCAGAGATCCATATGTTTTGATGGTTGATCTTTGGTATTGATCATGTATCTATTGAAATGAATTGAACGATCGTTAATTTGAAGTTTCATCTCATAAAGAAACTTAGGAGGTTTGTCTTGAATATTGGAAATCTCATAAAGAAACTTAGGAGGTTTGTCTTGAATATTGGAAATGCATGATCTTGTTTGGGATGAGTGAAAGGTTTCAAAAAGTTTTGGGGAGTCTAATCTTGGCATATGTAAAACAAATGAATGGGCTATGGTAAATCTATGAGCAATGTATAGATCGAATATGTTAACATAGTAAAATTTTCATGAACATATTACAATTCTTATTTCGTTGTATGTGTAGTTTGGTGAGTTTGTAATTTAACAGTGTTCTAAATCTATCAAGTAAGAACTTGAAATATAAAAGATCATCATGTCACGAAATACAAAATGATTAATGAGTTACTATCAGGCACAAAAAATAAAGTAAACACCTTAATGACAATAAACATGCAAGAAAATAATACCAGGACACTATATATAAAGGTGTCTGTTAGAAATCCAATGTCTTCTTTCATAAGCCTTTAGAGCACTGACAAATGAACTCTACCTTGCGTTTTCTTCGTATTTTTCTATCTCACTCAATTGTATGTTGCATACCATTCTAAGTCGCCATGATACTTTAATTACACAACATGACCATTAAATATATCTTTTATAAAATGAACTAGTAAAGGAAAGAAAATAATCAAAAGAAAATCAAATGAGAAACGCTCTTAGGCTACGAATGAGAGCTCCACCCCCTACCTTGAGGCATGTGTAGGCCCTTCCGCTATAAAGTGCATGGATATTACCTCGGTGTGCCATCGAGTTGCTTAACATACATATCAACCTTTGGGCCCATTTTAACTAGTGTTCTTGTTTTCCCTTAGAGCCATCTCTTTCCTACCTCTACCTTAGCGGGAATTTAAGGCTTCATATTTTGGAAGTGCTAGGCATTTAGCATCTACTTTGTTGGATATGGAAGTACATGGTGCTATACACATCTTCACTAGTACCTTTTGATTAATTAAAGCTTAATAAGAAGAGTACATGTCAATGATCAAACTTCTTTTAAGGAAACAAGAAACTCTTCCTTGATAATTCTTGGATGAAGGACATATTCATGTTGGTTTGATATATGCGAGTCATATGAGCCCCCAATAGTTTACGATAATGAGGTTTCTTATTATGAAATTTTAGAGGTAATATTTATGTAAAACACCAAAGTGTTTAGTGGTTCAGATTCATGCAAAATCAAAAATCAATTGGTTGACCTTGTGTTGTCCCAAGATCTTCTTGTTGAATTTAAATATAAGTTAATATTCTTTGACACAAATGTTATAAATTATGGAATATGTTGAACAATGCATTGTTGGAGTGTAACATGGAATATGTTGAACAATGCATTGTTGGATTGTAACATGGAATATGTTGAACAATGCATTGTTGGAGTGTTAAATTATTATTGAACAATGCATTGTTAGAGTGTTAAATTAATAATGTATTAATGTGTTTTTGATGTTTTTGCTATAGCTGCTGAAGGTTCGTGAGGAGCGTGCAAGGCATGAAAGGGTGGATATCAATAATCCGAATAATTATTATTTAGTTTGTAAATAAACCTGCGTAGAAGGTTCTATTGTTAGAAACAATTAGAAAAGTAATGGTTAGAATAAGGGTCGTTGTAGACCGTAGTTTTTGTTATTGAAAGAAATGGCTTTCTGTAAAAGTTACCAACTTTTAGTTTCACGCTTGCTTTTTGAAGCCGCTCTCATATAACCTGTCTTTTTGACGTAATAAAAAATTCCTATAAATACGTGCACTCTTTGGACTGTTGAAACAGAGTGCATGGGGGGAGATTGTACCCATTACTGTGTTCTCTCTCGTCTCTTGTTGTCTCTATTTTTCTGTGTGTTTTCTGCATTCGTAACCTCTGTTTGCACGTGAGCAAGATCCTTACAACAGTGGTATCAGAGCTCTGCACGCGTCAATACAGAGGGTTTTGTTCTCTGTTCGCGATTTTGATTCCGTCTCCGTCTTCGATTCCGGTTCCTGTTTCTGTTTCTGTTCCAATTCCAGAACGAGAACCTATGTTTTCACCTACGTTTGCTCCTACATTTGCTCCTACATTTACACCTACATTTTCTGTGTCTCCGTCTCCGTCTTCGGTTTTGATTCTTGTTTCTGTTTCTGTTCAAGTTCCAGAACGAGAACCTATGTTTTCACCTACTTTTGCTCCTACATTTACACCTACGTTTACTCCTTTGGCTTACTCCAAGGCATCAACTAAGGAAAAGAACTTAGGCAATAACTTAGGCAATACATTGGTGACATTGGCACCCAAGGCTCCCTTGGCGACCGTTGGTAGCCGTTGGCTATGCGTAAGGCAATTTTAATTTTGAGTGGCAATGGAGTGGTTTAGATTCCCTAAGGTGGAGGATTTGAACCCACAACCTCCTACTTTCAAGGGAAGTGCTTTACCACTACACTCTTTCTTAGAGTTGTCATTCAAGTTAACTCTTTTTAAATTTAACATAACTTGCAGTTTTTTCTTACTTTTCAAGGTGGCACGGTGCAACGCGACGTGGCACGTCTCAGGGTACATCCTGTCAGGGTACACTTCCCAGGGTACACCAGGGTACATCCAGACATGGTACATCATTTTAGGGTACATCAGGGTACATCTAGACAAGGTACGTTTCTGCTAGGGTACATTCCCTAAGGGTACATCCCGAGAGGAAAGCACTAGCTTAAGGGTCCAAGAGCACCATGGGGGATTACAGTCATTCACCTCTACCTGAGGTAACACTTGAACAACAACTAGAGCTCTTGCGGCATGAGCTTCGGGGAGCTCAGAATGAGATTCGATAATGTGATCAAGTCCTCTAGAAGATACAAACTGAGGCAGACAACCTTACAACGGTAGTTGGTTTGGAGGTGGGAATCCAAGCTAAGCTTCACACCCTATGACCTATAATCCTCAATGAAGCTATATCCTGCGCTTATGATGCAGAAAAAGAATTCCAGTCCATAACCAAGTCACGTTGACTACAACAACCGCACCAACGACCACTTTATGTTAAACCTACATTTCTTATGAAGTGTATATTCAATGCCCCCTCTTACCCTAGTTTTCCTCGTTCTCCACAATCCAATTACTCAACTCCACCTATTGTTTCATCTCTCCAACCAACCAAACCACCTACCCTTCAAACTTTCGTGGTGGATGCCCAACAGAAGCGACCACGAACCACCTACTGGAATTGTGGTAAACCTGAATATACAAAAATAAGGTGCAGATTGCAACCTCTTCCCATGAAACCCGCTGCAGCTCAATTGCATAATATGGAGGTCCATAATGAAGAAATTCCTCCTTTTTGGATAGAGGAATCATTGGAGAAGGACTTAAGTACCTTGGGTAATGATATCTCTCTTCACTCTCTACTTTGCATGCAGGGTACAATAAATAACAAACTAGTTAAAATTTGACATGACGATAGTAGTTCACAGGACTTCATTTCACATTTATTAGTACAAGAACTTAAATTACAAACGTTTCCTTCCTTGTATAAAGTGAAAGCTGCATTTCAAGGTAGTCGTTATAATGTAACACGAGAAGTGCAAGATGTTACGATTAGCATAGGCCCATATGTTGATTCACGAACATTTTTAATTGCACCTTTGCAATCTTACGATGTTATACTAGGTATGCCTTTTCGTCACCATTATAATCCACATATTGACTACCATACACATACATTTAACTTTGAATTCAAAGGTCAAATCATTACTTTGTCTGCACAACATGATTTCCAGTTGTTTCCATTGATTAGTCACACTCAAGTAAAGCATGCATTTAGGAAAGGATTCAACTCATTCATTGTTTTTGTCAATGTCATCAATGATTATATTCATACACTTCCTGATGCATATAAACCTTTCATGAGTACTTATAAGGATTGTTTTATGTCTAAGTATCCTTCTGAACTACCACCATCTCGAGGATCCTTTGACCATAGCATAGACTTAGTCCCTGGTAGTTCTCTTCCTCATAAAGCACCTTATAGACATGGCCCACTACACCAAAAGGAAATAGAAAACCAAGTAAAAGACCTACTACAAAAAGGACTTATAAGGCCTAGTTCTTCCCCATTTGGAGCACCAGTTCTCTTAGTAGAGAAGAAGAATAAAACTTATCGAATGTGCATTGATTATAGAGCCTTTAACAAGATCACAATAAAGAATAAATACCCTATTCGTGGAATAGATGATCTTTTAGATAAGTTACGAGGAGCTCGTGTCTTTAGTAAAATTGATCTAAAATTGGGTTACCATCAGATTCGTATGACACAAAGTGATATTTTTAAGACTGCATTTAGAACTCAAACTGGCCATTATGAATTTATGGTTATGCCCTTTGGACTTACTAATGCCCCTGCTACATTTGCAGGAATGATGAACAATATTTTTCTTGTTTATCAAGCTTTTGTTCTTGTATTCTTTGATGATATACTTGTATACAGTAAAAATGATAATGAACATGAAAAGCATCTTCAAACAGTTTTTCATTTGTTACGAGAGAACACACTTTATGCTAATCCTGAAAAGAGTTACTTCTTTCAACGTAAGCTAGAATATTTAGGACATATTATTTCAAGTGAAGGTGTGCATGTGTATCCGAAAAAGATTAGAGTTATAGTAGAACGGCCTACACCACAATCTGTCAATGATGTTCGTTCTTTTCTTGGGTTGGCTAGTTTCTATAGGAAGTTTGTTTGAAATTTTTCTTATTTAGCATTGCCTCTTACCTTCTTGTTGAAAAAGAAAATAAAATTTGCATGGGGACTTACTCAACAACTGTCCTTTGAAAAACTTAAAACAAAGCACTTTCACATGCACTTGTTTTACAATTACCTGATTTTTCACAACCCTTTCATGTTGTTACTGATGCTAGTGGTTTAGGAATAGGTGTTGTTTTAATGAAAAATGACCATCCCATTGCATTTGAGCGTAGGAAGCTTAAGCCCTCAGAAAAGAATTATCGTACATATGATAAAGCATTGTTAGCAGTTGTGCATGCTTTGCAAATTTGGAAACACTATCTTATGGGCTTTGAGGTCTTAATCAAACCCGATCAACAGGCTATTAAGCATTTATTAAATCAGCCTCTAATCTGTGATAGGCATCTTAAATGGGCATCATTCATTCAAAATTTTTCCAACCCATGATACAATATCAGCCTCCTAAAGCTAATGTTGTAGTTGATGCTCTTAGTCGTTTTCCTTCGCATTCTGTTGTTTTGCATAATATTTCTGCCATCCAAGTACATTCTTTTCAAGAAATGGTTTCCACTTATGCATCCGATTTATATTTTTCACGTGCATGGCATGACTTCAACAATGGTGCATCTTTATCTCATGAACATTACACATTTCATAATGGTTTTCTCTATTTTCAACATAGATTTTGCATAACCCAAGCTTTTAAAGATTTTGTCATTAAAGAAATGCATGAACCATCTTACGTGGGTCATAGAGGCATACAAAGCACCATTTTTGCTTGCAAATATTTCTTCTTTTGGCCACCCATGGAAAAAGATATTGCACATTATGTTTCTCAATGCGTAGTATGTCAGCGTGTCAATGTTGGAAGTGAGGTAGGCCCTTAGGTTCATGTCACAGGTCCATGGTTCCATAGGTCCAGTATATACAACATTAATACCAGCAATCTTCCATATTGACAAAACATGAACATATCACAACTTAATCATACAGATGATGAGATAAAGATAGAGAAAGAATAGACGACATGTGTAAGGTGTTACGTAAGCCATCGCTTACTCATAGTATCATATATACCAATGTTCAATGTACAATGTGGGAGAAAAATTCTCAACCACTCTGTGTGATGAGAAATAGATGAATGAGTGAATGTACAATGTAACAAACATATTCAGATGTGTGGGAAGTAATCTGAATATACATGAGATGTGTGACCTTATAGGTTATAGAAGAGTGAATATGAGTGACTGAATGAGGAAGGATCAGTGTGAAACTGATGGTCAACAAACCTACATCTAAACTTAGGCTATGGAAGACCCTAAGTTAGATACGTGTGTGAAAAGATCACATACTTATAAAGTAGCATAGAATGCTAACAAGATTGTTGCCGAAAATCCTCAAACTCATGTGAACACACCTTCTCAAACACCTCATAAAAATATGCATAAAGCATATAAGTACTGATTCTCTTGTACCTATGCCGAATACGACTCCTTCTGATATGAACGCCATAGCCTCCATAAACTTCAAGTAGTACCTGTGTGCATAAAGAGAATATGTACCTGAATACTTAACATAAGATGTGAATCTTATGTTAATCTCCATCTAATGTCTTTGAAGTAGCTAGACATCTTCTTGTAGAAGACAATCTTCAACCTAACATCTTCCTGTAGAAGACAATCTTCAAAATCATGTAGATGGTCCCATCCAATGTCTTTGAAGTAGCTAGACATCTTCTTGTAGAAGATAATCTTCAACCTAACATCTTCTTGTAGAAGACAATCTTCAAATACATCATGTAGATGGGCGATCCTCACCATCAAGCTGCTAATGACCAAGTCTTCTTGCCATGAACAAGAGATACCCTCCTCTCCATGAGGTAGAGTGTGAGCAAACCCTTCATCTTCTCCAAGAAGAATCACCAAGAAGAACTCCATAGCTGCTCCTCAACATGCTTCAAGTTAGCACCATGGCTGCCCCATGTGCTAGAAGAAACACCACCTCTACTGAGGTCCAAGCTCTAGAAAGCTTGTGTTGATCCTAGGTGAAGGATACATACAAGTGAGCCAAGCACTTGTTTATATAGTATTCTTGTTCCCCTCCAAAAGCTTCTCCAAAAGCTCACGATCGTAGCGATCTCCAATAAAGCATAACTCACTTGCGATCGTTTACGAAAAACGTCATTGCTTTATCGTCCGCTGTTTGTACGTTTTTAATTGATAAGCTGTTCAAAAAATTGTCAAGCGCGATCGCTGCCGATCGGGGGACTTGAACCCACGCACTAGCTTTGGGGGCACGCTGGAGTAACCAAGGCGCCCAGCGTCGTTTCCTTGTAGAAGGATTGATACTAACAGCTATACATGTTGTATAATCTGAAGAAAAGTGGACTAGTGAGACATTGTTTTTCCAACACAAACGTCATCATGGTAAACCATTTGGATTATTAATGCCACTTTCCATTCCAAATGAACCATGGGAACAAATTTCTATGGATTTTATAACTGGTCTTCCCATCACTTCATCACATAATGATATGATTTGGACAATAGTTGATAGGTTTCCTAAATATGCATATTTCATTCCCTGTAGAAAAACTTTGACTGTTCCTCAAGCTGAAAAATTATTCATTAAATGCATTTTCCCACATCATGGATTTCCTAAAGTAATGTTATCTTATTGTGATGTTAGATTTTGTAATCATTTTTGGGTTGCTTTATTTCAATATTTTGGTTCTAAAATAGATTTTAGCTGTGCATTTCATCCTAAAAGTAATGGACAGAGTGAGGCTACAAATAGTACTATTCTTGATTTATTGCATTGTTATTCTTTAGATAATCCTAGTAATTGTGATGAAAAGTTGCCATTGCTTCAATTTGCTTACAATAACACTGCACACACCACTACAGGTCGTGCACCTTTTGAAATTGTTTTTGGTAAACAACTTCCCACTCCCATGTCCCTCACCCAAACGGACATTCTGATGGATAATTCTATTGCTCAAGATCACGTTTCTATACTTCATGATGTTCACGAGCACATTAGGAAAAGTCAAGAGCGATATACACGTAATGGCAATACTAAACGATTCGCCAAATAATTCAAGGAAATTGATTTTGTATGGTTGCGTATCATTAAAAGACGTTTCAAAAATATTTTACATCATCCTACAATTTAACTTTCACCACGCTATTATGGACCGTTTTGCATTATAGAAAAAATTAATGATAATTCATTTAGCTTAGATATTCCATCCCATTGGACTATTCATAACTCTTTTCATATTCATTTACTTAAACCTTTTAAAGGAACTTTACCACTTGCTCCACTTCTTGATGCCCCTCCTTTAATTGAAGAACAATCTGAAATCTTAGTTCCTGAGACAATCATTGATCATGATGTCACTACTACACGCACAAGTACTCAATATCATCGATATTTGGTTAAGTACAAAAATCACTCTATTGAAGAATGTGAATGGATACATAAAACACAATTAACACCTCATTATGACCACTTAATTTTTGCATATCATACACAACCACATTAATGTAACAACTCCATGAACATTTCCATGCATGTGTTTTTACATGGCACATGCCTATTTTTTTTTATTCAGTGATGAAACATGTGACTGGCCATCCATGTTTATTATTTTATCAACTGAGGTCAGTTGCTTTTTCAACTGAGGGGCATGTTATAAATTATGGAATATGTTGAACAATGCATTGTTGGAGTGTAACATGGAAAATGTTGAACAATGCATTGTTGGATTGTAACATGGAATATGTTGAACAATGCATTGTTGGACTGTTAAATTATTATTGAACAATGCATTGTTAGAGTGTTAAATTATTAATGTATTAATGTGTTTTTGATGTTTTTGTTATAGCAGCTGAAGGTTCGTGAGGAGTGTGCAAGGCCTGAAAGGGTGGATATCAATAATCCGAATAATTATCATTTAGCTTGTAAATAAACCTGCATAGAAGGTTCTATTGTTAGAAATAGTTAGAAAAGTAATGGTTAGAATAAGGGTCGTGGTAGACCGTAGTTTTTGTTATTGAAAGCAATGGCTTTCTGTAAAAGTTACCAACTTTTAGTTTCACGCTTGCTTTTCAAAGCCGCTCTCATGTAACCACTCTTTTCGACGTAATAAAAAATTCCTATAAATACATGCATTCTGTGGACTGTCGAAACAGAGTGCATGGGGGGAGATTGCACCCAATACTGTGTTCTGTCTCGTCTCTTGTTGTCTCTATTTTTTTGTGTGTTTTCTATGTTTGTAACCGCTATTTGCACGTGAGCAAGATCCTGAAAACAACAAATCACCACTTACAAGAGAGACGACTCTTCTTCCAACCTTATTCCTCTATGTCTAGCTCTTGTCAAAGGTGTACCTAATCTAGTGCTGATACCATCCATCCAAGTGTCAACCATGTAAGTAAATGTGTACCAAGTGCATATTGAACCTTGTAGAAGCTTGTTCTTGAGTTTGATTGAGATAAACTATACTCTCCCACATCTCCATAGGACTTGAATCGAAGAAATTCCAACATATGTTCAAACAACTTAACCACAAGACAACACCACTTCAGTTGGTTTTAAGGACATGTCAGCTTATAGTTTAGTTTGATGGGAAAATATAAAACTTCCATATGCGGCCTTGATGCCTAGATGGTCTTAGAGGGACACTCAAAGAAACCTATATATCCAAATAAATGATTCTCTAAAATCTTGAGGATTGAACCCAAGAGCTTTTGCACACACAAACCTGGGACCTTTTGATAACTTTCTAATACAAGTTATCTCACTTAAAATGTTGAATCCTACTCTGAGAACTATTGCCTCCAATAAAGACTAGTTATTACCTTCACTATGCATACACTGAGACAAGTGTTCGCTTGTGTAGTGATTTCTTTGAGAATATGTAGAATTGAGATATGTGCTTTGAGTCAACTTTAGGAGAAAATAGTATCTTTCTAAAGAAACCAAATATTACAAGAAATGATTGAAATTTGATAAGGAAGCTCTACCCAAAACGTATAGTGATATAGCTCCTACATATGAAAACTTGTGATCTAGCTACGGCTATTCAAAGTCTACTGAAATTTCTCAAGCAAATAGGGACCTTTCTAAGCAAGGGGTCAACTATATTATTCAAACCCTATGACAACTTACACACACACACACAAAAATGCAACCATTCACTCGAGTGCTATGGATGTAGATATAATTTGGAAAATATTCCATAGATATTAAGAATCGCTTTTCCTAAGTTAGAGGCTTTATCACACCTAAATGTGATAGGTGGTAATTGATTGTTATGAAGAGGCATTCAAAGTCAAATTTTGAGCAAGAGTTCTCGTGGCAAACACTTTGCTTCTTATTTCCCCAAGTGGCATCCATCCAAAGTGTCCAAAGGTACTAAGTTTGAAGTTTAAATTTCAACACTCTCCCTCAAGCTTCAACCTCCAAATCTTCATCCCAACTCCAACAATTCAATGCCTCTTTTGATTTTTCTAATCTTGATTGAATCCAATGCTTTGGTAAACATGTTAGCACGTAGATCCTTGGTACTTATGTGTTGCACTTGAACCTCCTTAGCCACCACTTTCTCTATGATGTAGTGATAGTGTACCTCTATGTGTTTACTCCTATGATGGAACATAGGTTGTCAGATAAGTGCACACTACTCATGTTATCATATATGTTTGTAAATTGATTGACCTACAAATTTAGTTCAAGCATGAGCTTCTTGAGCAACATAAGTGCACATGTCACTTGTGCTTAAGCCTTATATTCAGCTCCTATCGAGGATAGAGTGTTTGTAGGTTATTTTGTTGCCATCCAAGAGATGTCCTTCTTGCAAAACATCACTGCATATCCACATTTACTTTTGTTGTCTTCTTTGTATCCTAGATTATAGGGTTTATCACACCTAAGTTTGATAGGTGGTAATTGACTATTATGAAGAGGCATTTAAATTCAAATTTTAAGCATGAGGTCTCATGGTTAACTCCTTGCCTTTTATTTCTCCAAGTGGGATCCATCCAAGGTGTCCACAAGTATGACATAATCCAACAACAAGATTTCGAGAAGCACAAGATTGGCCAAAGAATGGCCAAAGACTGGCCAACTGATGCCCAATTAAACCTCCATTTGAACCAACCAAAAATTTGGTGAAAGAATGTTATCACGTATTGTTTTTTGTTTTTTCATACTGAGCTCAAATCAATACATCAATTGGTGAGCTTTGAGTTGCTTGAAAATCCACTTTTTGTATTTAAGTATAAACTCTTTTTTCTATTAAAACCAAGTAAAGTGGTGTGGTCAAGTGCTTAGGTTTTTTGAAAGTTCATTATGAAGTCTTTGATTCAAGTCCTATAGGGACTTGGGAGAGTTGAATATATTTTACTTAAACCGAACACCAAGCTTCTAGAAGGTTCTAAATCCAATGAACTAAGACACTCGCACACATGTTTACATGGATGAAACTTGGACGGATAGGATCAACCTATCAGAGTAGGCATCCCTTAGGGGATAGATATATATACATGCATGATGTTGAGAAGAGAGTCATCTCTCTTGGAGGTGGCGATTTATTCTTATTTTTGTATTAATTTACCCTCTTGGAACTTATTAATTTGCCAAACCCCTCGTTCCAATCTATGCTCACTCACGATCGACACCGCCTCTCTAATTTGAACTCGTTTCAAATGCTCACTCAGATCGACACAGCGAGTAGGCTGGGCAACACCGATCTCTTTGAACTGACGTCATTGCAATGTGGGTGGCACCATACCCCAAGAATGGGTGTGATACAGTACTAAAACTCATCTCGTGATATTTTTGCGTCCATAGATTTTAGCATTCCGACATTTCCTATTATTAGTTACTTTTAGTTGATTTGAGTCCTCTCTCGATCTAATCATATTGAAGGTACAAAGGTGGAATCCTAAGCGTGAAGTTTCTTAATTCTCCCACCTCATAATTACTGTTTAAATTTATCAAGCGATTTTTGGAAAATGTTTGGGAGTAGACATACGATTTAAGATGTAATCGAACGCCTTATGGATTTTTTTGATCTCTTCACCGCCCATATACAATTAGAGAGGAAAACCTAAAGTCATTATGATTCTTAAGGAAACAAATACATATACATTGATCAATTCAATTATCATTTTCTTTGCCCGTTTTCCTAAACATAGCTATACCATATGGTTCGAATTCAAACTATGGAGATAAAATTCTCAAAAGCACATTATTCTGACCTCATTTCCACAACAACCCATACCACGTATTGCCTCAGCTTTACTTCACAAATGGATATTACTCTGACCACTTGCCTCCTTTTCATTTGTCCTTTTTGTTTCATTTCGCACAACACAAGCGCTCTTTTCCTCTGTTAACCTTAACCTTCTCTCTCTCTCTCTCTCTCTTTCTCTCTCTCTCTCTCTCTCTCTCTCTCTCTCTCTCTCTCTCTCTCTCTCTCTCTCTCTCTCTCTCTCTCTCTCTCTCTCTCACCATTCTGAAGCATCAGGTGATTGCATTGTGCAGCGAACGCCTATGATATATGACGTGGATTACATCCTCATGAATTATCAAAGACACTTCTCTTGTGTATGAAACACTAACCATGCTCAGGTTTCCAGCGATTCATGATATATAGATATGCAGGAAAGTAACCCTTTCACATGCTTCCATCGTGACATAGGTTCCTCTGCAAACTCTTACCTCTCTCGACTAAGCCTTTGGGCAGTTGTATACGTCTCTGCCTGAGGTATGGAGGATTCTAAAGGAAGACTTTGCATCAGTGGGGCTCGTAACTATTGTCTACTTTGCTAACGCTTGAATTCCGTAATTAATCAACGTCCTTGCTCCGATCTTCTAAGGGCATGGCCCAGAAGTTTCTTTCCATATAGACGAACTTCTTCAATTGGAGCAACACCTATCTGGCCGCTTTCCTGTATAAGGTTAAGCCTACGGTGCTACCAGCCACTTTGGTCATGCGAAATTTCGCCTGCTAAAGAACCTCACTTGGTTATTGCAGATTGTCCAGAATTTGTTCACTCCTCTACTTCATCGTCCTTCCATGACCATATCTCTCACCATGGCATCCTACCGATCAGCCTCCTCTTCTACAGTACTATCAATGATGCAAGTCAATCTCAAGACTTCACATTTCACTGCATTGAGTGGTGTTAGCGAGAGTATTGAAGTTTCTGAAGTGGACGCAATCCTATCATTCTTTCCATGGCTGTAGATAAAAGTTCTAATCAATGCATTGCAGAATCCGCTCCGAATTGTGAAGTACGAATTGATGTACTTGAACAAACGATAATGCAAACTTCCACTTTAGAACTGATCTAAGGACTGAGAATGAACAGAAATGAGCAGACGAAATCTCTTCTTGCTCCAAGCTGAGCTTATTCCTCTAAGTCACTCTAAACTATGAAATAAGCTGGTACATGTCACGCTTCTGTGCATTGAACGTAAAAGGTACTCTAACTCTGTTTATAAGCTCTAGTCGGTTTTTTTTTTTTTAAATAAAGGAAGTTCGGCCTTAGCCTAATCTCCCGGACTTTAATTATAATAAAGAGAAAAAGTTACAAGTGAGTGGAACTAGTGCCCATGGGACCCCCCAAATCCCACAATGCAGGGGAGGAGTATGGCAAGCTACAGGGCATTACAAATGCGGTGGATAAAATTATCATCACCCTCATGTGGGACCCATTTGGGTTTCAACTTGTTGTTTTTGAGGAGATAAATACAGTGATGTCTAAATGGCGGCGATCTCTTGACTCGGGAGATTCTTTTACCAAGGAGAAACAAGGATTTCTCGATCGACCATTCCTTAGGGGTTTGGTCAAAATTGATAGCACAACGCTCCCTCCAAATCTTCCAGAGAGCCTCACCTCTGATGGCATTCCACAGCCTCGATGAGCAACCGATCGCCTCACCCAACATCACTTGTTGCCAGTTGATTTGACTCGTGAGTCTCAAAACTCGGGTCATGTGATGCCAGATAACGCGGGACTTGGGGCAGTCGAAGAACAGGTGAGCTAAATCTTCGATGCAGCGATGGCAACGTTTGCACCATGGCGGCACACCACAGATTTTGTTAGCCCTTGCATTGGCCCAGACACCTTTATGCAAGATCTGCCACATGAGAACGGACTTTTTGACCTCAATTAGGGGGTGCCAAATAGACATGAATTTTAGCTCCCACCGAAGTTTGGTCCAAGAAAGGCACCATCTCTTGTTAAGGGTGTGGTGAACATCCAAATCCACTTTGAAGTTGGGGATTCTGGAAAGCTTCTTACCATTGCTCCATTTGAGGCCCTCCAAGCAAGGAAGATCCTGACCACAGAGAAGGCGGGTAGTTGAGCGGTCCCAGGCTAAACACCTGCTTTGAAGAAGAGTCCATTCCTCAAAGGTAACTCTAAGTCTCGGGTCCAATTCTTCGAACCTAATCCACTGGCTGGTCTCTTGTTTCCAGAGTTGTTTCCACTGTTTGAACCCCTTGTTCCATAACCGCCTTGCAGTTTGGAGGTTCCAAGACTCCACCCCCCGAATGCCACTGATCGGGAACCAAATAGAATCATTTTGTCTTATGCCAGCCGCCCACTTCCACTCATCACTGATTCTGATGAATTGTTTGACCTTGTTCCAATTCTTCCATAAGGAACATACGAGGCTAGAGCCTTTAGGGAAGACCGGGTGGGGGGAGAACAAAAGCGTGAGAATCCCTAAGTCCTTCCAACCAGGGTGGCCAACAAAGGTAAGGTCTTCTGCGTTTCTGAAGATCAATTTGGCCCAAGAGGACTCCCTATTGCTCCAAGCCTTGATAAGCCACTTTGCAGCCAACTTGTCAGCCAACCCACCAGTATCCAAAATTCCCAATCCCCCTGAGTCTTTAGGGCTAATGCAAGTTTCCCATTTGATTTTGGGAATCCCCCTTCTATTGGGGTCCCCAGTCCAAAGGAAGTTTCTGCAGATTCTTTCCACTTTGGCCAAGTCTTTCTCCTTAGGTCTCCAACACGAGATAAAGTAAATAATTGTAGAGAGCATAAATGTGTTAACAACCATGGCACGCCCTGCCAGGTTGACTTGCATACCTTTCCACTGATTCAGCTTCCTATCCAGCTTGGATAGCACCCAGTTCCAGCGTTGGTCCATTGAGATATCGAAACCCATCGGAATGCCAAGGAGACGGAAGACTTGGCCGCTAGGGATAACTTGACACCCCTGATCCACCAACAATTGGGGAGTATATCCGTTGATTGCTCTAAAAGCAGTTTTAGCATGGTTGATTTTTGAACCTGATGCCACACAAAAGGTGTGGAGGCACCCCCAAAACACCTCAATGCTGTTTATGTCGTTATGCACAAAGGCATTCATGTCATCAGCAAAAAGTCTCACAATCATTTGGCCGTGATTTAGAGGTAAGGAAAGACCCTTGAGATTGCCAGCGTCCATGTGATTCTTTAATAGGCAGCTGAGTCCATTCGAGGCGATGGCGAATAGTAATGGAGCTAGAGGGCAGCCTTGCCTAATTGATCTTTTTAAACGAATGGGCTCAGAGAGCTTACCGTTGATGTTTATTCTAGTTGAAGCATTTCCAAGAAGAGTGGAAACCATCTTCGTGAACTTTTGGCTGCATCCAAGGTCTTTCAGTGACTGAAGAATAAAGTCCCATTCCAATCTGTCATACGCTTTGTCGAAGTCGATCTTAATGAAAACGAGATCTTGAGCAGACTCCTCAGCAAAAGCAAGGCCTTCCCAAATGTCGATAATTGCTTCAAGTATAGATCTACCTTTGATAAAACCTTTCTGGTCCTCGCACAGCCATGACTTTAAATGACAAGAGATTCTGTTGGCGATAACTTTTGCAATTATCTTGTATCCAGTTTGGAGCATGGTAATCGGACGCCAGTTTTCAATTTTGTTCTTATCTCCCCGTTTGTGGATTAACTTGATGACGCCATTATTCAGGCACTCAGGGAGGGCGCCAAAAGAGAGAGCCTCTTGCCACACGAGGCGCAGCGGGGTGGCCACCTGATGTTTGAAGGACTTGAAAAACTCATTCGTAAGGCCATCCGGACCCGGACTTTTCCCATTAGGAAGGGCATCAATAACCTCGATAATTTCATTCTCGGAGATGTTAGCATCCAGTAGAGCAATCAAGTTCTGTGGGATTCTCGTTTGAGCAACCCTTGAGATGGTTGCCATGGCTTCGCACCTGTGGGGGGAAAGAGGAGTCGAGACCCCGAGAAGATTGTTAAAGTGTTCGACAATGATAGATCTATTCTCCATTTCCGTGCTACATTCAGTTCCATTGTTATCGACCATTAGGGGGATGGATTCCCTAGTTTGTTTCCTTTTGAGGATGTTACACATCTCTTTCGTTGGTTTGTCGGCCTTCCCTGCCCACCAATCTTTGAAGAAAATTTGAAGATTTTTCCTTTGAACCTCCTCCTCTAACCTTAGTCTTCCCCTGATTTTCAAAAGACCTTGTTGGCAATGAAGCTTACCTTTGTTCACCTCTTCTTCAAGCCGTGAGAGCCTCCGATACACTGTTTCTCTTCTTTTTTTTCGGATTTCTCTTATAGCCTTTTGAGTCCTGATTAGAATTTTTCGAGTCCTTTCTACTGCGCTTCTCCAACACTTAGCCGGTTCATTACAGTAAGCAAAGGCTTCCGTCCACATCTCAGAAATTTCTTGGTGGACAGAGGGGAGGGAAAACGATGTCTGACAAGCATGAAACCAAGGAGCTTTCTGGAGCATGGGAATCGGTTTGAAAGACAGAGTAATCGGATAGTGGTCTGAGATAGTCAGGTCCATGTGTTGGGAAATCGAAGGCATATCCCACTGAAGGATGGTGTTCTGATCGATGTAGCATCTATCAAGTCTTGCTTTCCTCAAAGAGTCCCCCGACTGGAGATTTGACCAGGAGAACCCCTTCATGTCTTTCACCTCAACCAGGTCGAGATGGAGCTTGATTTTATCCCATATCTCTTTCTCCTGACCGTCAATAATTTTTCCTATGTTATTCCATCGGTCCTCAGGAAACTCAACCATGTTGAAGTCCCCACAAATCAGAACATTGTGTGAAAGGGAGTCGAGGGACGCCCAAGTATCCATTCTATCTGCTTCACCATTAGGGGCATAAATTGAGACCACAGTGAACTGGAAAGGGAACCCGAAAGAGGCAGCAATCCAACGATGATTGCGACCTTCAAAAGTCGAGGTCACATTGCCAGACACGGAGTGACTAATGCCGATAGAAGCACCCCCCGTCCCTCTAGGGTGAGAAGTGGAGAACCATAGGTGGTTCGGAGAAATTCATTTAAGCCGTTTTTGTAAATCCTCTCCATCAATTTTAATCTCTTGTAAGCAAATAAAGTCCGGGGCGAAGCACTTGTCTTTGAACCACTGGCCAAGAATCGAAGCTCTTGACGGGTCAGACAGACCCCTGACGTTTAAAGATGTGAATTTCATTGATGATGGTTTCCCTCTTTGAGGGGAGGGACCCGATCTTTTTTCTTCTTGTGGTCTTCTTTTTTCCTCCCTACTTCTTGACTAAGGATCCTACTCTTGAGGGGGCTCTTCCAAGGCATGCCGGAAGGTTGTTTTCCTTTAATCTTTGCCTTTTGTTGCGGTAATCTTGGAAAGCATACCGGGAGGGTACGACCTAGAGAGGAGCTTTCGCTGTCTGGGTTGTCTTCATTGCTGGTAGTGAAGCCTTCCTCTTTACTCATGGTATAACCTTCTTGGTTGTCTTCTTTGCTGGTAGAGCACCCAAGGGGATTATCAGTGGGGTCTTCTTCAAAGTGGTTGTCCCCTGGGAAGTCGACCTCATTAATCTCTTTTTCTAGGTTACTGTATATGTTATTCGAGGGGGCAACTGTCGTAGTATTCCTTGCTGTTGATCTTCGAGGGCTCTACTCGGTTGTTTGCATGATTCAATGAAGCAGTAACGACAGGCGGGTCGAAGGTGAGAAATAGGAGTGTATGTAAAAGGGCGCTAACCATGCGCATCTGATTCCAGAAATAGGGAAGTACAAGGCTCCTTCACAAGGGGATCCAACGACAATCGCATCATCTCTCCTTCCAATAAGCATACTCAGCATGTAGCATATTTTATGAAGTCCTTTTGATGTATGGGTTTGTTGAGTCCATAAAATTCATATTGGTCAAAGTCAACCACGGTCAAAGTCAAAAAGCTCAAAGTCAAACTATTCAAAGTCAACAAGGTCAAGGTCAAAGTCAACACGTGCAAAGTCAAAGTGCTAAAGTGCAAGTGTCAAAGTGCACAAGTAGTGCACAATTAATTGTCCACAAAGGATCAATTGGAGAAAGTGGGTTGCAGGTTGTAGAGGTATTTCTCTAATTTCCCTAAGGTTCAAAGTGTTTTTAAAGTGTTTTGGAAGGTTCACATGAACCCTCTCTTATGTGCAAAAGTGAAGACTTAAAAGGAAAATGTGAAGGTATGTGAAGTGGCAGCGTACGCAGAAGTGAAAGTATGGCCCCCAATTAATTTTTTTTTTTTAGTCTAAAGTCACTATAGGACAAAACAGGGATTCATTGGCGGCCACTTGTGAAAACTATCTTGGGACATCCAAGTGAGCACCAAGATACTCTTGCAATTAGAAGCGTACGTGAATCGACAATCAAATCAAGGCAAGGACTATTCTTGGACCATTCTAAGTGTAAGCAAGAGAGCATAGTCTAAGCAAGGCAAGAGAGAGAAGAGCAAGAGACACCCAGTGTGCGACGGAGAGAAGTGAAGTGCAAGTTGTGTATGAAGAGTGACCAAGGAACTGTGCAAAGAAGTGCTAAGCTAGTCCCCCAAGGATCCCAAGGTCTTATTGAAGTATGCGCGTGCCAAAAGAAGGTACCTATCCCTCCCCCCCTTAGTGAAAGCTTGGTGCAAGGTGTGCACAAGTGCAGGCTTGGAGAAGGTGGAGGTTTGGTGGAGAGGAGGCCGACAGCAACAAGTCCCTTGGGTATTTGGTATTTTGTAAGTGAGCACTCTGTGGGATTTTGCATAAAAGCATTGGTTTGTATTGTGCTTCAACATTGTATTTGTCTTATTGTAATCAATCGACAGAGGCTTCCAATGTGTATTTTCTCTTCCTGCCTTTCCCTTTTCTCCTACAAACACTCAAATCCCTTCTTGTCCAAGAATCCCCCAACAAAATTTGGCATGCCTAGTGGGACCTCCAAGGATATTTGAGCATAGGAGAAGATATATTGCAGTTGGAGAAGCAATATTCAAGGTCGACAATACTACTTCAGTGGCCTAAGAGGTACATATTCTTATCAATTATCTCATACTAAGAGGACTATGAATAGCCCATGACCACAACCCGGTCCCAAACATTGAGGGTCACGTGCAAGCAAACAAGAAGGAAGGCTGTTAGAAGATCCTCTAGTCCACTTTCATCAACTTCATCAGTAAGGAGCATTGCTGGTCAGGTAGACTTGGAAACCTTACTATCAAGATTAAATATTAAATTTCCTTCTTTCAAAGGCCTAGCTGAGGAAGCTCCGGACGAGCATATAGAAGGTTTCTGGCACTATGCAAAACTAGAGGCTTAATGGGTAGGGAGGATGCCTTTTTGATACTCTTCCCTGCCACATTAGAAGGATTAGCAGATAAATGTTTCAGCCAGTTTGCTGAGAACCATTTTACAACTTGGGACCTAATGAAAGATGCATTCAAAAATCAATTTCAGCATGGAAATACTGTAGAGATCGTCATAGAGGAATTAGAGAATTTGAGATTTCGTCTAGGTGAAAAGTTCCTAGAGCTTGTGACTAGGACCAAGGCACAAATGGCTAAATTACCAGACCCACCACAAGATTTTTTTGTTAAGAAATGGTTAGCTAAGCCACTTCTAGTGGCCACCCAATGTAAAATCAACGAATTAGTATTACCTACAGACTCCATAGAGGAATTCATCAACACAGCTACACGATTGGAAAAGATAAGATAACAGTATGGAGCAACTTCTTCTCAACTACCATATTCTATAGAAATGGAAGATCCTGTAATCCAGCTAAGGAAGGAGCTAGAGGGCTTAAAAAGGAATAAGCCCTAAAAAGAGGAGGAGAATGTCGTTACTCAGTTGAGAAGATAGACGGAGGCCCAAGCGGAGGAATTGGCTCAGCTGCGACACGAGTTGCAGGAACTCAAAGGAGATGGCATGAAGAGTGGACTTTGGTGTACCTTGTGCAATAAGCAAGGTCATATAGTAAGTGAAAGTCCTCTATTAAGTGTGACTTGCCAATTATGCAATAAAGTTGGTCATGAGGCCCAGGAATGCCAATCAAGATGAATGCCTGCAACAACATATTGGACACAAGGAGGACCCCTACCACCAGAAAATGTAATGGCGGATACACCCAATCAAGGTAACAATTACAACCCTAGACAGAGGGATAACTTTGGAAATGGGCCAAGGAGGCCAATTATTTGTTTCAGATGTGGAGAATGTGGGCACTATCAAAGTAGGTGCACTCTCCCAGACAATGCCCCTCCTTGCAGGAACTGCCCAGAGGCTAGAGACCACTATACTAATTGTTGCCCTAAGAACCAAGCATCTTCATCTCGGCCCCACATTCAAATGATTTCTGTGTGCAAAGAAGAAAGGGTAGATCAAGTCCATGTGCCATCTCCATCTACCAAGGTGGTGCAGTTAGAAGAAATTGAATCTTTTACAGTGCAGACAAGAAGCAAGGGGAAGGCTCAAGTGGAAATAGGTCAAGAATCAATGATTAATGGATTAAACAAAGACAAAGGTGTGTCTCAGAACAAAGCCACCACATGTGTACACACAAGGCAAAATGAAAATTTCATAGGTACGAGTGATGCCATTGGACATGCATTCAGCAAGGCTCATGAGGAGTTTGATAAGTCAAAGGGAGCCCAAGCTCTTAAGGAATCAAAAGCGTCCAGAGTACTCAGGTCCATGAAAAAGGAGGTTAGTAGTTTTGATTTAATAAAGATGGATGGGAAGTTCAGGTCAGAACTCTTGCAGATAATTGATGAAATGTCCACAACAAGTCTTGTGGCAAAGGCTGTTGTTATGCATAAAGATAAAAGTGTAGGGGAAGCACCCCTCACAGATTACAAGAGCCCTCGGCTAACAGTCCCCATTAAAGATCATGAGTTTCAAGGAGTTATTGTGGATGGTGGTTCTAGCATTAACTTGATGCCTGAATATACCATGAAAAAGATTGGACTATACCCTTCGAGACCTACCAACTTCACTGTAACAGTGGCAGACCAAAGCATAGTAAGGCCTATGGGAGTGGTCCCTCGAGTCCCAATCAAGATACAAGGTATCATCTTTAACTTGGACTTTTTTGTTTTAAGGCTACCACAGGTAGAAGGAAGTTTTCCCCTGTTAATTGGGAGACCTTGGTTAAGGCATGCTAATGTGCTGCATGACTGGGGCAAGGACACAATGTGGGTAAAGCAAGAGGGAAAAGAGTTGCACCAGATAATTTTAGAAGAAGGTCCAGACAATCAAAGACATACCAGCATGATGCTGACAATTGGTATTTGTATGGAAGAAGAATTGGTAGAAAACTCGAAAGCAGATCTATTTGAAGGAGCAGATTTATATGAAGATGAAAACATGTTGGCTTGGCTCCATGCAAAAGACCAATCTTCCTGTTATGGAATTTTTCCAAACTCAAGTAGAGAAGAAGCATATGAAGAAAAAGAGGAAAACACTCAGGATATTGATTCGAGTGAAATAGTCTCAGTCAAAGGCCATAGCAAAGAGAAGAAAAGCAAAGCCCTTAAGTACAGCAGTGATGAAGATATTCCAACTCATATGTCAATGGCCACTTTTTTATGGATATTGGTATGGCTATCTTCTATTATGTCAATTTTTATGATAGTAAGTGCAGGGCTTTACAAGGATGTGGAAGGAGTACCTGCAACTCTTTGGAAACAGAAGATGCAGTATGAAGGAGATAATATTTTAGGGAAGGATTTAAGGGGGCCCTATCAAGTCGTCAACATGCCCAAAATAAAAACAAAACAAATGAAGTGCAGTACAATTGGAGATTAGGGAGAAGTTTCGCTGAGTCAACATATCAAGATCATGGCTCAAGGCATATCATCAAGCCAACTAAAGAATTATGGATCACCTAGAACTGGCATAATTTGTCCAGGTTGTACATAGCTTTCTCATTTTATTTTGCTTAAGCTTTACTAGTTTTCTTTATCCATTTCATGCTTGTTCCTTGCATTTTTAGCAAAATTAGAAGGCATTTCATAACCTCTACAAAAGTACATTTTCTGGGAATTTTGGGGAATTTTCAGCATTTTTTATCCTTTTCTGATGTCATTTTCTTTCCAAATTGGAGGAATAAAGGATGCTCTCTGTGGTTTTTTGTGACAAATATACCCTAGAACTCTAGAAAAGTTTTTCAATAATTTTTGAGGTTTTTTTTGGATTTTTCGTGCAATTTTTTGGGATTTTTTTGGATTTTTCTCACATTTTGGGGATTTTCCAAAGAAAAAAAAAGAAAGAAAAAAAAAGCCCCCCTTGACTTTTTCGGATTACTTCAAAAAAAAAAGGAAAAAAAAAACCCCTCCCCCCAAGCCCACCCGCAAACCCCTACCCCCCCCCCTTCCCCCCCTCTCGCCGCCTCCCCCCCTTCTCTTTTTTTTTTATTTTATTTTCTTTTTTTTATTCTTATTATTTCATTTTCTTGTTTATTTTTTATTATTATTTTTATTTTTCTTTTTTATTTTGCCTTATTTTTTTATTTTTGCATGGCATACGTTCATCAAATTATAAAATAAAAAAAAAGAAAGAAAGAAAGAAAGAGATATCTTTTTTCTTTTTTAATATATATATATATATATATATATATATATATATATATATATATATATATATATTTATTTATTTAATTTTTTTTTTAATTTTCTTTTCTTTTATTTTATTTTTCTTACTTTTCATGGCTCAAAACGTTTGGCTCTGGATTGCACCTCGGATGGCCATTTTTCTCAGACTTGGAGTCATTTTCATGTATTTTGGCACCTCTGGATTCATTTTTTGCAATTATTTTTTGAAAATCCCACCTTTTCTCTAATGTTTGGTCAAAACCCACAAGTTTTGAGCCCCTTTATCAAATATTTTTATTGATCTAAATGGTCCACATGGTCTCTTCTCACTTGTTTTACCTTATTTTTAACAATTTACCATATGCGCCCTTTGTAGCTCTCCTTTTGATCATTTTGCCCCTCTCCAGACCCCATAATCCTACTCCCTCAACCTCCCCTTACCCTTCTGCCTAGCCACATCCTTACCCCTCCTTGCCCTATCCATCTCCGCCCCCTCAGCCCTCCCTTATACTTCTATCTACCCTCCAATTGCTCTCCTTTGCTTTTTTGCTTGCAACAATTCCACTTTTGGGTTCTTCTTTGGTGCTTGTTCTCTCTTGTTTCTAGTGGACTTGGTGGCTGCTCAAGTGTCCTTTTGGAGTTTTGCAGCTTGAGAATCATGGTGTCTTCTATGCTCAGAGTTTTGGCTGTAGCTCTCCGCGACTGAGAGCACATTAGGTGGTGGGCCACTATTGAGCCCATAAAAGTCATATTGGTCAAAATCAACTGCAATCAAAGTCAGTTGTAGTCAAAGTCAAAAAGTTCAAAGTCAAACTATTCAAAGTCAATAGGTGCAAAGTCAAAGTGCTAAAGTGCAGGTGTCAAAGTGCACAAGTAGTGCACAATTAATTGTCCACAAAGGGTAAATTGGAGAAAGTGGATTGGAGGTTGCAGAGGTATTTCTCTAATTTCCCTAAGGTTCAAAGTGTTTTTAATGTGTTTTGGAAGGTTCAGGTGAACCCTCTCTTATGTGGAAAAGTGAAGACTTATAAGGAAAATGTGAAGGTACGTGAAGCGGCAGCGTACGCAGAAGTGAAAGTATAGCCCCCAATTAAAATTTTTGTTTTAGTATAAAGTCACTACAAGACAAAACAGGGATTCGTTGGTGGCCACTTGTGAAGACTATCTTGGGACATCCAAGTGAGAACCAAGATACTCTTGCAGTTAGGAGCGTACGTGAATCGACACTCAAATCAAGGCAAGGACTATTCTTGGACCATTCTAAGTGTAAGCAAGAGAGCATAGTCTAAGCAAGGCAAGAGAGAGAAGAGCAAGAGACACCCAGTGTGCGATGCAGAGAAGTGAAGTGCAAGTTGTGTATGAAGAGTGACCAAGGAAGTGTGCAGAGAAGTGGTAAGCTAGTCCCCCAAGGATCCCAAGGTCTTATTGAAGTGTAAGCGTGCCGACAGAAGGTACCCATCCCTCCCCCTTAGTGGAAGCTTAGTGCAAGGTGTGCACAAGTGCAAGCTTGGAGAAGGTGGAGGTTTGGTGCAGAAGAGGCCGGTAGCAACAAGTCCCTTGGGTATTTGGTATTTTGTAATTGGGCACTCTGTGAGATTTTGCACAGAAGCATTAATTTGTATTGTGCTTCAACATTGTATTTGTCTTATTGTAATCAATCGACAGAAGCTTCCAGTGTGTATTTTCTCTTTTTGTCTTTCCCTTTTCTCCTACAAACACTCAAATCCCTTCTTGTCCAAGAATCCCCCAAGAGGGTCTTTCCACACTTTATTGCTATGCATCGATCTTGCCATGCATATTGAAATGAGTTGCCCTTTCAACAGTAACCCAACGGCAGGAGGGTCATCTTCTCTCGCATGAAACTCATTCCGGATGCGCCTAGCTCTATACAGCCCTTATGCTCCATGAGCCTTCCCAAGGTTTAGATGTTTGAAAAGTAGAACTTGCGGCAGCGACAAGAATCGGCAGTAGTGTCATCTTCTCTTGCGTCAAGCGTACTCCTTAGTCCTAATGCCGCGAACGTTACAAAGTCCAGATGATGCATCAGTCTTTTCAAGCTTTAAATGGAATCCATAGATCTCTCTGTAGAACTTGAAACAAGTACTAGGCCTTCTAACGGCGATTAGCTGCCGCTTTATGTCATCCCCGATTGACTCAAATATATTCCTGCGTCCAATCCTATTTTCTATGAAGTCCTGATGCACAAGTCTTTTTGAGCTTTGATGGTATGAATAGATCTTTGTGTAGAGCTTGACGCGAGCGTTCTTCTAGCGGTTTTTCACGACGATGTTTGAAGTTTGAGAGAAGAAACGATAAAGAGGGCAGCTTTGCTTGGATTCTTTGAGAACCAACCATGTGCTTAATGAACACAAGTATCTCAATCGATCATCATGTAATTGTTATCCTCCTCATCCAATTCAGATATTAATAATTTATGATTCATCCGTACTTGAGAGACGTATAAACAAAGAGATAAAGCGTTGATGATCTTCTATTTCTTAAGAAAGATAAGGTAAAGTCAATGTTCATGTCTCATATAAAGTTCTTAGACAAACAAAATGAATTAAGCACCAATATTTTTCTATTCCCTAGAAGAGTTAAGATTAAGTTCATTGAAGTTCAACTGAAGAGAGATAAGATCACTTAGCAAAAGAAAGTTCAGATTCCATTGAGATCAATGAGAAGATTTTCCCTTAAGGTTCAATTTGCATTAGCAAAGTTCTCAAAGATTATGAGATTGTAACTATATGGTTTTTGTACTCATTCAAAAATTATTTCATCACTAACCACTAGATACATATGCGCCCGGAATGTTTGCTATTAAAAAGTAAAAGCATCGCTTAAGTGATGGCAAATGCACCCTCAGACCATTTGCTGTTATGTGATGAATCGCTTTTCTAAAGCACCCTTTCATACGCAAGGCAATTGTTGCGGAATATGCACTGCCCTTGCTTATATGACACTCAATCGCAATGCCTAGAATGATGGTTGCATACTAACGGTCACACTGAATGACGTTTATGCAACGGTTCAAGCTTCGATATGCACAGACAGAGAGAGAAAGAGACAAAAGAGAGAGAGAAAGAGACAGAGAGAGAGAGATCCACGGAGATGTGTGCGTTTTATATACATTACTTGTATGCATGAGTGCATATATGCATGCATGCATTGTGGATATATGCTATCTGTGTCCAGAAATTATATATGTATGCATTGTCTTGATTATGTTTGAATTTCGTGCATCGTGTGAAAATGTATTTTTATGTATGTGTGTATGTATAACTGTATGTATGTACATGTGTGTGTATGTGCACATGCTTGGTTCAATGTATGTGTGCATACGCAGGTATAAATGTGTATGTGTGTGTTTGTGTTTGTGTGCGCGCGCATATGTATGGTTGCCCAACCCCCACTTCGATTGTCAAACGAAGGAGCAAGAGAACCGGTTGCATACATGGAAGTGAGTATCACTGCAATGGACATGGCCAAGTGACTCCTCTAGTTTCCACATCTTCACGTCACTTCAAGGATCTTTCAAACACAATGAAACAGCATATGTATGCCTTGTGCTCAAGTGAAAGGCAAAGCAAACGTACCAAGGAGCAAAAGCAATAACTTCACGACGAATTTACACAGAGGATTTCACGAGGAAGTCAATGAAATTAGCTTTACATAGAAAGGTATGCACCATTTTGATTACAGATGAAGAGAAAATCTAAGAATTTCATAGGAGCAGAGAAAAGACATTTCTCACAGGGAATTCATTATGGCAACACACACACACACACAAGCAAAGAACCCAAGAAACTGAAAGTAGTTAGGCGCGAAGGTTCGACCACACTATGTCCAACTTAGTCCTCTTGAATCAATCTCTTAAGCATACATCGTAAACTAGAAATGGAGGGACTGTGGCCGTTTTCCAAATGGCTAGGGATACAATTATGGGATGAACTCGGTGCCTAAAGAGTTACACGAAATTTCGTTGGGAGAATACATTTGAAAAAGAGCACAGGAGCATCTAGATAATCCCAAGTCAAGCTTCTAGCCTTTTCAATATTTTTTTCTCCTTCAATATTCCTCCCCTTCCTAGGCATCTCCCATCCTAGACATAGCCAAATTGCAGCTCTCTCACTTTGTTGTCACTCGACAGGGTGCCTTCATCTTTGTTTCCATCATCTTTTGCCAAAGCTTCATCATAGTAGTCGTGCCTTCCTTATTCGCTCTCTCTGATTAAGCGTGCGCACTAACTAGATTAAATAGTAATTTTCCCCAATTCTCTCCTCTCACGAAACCTTATTTGTTCTAAGATGACCCAGCGTAGTTTTCCATATAATCTACTTCATATGCCACTTTCTAAGCTCAATGGCCTCATATAATTGCAAGAAGATTTCCGAGTGCAATAGAGGCTTCCTCAAAGGCCTTCATATAAACGGACAACATAAACATAAAACGCGGCTAGTAAGCCATGAGATTATCTCTATTAGGTGCTTTTTCCATGCGATAGACTAGCGCTACATGAGAACAACAAAAATCCACATGATCTAGAAGAGAGTGTTAAATATTCATAAACGATTTGAGACACTATTATATCATATTGAGCATCTTCAACATCATAATACATACCAAGTCTTGCACCAAAAGACATTTTTTGGATGTTTGCACCATATACTTGTAGCATGTATTCTCTAGTGGGCCATTACAAAAATCTTTTTATAATGAGCAAGGTTCAATGACTCGGGTTTTCACTTAGATGTTGGAACACTCACACTCGACTTGTTTTCCCACCAGGCAATATGCAAAGTGAATCTTCAGGTGGAGAGGTGCTAAGAATTAGATAGTCATGTAGCATGACAAAATGTTTGGAAATTTTTGTCACCGCCATAGCTTGGTGCACACATACTAAGCTCCAAGCAACACTTTTGTGTCTTCTTCTATTAGCTCATACTCTAGATAATAGTTAGATCCCATGTCCCATATTTCGTTTTGGTAGATTTGTATGTGTCTTTTCAGAAGTCAAGTGTAATAAAGTGGTAGGAAAGGAGATGATTGAACCACACCCTTGACAGATACGAGATGGTTGAACTACACCCTAAGAGGGAAGATTAGGAAGTAAATGCAAGGAATTGAACTCACAACTTCTTCGTTAGGAATGTGATGGGCTAACCACATGCCCCAAAAGCCATGGTTGAGGATTACTTCTTAATCCTCCCTCTTAGGGTGTAGTTCAACCATCTCCTATCTGCCAAGGGTGTGGTTCAATCATCTCCTTTCCTACCACTTTATTACATTCTTCCCCCCTTAGTTGATCATTGTCCTCAATGATCTACTCATTATCCCTCTAGCCTTGGTGATCCATTCTTGAACTCCCTTAGTACCCTTGAATTGATTTCCCTCAACCTCGCATAGTTTCTTGAACCTTGTTCACAACCTTGGTGACTTGAACACTGTTCTCAACCTTAGTATCTTGAACCTTGTTCTCACCTATGTTCGGTATCTTGAACACTCAATCAAGTGTCACCCAAGCCCAAGGATTTCACAGCTTGCACTCATTGGAAAGTTCATTCCGAGAGCTTTCCAACGGTATATTACATTCCTTAATCTGACCTATGGATTGAGAGATACACCTCAATCTTTGTTAGGTCCATCCTTGAAACTGATGCACTCGCCTTCCACAATTCTTACCCTTTCACATAGAGGATGCCCAAGCGCTTTTTTTAGAGGCCATTGGATCATTCCATCTTGCCCAAGCCTATTTCCTAGGCACTGATACCAATGCAAGGAATCGAACTCACAACCTCTTGGTTGGGAACGTGATGGGCTAACACTTGCCCCAAAAGCCATGGTTGAGGATTACTTCCTAATCCTCCCTCTTAGGGTGTAGTTCAACCATCTCCTATCTGTCAAGGGTGTGGTTCAATTATCTCCTTTCCTACCACTTTATTACATCAAGGGGATGAATCCATGAGAAAAATCCATGATCATTGTCCCTTCTTGCTTGTGTTGATTATCTTAGTATGCATCCAAAAGATCCTCCTCAAATTAGATATCTCAAGGAGAGATGCTATGGAGGATTAGTGATCTACTTGGAATGTTCCTCTAGCTAATCATCCATCTCTTCTTTATCATCTTCTATAGGTCTTGGCTTTGGAATTTACAGAGAAGAATTTTGAACCTTGTGCATCATCTTTACTCTCTTCCTCTTTTTGCCTTGGCCTTGGTTCTAAATCTCGTTTACCATTGTGTCTCTTTTGATAGAACATATCTTCTCCACTAGTGCTATGAGGATCACCATTTATCTACTTCTAGTTCGAGTTCTTCTATGGATATTTCAGAATTGGCTTCAAAAGATGATGATCAAGGAAGTAGAATTATTTCTTGGGGAGTAACTTATACCAAATTAGCGGATTGCTTGAGGATAACGCTGATGCTCACATGAGAATTTTTGAGATCCATTATAATGTTCTACAAGAAATCGGCAAGCTTACAACCAATTCATGTTATGAAGCTTGAATCTTCCAATCAACCTTAGTAAATGAAGGAGCTCATTGGCTCATTGAAAAATGTGTTTAACTGTTTTGCTACTGATGAGGTGATGAAAGAAGCGTTAGCATGCGCCGGCGGCAGCTGTCTCTTGCATATTCTGATGTGGTTTCCATCTATTGGTTTGTAAATAATCAAAGATCTGAGCCGCATTTTTTTAACCGAAAATGTTGTAAGAAGGCATCCTTAACATCATCATATTGACTGAAATGATTAATAGCATATTCGGTTAACCAAAGGGTAGCTTCATTAACAAGAGTGGATTGGAACAATATAGCCTTATATGCCGGATCCGCTAGATACTTGAGTACAACATAATTAATTTCAAAAGTACGCACATGAGCATCAGGATCATCACTTGGGAATCCACCAAATTTTGTATACCTAACTCCAGCAGGTACCGATCGTGGGGGTATGATCTCCTACTGCTGTTGATGTTGTTGTTGTTGATGTTGTTGTTCTTGTTGTTGATGTTGCTACTGATGCTATTGTTGCGTACCACTCATGTTGCTTAAATCAAGAGGAAGTATCACTTCAGAAAGGTTTGAACAAGTTGATCCTAATTGCTACTGTGTCCTCTCGCCACCTTGCAAATTCTCTAGTAATATAATATCATTGAATGGATCACACACACCTAAACTGAACTACCATTCCTCACCTTTAGCTTCTAAAGTAAACTCTTCACCAGAACTTTCACCCACCAATACACTAGTTTCTCCAAAATCAAAACCCAAAGTAGAGTTGTCATCGAAATTCAAGAAGCTCCCACCGGAAATCTCCAAGCTATCACTGGAATTCAACAAACTACCATCGGAATTCTCCACACTATCACCGGAATCAGCAATTAGTCCACCAACCATACTTTTTGCGGATGGGGTTGGTTGTAGTTTTGGTATACCTTGTAATCCTTGAACAAGAAAATAGTGAGTTTGTACTCCACTAGCCCATATCTCTTGCTTTCCTTCCGACGATTGTCCTTCACCGCTACCACCAGGAGGCGTTCCCAACATGCTAGGAACTTTCTAGGGATGCTGATCACTTCTGTACTTCGGGTAAGATTCTCCGGAATGCATTATAGTCATATATCATAGGATTCTTTATCAAACCTAAATTTTCTCTTAGACTAGGTATTCCACGCCCCATGGCCAACGTGAGTGTTTATGTGTTAATGTGTGAAATTAATTTTAACGGGAACTAGACAGCTTATGGGTTCTTGGGATGGTCAAGGGTCTGTAATATAGAGGCCCTATATATATTTTCCTAGTCCCTCTGTTACTATAATGACTTCTTCATTAACTTAATCTAACAATTCTGACGACTTAACTGCTAATCTCCACAAGTAGTGTGCAAGAGAACATAATACTCATCGCAGCAGAAATATGCAAGTCCTTAATGGTGATTAAACGCTATCACTATGAACCTTACACTTCACCCAAGACTCACAAAATGTCAATGCATCACCACCATTATTCAATACCAAACATATACAGAACATAATAATACAACAATTTAGATGAACTGCACTAGAATCAATCCACAAGCACACCGCCTAGACGCATAGTCCGACGATGCTCATGTCTCTCTCTTCCACGCGCCTCTTCTGTTATTAAAAGGTTACAATGATTACGCTACATCCTTTTTATGTGCGTCTTTTCCCAATTACATTTTCTACTAATTATAATTACATTCCTTTCTGGCGGCCCTAACACCCCCTCGATCAGAATGGAGGGCTCCCATTTTACATGCTGACAGATTTTCAACCAAAACCAGAAACGGTTTGAAGCACATAAACACTTCGGAATTTTCCTTAAATGGATATATCCATGCATGCTTGGAAAAATCATTGATGTAAAACACAAAGTAAATATAGTTCCCAAAAGAAGGTGTCTGCATAGGACCATAGACATCACTATGTACAAGCTGCAATTTCTGAGTAGCCCGAACTAAACCACCTTTTGGAAAGGAGGAATGCTACATTTTGCCCAAAATACAACCTTCACAAACATGTTTTTCGGGTGCCTCAAGTTTGGGCAAAAAGGACACCATTTTAGATTTCTACAGGGGTAGCAAACTAGCAAAATTCAGATGACCAAATCATGCATGCAAAAGCCTTGCATCTGACATATCCTGAGAATCATGTACTACACATGCCGAATCATCTACAGATCTTTCATAGTCTATGAGCTTATATAGCATGTGACAAAAAATGCCAAAAGCAATAATGACATCGCCATTTGATAGATCATGAATTCTACATCTATCATCAACAAATTTCACAACGAAGCCAATCGTGGCTAATGCAGAAACTGATAACAAATTTTTCTTGATCCCTGGCACAAACAAAGCATCTAACAAACTGAAAGAACTACCATCAACAGTAGTCAAAATGATCTTACCAACTCCCATAATAGGATAAGAGTTTTGGTCGCCCCACTATCAAAGTATCAAACATCTGATTCTAGTGCAGACATGCACTACTCATGAGTAGATAGGTCAAAACTACAAATCGTAGTAAATGATCATTCTTCATCTTCCACAAGATTAGTAGAGTCTGTTTCTTGTGTAGAGGCCTTTGGCCTCTGCAACAATCATTCCGGCCTCTTTCTTCTTTGCCTCTTTAGTAGCCAATTTTGGCGAGATCTTAATGACATGATCATTTACTTTACAGTATTTGCAAAATAATTTCTGCTTTTCTGATTTCTTCTCAGCTTTGTCTTCCTTTTCTGAATGTGCAGCATTTGCAGATATCTACTTACTAGTAGAAGAGCTCCATTTATCTTTTCCCTTCTCATTAGCTAGGAAAGCTTGATTTGCAACATGCATAATAAACCTGTTCTGGCTAGGCTGGTCTTTCTACAACAAAACAAAAACTAACTCTTCAAATGTTAAGGGGTTTGGATTGCCTTTCATCATCAAACAAAGAGTAGAAGAAAAACTCTAATATGAGTTGGGAAGACCATTCAGAACAATCTGCACAAGTGAACTATCACGAGGGACTTCATTTGTAGAAATCAACTCTTTGTTTAGATCCTTGATCATTGTCAAAACTTTATCCATAGAATAACCTTGATTCATGTGCTCACTCTCCAATTGTTTTTGGAGATAAGCAACACGAGCCTCATTCCTAGACTGGTACAATGTGGTAAGTGTATCCCAAGCATCCTTGGCTATTCTACAAGAGCGAATGTGAGGAATAATGGCACGTTTAACAGAAAAAGCTATCAATGCATATGCATGATTATCTCTGCCATCCCAACAAATTTTCTCTACAGAAGGTGTAGCAGAAACAGTAGCATGATCAAGAATCTGTAGAATATCACCATGTTCGACACCGTCTACATCAGCTTCAATACCTGTATTTGCAATACCTGTATTCGAAGGTGTAAGAGGACATCTTTCAACACCCTACACAATGTTCCACAATCCTTTTGCAACCAATACATGTTGCATCATGTAAGACCATAACGGGTAGTTGGTACCATCCAACTTATCCTAAACAACCAAAATACAAAATACATCACTGCTTTTAGCCATGGCCAGTGACCAAAATACCTTAATGCAAAAAATTGATTGTATCTCAAAAAGTTGAACAGAACTGCCCACACAAATTCTATTAAACCTATAAGAAACTCTGAGATGCTTATACTAGCGAAACCAAAACTGGTATATACCTTTGGCACAAAAAGACAAAATAGCCTGAATGCATGCTATGATAGTACATTCGGAGGTCAAAATGAGCCCAAATCATGATTTTGTGCCAAATTTCGTGCGATTCTGAGACTATGACCAGAGGGTTGTCGATGATGCCTTCGATGAATTGATGACCTGCTCTGATACCAATTGTTGGAGTTAGATGTCTGTCGAGTCATGTGAACAACACAAGGAAGAAGAAAAATCTTTGAGCAAAATAAGCAATACTGAATGTATTACCACTAGAATGTACAAAGATAAGTAGCCCATTAGGGCAATAGGCATATATATATAGGTTGGGGGAAAAAACTCCTAAAGAGGGAAAAAAGTGCCCCGACAGTCCTAGAATGTTCACACACATCATTACCTAAATATATCAACAAACAGGTACTAAGGGGAAGATGGTGCTTTAAGAATTCTACCCAAAAAAGTTTGAAGTGCATCTCTCAATCCGTATGTCACATTGAGGCATGGAAGGTATCACTAGAGAGCTCTCAAAAAAGACTTTCCAAATCTATTGATCTAGCTAGGAGATATGAAACTTTTTCAGATACCTTGGGTGTCACGTGATTAGGGGTTCAAAAATACATGGGTGAGAATTAGATTGAATATACTATGCTTGGGAAGAAGGTTCGAGACACAAGGGTTGCAAAGCCTAGAAACTTATGCGAGGTTGAGAAAATCATCTCAAGAGATTATAGGAAGTTCTGGAGCTAATCGGCGAGGAGAGAGGAATACAATAGACAATATTGTATGTCTAGGGGAATAATACGCATGATCTATTTTCTAGGAGTATCATTGTGTAACCACTTTCCCCAAAAGCCATGATTGAGGATTACTTCCTAATCTTCCCTCTTGGAGTGTAGTGCAATCATCTCTTTCCTAGTTTATGACAATTTCCCGCCTTGTTTGATCATTGTCCTCAATGATATGCTCCTGTATCCCTCTAGCCTCAATGATCCACTCTTGAGCTCCCGAGGTACCTTCAATTGATTTCCTCAAGCTCACATAGTTTCGTGAACCTTTTTTGCAACCTAGGTGTATGAACCCTATTCTCAACCTTAGTATCTTGACCTTGCTCTCACCCATGTTCGATATCTTGAGCCCTCAATCAAGTGCTAGCCAAGGGTTTCACACTTCCTAGCTACCTCACTAGATTTGGAAAGTTTTTTCCAAGAGGTTTCCAAAGGTAAGTTACATTCCTTAATCCAAACTATGAGTTGAGATATACACTCCAAGCTTTGCACGATAAAGTTTTGAAAGCACCATCTCCCCCCTTAGTAATCTTTCACATGAGAGACTGTCGAAGCAACTTTTTTAGAGGCCATTGGGTGGCCATCGTTTGTGGAGTCCATCCATGTTTCCCAAGCCTAGTTCATAAGTTTTAATACCAATGTTGTTTCTGTAAGAAATTTGAAATCTTAATCTCTAGACTAGGAGTGCAATGGTCCGACCACTTGCTCCAAAAGTCATGGTTTAGGATCACTTTCTTATCTCCCCTCTTAAGGTATAGTTCAAACATCTCCTAGATCTCAACATTGTCATTAAATCATCTCCTACCTATCACTTTATGACATAACACAAGACTAGTCTTCACATCAATTAAGTTTAAGAAATTAAAATTCATGACACCTCTTGATGAATCAGCCATGTGTGACTATCATACCATTCCCCATGTACTTGAACATGTATAAATGTTGGAGGGATTTAAGATTAAAAGATGAAAAATATTCTTTCTTATCAACAAATGAGGATCTTCTATCATTTTGAATCATTGGTTTGTATCCCTAGTTAGAGGAGATGAGATATGATTCGACCAATACTTGTTTAGTCACCCCAAGTGTGGAAGAGGATACACCAGTTGTAGGCTCTCTTCTCCCACCTTCATTCACAAAGAAGGATTCTTGTACATATGCACATGAAGATCAAACTATTTCAAGTAATATTAGGACATGAGATACATCATATTATGTGGAAATTTCTACTACCATGACCCCTACGTTTTAGGTTTTTTAGCCATTCTCAAAGATTTCTTTGATATTTTCTAATTGTATTATTGGGTTATAGTAGGATTGCATCCCAAATTTTACCATCATAGAATTTTCTTGAAGACATATATATCCCACTTAACCAATATAGTTATCATTTGAATCCAAAATATGAGAAGCAAGTTAAAAAAGCGCTAAATGATTTGCTATGAGTGGGGTTTATTCTGCCTATTGATCATGCTAAGTGGGTATCTCCAATTGTGATCATCCTTAAGAAAAACAAGCCATTGATGATTGGTGTAGATTATCAAAAGCTAGATGCTTCCAAAATACCTAATCCTTCTCCAATTCATTTTTCTACTTAATATGTTAGAAAATTGTGAGTCTAAAAATTACTCCTCTCTAGATGGATAAAGTGGGTATAACCACCTAAGATTAGTCTAGAAGGATGTGCAGAAGAGTACATTTGTTATGTATTGGGGATTCTATGCATGTAGAGTAATATGGTTTGGACTATCAAATGCACCAAGAACCTTTCAATGGTGTATGTAAGAAATATTTTCTCCATATCTAACTACCTTTATGAGAGTATATTTGGAAAACATTTTGATGTTTGTGTTCTTGGCTAAGCATTTGGAGCATTTCAAGCTATGATTTAGCAAATGTTGTAAATTTCATCTCTTTTTGAATCCAAGCACATCAATTTTTGCAATCTCTTGTGGAAAATTATTGGACCATATTATATCCTAGAAGAATATCCAAGTGGACCCTAATAAGCTTCCTGCAATCCTCAAGGATCCTTCTCCTACTACCCCTAAAGACGTTTTGTTCTCATGAAAACTTTGATGGCATGGACATGTTATATGAATAATCCCTCATCTAGCTATTTTGATAAATAAATTGGAGATCATACCACCCCATGAGTTTAAATGGATTGAGGAACGTGAGTTATCCTTTCATCAGTTAAAACCCCTACTAATGTAGGCACACATTTTTGAGGCACCTGATTGGTTCCAACTATTTCACATATTTTTCAATGCCTCAAACTAGGAAATTGGTAGCATTTTAATGTAGAGAATGGGTAAATGGTTTCCCTTGGTCTATTATGGACATCGAGAACTAGCACCCATTGAACACAATTATTTAGTAACTGAGCAAGAATGTTTAGGTATCACATACTCTATCAAGACATTTTGACATTCCTTATTAGGTCACAAGAATGTTTAGGTATCACATACTCTATCAAGACATTTTGACATTCCTTATTAGGTCACAAATTCAGTTTCCATGTGGATCACTCAATGTTGTTCTACTTAGTAAAACGACAAAATTTAGTGTGTAAAGTTGCGTGTTGGGTCCTTTTATTATAGGAATTCGACTTTGACATATTCTATCCTCTTGGATCTTTGCATAACATTGCTAACTTTCTATCTCAGCTAGACTCTAGTGAGGATTGGATTGGTGTGGGTGACTCTTTCCTATACGTGACTACTACTGAGGAACATTAAGCTTCTTGGGATCTCAATATTGCGTATTATGAAGCGTTACATTTCCTTTCTAACTATAAGAACTCCCTTTGAATCGTCATCAATGGCAGCGTGTAAGAAAGGAGTCGAGTAGAGTCGATGGTTTATGGTTATAATAGGTTAGCTATATTATCATACGTTTTCTTGTGCATGGATTCGTTGTTTTCCAAACCATGAGATACATAAGATACTTCACATGGACCATACCCATTGCATGGGAGGACATCTAGCAAGACATCTTAGTACACAACGTTCTGCAATCAAGAATCTGGTGGTCTAATTTGTACAGAGATTGTCAGCACAACAATTCTACTTACGATCTTTTCCAACATATAGGAAAACCTCTGCATTCAACACATTTTCAATTGTAATCAGTTATGCCTTTGGAAGCTTTTCAAACGTGGGGCCTACATTATGTAAGATAAATCTCCCCCTTTGAGAGTTTCTAGCAACAATCATTATATCTTGATGTGTACTGACTATTCCACCAAATGTGCTAAAGCATGATCTATCAAAACCACTACAATATTTTTTGTTTCCAAAATTTTATCCTAGCAATTGTTGCCATATTTTGGAGTACTACTGGAAATTGCTTTCGATTGAGGCACTCACGTTGCAAATGGATTAGTTCATGCATTATTGAATTAGTATGGAGTCCTCAATAAATTCATTACCCCTTATTATCCTTGGGAAAATGTATTAAGAGAGATTATTAACAAATTCCTATTGAAGATGTTGAAAAAAAACTCTTTTTAAAATTTTCAAAACCATGGAATAAATTGTTACCCTTGGTTTTGTGTTATTATCATATGACTTATAAGTGTTTATCATGTTCTACACATTTTAAGTTGGCCTATAGTAAGGAGGCTATTGTTTCTCTTGAATTCGTAGTCCCCATCCTCTGAGCTGCTTTTGAACACAATCTATTACATGAAGATTCATTTTTCTGCAAATTTGATGTAGTACTTTAGTTTGATGAAGATCGGTTAACTAGTTTCCTTCTACTGCAAGAAATGCACCATGATGGTTTTTTATGATTTCATATTTTTGAGATGATCAAGTATTATTTTCCTAATCTAAGGAAAATTTAAAGGTTGGTAGGTTTGTACATTGAATTGGATCGTACTCTACTTTGATAAGACCTGATCTGAGAACTTTTTGTTTGCACACTCTTTCCAGACAAGAACTTTCCATTCTGATCAATGGGTCCAAATTATGGCCATTTCGCAAACCAATTTCCACATTACCTCTACCCTCTTAATTTGCATTGAATCATAGCTTTGGGTATTTTGCACTCTTATCGTCCTCATATGCATGTCTTTTCCTTCCATCCACTATGATCTTGATCATGATTGAAAATATGATGAGAAAATATTTCATTTGTACATTAATCTTCTATATTTACATATATAAAGTCCATTAACCCCTTAAAATCCTATAATCTACTGGTATTTTAACTAAAACCCATCAAGAACTCCATTTGTAAGCTCAAAAGAAATCGTGAACCCATGTATAAACATAACCTTTGAAAATCCGTGATAATTTTACCCTTAAAAACCTAGAAAGTCTTAAAATCCAAGCTCAAAAACCCTAAAAACTAACTTTTAACCCATGGAAACTAATTTTTGAACCCTTAAAAACCCATGGTTTTAAACATTTTGTGTGTATCTTTGAAAATTAATTGAATGATTCAAACCCTAGCATAATAAACCCTAAATTTGTTCCAAGTAGAAACCCTAGCTAGAAACATTCGGAACCCATTATTTCCCAAAATAAACCCTAATTCAATTTAATTCTTTGTACATAGGTGTGAAAAGAAAAGAAACCTTAGTCAAAAATAAAAAAGGAAAAAAAAGAAATGAAAAATAATAAAATTGAAAATTTAATAATAGAGAAAATCCAAAATGGAAAAGAAAAAAAAGAAGAAATTTAAATCACAAAGGAAAGAAAAGAAGATTCTAATTTTTCTAGAAAGGAAACCTTGGGAAAAGCTATAAATACATGCCTAACCTTCATTAGGTTTCTCTTGTGAATTTGTTTACGTACTTCTCATCTTGCTTTTCCTTACTCATGCTTTATGAATAATTCTTGTTCTGTCTATGACCCTAACACTCAAGTTCTCCATCTCTAGTTGTGATGCCAATAGCTAGAGAGAGAAAGAGAGTCCACCATCTTCTGTTCTCCTGTCTCTTGCTATAATAAGAAAAATTGTTACCATCCCTTGTGAAACATAGAGTAGAGAGAGAGAAAAAAAATTATTTCTATTCATAGTGCTTTTGATTTTGTTACCATACTGTGTTGTAGAGAGAGAGATTATCCAATGGAAGAGAAAGAGAGAGAGAGAGATTATACAATGGAAGATAGAGAGAGTATGCAATCGAACGTTCTGCACAGTTCGTGTGTGTCTGCATTGAAGCTATGTCGGTTTTCAACATGAGATGCTCAACACATTTAATCTCAATTTGTCAGTTCTCTATGCTTTTATTTGGTGTGAAGAGAGGAAACGTTTTGGCGATGCTCGTATAGTTTGAGAGAGAGAGAGAGAGAGAGAGAGAGAGCCTTGAGTCATGCCTTTATGGCGCCCATGCAAAAACCTCGATCCTTAACCCATTGCAGATAATCGTCCATGAATTTGGGACGCCGATCATGGACAATATCAGACCTAATGACCTAGAGAAATGGATAGCTAGATGCTTCTAACCCTAGCGCAACCTCTTCCATTTGTGCCTCCGAAAGCAAGGCAAGGGTACCGAATGAAACATATAGTACTGATTTGGCTTCACGCTTATTTTACCATGACATTATTCAACCCATGCTACTTTCTGAACATTTTTATGGTCTCTTCCTCACGATCATCGAATGCGTTTACCAGAACCCATTGTGACTGATGGAGAGAGTCAAGAACACCCATGACAAAACGGTACATGAAGTTGGAGGGTTCATAGCATCGGATAAAGGTGTTCATATCCGTTTCGATGAGAAACAGTGCCCCTAGGATAGCGAGCTCTATAGCCATGAAATAGAGTGTTAGAGAGAGAGAGAGATATGGTTCGGTGCAATAGCAAGAAATGCTCTGAAGTGAAGAATCGATAGAAAGCAAAGTTGGAGAGAGAGAGAGAGAGAGAAACAAAGGTGATGTTGATGCGACAGAGCGCAGAGAGAGAGAGAGAGAGGAGAAGCTATGGACAGAGAGAGAGAGAAACAAAGAGAGAGGCAGAGAGAGATAGGAGCATTGACACAGAAAATTGATCGTGTGCATTGAGAGGTTGAGAGAGAGAGAGAGAGATTTAGTGGTAGATTGGTGTGCACATGGAGCTTGACACGAAAGATATGATAAACTATTGCGCATAGTCGAGATATGGAGAGACAAGGGCATTTCGAGAAGCAAAAAGAACCAAAGGGCAGTATAGAGAAGCGTGAAGGAGAGAAAGAGAGATAGAGAAGGAGAGAGAGAGAGAGTCTACAAGAACAAGAATTACGACCACCACATACTAGAGAGATGACTCTCCTCCTAACCTTATGCCTGTATATATAGCTCTCTCTAGGGGACTGCCTTCTTGGGCAGGTGGATACTAACCATCCATGTGTCGGTCATGTAACTGCATGTGCACCAAGTGTCCCAGTTATCCTGAGTTAACTCAAGTGGATGCTTCTATGAGGCTCTAGAACTCTTTGGGCAAAACATCTCCCCATGTATCTCATGGGGGCTGAACCCAAGACCTCCTCCTTCACATCCTTGAGACTTAACCACTAGACTAAGTGGATCACGTTCACAAGAGCACAAGACCTCCTAGTAAGTCTAAACTCAAGATCTTTGGTCATACACACGGATGACCAAACTATGTCGGATTTGAGATCCGTCTAAACCAGCTAGACCCCTAGATCATAGAATTTTTTTATTACATTCTTGCCCCCTTAGAAAATATTTTCATCCTTGAAAATAGAGCTATATGTCTACTATAGGCAACCCCTGAGCCTCATGTTCTAAAACTGGAAGAACATGGTCATGTTCTAGAACTCGAAGAACATGTCTCATCTCTGTGGTGGCATCCCTGCCCAAATGATTCAAAACACTATCTGGTTTTGTACTTTGATAACCTAGTCAAAGTTCAAAGCAGTGAATGAATAATAAGGGTGGATGTAAAAACATCCCTAGCCAATTCACAGTTTCTCGATGTGTGATCTATGCATAAACATGTGAATTGGGTGGATTCAAATTACTAGTCCGTTTTTGGGCATGACTGGTGCATGGACTTAGTAACAAAGGTGGGATTCTTATCCCTCACAACACTTTGAGAACTCTTCATTCACTTGAATTTGATTTGGAAAACTTAAAGTTTGGGTGATCCAAAACATCTAACTTGGATGTTTATACAATGGTATATTCTTAACCAACATTTACGTGATTTTTGCACCCGACTAGAGGACTACCTGGTCCAAATAGGTGAAAAAAATCCTATGTAAATTGGAGGAGAAAGTATAAGTGTACCATTGACGCGTGATCAACCATACTTTATCTTTGACCAATTCAAATTCAAAATGAAAATTGTCCAACTTAGGATAGTTTTCTCAAAGACTTGAGCTAGAAGTTCGTTGGGAATTGTCAATCTCTTGAGCAATTCCTAACTCTTCTATTCTAGAGTATAATGGACTGCATGAAATCATTTATGCTATAACTTGAAGCAAACTCAAATGAATAAGTCAATCTTGAACTTTTTATCTTTCGATGTTTGAAAAGGTTCTTGTATAGAAGATCTGTCAAGGATGTTTAATTTAATTGCCTCGTTCTATCCGGCTAACCCTTGACTTTTATGAAAAGAAACAGATACCATATCTGAGTCAAATCCAAAAGATTCAGAAAGCGGAAAGAAAGAACTAAAACTGTGTTCAACCAATTCAAAATTTGAAGATACACAAACTTGCTATGAATCAAAGTCTGGATGACTCAACATTTCAACTTCTCAATCGGATATTGAAGCATTTTTTCTATCTTTAAGACAAATAAGCTGGATTCTCAAAATGATTTAGAGCAAACCCAAAACATCAACCAACCATAAGATACTAGTGTGGTTTCTAACATCAGTGTGTCAACCCACTGAAGTTCTATTGATGCGTTTTTAGTCAAGTAATGCTTCACTTGAGACTAAGTTCATGCCTATATTCAATCTTTATGAATACTTACTAGGAATGCAATTCTTGAGCATTGCTTTGAGTCAAAGAATTGAATTTTCCAAGTTACACTAGGAACTTGGTGCTTGACTTAGTCAACCAAATCCTTGGTTTGAAAAGATCAACTCAAAGTCAAAGTCCGACTTCTTTAGAAATTTATGAAATATTTTCGAATCAACAACACTTTATCTTGAAGTGTTTCAAGAAGATCTTGGAATTTACTTACTTCATATCTTCTGTTTCCTTGATCTTGAAGTTATCTTGAAATATCTTGAGATACTACTTTTATCCTCCTTGAATGTAAACTCCTTCTTTGAAGTTTTAATTCCCTTGAGGATCAAACCTCACTTCAAGATCCAATCTAGGACTAAAAGATAATTATCATCCACAGTTCGATGTCCCGTACCATCTTTCCTACACCAATCTGAATTTAAAATCTGGTGTCCCACACCACCCTATTTTATATTCACATTAATGTGTGGGCGATACTTATCCTAAAGTCTAAACATATCTTGATAGAGTACCTTCTTGCTTCAATTCTCTACGAGAATTTTGAAGTTTCAGGTATTACCTCTAACTAGATTTTCTAGGTTTTGATTTCTTCACATGATTATCTTACAATCAGGTGCTTTTTCTTGGAAACTTGAAAACCTCCCGATAGAATATCCATTGTTCTTTACTAGGGTTTTCAAATGCAAACCAATCAGAATTCGAAGTACTTGAATTTTCAAAGATTCAAGTTCAATTGGTTTATTCTTGACCACTTTGTGGTGACAAGAGCTTTTGACTTCTTGTCTTTAGATTCCTTTTTTTACTAATGCTTTTAGGTACCTACCCCCAACGGGACATTATAGGAATCTCTCTACTACATAGGTCTAATCATCCGCTAATGCTTTCTAGATTTGTACCAAAATCCATTTAAGGATAGGCAAACATTTATGTTTTACCTTCCACAGACTTAAGTACTGTTTTCACAGTTGCAGACTACATTCTTGGAATTCCTTCACTCTGTTCAAACTTGGAACAGCTTACTCTTTTCACAATTTTCCATTGGATAAATGGAACCTGAGTGAATAATTGCCAAACGGAATTTTATTGCCAATACTTGGGCAATCTATAGAGTAGTTCCAATTGCACATTCTTGGACAATTATGGCCAAGCTTCATCAAGTCTAGTTGATCTTGCAACTATAATAAAGACTTGGCCTTTATCTTTAAGATCTCTTAAACTATCAAAAGCTTCTTTGCTTACCTAGGGGATTTTGAGAGATCTTTCCCTTAGCTTAAATCCAAGCATACACTGATGCCTCTCATATTCCAAAGCTAAGAATCTTTGATATGCCTTTAGGTTATATAAATTTTTGGACTTAAGCACCAATACTGGTGGTTTTGGGAATTATTGGGAACTACTTATTGTTTAAAGAGAATAAAGAATTCCATTCTCATTTACTTGAGAGAATGTTATTCTTCAAGGTCTTGAGATTCTTTCCAGGGAATCAATTATATTGAGCAAATGATTCATCTTTGAATCTTTTGCAATTGTGAAAGAAATTCTTAGTCTTTCAAACAATATGTAGAAGCTCTGATACCAATGTAAGAGAACATGAATTACGACCACCACATATTAGAGAGATGACTCTCCTCCCAACCTTATGCCTGTATATATAGCTCTCTCTAGGAGACTGCCATCTTGGGTAGGTGGATACTAACCATCCATGTGTCGATCATGTAAATGCATGTGTGCCTAGTGTCCCAGTTCACTAGAGTTAACTCAAGTGGATGCTTCTAGAATGCTCTCGAGCTAATTGGGCCAAAGCTCTCCCCATGTACGCCATGGGGGTTGTGTGAAGAGAGATGGTGGATGCAATCCAAAGATGAGTTGGTGCTGCTATGACTGGCTTCATACCAGCCAACTGAGACTTTAGAGTTGATTAATAGACCATTTGATCCTCCTAGATCCACCAAAATATCAGCCAATTATGTTGGAACATGTATCCCAAAACTTTAAGTCAAGACAGACTAGTTGCGAAGTGACTAGCTCCCAAAACTTGCTATTTTTGGACATACACCTACTGGAAACAATGAGGAGTGCTCTGAACCTGGTAGGAATTAGCTACATTCCTTCTGGGCATAGAAAATAGACTTAGCAAGCTTTCTAATACAAGTTAAAACACTTCAAAGGATGAACTAAGAACTAAGAACAACTTTTAACAAAATCTAAACATGCCCACCATTCTCGGGGTTCTGCAGAGATAGACCATTGAGTAGTAAAATACAGAGTTCTCCAAGATTACAAATTCAATGACCATGAAAATGTATATGCAGAAATTAGACTTTAAAAGCTATCCAAAGCATGTTAAAACACTGAAAATAGATGAGTATAGCACGAGTTATGAGCTTCTGAAATTACTGCTCTGAGTGAGTATAACAAAGAACAAAATAGAGAAGTAGATAATGATAAATGTATAGATTCACATATGATTACAACCACATTGGCAATGAATATTTTCAAAATGGGAGTAGAATGACAAAGCTATGGAGTAAGCTCTTCAATCTCTACAAAATAACATGAAGTGGTCACGTACAAGGCTTGCTAATCGCCTCTTCTTTCTTGCTCTTTTTATAGCTACTCTTGGAGGGAGTTTTGAATTCGAATTTGAATGGCTCCACCTAAAAGTGATCCCCAAAGTTAGGAGATATTCACTCAGCTCAAAAATTCATGGTTTTAGGTACTTGGAGCCACGACTTTGCTTTTACATGATGGATGAGGTAAGCCATCCTTTTCCTTTTTCTTTTTTCAATTACAAGAGATAAAATGTACTCTTTTACAAGAGATGGTCACATGACTACACATGTGACTTACAAATGATCATAATATCAAGCACATCAAGCATGTAGGCTTGGGAAAATGCACCAACAGCTCCCCCTAAAGCCTAACATGTTTGGCCTCCAAATAAGTCTTCAATTGTCCTTGATTTCATGCAAGCCAATCATCAACTTGAATCTACTTAACTTTGTACCATCAAGAGCTTTAGCCAACATGTATGCACATTGCATATCTATAGAGACATAGGATAGTTGAATATCCTTGCTCATTAGCTTCTCCCTTACATAATGGTAGTAGACTTCAATATGCTTGGTTCTAGCATAGTATACCGGATTAGCTGCAATATGTAGTGAGCTTGTGTTGTCACAAAAAATGTGAGGTGTTGAAGAATGAAGTCCAAGATCTACGTACAAAGACTTTAACCACATGATTTCTTGAGTTGCATTAGCCAAACCTCGTTATTCGGCTTCAGTAGAAGATAATGCTAAGAAATGACCAAGCATGTCATGCACATACTTCCTTTGTGTGATGTATATACCTGAACCTGTGTAGATTAACTCCGATCCAAGGAAATAAGTGAGTGGTCCTAGGTCTTTACTTGTTTGGTTTCTTCAATATCATTGGCTCTGATAACAATATCATCAACATACACACATAAATAGATCACTTCAGATCCATTCCTCTTATGAACAAAGAGGTATCCGCCTTGCTAGCTTTGAATCCTTGGTCCTACAAATAATTCACCAATCTAAAATTCCAATCTCTTGGAGCTTGCTTCAATCCATACAGAGCTTTCTTTAGTTTGCATACATAGTTAGAATGATGTGCATCCTCATATCCAAGTGGATTTGCCATATACACTTCCTAAAAAATCCATCCATTCAAGAAAGCATTCTTTACATCAAGTTAATAGAGCTTCCAATTTCTAGGTGCAACAAGACTAATGAGAACCCTAATTGTAGGCATTTTTGCAATAGGAGAGAAAGTCTCCTCATAATCAATACCATGGGTTTGAGCAAACCCTTTAGCAACTAGCCTTGCTTTGTGTCTATTTATACTTCTATCTGGATTCCTCGTGATTTTGTATATCCATCGCGATTACCTTCATAGATGGCTTGTTAGGTACAAGCTCCCAAGTGTCATTCTCCTTCAAGGCTTCCATTTCTTCATCAATTGCATCTGTCCAAGCTTTCTTGCTTTGTGCTTCTTCAAATGTGATAGGTTCTTCATTGGTTGAACCCTTTGCAATGTAGATTGAGTGCTTGGTGACCAAAGAAGTATCGTAACCAATTTTCTCTGGTTTCTTCTTCTCCCTTGAAGACCTTCTAAGTGGTTGATGCGAGCTCTCGGGTCCATATGTAGCATCTTGCATATTTTCTTTACCTTTGTTCTTCCATAGCTTTCATCTTTCCAAGTCTTCTAGGTCAATTTCTGAATCACTTTCTTCAATCTGCTTTGGCTCCTTTGGTTGAAGTGATGGAAAATCTTCATCCAAGTCATAAGGTAGCTTCACTTTCCTGTCATCATCAAACCATGATTTGTTTTCATCAAAAATTACATCTCTACTCACAAAAAATCCTTTATTGGTTGGATTTTACAATCTATATCCTTTTTGGTTTCGGTCATAACAAATGAATACACACTTCTCCTCCTTGGGATCCAATTTCCCTCTTACTTGAGAAGGAATGTGAGCATCGGCTAAGCATCCAAAGATTTTACAATGCTCTAGACTAGGTCTTCTTCCATTCCACACTTCATATGGTGTTGTTCCATCTAGTGACTTAGATGGAAGTCTATTTATGAGACATGTGGCTATAGACACAGCCTCTGCCCTTAGGTAGTTTCGCAATCCCTTTTGTTGAGCATGGACCTTGCAACTTCGACAATAGCTCTATTCCTCCTCTCTGCTACACCATTGAGTTCGGGTGTATACCTTGTAGTGACTTCCCTTTTAATGCCTCTTTCATGCAAGAAGGCATCAAATTCAGAAGAGAAGTATTCTCCTCCACCATCTGATCTGAGTCTTTTCAAACTCCTACCTATTTGGTTTTCAACAAGAGCAATATACTTCTTAAAGCAATTAAACACTTCATCCTTGTGTTTCATGAAAAACAAAATGGTCCACCTGCTACAATCATCTATGAAAGACACATAATATCTTGAGCCTGATATAGATGGCTCCTTACTTGGACCCCACACATCTGTGTGCACTAGATCCAAAGGATTTTGATACATATATCCTTTCTTATTGAAAGGTTCTCTATGATCCTTGCCAAGTTGACAAGCTTCACACTTATAAATTATGTGTTGCCTTGTGATATTAGGCAAACCAAGTACATTTTGGTCCCTGCAAATTTTTTTGAGTGTCCTCTCACCAATGTGAGCAAGCCTTTTGTGCCATATCTCCAAATCTGTTAGAGTTTGAGATCCATAGCTAAATAAAGCTATGTTCTTTGTATCTTCCACTTCAAAAGTGAAAAGCCTTCTGTCTTTTCTCCTTTGGCAATCCTTCTAAAGCCTTGCATTGGGTCTTCAACATATGCTGCAAATCAGTTGAATCTAACTTGCAATCCTTTTTCAACAATCTGTCCAACACTTATTAAGTTTTTGGTAATTGTAGGGATATACAAGACTTTGCTTAAGAGGTTCATATTCCCATCTGATGTCTTCACATTACCTATCTTCTCCACTAAGTGCTTTGTGTCATCTGCTGTCTGCACTTCATGCTTGTTATGAGGATATTACAAATCAAAAAGTAAAGCCACATTTCCTCCTACATGGTTTGAGCATCCCGAATCAATGTAAAATATGTGATCTTCATCCTTACCCTTCTTCACTAATAGATTCATAATCAATAATGAATCTTCTTGATATTGTTCCTCTGCATATTTATTGTAATCTCATCTTCCTCTATGGCCATTTTGATAGTTGTTGTTGTTGAAATTGTTGTTGTAGTAGTTGTTGTTGTAGCCTCCATTGTATCTGCCTCTATTTGATCCATAGCCACCTCTATTGAATCCTCTTCCTCTTGAGTTCATTGGGTTCCTAAAACATTCTTCAATAGTATGATTAAATAAGCCACATATATTGCAAGGTTGATATAATTGGAATCTCCCCCTGCCTTGTTTTCCATCTCTACCTCTTCCTCTAGCTCTTCCTCTACCTGCAAAGTTTGCTTGGAAAGAGCTACCTTCATCTTCATTCTTCCTATTCTTTGACTTGTCGTTGACCTTACCTTTATCAAAATATAAGGCAGAAGTTTGATTACCTCTTGAGGATTCACCACCTTTGCTAATCTTTGCTTCATGAGTGAAGAGTTGGCCCATGACTATGTTGAGGTCGGGTACATGCATATCCATGTATAAATCCATGGCTGTTGCGAATGACTCCCACTTGTTGTCTGCTTTGATTCCATCTATGATTTCTATAATGATTTGCTCCTCTTCAATTAACTCTCCAATGCTTCCAAATTGGTCGGAAATCTCCTTCATCTTTGTGACATAATCAGTCACGCTTTGCTTCGGGCTTTTCTTCATTGTTGTGAACTGCATCCATAATTGGTTCTTCCTTGCTCGAGTGTTGGAAGCAAGGAAAGAAGAAAGTGCATTCTAGGTCTCTCTTGATGTCTTGCATCCCTTGAAATGAGGTAAAAGAAAATCAGAGATTGAGTTTAGAATATAGGACCTTGCACGGCATCCTTCGAAAACCAATTTGAAATTCCTTCCACTTCTTCATGTGATGGTTGCCCTTTTTCCTCATGGTTGGCATTGCTTCATCTCCGGATATGAATCCATTTAGATTCCTCCCTTAAAGGTAAGCCTCCATCCTTAGAGACCATGCAGGGTAGTTCTTTCGATCCAATTTGTCAATTGTTGATGGAAATCCATCTTCCATGTTGCTTGACTATGCTCTCATACCACTATGAAGAGAGATGGTGGATGCAATCCGAAGATGAGTTGGTGCTGCTACAACCGGCTTCACACCAGCCAACTCAGACTTTAGAGTTGATTAGTAGACCCTTTGAGCCTCCTAAATCCACCAAAAGATCAGCCAACTACTTTGGAACATGTATCCCAAAAGTTTAAGTCAAGAAAGACTAGTTGCAAAATGACTAGCTCCTAAAACTTGCTATTTTTGGACATACACGTGCTGGAAAAAATGAACAGTGCTCTGAACCTAGTAGGAATTAGATACATTCCCTTTGGGCATAGCAAATAGACTTAGCAATCTTGCTAATCCAAGTTAAAACACTTCAAGTGATGGACTGAGGACTGAGAACAACGTTTAACAAAATCTGGAACATGCCCACCATTCTCAGGGCTCTGCAGAGATAGATGAGTGAACAGTAAAATAGAGATTTGTCCAAGATTACATATCCAATGACCATGAAAATGTATATGCAGAATGTAGAATTTGAAAGCTAGCCAATGCACATTAAATCACTGAAAATAGATGAGTATAGCTTGAGTTATGAGCTTCTAAAGTTATTGCTCTAAGTGAGTATAGTAGAGAACAAAATAGATAAGTAGATAATGATAAATGTATAGATTCACATATGATTACAACCACGTTGGCAATGAATATTTGCACAATCGGAGTAGAATGATAGAGCTATGGAGTAAGCTCTTCAATCTCTACAAAATCACATGAAGTGATCACATACAAGGCTTGCTAATCACTTGTTCCTTCTTGCTCTTTTTATAGCTATTCTTGGAGGGAGTTTTGAATTCGAATTCGAATGGCTCCACCTAAAAGTGATCCCAAAAGTTAGGAGATATTCCCTCAGCTCAAAAATTCGTGGTTTTAGGTAGTTAGAGCCATGAATTTTCTTTTACATCATGGATGAGGTAAGCCATCCTTTTCCTTTTTCTTTTTTCAATTACAAGAATTATATTTTTAAAAAAATATGCATGGTTAATCAATGTGCTAGAAAATCCATTGAGTGAGTTTTTTGAGTGCATCATATTGGGAGTCAAATGTACTAACATAAATGAGCACCTAATCTCGTACTTCAATTAGCTTAGGATGCAATCGATCAGTTTTATCAAAATAATGCTTGTTCTTTATTCCAGATTCTCTTAATTTTTCAATGGCATCATCAAGTCTTAATTTACCTTGTTCTAACTGTTTAATGCACAAACTCAAAAGATCTTCAGTAGACATGTTTTCAAACCAAGGCAAATTGGACCATGCAGAAATATGAGTCTGAATTGGAAACAACGGATTTTGAGAGTACACGAGTTTTGCATGCCTATACCCCGTGGTACATATGGAGTCATTCTATCTGCCCAAAGTGCAAAGGTAAGAATCTAGGCCATTTTTTAATGTCACCATTACATGCTTTAGATATGGCTTTCACAATAGGTGGATGCCCTCTCTCTATTTTACCTTTGGCCTCTGGATTATATGCAGTAGTGAGAGACAAACGCATACTATGATGTTCAAAGAACTCTTTAGCTTCTCTCGCATTTAGCTTTCCATGATCGGCAACTACTTTCTCTATGTACCCAAAGTGAATTATGACATCTTCAAGCAATAATTTGCAAACATTGGATGTGGTCTTAGATCATAATGCACATCACTCTACATGATTAATTAATTCTTCTCTTGCAAGTAGAATGTATCACCTTTTGTCAATACCTTTTCGCATAGTTACAAGATCTACTACCCACTTATAGTGAATACAAGGTGGAAAAGTAGGATGCAAAGGATCTCTATGTTTGACTGACAAATGAAGTTGACAAGTAGAACATGTAGAAAAATAATTACTAATGTCAACATACATCTTAGGCCAATAATAGGTACTACTAATTTTTCCATATGTTCCAAAAAATCCTTTATGACCTGCCCATAATGTCTCATGCATTTCCTTCATTACTTGCAACTAAAGACCTCGCTTTCCTAGGACTCGTTGTGGATTCTTAACCTTACCCTTAGCATGTCTCCAAAGATAACCATTACGTAGGAAAAAATTATAAGCTCGTTTCCTAATGTTACAAAATCTATTCGTAGTCTAGCTAGGTAATGGTTGCACTGTACTCAAATACTTTCCTATGTATCTCCATTCATCTTCGTACTTAGACTCATGAAATTTCTCATACTCATATATATGTGGAACATAGTCAACTAAGTTCACATTCTTTATTAAATCACTTTCATGATCACCATCAAATCTAGCTCTCAATAACATATCAGTGACTGAATTTAACTTACCTGAAATATGAACTAACCCAGGATTTATGAACTTAACGTATGAGATACATCTAAGAATGGCTATATTAGGAGATGAACAATTGGCTATCATTCCAATGAGAGGCAAACAATCAGTCTCAACTTTGACATTTGCACCAGTGAAATGTTCTTTGTCTATTTTTAAAGTTGTTACCATACCCCATAGTTCTCATTTGATCTGTGGATACTTTCGTTGTGTTTCATGTAAATTTTTAGCCCCAAACCTAATTGCATTTCTATTCCCTTCACTATCATCTTGACTTATGGCCCAACTTATACCAATAGGACTAGTATCAACAATCAATATAATAGGTTTGTTAACAGAATAGTCTACACGCTTAAGGATGGGAACCTCAAGCAATAATTTCTTTGATTTACGCATAGCTTGTGTGGGTTTATCAATCCAAATAAATTTTTGTTTCTTCCTCAACAAGTCATAAAGACAATCAGCAACATGAGCAAAGTGTGGGATCCAAATAACATAAAAGATGCAAGCACCAAGAAATCCGCATACCTCACTCATGTTGTTACATGTTTCAAAAATCTTGCTAATGGCATCAACTTTTTGTGGGTATGGATTTTGACCATAATGACCACATAAATCTCCAACAATAAGGACTTCAATGACACCAAAAACAAATTTTTCTATGGAAAATGTGAGACCTAACTCTTCAAATCATTGAAATATTCATTTGCAATCAAAAATATGGTCAAGAACAAATTTACAACATCTAGATGAATCTAAAGTAATTTTCTTTACATGTTCCTCACTCCCTTTAATTGGAATATCATCAATGTATGGCAAAGTTATATATGAGGGATAAAATCATGTAAGATCATATTCATAGCACTCATCATATGAGCCACGGAATTAGTCGCTCCTTCACATAAAGTACACATTCCCACTAAGCCTAAAGGAGTTTTCGTTGTGGTTATGTCATGACTATCAATTGCTAATTGTAATTGATCATACCAAGAATATAAATCACCCATTGAATAGATACAATGTCCTGAAAATGATTGAGCAAACTAATCTAAAATGGATCATGTTCCTACATTCCTTATGGTGACTTTATTGACGGGTTGGAGATCTTGAATAAAACATAGTTTTCCATTCTTTTTAGGAACATTGAACCATCTATTTGAGTAAGGTGCAAAAGATAGCTCTAAATTTCTCATTTTTATCTTCTCCTTAAGGAGTTTCATTAGCTCGGGTAAGTGAGCCTTTGGAACTTGTATAGGGCAAAGATTCCTTGCAATATGTGGAATAGTAAAGATTATTATGGCTGCAACTAGCTTAGGATATGTGCAACCAATCACATGAGAATACATAGTAAAGTCTTTTCCATGGCTATGTATGACTCTCTCAAATTTATCTCTCTCTCCTAGCAAGAGAAATTCATCATCTCTACCAATTTTGACCTCTTTGATTGTCTCATCCGTGAATGTATGTCCTATGTTTTTCTTATCCCAAAGAATTGGATCGTTTTTCACATCAATAATTTTTTCATTACTTCCTTGGGGCAATGGTTGAGCTATGGGTTTAATTTTTTTGTCTACAATTTTGGACTTTCTTTCAACTAAGGCATCATGTGTTTGGTTAAATTTTGAGAAGGTCAACATTGAGAGCATACTCTTGGATTAGAGCATATTCATCAAGGGAAGAAAGAAGAACAATATGGGAATCGAAATTTTGTTGAAGACATAACTCGAACTTCTCGAGAGTAGAGAAACAATGAGATGTCTCAATCACATGCTCAATGTTCTCATCATGTTCCATGATTTTGTTGTTTTTATATTTTGTTTTGGATTTTTGGATAAAAGACTTGGACAATTGACTCTTATGAAGAAAATCTAATCCAGAATGCGAAAAACAAAGTGAAAAACTATTGTACAAGTTGGTTGGTTGCGAGATGTCAAACCAATGTCCACTATTGTCCCACTAACCAATGGATTCTATCCAATATTTTGATCATATGTAGCTCCAAACATGAATCGAGGTGCACAATCACTACAAGCATGCTCATGACCCTGAGTAACAATAGATTTCTTTCTAATTGGCAATCGATTACTAGGATGATTCACTCCTACTATCATGAATTGAAGTGATTCCATTCCATCTAGACTTAATTCTAGGATAGTTAGACCCATCATCCATGGCTTTAGTTTCCATATGACTCTCACAAATAAAGGGCTAACCTAAGAGAACTTCATAGGAGCAATTATCGTGAAGAAAAATATGAAATTTTTTGTGATTCCTCGTATTGATATGGGCACACTTGCACAAGCTCCATACAGTGTACCTACACCATTATTTGCAGTTCTCATAGTGCATCCACAATCTTTATCTATGGGCCATCAAAATTTATCATATAATTATCTTGAAATCACATTGATTTCGTAGCCGGAATCTACTCATGCATTTACAGTGATAGCGTTCTTATCATTTCCTATTTTAGCATGGATCTCTGATGTACGTCTAGACCAGAATTTTCTTTTAAATTGAATTTCAAGATTGTTTTCATGATTTTTATGGTTAGGTTGAATAGGTCCTAAGAAATTTTTATTAACATTTACTTTGTCCTCATCAAGGTCCTCTTCATCAGATTCATCAAATTTTAACGCTTCATTCATAGCTTGATCTTGATCTAGAGCATCTTGCATCTCAATATCTAGATTAAGTGAAAACCTCTTCCTGTTAATTATTCTGATAAAGTTATCTTTAAAATAGGCTTTGCAATAGAGAAAACTTGCTCTACAGACGTACTCACTTGACTCTTAAGCAAAATATCATCTAAAATCTCCATAGGATCTTTTTTTCTCTCAATTTCTAAAATCAAGATGGCTTTAGGATTTCTATTTAGTTTCTTTTGTTTTTGCTCAGGATCTTGTTTTTGTTCATGTTCTTGTGTTTGGTCTTGAGTTTTTTTTTATTTTTCTTATTTCTCTAAAGCCCTTGGTTCCATTTTTCTTTGCTTTGTCTTCTAAGCTTTTTGTTTCTCCTCTTGTTTTTGTTCATTAGGTTGTGATTCTTGATTTTTATCTTTGGGTTGTGATGTTTCCCCTTGCTCTATGATGGTTTCTATTCCTTTTGAGGTTTGTTTTTGAGTCACTCTTCTTTCACTAGGCTCAGTTTCATCCCTTTTTTGTTTTTCTTATCCATTGGATTTATGAGAAATAAGAGATTGATCTTCTATCGGTGACTCCCAAGCTGTTCTTCTTCTAATCTCATCTCGTGCTCTTACTAAAGCCTCTATGAAAAACTCAACTTCCTTTTTGGGTTTACTTGATTCTACTTCTTGTTTATCAAGAGCTTCTAGTTTCACCCCTCTAGTTCTTGCATCTGTTATGGTTATATTTTCATAGTGTTTTTTTCATTCCTCCCTTACCATAATTTCCTTCCAAAGGTATCCTAGATTGATAGTCACAAATTTTCTTGTCTATGTTTACTACTATTCATTGCTTCTTAGCAGCCTTTAATAGTTCATAATCTCTCAAAAACTGCTCTAACAAATCACACAAAGGATAGCTACGCGTGCCATGCACAAAACCATTTTGATTTTGACAATTTTGATTAACTTGTGATGGGAAATTTTGACATTGAGAATTTTGTTGATAAGGTATTGCTTGATAAGGATAATTAGGATTCTGATAAGGGAATTGATGTATTTGAGGAGCTTGGGGAGCACCATGTGGTACTTGAGGTGCAAGAGGAGCTTCCATAGTATACGGTTGATGATTTTGAAAATTTTTATTTTGAGGATTTTGAAAACCTATTTGATAATCTTGAGGATAGATGTTTTGATACATTTGAGGAATTTGCATTGAAGGATTATGCATTGGAGGAACTTGATATGCTTGAGTAGGAGCTACTTGTGGATTTTTATTGGGAGCTATAACATTTTGATTAGCCTCTTGAAAGTACATTGGGTTCATTTGATTTTGGAAAGTTTTGATGTAATTTGATTGTAAGAATCTATAGTCTTGGCCAAATTGGATTGTGTAGCAATAAGACTTTCCAATTTCCTAGTGAGAATTTCTACTTGAGATTGTTCAACTATATTGTGCTCTACTTTAAAACCTTGACTAGGCTCCATCATTTGAGGAATAGGAGTGGAGTCAACAAGCATAGCATCGGATTGTTCTCTAGCTTGCTCCTTAGCTTGTGGAAGGCTAGCTTGAGGAAGACTAGTTTGTGTCTTTGATGTCTATGGGCTACAGCCTCTACTACTTTACACACTTTTTGCCAATTTTCAATAAGACCATAGCGCTTATCTAGCTCTTCTAATCTGCGTTCAAATTCCCTACGAGTTTCAAGATGAAGAAGCTTAAGAAAATTGATCACAAGATTAGGTTCCAAAGTTATCTTACCCTCATCAGGAAGTTGTTCATAGCATCTAATATACTCATTTGGTAAGTGAGTAATAGAGCTACTAGGCTTTTGGGAAATCACCCATCGTAAGAATCCATCCCGATTATCTTGGCTATAATCCTCAAGATAGAATAATTTGAGCATCTCCTTCTGAAATCACTCCATGGAAGAGTATCATATTGAGTGACACAGTTTATGATAGAGCTATCAACAATTTGTTCAAAGATTTTTATCAAAAGATCTTCAGGAAGACCAAAAATCATAGCTTGCTCTTCAAATAAATCTACGTAGTTGTAATGTTGATGCCATTGAATTTTCCTTTCTCTCTCAACATAGAAGAGACTATTCTTTGGCCTTTTTTCTCAACAATAAGGGATTTGAATCCTTCCTCTATCTTACATGAATGTGCAAGTGATGCACGATGCTCTAGGTCTCTCACAAATGCATTTACTTCATGACGAAGATGTGCACGATATTGTGAGAAATCCAGTGGCACACTCAAGAATGATGATGATGATATGATGAGGATGAAAAATATGCAACAAAGGATATGGATAAAATTCTCCCAACAAGATCAGAAGCAAATGTTGCGAAGCGATTCACGTCAGGTTCAAATGTGGAGATGAGCGCAATCCGGTTGGATCAAGTCCAATCGCAGCACATGCACAGTGCATGAAGCTATTGATTGTTGGAAGGTTTTCATGATCAAGATGTAAGGTGAAGATGAAGTTGGGTATGGAGAGGATAGATGTCATGATTTGATTATGGGAAGGGGAATATATAAATGCAAGATAAACACATGAACATGAATGATGAGGACAAAAGAAAACCATTCACATGAATCAATTTGGAAAGGTAGAATGGTCCAAAAATATGGAATTTCTTATACACTTTCCAAATTTAATTCATATGCATAGGTTTTGTTGGATGAAATGATGAGAAAAAAAAAAAGAAAAACATATACGTGCATCAATTTCAAATGGAAGAATAGTCCAAGAATGGAGCTTCTTATACACTTTCAAAATTGAAACATATGCATGGGTTTTTGTGGGTGGTACGAATGCATGTTGGTCATGATGTATAAATGAATAGAAACTTTTTCTCTCAATCTCAATGGATTATCCTCACTGTTTCAACGTGAGACTGTGGAGCTTTCTCACACATAGAACGAGATAGAAGGAGACATGCATTCTTTCAGCATAGAGGAAGAGGTTCTAGTCATGGACGTTCAACTTCTAGAAATGTAAACACGATGGATATGCCAAGAGGTAGAGGAAGATCAAACTCAAGAGGTAGAGGAAGATCATAGGCATATGGAAACTGTTACCATTGTGGCAAGTATGGCCATTTTGAGAAAGATTTATATCATAAGCAAAATAGCCAAAGAGGAAGAGATAGAGGATGTTATGCATCACATGGAAACTTCTTTGCTGAAAGTTCATATAGAGATTATGGCAAAGATAATATGTTTGCAATGGAGCATGTGTTGAATAGCATGTCTAAGCTTGGAACTTGTATGAATTCATACATAGACTCTAGTTGCACAAATCACATGACAAGCATAAGTGACTAGTTTGAGTCAAAAGAGCCTTTAAAGTCTAAAGAATATGTAGCAAGTGGTGATGATACCTTACACTCAATTAACTGTGTTGGAAATGTACCGCTATACAAAAGAATGGTGTTCAGAACACAATAAGTGATGTTTTACATGTGCCTAGCATTAGAAAGGACTTAGTTTCGGTTGGTTAGCTTGTAGATCAAGACATGGAAGTAATTCTCCATAAGCATGGTTGTTTCATACATAATTTCAAGTATGGAAAAGGAGGAAAATTGCTTGTCCATGGAACAAAGATGGGTAGATTGTTCACGTTTGACATGGGTACATCTCTTTATGAGAATATGTATGCCAAGAACAATGAACACTCAGATATAGCTGAATTATGGCACAAACAAATTGTTCATATCAATTTGAGGAAACCGAAGTCTATGGAAAAGCAAATATTAGTGGATGGACTACCAAGATTTGTTCATTTAAATTTTTAGAGGATATGTGAAGCACGTGCATTTGGCAAACATCAACAAGTTTCCAAGAAGAGAAATGCATAGACGTGCGAGAACAAAACCAGTGGTGGCTCATTGTACTTTTTGACATTCATTGAGGACTATAGCAAAAACACTTGGATATATTTTTTAAAGCAGAAAAATGAAGTTTTTGAATGCTTTGTGAAATTCAAAAGCATGGTTGAGAAGTAATTGGACACGTACATAAAATGCTTACAATCAGATTCATGAGGAGAATATATCGCAAATGAATTTGATCAATATCTTAGTGATCATGGAATCAAAAGCCAATTTTCTTGTAGATATACACCATAGGAAAATGGTACTATAGAATGCAAGAATCGTGTGATTGAAGAAGTTGCTAGAGCCATGTTAAATGAAAAGGCCATACCAGATTAATTTTGGGTAAAATCTTGTGATACAATCGTACATGTCCTAAATAGAACTCCAATAGGAATGTTTCATGATTTGACTCCTTATGAGAGTTTATGGAAGCATAAGCCAAATGTGAGCTATCTATGGGTTTTTGGGAGCATTTGTTATGCACACATGCCTAGTAAATTGAGACACAAGTCTGATGCTAAATCCGAAAAGTGCATATGTGTTAGATACTCAAAAGAGAAGAAAGGATATAGATGTTATTACCCTGTTACAAAAGAATGTATAGTGAGCAGAGATGTTATAATCGATGAGAATACATCATGGTACGTACCCAAAGATATGGCTATAATAGATAATGATATGGATGATTCTATGCATAAGGTTCATGATGAGACACAAACAAGTCATAGACATTTTGACCATGAAGAATGCCAAGACTATGGTTCATATAAGTTTACTACACTTGAAAAGTCATGGAGTGAAAATGCAAAAGTCTATGCAAGGAGAAAGGAGAAAGGAGAAAGGAGAAAGGGAAAGAAAAGATGAGAGAGTACATGTCTGATTTCGATATTGATGATGAGATAGGTACACTTGGTATGCTAAAGAAATAAGAAGGAGAAATATGTTCCTCCACATACAAGGAAAGAGACACATTCAAGATTAGATGAGGAAACACATGTGAGATGCTCTACAAGAGTAAGGCATCATGTGGATAGACTTAATCTATATACAATAAGTCTATGAAGCTTCATTATGCATACATGACACAAAGAATCAAGCATAACAAACGAAAGCATTTTCATGATTCATCACAAAGTGAAGATTGGTGAAAAGCAATGGATGATGAGATGAATGCATTGAAAAAGAATGATACATCGGATTTAGTGAAATTGCCACCCAATAAGAAAGCTATTGGATGCAAATGGGTATACAAAGTGAAGTGCAAAAGTGATGGTTCAGTGGAAATATTTAAAGCACGTCTAGTTGCAAAAGGATATACACAAGTATATGGATTAGATTATCATGATACATTTAGCCGAGTCATGAAAATGACAATCATGAGAAGGGTAATTGCATGGGCTACTATGAAAAATTGGAAATTGTATTAAATGAATGTTAATATTGCATTCTTGAATGGAAAATTGCATGAGGAAGTCTATATGCAGCAGCCAAAAGGTAATGTGCATCCAAAATATTCTGATTATGTATGAAAGAAAGCGCCTTATGGATTGAAAAAAGCACCAAGAGCATGGTGTGAATGATTCACTAAGACATTACTAGATCTGAAATTTATGAAATGGACGGTTGATTACTCACTATTTTTAAAGAGAGATGGTGGATTCAATCCGAAGATGACTTGGTGATGCTACAACGAGCTTCACACCATCCAACTGAGACTTCAGAGTTGGTTATTAGACCTTTTGAGCCTCATAAATCCACAAAAAAAATCACCCAAGTGTTTTGAAACAAGTATCTCAAAAGTTTTAGTCAAGACAGACTAGGTGCAAAATGACGAGCTCCCAAAACTTGCTATTTCTGTACATATACCTGCTCGAAAAAATGAATAGTGATCTCAACCTGGTAAAAACTAGAAAACTTCTTTTTGGACATAGAAAGTTGACTTAGATAGCTTGTTAATCCAAGTTAAAACACTTCAATTGATCAATTGAGCACTAAGAACAAGTTTTAGCATAATCTAGAACACTCCCACCATTTTTGGGACTCTACAAAGATTCGACTAGTGAGTAGAAAAACACAGATTTCTCACAAATGGTAATGGCCATGAAATCTTGTCAAAATAAACTAGACTTATAGAGAAATCCAATGCACTTTAAAACTCTAAAAAAGATTATGTATAGGCCGAGATATGAGCTTCTGAAGTTACAGTTCTAAGTGAATATAGCAAAGAATAAAATAGAGAAGAAGTAAATGATGAATGTATAGATTCACATATAATTACAACCACATTGGCAATGAATACTTGCACAATGGGGGTAGAATGATAGATATATGGAGTAATCCTTTCAATCTTTAGAAATGAACATGAAGTGGGCATGAATCAAGCTCTCAAATGGCAACCTCATTTTTGCTCTTTTTATAGCTACTTTTGGAGGTAGTTTTGAATTTGAATTCAAATAACTTCACCTAAAAGTGATGCTAAGAATTAGGAGATATTCTCTCAGCTGATGGATTTGTGGATTTTGGTAGTTTGATCCACGAATTTTCTTTTTACATCATGGATGACGTAAGCCATTCTTTCTTTCACAATTACAAGAGATAAAATATACTCTTTTACAACAGGTGTCCATATGACTAGAAATAAACATAAATCAAATCATATCAAGAATGTAGGCTTGGGTAAAATGCACCAATAGATCCCCTCAAACATTACATGCTTGGCCTCTAGATAAGTCTTCAATTGTTTTTGACTTTTTGCAAACCAATCATCAACTTGAATCTACTTAATTTTGTACCATCAACAACTTTGGTCAACAGGTTTGCACATTGCATATCTATAGAGACATAGGATAGTTGAATATCCTTTCTCATTAGCTTCTCCCTTACATAATGGTAGTGGACTTCAATATGCTTGGTTCTAGCATGGTATACTGGATTAGCTACAAGATGTAGTGATCTTGTTTTATCACCAAAACTATGAGGTATTGAAGAATGAAGTCCAAGATCTGTATACAAAGATTTTAACCACATGATTTCTTGAGTTGCATTAGCCAAACCTCTATATTTGGCTTTAGTAGAAGATAATGCCACTATTGGTTGCTTCTTGGATGACCAAGAAATGATTTTTGAACCTCCAAATGATACATACTTGGATGTGCTTCTTCTATCATCTCTAGATCCAGCCCAATCCGCATTCGAGTAGGCCTTTAGCTAAATATCTAAAGTAAGTGGATAAAACAAACCTTAGTTCATGGTCCCCTTTAGGTACTTGAGGACTCTCTTGGCCGTTCCATATGTGGTCTTCTCGGCTTATGCATAAACTCACTCAATATGCTAACACGATAACATATATCCACCCTTGTGAGTGTTGCATAGTTCAAACTTCCAACCAAGCTTTGATAGCTTGTGATGTCTTCAATTGTCTCTCATTCATAAGCAATAAGCTTATGATTTTGCTCCATAGGTATACATGCACACAATTTTTTCCATCTTGAACATGATGAGCATGTCATGCACATACTTCCTTTGTGTGATGTATATACTTGAACCTGTGTAGATTAACTCCAATCCAAGAAAATAAGTGAGTGTTCCAAGATCACTTATTTCAAAATCCTCCTTCATTTGATTCTTTACATGTTTGATCTCTTCAAGATCATTCCCTCTGATAATAATATCATCAACATACAAACATAGATATATCACTTTAGATCCATTCCTCTTTATGAACAAAGAGGTATCCGCCTTGCTAGCTTTGAATCCTTGGTCCTGTAAATAAGTCACCAATCTGAAATTCCAAGCTCTTAGAGCTTGCTTCAATTCATACAAAGCTTTGTTTAATTTGCATACATAGTTAGGATGATGTGCATCCTCATATCCAAGAGGTTGTGTCATGTACAACTTCCTCAGAAATCGATCCATTTAACAAATCATTCTTTACATCAAGTTGATAGAGCTTCCGATTTCTAGATGCAGCAAGACTAATGAGAACCCTAATTGTAGGCATTTTTGCAATAGGAGAGAAAGTCTCCCCATCCTCAATACCATGGGTTTGAGCAAACCCATTAGCAACTAGCCTCGCTTTATGTCTATTTATACTTCCATATGGATTCCTCTTGATTTTGTATATCCATGGAGATCCAATTACCTTCATAGATGGCTTGTTAGGTACAAGCTCCCTAGTTTCATTCTCTTTCAAGCCTTCCATTTCTTCATTCATTGCATCTCTCCAAGCTTTCTTGCTTTGTGCTTCTTCAAATATGGTAGGTTTCAGCAATAGACATGCCAGATTCATTCTTTTTTTCATTGCATTTAGCAAACTTTCTACACTCATCAATAGTATGAGCAGCCTTTCAGCAATATTTGCATCTCTTCTTCTTTTGCAAATCAGCATCATTAGAGGAATGAGTGGAAGAGGAAGCTTGAGGCTTTGGTTTTGATGAACCCAAAGCTTAACCATACTTGCCTTTCCCTTTTTGGGAGATATCAAGTGCTTGTGTTCCCTCAATCAAACCACTCCTATTCACTCTAGATTGCTCTTCTTGCAAAAGAAGAGACACAACCTCATCAAATGCATACATATTAGGATTCCCTTTTGCAACCAAATGGAGTGTAGTAGCAAAGGTTTGAAAAGATTCTAGTAATCCTTTCAACAATGTAGAAATGAGAGATGCATCCAGAATAGTCTCATCTATAATTGCTAATTTCTCTTTCAAGTCCTTGATGCATGTCACATAAACATCCACTAACTCATGTTCAGCCATACATACATCCTCAAATTTCTTCATCAAGTATGAAACACGTGCTTCATTATGCACGGCATACAAATAAGCAAGAGTATCCTATGCTTGTCTTGATGTAGAACATGACCGAATGTGTGCAACTATATGACGCTTCACAGAAAGTTCAATCAATGCATGAGCTTGAGCATCTTTTCCATCCCATCTAAGCTACTCCTCTATAGGTGGAGAAGGACAAGCCACTATACTTGAAGAAGAAGCTCCATGTGTGAAAGTAGATTGTGGGGTAGAAGAACATGTCGGTCTTCGATCTACATCTGCCACTATGTTCCAATGTTGTTTTGCAACAAGAACATGCTTCATCATGTAAGAGCACATCGAATAGTTTTTCCATCAAGCTTATCTTCAGCTTGAAACATGCCAAACAAGTCATTGTTGCTTGCCATTTCACTAAAGAACAAGAATGTGATAAAATCTTTACTTCGACAAAAGCCGAAATGAGTGCTAAAATTTCAACTCACAAACCATCACTGTGATGGCGATTCTGACAGTACGAATGGCTTTGAAATGGAGGTAAAACCCCAATGCACCTATTGGAAATGTTTCTTGGCTGTTGAAATTCATAGCCATATGCTCGGAACTCAATTTGCACTATTAAAAGTGTGTGTACGCCTGGATGCAAAAGAAGGAGTTGAACCTACTTTGATACCACTATTGGGTGTGTGTAGAAGTGTGAGAGACACAAGAGAAGCACACACAAGGAGCATAAATGCAGCAAGACACATAAAGAAGATAGATGGTTGGAATAGCTCTCTCTATTGACAATGAATTGAACTGAAGTAAGAGCTGAATAATAATCCCTAAGTACAAAGTACCACAAAAAATGAGAGTATCAACTATGTGGTAACATGGGGGAAAACCTCTAGCCAGCACTAGAGTAAAAAGTGCCTATGTATAGGGAAAAGATTCACATCAAAGCTACTCAAGAAACACATAAGTGTAACATCTAGAACATCCACCACTTTGTGAAAGTCTGAACTTGTCACAAAGAGGTCTCTTTCAAGTTGCTGAATATTCAGAAGGGTATGCTTCGATCGCAATAGATTCAATCAGGGTATTTTTCAACACCACTGGTTAATATTTTCGATGTCTTGTGTCCTCATGAGTTTTCTAAAAGTCTACAAATTATGGACGAATCCATTATCTCATCCTACCAATGTTTGAAAAATAGTAATTTGACTAGTTTCATGTAGAATGGTTTTTGTAAAGGGTATTGATATTGTAAGATGGTGCATAGTTGAAATAAGATGTGTTTTTTCACTTGTTACTTCAAAGGTCGGACCAAGTGCTTTCGGAATGATTTTCCTGATCTATAACGACAATATTGGAAGACATCGAAATTCCTTTCGGCTCCCATATAGTTAATCGAACGGGTTATTCCTTTAAGGTCTTAATTTTAATGTCTTGAGGTTTTTAATCTGACTGTGTTTTGATCTAGTAGGTGAGGAATCATGAGGGCATCAATGTGCATGGATTTACTTAGATATTTTTGAAGATATTTTAAAGATAGTATTTTGTATATTTTTTGTAGTAATAGATCGCTTAGAAAACAACGTTTTGTAAATAAAGCAGACTTTTTGTAAATGCATGCTTTTTGAAGTGTCGCCCTCATGTATCTTCTATGTAGGATGTAATGAAAATACCTATAACTACAAATACTCTAATAAATGCATCCATCAAAGTATGTGGGGGAAGATATTACCCAATCTTCTATTCAGCCTTGTCTCTCTCTATTTTGTGTGTGCTCTTGTGAGATTTTGTTATTGAATTATCTCTCTATACCTACGTCTACAAGATCTAGTTATAATCATATGAGAGCTTACACACATCTTCAACGGTGTACTTATCAACATCCATTGTGTGATTCAACACCTTTTTTATTTCATTTATTCTCATCCCATCCAAGTTTGCATTTTTCAATTCACATTTTATTTCACTAGTGTTTCTCAAATTTGCATTAACTAAGGCATAGAACTATGGCATAATTAAGGCATCTTTGAACTTCTCTAGCAGTCATGGCTCCCTTTAGTTCTGTCCGTAATTGTTGGTTATGCTCTCTAACTAATGAGTGGCAATAAGAGCTTACTTATTTCCCTTTTTATCATGTAATAGATTTGAACCGACCACCTCTCAGTTGCAAGAGATATGCTTTATCCACTAGCCTATTCTCACATGTTGATACCCCATTTCTTTCAACTTATATCTAACACTACTTCCACCTCGCTCTTTCTTTTTACATTTTAAAGACAAACCCTTCCCTTTTCTATTTCAATTCCAATATTGCTAAAATTCTTTTGACATGCTTAGTAATAGGTTTTGGTTCTTATAAGGTCATGGACCCTACCCATAATCCAGAGGATTTTGGTACATCAACCCTACCCAAGGTACCGCTTGAGTAACACTTGGAGCTTTTGTGGCATGAACTCCAAGATTCTCAAAACGAGATAAAAGAATGTGATGCTTTGCTCCAACAAATGCAAAGTGAGGACAACAACCTATTTAGGATGGTGAAGGCCATTATCACCACTCAAGAAGAAGGCATGCATTCCAAAATTAATGCCAAAGATTTCCAATTTTCTCGATTTGATGGAGAAAAGGATGGCCAATTTTTTCTTTCATGGCTATCCCAATTTCATGACTTTTATTCTGATGAATCATATTCTAAAATTGAAAAAGTGAAATATACTACTAATTATTTGCTAGGTAAAGCTCAATCATAGTGGAACGTTTTGCAGCATAGCACGAACTGCCCCACCACATGGATCATATTTCAAGAAACGATTAAGGAGTCCTTCCTTCCTCCATACTTCCACTTACATGCTCATCAATCATGGACAACCTTTGGGTGGAAAGAAAGAGATATTGTGTCTACCTACAGTGAACACTTTTGGCACTGAATACTACTTATTTGTTTGCTTGAAACGGTTCCTCAAGATACCTTTCAACAGAAGTATGAAGATGGTTTGGAGATGGAATCCAAGCCAAGCTCAATGCAATATGTCCTACAACTCTCTATGAAGCTATCTCTTTTGCACATGATGCTAAGAAGGAGTTTCAATCCATTACCAAGTCACTTCTCTTACAACATATGCATCAAGAACAAGAGCCAATCAAGCCCAATTTTCCTTTCAAGTGTACTTTCAGCACTTTTTCTTCCTCTACTTTTTAGTGCCCTCCTCAATCCCATTTCTCATGAGTACACAAGACAACCCCCTTACCACTGACAACACCTCCAACCCTGTTGATATATTTAGGTAGTGATGTGTGTGAACACTCTAGGACCGCCGGGGCACTTTTTTCCCTCTTTAGGAGGTTTTTTTCCCTTGGCTTGTATATATGCCTATTGCCCTAATGGGCTACTTATCTTTGTACATTCTCTAGTAATACATTCAGTATTGTGTGTTTGTGCTCCAAGCTTCTTCTTCTTCCTTGTGTTGTTCGCGTGCTTCCACAGACGTCTATCTCCAACAATTGGTATCAGAGCAGGTCGTCGCTTCTTCTAGGGCGCCGTCGACACTCCTCCGTTTGCAGTCTCAGATTCGCACGAAATTTGGTGAGCATACTCAGGGTGTTTCCGAGATCAAAACACCTTCGCTTTGTGGTGCCAAAATCGCGATCTGAGCTCGTTTCGGCCTCTGAACGCACTATCGCAGCGCTTGTGCAAGCTATTTCGTCCTTTTGTGCCAAAGGTATATACCAGTTTCTGCTCGCCAGTTTAAGCGTCTCGAAGTCTGCTACAGGTCTAACAGAACTCATCTGGGCAGTTCCGTTCAACTTTTTGAGATAGAGTCAATTTTCTGCATCAAGATATTTTAGTCACCGGCCATGGCTGAAAGCAGTGATGTATTCTGTATGTTGGCTGTTGAGGATAAGTTGGATGGTACCAACTACCCATTATGGGCTTATATGATGCGACATGTACTGGTTGCAAAAGGGTTATGGAACATTGTGTAGGGTGTTGAAAGACGTCATGTTACACCTGTAACGACAGGTACTGCAAATACAGGTGTTGGAGCTGATGAAGATGGTGTCGAAGATGATATTCCGCAGATTCCTGTTCGTGCTGCTATTTCTGTTGCACCTACTATAGAGCAGATTCGTTGGGATGGCAGAGATGCCCAGGCACATGCATTGATAGCTTTGTCTGTCAAACGTGCCATTATTCCTCACATTCGCTCTTGCAGAACAGCAAAGGATGCTTGGGATACACTTACCACTTTGTACCAGGCTAGGAATGAGGCTCGTGTTGCTTACCTCCGAAAACAGTTGGAGAGTGAGCACATGAATGAAGGTGATTCTATGGACAATTTTCTTACAAAGATCAAAGACCTCAAGGAACAATTGATTTCTGTTGATGAGGTTATACCAGATAGCTCACTTGTGCAGACCGTTCTGAATGGTCTTCCTGATTCATATCAGAGTTTTGCCTCTACTCTTCGGTTGATGATGAAAGGCAATCCAAATGCCTTGTCATTTGAGGAATTAGTCTCTATTCTGTTGCAAGAAGATCAATCCAGGCAGAACAGGTCCATTATGCGTGTTGCAGATCAAGCTTTCCTGGCTAGTCAGAAGGGCAAAGGAAAATGGAACTCTTCTACTAGTAAGCAGAAATCTGCAAATGCTGCACAATCCAGGAACCAGGATAAAGATGAGAAGAAATCAGAAAAGCAGAAATTGTTCTGCAAGTACTGTAAAGGAAATGATCATATTATAAAGAACTATCCAAAACTGGCTGCTAAAGAGGCAAAGAAGAAAGAGGCTGGAATGGTTGTTGCAGAGGCCTCTACACCAAAAACAGAGTCTGCAAATCTTGTGCAGGAAGAAGAATGGGCGTTTACTAGTGTCTGCAGTTTTCACCCATCTTCTCATGATCAGTGCATGTTTGCAGTAGACTCAGATGTTTGGTACTTTGACAGTGGGGTGACCAAACACATTACCTCGCAGCGCAGTTTCTTCTCTTCACTCGAGCCTGCCCCTACAGGGAATACTGTCACATGCGCCAATAACTCCTCTTATCCTGTTATGGGAGTTGGTAAGATCATTCTGACTACTGCTGATGGTAGTTCTTTCACTTTGTCAGATGCTTTATTTGTGCCAAGGATCAAAAAGAACATGTTATCAGTTTCTGCATTAGCCAAGATTGGCTTGGTTGTGAAATTCGTTGATGACAGGTGTACAGTCCATGATCTCTCAAATGGCGATGTGATTATTGCTTCTGGAATTTTATATTATGGGTTGTATAAGCTCATAGACTATGAAAGATCTGTGAATGATTCGGCATGTGCAGTTCATGATTCTCAGGCTATGTCAGATGCAAAGCTTTGTCATGCACGCTTTGGTCATCTGAATTTTGCTAGTTTGTTACGCCTGCAGAAATCTGAAATGGTGTCCTCTTTGCCCAAACTTGAGGCACCTAGAAAACATGTTTGTGAAGGCTGTATTTTGGGCAAAATGCAGTGTTCTTCCTTTCCAAAAGATGGTTCAGTTCGGGCTACGTAGAAATTGCAGCTTGTACATAGTGATGTCTGTGGTCCTATGCAGACACCCTCTTTTGGAAATTACCTTTACTTCGTGACTTTCATTGATGATTTTTCCAGGCATGCATGGGTATATCCACTCAAAGCAAAGTCCGAAGTGTTCATGTGCTTCAAACAGTTTTTGGTTTTGGCTGAAAATCTGTCAGCATGTAAAATGGGCACCCTCCGTTCTGATCGAGGGGGGGAATATATGTCTTCAGATTTTAATGCATTTCTGGCTGAACGTGGGATAAAACACCAGTGTACAGTGCCGTATTCACCTCAATAAAATGGAGTTGCTGAACGAAAGAACAGGTCACTCATGGAGATGGCGAGGTGCATGGTCAAAAGTCAGGCTTTACCACATAGTTTCTGGCTTGAGGCTGTCATGTGTGCAGCATATGTACTGAACAGGTGTCCCACTAAAGCACTGCAGTCTATCACTCCATATGAGGCTTGGCATGACCACAAGCCATCTGTTGCTCATCTGCGTGTTTTGGTTGTTTGGCATATGCATTAGTGCCTGAACAACATCACAGAAAATTAGATGATAAGGCAGTAAAATGTATTTTTGTTGGGTACACTTCTGAAAGTAAAGGCTATCGTCTGTATCATCCACAGACTAAATGCATTCTGGTTAGCCGTGATGTTGTCTTTGTGGAAGATGCTATTCAGCCATTGCTTTCATGTACTAAGGAGACATCTGTTAGCTCCAAAGACATGTATGATACTTTGATGCCTCTTTTTACAGGTGGAGAGGCTAGTGCTGGTCCTAATGAGGCAACTTCTCAGCCTTTGCAGGTTTCATATGATGATGCAGATCATTCCATTTCTGATGTAGATTTACATGATGCACTTGTTGATGAGAGAGCTGATATTGAGCAGGCAAAAACTATGCCAAAATGGCTGGTGCAGACTTTGCGTGACAGCAAATTAGATGCACCTTTGTCATATCGTACTCATTCAGGCTCTCATAGTGCCTCCTTTGCATCAGATTGCTATGCTATGGCTGCATCTAGTCTCTGTGATGAGAATGAGCCTGTTTCTTTTGATGAAGCACAAAATTTAGAAAATTGGATGGCTGCTATGCAATCTGAATATGATGCTATAATGAAGAATGGTACATGGTCTTGATGTGACTTGCCTCCTGGCAAGAAGGCCATTGGCACTAAGTGGGTATACAAGCTGAAGCATAAACCTGATGGTACAGTTGACAGGTATAAGGCTAGGCTTGTTGCAAAGGGTTATGCACAGGAAAGAGGCATTGATTTTGATGAGACCTTTGCACCTACATGCCGTATGACTACTATTCGGAGCATTTGTGCACTTGCAGCCCATCATGGTTGGAATGTACATCAGTTGGACATTAAAACAGCATTTTTGAATGGTGACTTGCATGAAGAAGTGTATGTTTTTCAGCCCCGTGGCTTTGTGCAAAAAGGGCATGAAAACCAGGTTTGCAGGTTAAAGAAGGCATTATATGGTTTAAAGCAAGCACCACGTGCTTGGTATGAGAAGATACATGCCTATCTGATTGCACATGGTTTTGTGAACAGTCCAACTGAAAGCACCTTATATGTTAAGCGTGCTGATGATGTGCTTCTGATCATTGTTGTATATGTTGATGACATGCTGCTCACTGGTCCTATTGAGACACATATTGCTGATTTTAAGGCTGATTTGCATGCCTCATTTGAGATGTCTGATTTGGGGCATTTGCATCACTATTTGGGCATTCAGTTTATGCACATTGATGGTGGAATGGCTTTGTGTCAAACGAAATATATTGACACATTATTGCAGCGTTTTGGCCTTGAAGATTGTAAGCCTATTGCCACTCCTGTGGAGACAGGTTTACGATTGAGTCTTCATGATGTTGGAGATGCATTTGATGTTGTTCTCTATCAGCAGGCTGTTGGATGCTTGATTTACTTATGCATTACTCGGCCAGATATTCAGTTTGTTGTCTCACAGATGAGCAGGTTTATGCATTGCCCAGGAGTCACGCATTGGAAAGCGGTTAGCGCATCTTTCGCTACTTGAGTGGTACTCGGCTACTTGGGTTGTTTTATCCCAAGGGGGGATCACTACCGCCAGATCTGCATGCTTTTTCTGACTCAGATTGGGCTGGTTGCTATGACACTCGTGTTTCCACCAGTGGTTTTTGCTTCATGCTTGGTATCTCATGTATATCTTGGTTGAGCAAGAAGCAGCCTACTGTGGCCACTTCCAGTTGTGAGGCTGAGTATAGTGCAGCTTTCACAGCGACTCTTGAGTGTGTGTGGCTCAGACGCCTTATGGCTAATTTGGGTGTTGGCCAGTCTTCTACCACCACCATCTTCACTGACAGTCAGAGCGCATTGGCAGTTGCGAGGAACCCTGTGTTCCATGCTCGCAGTAAGCACATTGAGGTGCATTATCACTATGTCAGGGAGAGGTTCTCTGCTGGGGAGATGAGCTTGGCATATGTGCCCACGCAGGAGAACATTGCAGACCTTTTCACAAAGGCTCTGCCTAGGGAGAAGTTTGAAGCTTTCCGCAAAGCTTTGGGCTTACTTCCTTTTGTGGAGTGATTTCCACATAGCTTGGCACTTCCTTATACATGAGTGCCAGCTCCTTGTTCACCGCATCACTCCCAGGGGGGATTTGGTGATATATTTAGGTAGTGATGTGTGTGAACACTCTAGGACCGCCGGGGCACTTTTTTCCCTCTTTAGGAGGTTTTTTTCCCCCGGCTTGTATATACGCCTATTGCCCTAATGGGCTACTTATCTTTGTACATTCTCTAGTAATACATTCAGTATTGTGTGTTTATGCTCCAAGTTTCTTCTTCTTCCTTGTGTTGTTCGCATGCTTGCACAGACGTCTATCTCCAACAAACCCTTCACACTACGATGATGGATGCTCAACAAAAAATCCCCATATCACTTGTTTCCATTGTGTTACGTTTGTTCATACTAAAGCTAAATGTAGGTTGCAACCTAAAAATGTGAAACTTATCAGTTTCAAGTACACAACATGGAGGCGGTTCATAAGGACACTCAACCTGACTGGACTGAAGAAGCAATGGAAAAAGATGCAATTACCTTGGATAATGAAATTTCTATCCATTCTTTTTTTGCATGCAAGGTGCTATTAACGATAAAGTTGTTAATATTTTACATGATGATGGTAGTTCTCATGATTTTATTTCTTTTACACTAGTGCAATATCTCCAGCTAAACCCACTTCCTTCTATGTGTAACATTGAGGCTGCATTTCAAGGAAATCAATACAATGTTACAAGTGTGGTGCATAATGGTGAGATTTGTATGCATTCATACATAGATGAGCACATATTCTCAATTGATCCTTTGTAGTCTTATGATGTTTTACTTGGCATGCCATTTCTTCATCATTATAATCCATGCATTGATTATCAATCATGAGGGCATGAATGCAAATGGATTTACTCAAATATTTTTGAAGATATTTAAAAGATAGTATTTTATATATTTTTATAAAAATAGTAGATCACTTAGAGAGCAACATTTTGTAAATAAAGTAGCTTTTTGTAAGTGCATACTTTTCAAAGTGTCCCTCTCATGTATCTTCTATTTTGGATGTAATGAAAATACCTATAAATACACACTCTAATAGGCTCGTCCATCAGAGTATGTGGGGGGAGATTGTACCCAATCTTTTTTTCATTCTTGTCACTCTCTATTCTATGTGTTCTCTTGGGAGATTTTGTTATTGTATTCTTTGTGTACATGCATCTACAAGATCCGGTTATAACTTCTTTACCAAACCACAAAACCAATACTTTCACACAATTGCAATACTTCCTTACTAGATCGATAGATGAATAGTTCTGAATAGTTATGTTACTTGTTATTGAGTATAAACAAAGAATTCTACGCAATTACACTACCAAACAATAATTTCACACCATCGATATAGAAAGAGAATTAGACAATAGAATAGCAACAATAGAATGTGAAGAATTGTGTTCTTTAAGCACCATTAGTAGGAGACTCCATTGGTGTAGAGCTTAGGATCCTCTCTCTCTCTCTCTAACACCCTCATAGAAAATTTTATGAGATTAACCAAAAAGATACATTGTAGAGTCATTGCATTTTGGTTAGTGATTGTTCACCAAAATTACAAAAATAAATTTTTACAAAATATATTAATTTCGACTACCTAATAGGACACTTTCTTGATGGTGCTCACATTCCTACTCCTACACACATGGTGGGCATTTGTCTCATACCCGTATAGACTCCATACTCTAGAAAATGGATTTGCAGAGGGGCCATTGAGAATATGAGAGCGCACCTCAATTTATATCTATAAGACACTCCATTTCCATTTCATTTCCTTTTTATATTGTATTGGTTTGTATTTGGGTGCCTTACCATTTGTGCCTACCAATGAATTCATTCCCCTAAAGGTAATTATCCCACATATGATGTATTATGGAGAGCACCTCCAACTCTATATAAGTAGGTCTTCTCCCCCACTTTCTACTTGGTTAGAAGCTTGATAAGCCTACTCCATGCTCTTGGAAAGCTCATTGTAATCCATGTGAATTTTCCCAATTCATGGTCTACTAACTTTTGAGTGGCACACCCTTCTTTTCGTTTTGCTTCCGCATGTGTACACTCTATAAAAGTTTGACTAAGCCACCACTTGATGCATCATCAATAGTCACGACATTCAATATTTTCCATATACCATCACCATGTATATCCAGCCCAATATCACCACCACTTATAAATCATCACCATTGTTCCAAACCATTGATAGCACATCTTCTTTGTTAGATCCTAAAATAAAGATGATACTAGCTCTTTTGAAGGATTATTATTGGATTCTAAGAGTTCCAACATTAGAGCTAAATAGTTAGAGGAAAAAGCTTGACATGGATGAGCTTACAAAATTACAATAGGAACTCCATGAAGATCGAGTAAAAGATGCAAAGATAAGATCAAATGTGGAATCCCATAAGGCAATGTTGTCACTCAATCATCACAGATAAGTACTCTCTCCATGAAAGAATCTTTATTCAAGATACAATTGTAGATGAAAGCAAATGATGCCAAAAAGAGTATGAAAGATCAAGAGTACATAATAGAGAAATTTTTGAACATTGAAAGGCTAAAATTTTTGGAAGTACCACCAAAGACTATCTTTAACGCCACATTTGAAGATTCCACCATATACTCATAGTTGGAACAAGAGATGCCCTTGTAGCAACTAGAGTTTCAGGGTAAAGAAGAGTTGAAAAGATTAGTACATGAGGCAAGGAGTGCTTTTGATCTTAATTTAGTGCAAGCCAATTGTAGATGTGCAAAAAGAATAACACAACTTTAAGACAATATTGATGATCTTACACACATGTTGGAACACCATTGGACTTATAAACAGATGAGAACGAGGGTATACACATTTAAGTGGATGACATTCAAAAAGCACAAGATCCTCAATCTTCAATGGTCCCTGCAAATAAAGTGGCACATGTACCAACACCACCTACATCTCATCAACATGTGCAGCTTTAGCAACTTTATCAAATATTGAGGATCCAATCAAGGTTGAAAATCCCATGTTTCCCACAGAGCTAAAGTTTTAGAGTGTAACCATCTTTTGCAAACCTGCATACATGGAGCTGGGGGCTCTACATTCAAGGTAAGGATGGAGGTTTCATAGAGATTTAAAATGAAATATTTTCTAGTAGCTTGGTAATGGTAATTATAGTTAGGAAAGCTATTCATCTCATATATCCAATGCTAGTTAGTCCCTTTCATGATCATGAGGGAATAGATGAGATAGTACCTTATACATAGAGGCAAGGCACTAGATGATAACCTGATCTATGAGAAAGAATACCTCGCACACTTAGAAGATCAAGTGTATGGAGCCTCTTGGAAGAAGGCATTCTTGGAAAAAAATCCTATTTTTCATGAAAATTTCCACCTATTGCCACACGTCTTACAAAAGCATCCAAGTTAGTGTCCAATTCTAGAGATCATAACAATGTATGAGTTGCTAAGGGGAAAGCAAGATCGAACAATTGGGAAGGAATGGTTGAGGTACCCTCAACTATAAACACCTCCAAAGAACAAATCATCTATGAAAACATGCTAAAGTTTATCAACCACACATATAATATGGAGCACATACCAAACTTAGCACTGTGAATGACACACAAGATCCTCAACATGTTAGAAGTATGTCTCACTACATTTGAGTATCTGAGGTTTGTAGATATCAAAGCTATTGGGTTCCAAAGCAATGATTGCCTATTATTGGATTTATTAATGGCACCCAATACTGAGTCTTTATGTGCCTATTACACATGAATAATGTTCCTTCCATCCCACTACATGAAACATTTGAAGATGATTTTATCACTAAATTTTTTAAGCACATTGCTTAACTATTCTTGCCATGACCCATAGCAATCAGTGGGAACTAGAATGGTATGTAGTGTAGATGGAAATGGAGTGGAAAGAAGTCTTACAAAATAAACCAATTTAGTGGGACAAACTTATTGTTTCCTATGAGAAAACCAGTCAAATTCTAGCTTCCACACTCTTGATTCATGATGATGAAGGCAAGCTACACATCCATAGACGACTATGTAGAAAGGTCAAAGGTACTTCTGAGACACCCACTTGGTAAAATAAGGACATTTCATGTATGATGTACTCTAGGTGGGGGATGCACAACACATAGGAGCTTATATACACTAAGGAGTTGCACATAGACCCATTGCCAACTAGAATATCTTTCAGTTTTGACTTTTGTAACTTTCTTTTATATTCTTTTCCATCAAGATAGAGCTAGAGTTTTTCATGTTTTCATTCATGTAGCTTTTTATTATTGAAAAAAGAATAAGAAGAAATATTTTTTAATAAATAAGAGAAAAACAAAAACTCATTTTTTTCAATACAAGTGTGTGATAATTCACCATTGTTATCTCTCATTCCATAACCATATGAAGATAGTGACATCATCCACCTACACGATTTTGTACTTAGATGAGATTGTGTTGGAAATCAACAAGTTCATGCCATGTTTGTTTTCTCATACTCTTACCTACTAGTTAGGAAGCTTCTTCATCAACATATGTTGGGCACTCTACTCAACCCATCTTTTGCACCAGTATATGATTTTGCATTCCATGAGTATGCATGCATAGGTTTGCATTACATGGCCATGCATAAGGCACATCTTTCCCATCACCTATGCACATGCACTACTCCAAACCACCCAAGATGGAGGATGTTGAAGGAATTCTTTAGGAGACAAAGACCACAACCTAGCATCCTTCTAATAGCAGATCCCATATGGTTCCATATGCTCCAAACACCACATATGATGACTAGCACATGGACTACGTGACTTGAGAGGACCAATTACCACCCACACTCAGAAACAAAGATGACAAGATGTAATGGGGGGAGTGTACATATCTATGCAAACACACAAAAATTCATCAAAATTACTTCTGAATTTAGCCATTTTTAGATAGATAACCCTTGTATTATTATTTACCATTGTAAAAATGCATTTTAATTTTGTAGTAAGAAAAGTTGTATATATTCAAGGCTTTTTTAGAATTTCTTTCAATTATTTGTAAAGAGTCTTCACTCAAAACTCTCACAACAATCCAGAGTTTTAGAGTTTCTCCTTTTATTTCCTAGGAACTTTTCAGATAAAAAAGTAAAGGTCTTGAAGCAAGCCTATATACAAAGCCAATTCTTCACTTTTGCAAAGGCTTCTTCATGGAATCAAGTTGTGAGCTCTCTTCTTGAATATTCCTATTTGTGTTTCTCTATGCATTGAGTCACCTTATTGAGTCACTGTGGGTGCATGACACTTGATTATGAGTTATGCAAGTATCATCTATGCTGCTTGCATCATTTTGAACTGTATAAACATGATTAAGCACCATTTTAAGGTTATTAATGCATGAGGAGAGGAAATTACATACGTTGTTTAGCTATATCTAGGGGTTTAAACCTCCTCCTTTTGTATTTTTAGCTCTTTAAAATTGTGGTGCTTCTTGACACTTCAAAATGAGCTATCAACACACCTATGGATGCATCGGATAGCATGCATCAGATACCAAGGGTTTGAAAGCATCAAATAGCACTCAATTATTAAGGTATCCAATAGCAAGGTCTTAGAAGCATCAAATAGCACACATTTGTGAATGCACCGGATATCAAGGGCTTGGAAGCATTGGATAGCATGCATCCTTGAATGCATTGGATAGCACGGGCTTGGAAAAATTGTTTAACATGCATCATGAATGCATCAGATAACAAGGGCTTGGAAGCATTGGACATCCTCACACCCAACTCCATCAACCATCTAGGGTCTTGATCTTGGACAAGGACACTCTTGTGTATATGCTATGAGCCTAACGAGGGAAAATACTTTTGAAACTCTACTTGACACTCATCCATTACATTTGTTTATGCCATGGATTGCAACTAAGTTGAATTCTCCTCTTCACGGATTGATAAATTAGAAGTGTGTGAGTGTAGCCTATGTTATAACCCGACAATTGTCCATTTCTAAACATCCTCAAAAAATAAACACAAGTGTTTGGTAAAATACTTAAGCACACATGCTGAGTCTAAATGGTATATGTTAATTTTCATTTATGGTAATATTTCATAATTATATGTACTCATACCAAGTTGAAAACACAAGCTTAAGCTTTGAATATGAGCTTTGTAATTCATAAAAAAGATTTCTCTCTTCAACCATATCCGAAGAGAATTTGAAAAGTTCTTTTGGAGCAAAAATAAACCCAATAAGAATTACATATATTTAAAAGATAGTATTTTATATATTTTCGTAAAAATAGTAGATGGCTTAGAGAGGGAAAATTTGTAAATAAAGCATTTTTTTGTAAAAACATGCTTTTCAAAGTATCACCCTCATGTATCTTCTATTCTGGATGTAATGAAAATACCAATAAATAACACACTCTAATAGGTTCCTCCATTAGATTATGAGGACAGATATTGTACCCAATCTCGTGTTCAGACTTGTCTCTCTCTATTCTATGTGTTCTCTTGGGAGATTTTGTTATTGTATTCTCTGTGTACATGCATCTACAATATCTGGTTACAATCTTGTTACCAAATAACAAAACCAATACTTTCACACAGTTACAATACTTCCTTACCAAATTGATAGATGAATACTTTTGAACAGTTTACTTATTAAATATAAACAGAAAATTCTTCACAATTACAGTACCAAACAATACTTTCACACCATCGATATAGAAAAACAATCAAACAATAGAATATGAAGAATTGTGTTCTTGAAGCACTGCTACTAGGAGACTCCACTGGTGCAGAGCTTGAGATCCTCTCTCTCTCCCTCTCTCTAGCAACCCTTGTACAACCTTTTATGAGATTAACCAAAAAGATACATTGTAGAGTCACTGCATTTTGGTTAGTGATTGTTCACCAAAAATATAGAAATATATTTTCACAAAACATATTAATTCTGATACCCTAATAGGATACTTTCTTGATGGTGCTCACATTCCTATTGCTAAGATCATGGTGGATATTTGTCTCATACCCTAATAGCCTCCATACTCTAGAAAATGGATTTGCAGAGGGGCCATTGAGAATATGAGAGTGTACCTCGATTTTATATCTATAAGAAACTCCATTTCCATTTCATTTCCTTGTTATATTGTATCGCTTTGTTTTTGGGTGCCTTACTATTTGTGCCTACCAATGTATTCATTCTCCTAAGAGGAATTATCCCACATATGATTTATTATGGAGAGCCCCCTCCAACTCTATATAAGTAGGGCTTCTCCCCCACTTTTTATTTGGTTACAAGCTTAACGAGCCTACTCCATGCTCTTGGCAAGCTCACTATAATCCATGTGAATTTTCCTGATTCATGGTCTACTAACTTTTGAGTGGCACATTCTTCTTTTCATTTTGCTTCTGCATGTGTACACTTCATACAAGTTTGACTAAGCCACCACTTGATGCATCATCAACACTCACAACATTCAATATTTTCCATATACGATCACCATCTACATCCAGCCAAATATCACCACCACTTATAGATACATCATCATCATTGTTCCACATAATTGATAGCCCATCTGCTTCTTCACATGCTAAAATAAAGATGATACTAGCTCTTTTGAAGGATTATTATTAGATTCTAAGATTTCCAAAGTTAGAGCTAAAGATATAGAGGAAAAAGCTCGAGACATGGTTGAGCTTACAAGATTACAATAGGAACTCCATGAAGATTGAGTGAAACATGCAAAGATAAGAGAAAATTTGGAATCCCATAGGGAGATGTTGTCACTCTATCACCATAGATAAGTACTCTCTCTACGAGAGAAGCTTTATTCAAGATACAATTGTAGATGAAAATAAATGAGGCTAAAAGACTATGAAACATCAAGAGTACATAATAGAGAAATTCTTGAACACTGAAAGGCTAGGATTTTTGGAAGTACCACCAAAGACTATTTTTAACACCACTTTTGAAGATTCCACCATATACTCATGGTTGGAAGAACAGATGCCCTTGTAGCAACTAGAGTTTCAAGGTAAAGAGGTAGAGTTGAGAAGATTACTACATGAGGCAAGGAGTGCTTATGATCTTAATTTAGTGCAAGCCAGTTGTAGATGAGCAAAAAGAATAACACAACTTTAGGACAATATTGATGAACTTACACACATGTTGGAACACCTCAATGATCCTTGCAAATGGACTGGCACATGTACCAACGACATCTCATCAACATGTGCATGCTTTACCAGCTTTATCAAATCTTGAAGATGCAATCAAGGTTGAAAATACCATATTTCCCACAGAGCTAAGAGTTTAGAGAGCAACCATCTTTTGTGAACCTGCATACATGCAGTAGGGAGCTCTACATTCAAGGTATGGATGAAGGTTTCATAGATATTTAAAAGAAAATATTAACTAATAGCTTGGTAATGGTAATTATAGTGAATAGATAAGATAGTACCTCTTACATAGAGTAGGAAAGGCACTAGATGATAACCTGATCTATGAGAAAGAAGACCTCGCACACTTAGAAGCTCAAGTCTATGGAGCCTCTTGGAAGAAGGCATTCTTGGAAAACAATCCTAATTTTCATGAAATTTTCCACCTATTTCAACATGTCTTACAAAAGCATCCAAGTTAGTGTCCAATTGTAGAGATTAGAACAATATATGAGTTGCTAAGTGAAAACCAAGATCAAACAATTGGGAAGTAATGGTTGAGCTATCCTCAGCTATCAACACCTCCAAAGAAAAAAATCATGTGTGGATACATGCTAAATTTGATCACCACACCTATAATATGGAGCACATACCAAACTTAGCACTTTGAATGATACATAAGACCCTCAATATCTTAGAAGTGTGTCTCACTACATTCAAGCATCTGAGGTTATTAGATATCAAAGCTATTGGGTTCCAAAGAAATGATTGCCTATTATTTGATTTATTAATGGTACCCAATACTGAGTGTTTATGTGCATATTACACATGAATAATGTTCCTACCATCCCACTACATGAAACATTTGAAGATGATTTTATCACTAGATTTTTTGAGCACATTGCTTAACTATTCTTGCCATGACCCATGGCAATTAGTGGGAACTAGCAAGGTATGTAGTGTAGATGGAAATGGAGCACAAAGAAGTCTTACAACATAAACCAATTTAGTGGGACAAACTTCTTATTTCCTAGGAGAAAACCATTCAAAATCTAGCTGCCACATGAGTGATTCATGTTGATAAATGCAAGCTACGCATCCATAACCATCTCCATAAAAAGGTCAAAGGTTCTTCTGAGACACCCACTTGGGAAAGTAAGGACATTTTGTGTATGATGTACTCTAGGTGGGGGGATGCACAACACATAGGAGCTTACATACACTAAGCAATTGCACATAGATCCATTGCCAACTAGAATATCTTTTAGTTTTGGCTTTTCTTACTTCCTTTTATATTGTCTTTGATCAAGATAGAACTAGAATTGTTCATGTTTTCATTCATGTACCTTTTTATTATTGAAAAAAGAAGAAGAATTTTTTTTTTTAAATAACAAAAAAACCCAAAGACTCATTTTATTCAGTACATGTCCATGATGATTGGCCATTGTAATCTCTCATTCCATAACTATATGAAGATGGTGATATCGTCCACCTACACAATTTTCTACTTAGATGAGATTGTGTTGGTAATCAACAAGTTCATGCCATGTATGTTTTCTCATATTGTTACCTACTAGTAAGGAAGCATCTTCATCAACATATGTTGGGTACTCTACTCAACAAATCTTTTGCACCAGTATATGATTTTGCATTCAATGAATATGCATGCATAGGGTCCCATTACATGGCCATGCATAAGGCGCATCTTTTCCATCACCCATCAACATGCACTACTCCAAACCACCCAAGATGGAGGATGTTGAAGGAATTCTATAGGAGACAAAGACCACAACCTAGCATCTTTCTAATAGTAGATCCCATATGGTTCCATATGCTCCAGACACTACATATGATGACTAGCACTTGGACTACTCGACTTGATAGGACAACCCACCCAGACTCAACAACAAAGACGACAAGATGTAAGGGGGGGAGTGTTACATAGCTATGGAAACACCCAAAAATTTGTCAAATTTACTTTTGAATTTAGCAATTTTTAGATAGATGACCCTTGTATTATTATTTACCATTGTAAAAATGCATTTTAATTTCTTAATAGGAAAAGTTGTATATTCAAGGCTTTTTTAGCATTTCTTTTAATTGTTGGTAAAGATTCATCCCTTAAAAATCTCACAACAATCGAGAGTTTTAGAGTTTCTCCTTTTATTTTATAAGAAGTTTTTTCAAATAAAAGAGTAAAGGTCTTGAAGGAAGCCTATATAAAAGCCAATTCTTCACTTTTGCAAAGACTTCTTCATGGAATCAAGTTGTCACCTCTCTTCTTGAATATTCCTATTTGTGTTTCTTTGTGCATTGAGTCAACTTATTGAGTCATTATGGGTGCATGACAGTTGGTTATGAGTTATGCAAGTATCATCTATCTTGCTCGCATCATTTTGAATTGATTAAACATGATTAAGCACCATTTTTAGGTGATTAATGCATGAAGAGAGGAAATTCCATACGTTTGTGAGCTTTATCTAGGGGTTTAAACCTCCTCCTTTTGCATTTTAGGTCTTTAAAATTGTGGTGCTTCTTGAGACTTCAAAATAAGCTAGGGAGCACATCAAATGGACAGGTATTGAGGGATTTACAAAGATTTTTGTGTTTCGACCCTATTTGAAGCATTGGACAACAACACACCTATTGAAGCATCGGATAGCATGCATCCTAGAATGCATTAGATAGCAAGGGTTTGAAAGCATCAAATAGCACTCATCTTTGAATGTATCCGATAGCAAGGTCTTAGAAGCATCAGATAGCACACATTTGTGAACACACTGGATAGCAAGGGCTTGGAAGCATTGGATAGCACACATCTTTTTATGCATTTGATAGCAAGGACTTGGAAACATTGTATAACATGCATCATGAATGCATCGGATAACAAGGGCTTCGAAGCATTGGACAAGCTCGTACCCAACTCCATCAACCATCTAGGGTCTTGAGCATGGAGAAGGACACTCTTGTGTATCTTCTATGAGCCTAACAAGGGTAGATCTTTTGAAACTCTACTTGACGCTCGTCCATGACATTTTCTTATGCCACAGATTGCAACTAAGTTTAGAAGTGTGTGAGTGTCGCCTATGTTATAACCCGACAATTGTCCATTTCTAAACATCCTCAAATAATAAGCACATGTGTTTGGTAAAAATACTTAAGCACACATGCTGAGTCTAAATGGTATATGTGAATTTTCCTTTATGGTATTATTTCATAGTTATATGTATTCATACCAAGTTGAAAACACAAGCTTAAGCTTCGAATCTGAGCTTTGGAATTCATAAAAAAGATTTCTCTCTTCAACCATATCCGAAGAGAATTTGAAAATTATTTTTGGAGCAAAAATCAACCCATAGATAAGAATTACATATCCTTGCGACTATGATTCATTCATAAATGTAAAACACGTGAGTTTCTTTGATACAAGATTGGTTCATCAAATAATGAACCAAGTAACATTTACCTTAAAAACATTGTCTTTTGAAATCATTACTGTGATCGGATAGATTCTTTTTCTAAGAAGGATGTACGACAAACAGCATATATATCTCTGTACATGAACATGTAAGAAGCTGCACTCAAAGTATTTTGGACAGAGATCCTCTCTTTAGTGCTACTACAAGTGTTGATATGTACTTCCCTTCCCTCTACATATTCTCATGCAGTCCTTTGCATTAATCAGTAGTTCCTCGAGGTGGCATTCCTTGCTCTGATGATTCAACATTCCCTATGAGCATAAAGTTGTATTGCCATGCAAACCTGATGTATCTTTCTCTTTCAGAGACCTACGAGATAGCAGTAATTTGCAACCCCTTTTTGCCATAGATAACGTTCAAATGTGTTGTTAATACCTCAAAAAGAATAAGCGTGTGTTTGGTCGAACACCGATGGTGAGAAAAAAGAACTTCAATGCTTCCGCGCCTGCTTTGTTCCTTTATCTGTTCCTGCTCATGCATGCACTCCACCATATTCGATGAAAGCATGCAAGAGGTGGCCAGATATCCTCCTTCGTCATGTAGTCCTTTTTAATAATCCGAGATCGCCCAGACAACTCATACCGCTCCAAACCTTCAAAAGGAGAATTGTATCACACTCATATCGCTCAGACAACTCAAAGAAAAACTAACTAGAAAGCAATGCCCTACAGTCATAATGTCTAATCCTTACAGTTTCTGGAACGGTAAGATGAATTATTCCATTTCTGGTACATCCTATCCGTACACTACTAGAGCGTTTTTATCAAAATCTTTAGACACCATCGGAGCGCATGATCACGTTTGCTTAGGCCTGCCCCAAAGCAGTTTATGAACTTCTGTAGCATGAACAATGAAGACTTCGAAGTGAAGAGCAATGTTCCTACCTTCTGTATAGTCGTGTGCAGGATAAAACATAAAGTTTAGCACGTGATAGCTCACGATTTACCATATATTTACCTACCCACTCAACTTAGATGAACATAACAAGTTGCTCTTAGACTAACTGGATGGGCATCTGCCTAAGAATACAAGGCACATCCACTTAAGAATACAAGGCACATCCACTAAACCATGGAGGGACTTGAACCCTGGCCAAGGGCCTAAGAATACAAGGCACATCCACTAAACCATGTTCTTATTCTTGCCCAAAAGAACCTTCCAAAGAGATGTCGATCCTCTGCAAATATTTAAAACAACATGCATATGCTTTCACCACCTGCCCACATAACAAAACCTATCCTATTCCTTCAGCTTCTATAGCTTGAAAGTCTAGAGATGGCTGAAATTGATAGACACAAGCAACGGAGAATATGTATTTGTCCTCAGCTAAAATCTTATGCAATAGACCTTTGAATTCTTCACAACTGCTTGCGTTGAGAAAGCTATCACACCACTGGCTTAACAAAGCTCATGAATTCTAACCATCCAGCCATGCTATATCTAGCAAATTATAAAGCCTTTTCAAAAGCTTTTCCCAAAAGTTCTCGTGTAACTTTAGGAGCCGATGGAGGAATAAAGTATGAGTCTTATTTAAGCTTGAACACCAAGAACAAGAACAATGCTACTTTGCAGCTATGCATTCTGGATTTGATCCCACGACCTCAAGCTTGCACATTACTTACCAAAACAACACTCCTATGCCACTTCCGTGACTCAAAAGGGAGCAATGTTTTGCCATATCAACATATGTAACTTTATTTATTTAGTGTGAGAAGCTCGAACGCTTTACTTACGTGCCAATCTTTAGCATAGCCTTCAATCATTGAGCTCCATGTAGCTGCATCCTTTTTTACGTAACTGCTCAAAAACATAAATGAGTACCCTCAATGCTTCGGAATTCCTCAGAGACACTTACACAACATTGAGAGACACACAAGTGAGATTTCTCAAGGTCATATTCATGGCAACACCATCAGCACTAGCACATATACATGTGCATCAAATAATATCTAAACCCAAATAAATTCGTTAGACTTAGACACACATATTTATATAACCATTTTTAGAATCATACACTCACACATCTACATGCAAGAGCACACTCGTAGCCACATGCACACATTCATACAGATAGACATGATCAATCAAACCTTCAAGTGCAATTCTGATATAAAGAAAAGATTTGAATTTTTTGGCATCCTACTCTTCACATCGCATGGAGCATATCGCTTCGACACTCTCCCTCACTAAACTTGCATATTTTCCTTGATGGGCGGACCTATAGGCACAAGCAGAGTAGCATCAAAACTCTTCTTGAAACATTTTTCTCATTTTTCAAACATTGGAAAGACATAACGAAGTAACATGTATTAAATGCAAATGCACACTCTACCAAATATCAATTCCAAACTTTTTATTTCCTTGGAGAAGACCATTCAAAATCTAGCTACCATACTCATGATTCTTATGATGAATGCAAGCTAAGCATCCTTAGCCAACCCTGTAGAAAGGTCAAATGGATTTCAGAGACACACCATTTGGAAAAATAAGGACATTTCATGTATGAGGTACACTAGGTAGGGGGGAGGGGATGCAGAACACATAGGAGCTTACATACACCAACAAGTTGCACGTAGATCCATTGCCAATCATCATAAATTTTAGTTTTGACTTTTCTAACTTCCTTTCATATAGTTTTTTCATCAGGATAGAGCTAGAATTTTTCATGTTTTCATTCCTATACCTTTTTACTATTTAAAGAAAAAAATAGGAAGAAGAAACAAGTATAGGAGAAAAAGAAAAGACCAAAAACTCATCATAATCAGTTTCAATTCGTGATGATTGGCCATTTTAATCTCTCATTCCATAACCAAATGAAAATGGTGACATCATCCGTCTACATGCTTTTCTACTTAGAGGAGACCATGTTGGCAATCAATAAATCAATTCGAGGTATGTTTTGTCATACGCTTACCTAGTAGTTAGGAACCTTCTTCATCAACATATGTTGGGCACTTTGCTCAACCCATCTTTTGCACCGACATATGATTTTGTGCTCCATGAGTATCCATGCATAAGGCACATCTTTTCCATCACCCATGCACATGCACTACTCCAAGCAACCGAAGATGGAGGATGTTGACAAAATTCTATGGCACACAAAGAACAAAACATAGCATCTACCTGATAGTAGATACCACATCGTTCTAGATGCTCTAGATACCACAAATGATGACTAGTGCATAGACTACTCTAGGACCACGTGCCTGAACTCAACAATAATCTTGTCAAAGAGAACAAGATATAAGGGGGGAGTATTACAAAGCTATGAAAACACCCCAAAATTCATCAATTTTACTTTAAGAATTTACCCTTTTTTAGATAGATAACCCTTGTATTTTCATTTTCCATTGTAGAAAACCTTTCAATTTTTTTAATAACAAGATTTGTGTATATTCAGGGCTTTGTTATCATTTCTTTAAATTATTGGGAAAGAGTTTTCCCTCAAAAATCCTACAACAAAGAAGAGTTTTAAAGTTTCTTGTTTTATGTTATAAGAAGTTTTTCAAATAAAAAAGGCAAGGGTTTCAAAGGAAGCCTATATAAAAGCCAAGACCTCACTTGTACAAAGTCTTTTTGATGGAATGAGGTTGTGATCTCTCTTTTTGAATATTCGTATTTGTGCTTCTTTGTGCATTTTGAGTCAACTTATTGAGTTAGTGTGGGTATGTGAAAATTGATTATGAGTTATGCAAGTATCACCTATCTTGTTTGCATCATTTAGAACTGATTAAATGTGATTAAGCACTTGTTTTTAGTTATTAATGCATAAGGAGAGGGAACTCCATTGGTTTGTGAGCTCTATATAGTGCTTTAGACCTCCTCCTTTTGTTTTGTCACCTCATTCAAAATGTAGTGCTTCTTGAGACTTCAAAATGAGCTAGGAGACACATCAAACGGACAAGTATTGAGGGAGTTACAAGCATTTTGGTGATTCAACCCTATTTGAAGCACTGGACAATAACACATGTATGGAAGCATCACGTAGCATGCATCCTCAAATACATCAGATATCAAGGGTGTGAAAGCATAAAATAGCTCTCATCTTTGAATGTATCAGTAGAAAGGTCTAATAAGCATCGAATAGCACACATTTGTGAATGCATCAAATAGAAGGGCTTGGAAGCATTGGATAGCACGCATCCTTGAATACATCGGATAGCAAGGGCTTGAAAAAATTGTATAACATGCATCCTGAATGCATTAGATAGCAAGGGCTTGGAAGCATTGCATATCCTCGTGCACGTAACTCCGTCAACTATCTAGGACCTTGAGCTTTCAGAAGGACACATTGTGTATCTTCTATGAGGCTAACAAGGGCAGATGCTTTTGACACTCTACTTGGGGCTCATCCATCACGTCTGCTTATGCCACCGACTCCAACTAGGTTGAGCTCCACTCTTTGCAGATTGATAAATTAGAAGTGTATGAGTGCACCTTATGCCATGACCCGACAATTGTCCATTTCAAAACATCCTAATCAAAGGTGTATGGGAAATACTAGAGCACACACGCCTTTTATGCTATTATTTCATACTTATGTGTATTCATACGAAGTTGAAAACACAAGCGTAAGCTTCCAATATGAGCTTTATAATACATAAACACGATTTCTGTCTTCAACCATATCCCAAGGAAAATTGAAAATTACTTTTGGAGCAAATCAACCCATGGAGAAGCATTACATATCCCTGCGATTATGATTTAATTGTGATATCGAGGGATTCATTCATAAATGTAAAGCACGTGAGTTTCTTTGATACGTGATTTGTTCATGAAATAATGAGCCACAACATTTACCTTAAAAACATTGTCCTTTGAAGCATTACTATGATCGAATAGATTCTTTGTCTAAGAACGATGTACCAAAGACAGCAGCACTCAAAGTAATCTCGATAGAGATGTTCATTTGCAGTGTTTTCTTAGTCTTATGACAAATAAAAAAGGAGCACATATCTTTCACCGATGTTAATCGTTTTTCAGCTCGTAGATAGTTGGATGCAACACTCCTGTCAATCCACCTTATCTCATAGAGTCTTTGTTTTAAACCACTATATCTTGCCCTCTCTTGTCTACTTTTTGTCTTGTTCGATGCCCAACAAAAAGAACTTTAATTTGGTCTTTGCTCTCTCTAGGAGGTTCCTGTGGGGAAGTAATACTCACCAAAACAGAATCCCTAAAGTGGCTTGGCCCACCTATTGTCTCCCTAAAAAAGGAGGGCTTGGTTTTATTTGCCCCATTAAAATGGCTACAAACCTATCAGCCAAATGTATTGCAAGGGTTGTTGATTCCACTGACTTTTGGGCTCTCCTCCTTAAAAAGAACTTGCATAAATTCTATCTAACTCATTACAAAGCTTGAAAAGGGCACAAGCTCTGGCATATTCTTGTTTCTCCTCATAGATACACTCCGGTTGGCAGCACCATCTTGTGTAGGTTTTGAAATGCCTGGATGCAAGTTAAATCTAAATGTTCCCCCAACCCCAAGTATTTTCTTCTTTATGATTTCTTCATGCACGAAAGTATTGCATTGGATGGCTATCCCAATGGGAGAATGGTTCTCTGGGCATCAAACAGCACAAATGTTGTACTCATGGATTCTCTTCCTAGGAGGGATTATATGAAAACAACTAGGTAATGTCCAATGAACACATTAATGCCGGATCTGACCTATCTCCTCATTGCTTGCAGGTCCTTTTGGACCATAACAACATGTTGTTGAAGAGATTGGTTGTTTGTCACCAGAGAAAGGGAGCTAACTTGTCTGAGATCACCCAAGACATGCTAAGAAGATTCAAAAAGCAGAAAGGGACTATCAACACTATCTTGCACAAACTTAACTCCAAATGGAAGCTTCGCTGGAGTGATGCTCAATGGCAATAGAGATTCTTGAGGCTTTGAAACCTCCCTTTCAACATAAAGCAATCTACGCTGATGTGGCTAATCTTGCACAATGGGATCTGGTGTGGTTCCAAAGCCAGGAAATTTGGATTACACAATGAAGTATGTAAATTCTGTGGCAATGAGGAGGACATCCCCCACCTTTTCTTCAACTGCAGGCATGCTCAAAAGTTCTTGTGCCTACTCTCTCCCATCTAGCACAAGTTGCAGGTTAATATTTCCCATAAAGAAACCCTGGTTGTGTCCAGTAGTAGGATGTACTATGTGTTGTGGAACATATGGAGGGGTCATATCCTCTAGCACATCTGGTTATCAAGAAACCAAAAGGTCTTCAACAATAGAGATGGCTCCCTACAACATATCTGTCTCAAAGGCCTCAAGCACCTTGGGCAAAAATGTTTCAGTATGATCATTGATGCTCCTCGTGAGGACTTTAAGTTATATGTCCATTTGGCCACTACAGCACCTTGTAAATGGAGAGATTCACTGCTCCAGCTATAGTGTAAAAATAGATTGGAAATGATTCTACTATGTACTTAAGCCCTACTGCTTGTTGCCTTCTACAGTTGCCCGAGTGTGGCCCATGGTTTTTCTCCTGGCAGCTGTTGTCTGCTCTGTATAGTTTGGTGGGGGGTGGACTGCCCTTTGTACTGATTTACAATTCATTTTTAATTCATATTTCGTGTTTCCTCAAAAAAAACAAAAGAGAGAATGTGCACATATCGTTCACCGATGTTAATCGTTTTTCAGGTCGTAGATAGTTGGATCCAACACTCCTCCGAATCCGCCTCAACTTCCTTTGAGTAGTTGCTCATTTTCGCTCAAATTTGTGCTCTCTTCTTCAAGCGCTCAGTTCTATCCTCTCTTTAGTGCTACGACAACTGTTGATATGTATCGCCCTTCCCTCTACATATTCTCATGCACTCCTTTTCATTCATCAGGAGCTCCTCGAGGTGGCATTCCAGCTTGCTCTGATGAGTCAACATTCCCTATGAACATAATGTTGTATATTGCCATGCAAACTTGATGTATGTTATGTATCTTTCTCTTTAGAGACCTGCAAGATAGCAATATTTTGCAACCCTTTTTGCCATGGATAACCTTCAAATGTGTTGGTAATACCTCAAAAAAAAAAAGGGCCTGGTCGAACACCGATGGTGAGCAAAAAGAGCTTCAATGCTTCCGCGCCTGCTTTGTTCCTTTGTCTGTTCCTGCTCATGCATGCACTCCACTATATCCTCCTTCGTCATGTAGTCCACGCAGCCATTGCTTTTTAATCATCCGAGATCGCCCAGACAACTCATCCCGGTCCAAACATACAAAAACAGGATTGTGTATCACACTATGCTTTAGCTATTTCCTATAAAACTTAAAAAAAAAAAAAAAAAAAAAACTGACAAGAGGGGTACATTTTGATCTTCTGCTGGAAAGCAATGCCCTAAAGCCGTAATGTCTGACCCTTTCATTTTCTGGAACGGTAAGATGAATTATTCGTTTTCTAGTACATCCCTTCCGTTCACTACTAAAGCGTTCTTTTCAACATCTTTAGATGACCATGGGAGCTCTCCATGGCATAAAGACACCAAAAAGTAGCGTATGATCCCGTTTGCCTAGGCATGCTGCATCAAAGCAGTGTATAAAGTTCTGTAGCATGAAGACTTCCAAGTGAAGAGCAATGTTCCTACCTTTTGTATAGCTGTGTTCAGGATAAGCCATAAGGTTTAGCACATGATAGCGCACTATTTACCATATATTTACCTACCCATTCAACTTAGATGAACATAACAAGTTGCTCTTAGACAAACTGGATGGCCACGACTCTAGGCAACAAATTAGCATGTCCTTATTCTTGCCCCAAAGAACCTTCCGAAGAGATGTCGTTAATCCTCTGCAGATAATTAAAATAACATGCATATGTTTTCACCACCTGCCCACATAGCAAAATCTATCCTATTCCTTCACCTTCTGTAGCTCGAAAGCCTGGAGATGGCTGAAATTGATAGACACAAGCAACGGAGAATATGTTTTTCTCCTCAGCTGGAAGCTCAGGTAAACAAAGACATCATCACTTTCTTCATGTCAGAGAAACCCTTAGAATCCTTTCTTCTTCCTTATCTTCTAAATTGGCCTTTGAATTCGTCGTAGCTGCTTGCTTTCCATATCTGTCTGATGATTTTCAAAATATCAACCCGTGAGAAACGGTAAATATAAATACAAAACATCGATTACTAGAGTGGCTTTATATCTGTTCCTGACGTACTTGAAGGAGAAGAACTTATTTGTAGATCACACACTCTAGTTGCTAGACCTTGATGTTGGAGAAACCTCTGAGTCTCGTTACATACCAGTCATTCAATGGCGATGAGTTTCGTACAAGTGGTGAAGATAAATAGCGATGAGGACATCTCTTTCTCAGCTCCTACCTCCGCCGAATGAACTTTTCATGCAGAGCAGTCTACCAATGTTTTATTGCTCTACACTTTTTTTTGTTTTCAAGTCTTAAAGTCTGAACCTCACCGCAAATTTCTATTCTTCATGCATTTGATTTGCGCATAGCCTATGTGTCATATTATGCATGTGATCCTGGGATTGATGAGACGAGCCAAAAACAGCCCCCCCGTTCAACTCTATTTTCAGAGAGTCATACTTTAGAGAGAAATCCTCATTAATCCTGTGCGTGTAAGCCACCCATTTGCATTTCCTTTTGTTCTCCGCCTTTGCATGCATCAATCAAAAAAGCCACTTCCAACCACAAATAGCGTTGCCATTAGACGATTGTGTTGAGAAAGCTATTACACTAGTGGCTTAAGAAAGTCGATGAATTCTAGCAATCCATCCTTCCAGCCAGATTTAGCAAAAAATAAAGCCTTTTCCAAAGCTTTTCCCAAAAGTTTTCATGCAACTTTAGAAGCCAATGGAGAAATAACGTATGACTCTTATTTAAGTTTTCTTTGCAGCTATACGTTCTGGATTTGACCGCACGACCTCAAGCTTGCTCATTACCTACCAAAACAACACTCCTATGCCACTTCCGTGACCCCAAAGGGAGCATATCTTTGCCATGTTAACATATGTAACCTTATTTATTTGCTGTGAGAAGCCGAAACGCTTCACTTACATGTCCATCTTGAGCATAGCCTTCAGTCATTGAGTTCCATGTACCTACATCCTTTTTCACTTAACTGCTCAAAAACAAAAATGAGCACCCCCAATGCTTCCGAATTCGGCATAGATACCAACATGAACATTCACAACAACAACATTCCGTAATGAATATAGCAATGTAACTTCCAATGTTAACTGAACGATCAAAAACTTCACTGAACTCTTTTGTAAAAAGTGAGAGTAAGAAGATACTTATCTCTATCATAACACATAAGAATCATTCACGAGTGACAATTACAAAACATTGAGAGACACACAAATAAGATTTCCCTTGGTCATATTCATGGCCACAAAATCAGCACAATCACACCCTAGTATTGCACATACACATAGACCCATATAATTATGGCCATTCAAAGTATACACATATCCTAAGAGCATGTCGTATAAACACATGTATAGAGATGATTGCACATTGCATTCACTCAAACACTTTCTCATCAAATCCTAGTTAGGGTAGCACATATGTATGTGCATCAGATAATGCCCAAACCCAAATAGAGTCCTTAGGATTAGATACACATATTTATATGCACACTTTTAGGATCATACACTCACACCTCTACATGCAATAGCACATGATCCGTAGCCACATGCACTCATTCATACAGTTAGATGATATAAAAAAAAGATTTCAAATTTTTGGCCTCCTACCCTTCACATCGCATGGAGCATATGACGTTCACACTCCCCTCCTCGATGGCCCAACCTAAAGGCACAAACAGAGAAGCATCAAAATTCTTCTTGAAATATTTTTCTCATTTTTCAAACACTCCAAAGACATAAAGAAGTCATGTCTCTTGAATGCAAATGCACCTTCTAGCAAATATCAATTCCAATTTACTTAAGCCAAATTAGGAACTCATTCATCTAGCATAATACTTTAAAAATACATTCAAAATGCACTCATAAATATCAATCCACTTTCTCTAAACATTCTTCTTGTCCACCCTTTTCAAAGGCAATCATTATTTTATGTAAACATTCATATATCATGCACTTACACATGCATTAGGAAATACAATTACTTCCCCTCTTGCATACATCCACCTCATATTGCTTGCTTTTATTCTTTTACCTGGCAATAATTTCGAGACCAAAACTAAATAAAGATTGTGCCAACTTCTTTAGTATAAACCATTATTGTATCACATCTTTTCTTCATCTTTATCTTCTACTTTTTGGGGTGGAAGAAAGTATACACTTTTGTTTTAAGAAGTTGGGAAATTTTACAACTTTTTTATTAGAGGGGAGACGTGTAACCCCTACTCAGAGCAGAGGCTCTAGGGGCATGCATTGGCAAGAACTAGGATCTTACTAACTATTCTTCTTATGCAAAATATATGCTTATCTATATGAAACAGGGAAATTCTTTTACTGTTGGCTTCTATTACAAGTTGTCCTATCTATTCCTCTCTTCATTTAAACTCATTTCTTAAGCATAAACGTTCCTAGTGAAGCCATAATTTCTACTTTGTGTAATTCAAAACATCCTTATGGAAAATCATTATCATATTAAATGCAAGCCATGAAATGTCATGAAACATAACAAAAAACATAAACAAAAACAAACGTAAAAAGAAAAAAATAGTTGTCACCTAATAATTCATCTCCATCTTTGACCATCTCAATATCAATATGAAATTCTTCTTCATATCTTCATTTGAAGAGATGAAGAAGAATTTCATATTGATGTTGAGATGCTCAAAGAGTACTTGCAATTAAAGATCCCAAAAGAGTACCATCTAAAGGCTCTCAAAGCATACATACCATTTCCATGAAACATTACTACAATATAAGGAACAGAACATCACCTTGTTAATTTGTGTAATGCATCACACTAGAAATTAAAAATGTTTTCATAAACCAACACCCAAGCCCCTTCTTTAATTCGATTTGGCCTTAGTTGATGATTCCAATCGCTTCAAAAATAGTGAAGCTATTCGAAACTCCAATAATATGTTTGACCTTTTCATGAGATGAAATTAATCCTTGGTTATATAATCGGGTTTTGGAATTCTTTTTCTAATTGGAATAAATTTTCTATGAAGAAAATATCACGAAGATGTAGGGAAACAAATCAAATATTTACGAGTTCAAAGGGAGACATCAAACTACTTCCACTGTTTTCTTGCTCAATAGTGGATTCTAATAGAAATTTTGATCAAAATATGCCGCATATTCATAGAGAAGCAATCATTGCACATGTGCTCCAATGAATGAATAGGCTTCTTTCTTAATTGATTCTAACCTAGTATGGTTCAGAGAAAAAATCATTACTTGTAGTAGTGTATCCCATTTCGAATGTGTATCCTTGAATAGGTAGAATTTTTGTCCATCACCTTAGTCTCCATTGTTGTTTAAGATATAAAAGGCTACCCAAGAATAGCCTTATAAGAACACTTATCATGAAGAAAACAATGAAATTCTCTGATATCCCACTAATTGTTTTAGGAATATTTGCACAAGCTCCAAGAAAAAATCCTGACCCATTGTCATGAGCTCTAATCCTCCATCCATGATCTTCATCATAGGAAACTTAAATTTTTCACATAAGTGTTTGGATCTCACATTTATTTTTTATCCCAAATCAACCACAACCAAAGCTAAACATGAAATTTTCTCATCACCTATCATAGTCTTTATTTTTGGGGTTCCTCTAACCCAAACATTCTTATTTAGATAGCTCTCAGCATGCTTTATACCTTCATCAGGTAAAATTGGTCAAAGAAAGATCTTATTCACTTGATAGGCCTCATCAATTTTCTCATCATCAAACTCACTAAACATGACTGCATCATTCATTAATTGATCGATTTTGAAGTTTCTTGCATCTCAACATCTCGAGGAAGATGAAATTTGTTCCATCTAAAAATCTTGATGAAACTATCATTGAGCTCAATTTCTTCAAGAGAAAATACTTGCTCCAAGGACATGGTGATTTGGCTCTTCAAAAATATGTCATAAACACTTTTCATTGTTCTCAAGCTCAGAGATCAAACTAGCCGTTCGAGCCATCATCATATTCTCTATTTGTTTTCCCCCTGCTACTCCTCACTTGATTGGCAACTACTCTTATTAATTTTTTGTTCTTTTGATCGGTTAACCTGAACTTGATCATACATAACTAGTTTCTTTCCTTCTTTGATCTCTTTTCTTTTATCATTCACCTTAGATCTTTCTCCTTCTTCCCAGTTGCACCTTCTTCCCTTTGTCCATTGCTTGCTTCCTAGCTACCATTGATTCAGTTTCAAGCTCCTCCTACATCTCATCATGTTGCCTCTTTTGCTCAAGATTTGCAATGTGAGAGTACACTAAGAACTCATCCAAATGAGATTTCCAAGTTGTCTTCTGCATAATCGCATTATGTGCTCTCATTAGAGCCTTTATGGAGTAATTATGATTGGTTTTATTGAATAACCATATTCTTACTCATTAGAATCTAAGGGCTCTAGCGTCACAACTAAATACTTGAATTTGAGCTAATAAGTTCACATAAAGTTTTTTAGGTATCCTTTGCCCTAGTTAATAGCCAAATATAATCATCACCTATAGTCACACTACTTCTTGTCAACATTGATCACTAAATGTTGTTATTTTGCCTCTTTCAAAGAACACTCAAAGCATAGAACTTGTTTTGGAGAGATGCCATTTCCTTAGACAATGATTCTTGCATTGTCATTACTTTCTCCATTTTCTTACTCAAGACCTCAAGTTCAAGCTCCACTACAGTCCTTGATTTGGAAGCTACCTCAACATGACCTGCCACATTAGGCTCCCTTATTGACTTGAGGCTCCCTAACTAGATACATTGAACATTGGTCATAAATAATTGTTTGCCTTTGTTTCATATGGGTAATAACATCTACATCTCTCCTTACAGCTACCCATTTATTAATCAAAATAGAAAATTCTTTTAAGAAACAATAAAATACTAGAATAGATCAATAGATAGAGTTGATAAAAATGTATAGAAAGAGAGATGAAGACTAAGAGATAGAGAACTCAAATTCTCAAATTGCCAAGATCAATGGAACCACAAAGGTGGTGTTTTCCACACACGCACTCCCAATATGGAGCTTAGATGGCGATCTAGATAGGCTCTAGATGAAGGGCTTACCATTGTGCAATTCTATGTAGAGCTACACATGGGAAATGTTTATATGTCTTTTACAATGGGATTCAATATAAACGAATGTAGTCAAGAGACACAAAATAGTTGGAAAAATCTAATCCGATAATACCTCCATGACCAAAAGTCCTATCATCTTAGACCTACAAGCATAGGGGATAGGTCCCTAGGACCCCGCAAAAGAGGGCAAGCCCCCCTCTACACTCCCCCCATTAAGGTTATATGGGGAAACTACATGGAACCACAAAGCCTTTATCTTTTTCTTGGATGGAAACCCAATGGCCGAGAAGTTTATGACCTACCTAACCTAATGGATAGGTTCACAATGATCATCTTTTACCATGAACTGTCACACATAGACTCATCTAACTTGAACATAGGGTTCCATAAATTTTCAAGCTCTTATAATGGCTTCTCCTCATAATGGGGGTCCTTACAACTAAGAGCATCATGGATCATTTGTGGTCACTTCTAGGTGGATTATTGAGTATACCTAATCACCCCCTTAATGTCCACCCTATGATGAACTACCTCCTTGGTCCAATGTCACGATTTGGAAAGTGCTAATGAAGTTGCTCTCTTCCAAGAGCCTTGGTGAACATGTCTCCTCCATTTTCTTTGGTTGGACAATAGATTATCTCCATAGCCATGTCCGTAGTCAACTCACCCACATAATGATATTGAATTTCTATGCGCCCAGTACATGCATGGAAAATAAGATTATTGGTGATGGCCATCCAACTTTGGTTGTCACACTTCAACCCTATAGAATCTTGTCCTTGTATTCGTATGGGACATAGGATCCTCCTTGACCATACTACTTCACATGTTGCAACACATGTTTTGAACTTAGATCTTCTAGAAGATAATGGTATAGTTGGTTGCTTCTTACCAATCCAAGTGAAAATCCTAGATCCTAAAGAAAGAAAATTCTAGAAATTAAATTTTCAGTAGCTATATCTCATGCCGAATATGAGGCACAATATCCAACCAGAGATGATCCTTCTTTATAGAGAATATTCACATACATGAGTATCTACATACTTTCCTTCCAATGATTTTGGAAAGTCTTATTAGAGAACGAGCTCACTACCAAATGGCATAGGAGATATCTAGCTTGCTATTGCATAAGTAGATAAGACTTGCAATTAATTTCTTGTACTTTATAATATCCATTATACGTGAAGTTTCTTTAATAGGTATTTTTTTCCTAACCTCCATAGGTGTAGAAATATCCTTCAATCCTCCATCTCGAATGCCTTCGAAATTTTTCTTGCATTCTTTTGTTGAGAGATGAAATTATTCCCTAGTTCCTACCATACTTCAAGGCCAGAACAATAATGAATTTAGCCAAAATCTGTTATTTCAAATTCTAAAGTCATGGCCTTATTCATTTTTTGAGGAAGATCATCATCATTTCTTGTAATCACAAGGTCATCTACATAGAGTAAAATCACAATTGTCTTCCCTCTCTCTTTAGATCATACAAGTTACCATCAGAAGCACATTTTCCAAAACCAAGATCCAAGAGATACTTATTTATCATTTGGTACCATGCTCTACGAGCTTGTTTCAACCCATATAATGCCTTCTTTAGTTTACATATCTTGTTCTCTAAATTGGGAGCCTCAAACCCTAGTGGTTGTGACACATATACCTCCTCCTTGAGGTCTACATTCAGGAATGTTGATTTTACATCCATGTGATAGAGTGTCAATCCCTTCAACATGTGAGTAACCATGTGCAACAAACCTTGTTTTGTACTTTTGCAAAGTACCATCAACCTTGTACTTTCGCTTTCAAATCCACTTGGTGCAAATGATTTTGCATGGAGGGGGTCAATACACTAGCTCCCAAGTTCCATTTTTCATGATGTTTTTGTATTCTACTTGCATGGTAGCCCTCCAATTCAAGTTATGGAGTGCCTCTTTGACACTATGGGTTCCTTTGCTTGTTCTTGAATGAGCTCACCCATCAAGGGTGTTTTTGCAATATGGGTGCTTGTGCATCTCTTTCCTCTATTGTCTTTGATTGCCTTCATCCATCTCGAATATATTCTAGTGAATGTGGGATGGAGTTTTCAGAATCATAGAGCTATCTCTCCCAATGTGACAATGGCTTTTCCACTTGGGTGATGAAAAGTTCGTGACTTTTAGACTCATCATCTACTTAGCCTCACGATCATAAATCTTATAAGCCTCCTTATCCTTGTCATAACCTAAGAAGATACATTTGATGCTTTTTGGTTGAAGCTTCTTTTTCTTCCTATTTGGAACATGTACATAACATTAACCTTAGAAATACTTTGAAATGGGAAATAGATGGTTTTTTACTAGTGTGGGCCTCATGTGGGGTCTTTCCATCAAGTGCCTAGGGAACCTCAATTCATGATTTAGACAACAGTGTTGATAGCCTCTACCCAAAATTGATTTGGAAAACCCTTTCCCTTGTACATGCATCTTGCCATCTCCATGATGGTTTGGTTTTGATGTTCTACAACATAGTTTAGTTGATGGTTATGTGCCATTTGTTGGGATAGATGGATGGATACTCCAAGAAATGAGTAGATAGTGCCAAATCTTGCTTAGTACGAGCCTTTTGTAGCTTCAGAGTTGAGTTGTGGGCCCTTCTAGATTTCCAATGACACTATACAAGTGCCTATGTACTTTGGAAATGATGTGAGAAAAGATTGAATCAAAACAGGCTACTTCCAAATAGAAAGATCAAAGAAAACCTTCTATTTTTTATCACACACCTGCTGCTTGTTATGCTCAGTGCTACCAATATAGTAGGGATTAGAAAAATTACTTTTAGAGGTATCAAATTAGCTTACTAAGCTAATGCTTCCAAGTAGAATCACTTGAAATGATGCACTATACACAGAGCAATCAATTTAGCAATTTTATCATTACCCTCGATTTTTTAGGACATCTGCAAAGTTTAACCAGTGAGTGCTTCGATGGGCTTTTCTCCAAATTGGTTGAATGGATCTTATTGGGGGATTCTTGGACAAGAAGGGATTTGAGTGTTTGTAGGAGAAAAGGGAAAGAAGAGAAGAAAGATACACACTCGAAGCCTCTGTCGATTGATTATAATAAGACAAATACAATGTGAAGCACAATGCAATCCAATGCTTCTATGCAAAATCCCACAGTGTGCTCAATTACAAAATACCAAATACCCAAGAGACTTGTTGCTTCCCGCCTCCTCTGCACCAAACCTCCACCTTCTCGAAGCCTTCACTTGTGCACACCTTGCACCAAGCTTCCACTAAGGGGGAGGGATGGATACCTTGTATCGACATGCGCACACTTCAATGAGACCTTGGGATCCTTGGGGGACTAGCTTAGCACCCCTCTGCACACTTCCTTGGTCACTCTTCATGCACACCTTTCACTTCACTTCTCTGCGTCGCACACTGTGTGTCTCTTGCACTTCTCTCTCTTGCTTCACTTAGATTATGCTCACTTTTGCTTACACTTAGAATTGTCCAAGAATAGTCCTTGCCTTGATTTGAGTGTCGATTCACGTACGCTCCTAACTACAAGAGTATCTTGGTGCTCACTTTGATGTCCCAATATTGTCTTCACAAGTGGCAGCCAACAATTCCCTGTTTTGTCCTGTAGTGACTTTAGAATAAAACCAAAAATTTTAATTGGGGGGCCATACTTTCACTTTTGCGTACGCTATCGCTTCACATACCTTCACATTTTCCTTTTAATTCTTCAAATGTGCACATAAGGGAGGGTTCACTTGAACCTTCCAAAACACTTTAAAAACACTTTGAACCTTAGGGAAATTAGAGAAATACCTTTGCAACCTACAACCCAGTTTCTCCAATTTACCCTTTGTAGACAATTAATTAAGCACTACCTGTGCACTTTGACACCTGCACTTTAGCACTTTGACTCTGCACTTGTTGACTTTGACCTTCACCTTGTTGACTTTGACCAATTTGACTTTGACCATTTGACTTTGATTGTGGTTGACTTTGACCAATATGACTTTTATGCGCTCATCAGATCTCCTTCAAAATTTGCAATCATGTAGATAACTTGGAGCTGATTCCAACAAGCTTTAGATCATTGAAAATGGTGGAGAATTTACTGAGATATGAGCAGCACAAATCGATAGATATGAGCAGCACAAAAATGTAGATGTATTGTATTAATGAATAGTGTTGTACAAGATCATAGGCTTGACAATCATAGCCTAATGATGGAGAGTAGTGTAGGCTACAATGTAGACCTCACACTCTTACACAATGGCAATGGAGAGCTCGGGATTGGAGACTTCTGCCCGCGACTTTTTTAAGGCACTTTATATGTGTTACATTCAAATTTGAATTTGAATTCAACTTTTGGCTTTCTCTCTAAAATTAGTCCTTCAATCTAGGAAATATTCCCTCAATGAAGTAGTTGCTTTTCTATCTAACAAATCCACGCGTTTTTTGGTAGGTGATTACAAATATTCTCTTAAGTCAAAAAAATGACTTTTACGCTTGGTAAAGATGAAAAATCTTTCTAGCAATGGTTTCCATGGAGCTTCATATGTTTACGAACTTCAAGCCGAATGTGTGGGCTTGTAATTTACACCAAGAGCTCCCCCTCAAGCCAAACATTTTGGCTTGGTCTTCATCTCAATCTTCATGAATATCTTGCAATCCAATCATTGATTTGAACCTGCAAAGTTTTGTACCATCTAATGCTTTAATCAATAAGTTTGCACATTGCATATTTGTTGACACATATGTCAACTGAATCTCCTTGCTCAATAGATTCTCTCTCACATAATGATAGTGGACTTCTATATGATTGGTGCTATCATGATAAATGGGATTTTATGCGAGATGTAATGAGCTTGTATTATCTCCAAAAATCATTGGAGATGTAGTATGCAAACACAACTCTATGTATAATAGCTTGATCCATATGGCCTCTTGAGTAGCATTGGCCAATCCTCTATACTCTGCCTCTGTAGAAGACAAAGTAACAGTAGGTTCTTTGAAGACCATGATATAGGTTTGTTACCTGCAAAAGATAGGTATCCTGAGGTACTCCTTCTATCGTCTTTGCAACCTGCCCAATCTGCATTTGAATATATCTCGATGTCCAAGTCTGATGTATAAGGGAAATACAATCCATGATTCTGAGTGCCCTTAAGGTACTTTGCCAACGGAGGAATAAAGTATGATTCTTATTTAAGCTTGAACACAAAAAACAAAAACAATGCTACTTTGGAGCTTTACATTCTAGATTTGATCCCACGACCTCAAGCTTGTTCGTGATATTGGTCTCTTGAGCACCTTGTTCTGAACCTTAGTATCTTGAACTTGGCTCTCACCCATGCTATGTATCTTGGATCCTCAATCTAGTGCTTTCATTGGAAAGCTTGTTCCTAGTGTTTTTCAATAGTAAATTATATGTCTAAATCCAACCTATATATTGGGAGATACACTCAAATCTTTATTAGGCTCACCTTTGAAAGTGACGCATGCACCTCCCATTCACCTTGCCCAAGTCCTAGGCTCTAATACCAATTGTGAGAATTGAACTCATGACCTACTAGGTAGTAATATGATGGGCTAACCACTTGCCCCAAAGACCATGGTTGAGGTTTACTTCTTAATCCTCTCTCTTAGGTTGTGGTTCAACCATCTCCTACATGTCATTTCTTGAGTCTAACATAATGATTTGGGTGATTAACATAATGATTTGGGTGATTATGATGGATTTGTGTTAGAACAGTGTATATCAAAATTTGTGATGGTTATTCAATAGATTTTAACGTACTTAATCATAGCATACTGTTGAACTCCAATATATCCAAAAGAACTTCATAGAATTACATAATTTGATAACAAAAATTATACGCTAACTTGATCAGGCATCGATGTGTCATGTATGGTCAGTTGTCGTTGTTGGTCGAATTCAGATCATCATGGTTGTCATCACTTGTATCAGAATATTAGCTAAATTATCAGATCACCAAGGTCATTGTAAGAGCATTAGAACTTTGTCAGATGTCAAATCAGATACGTGAGGATCAAGCGGTAGTGTGAGGCGAGAGTGTTGTCAAGAAAGCTTGAACTGAAAGCATCAGAAAACTAATGTGAATGATTCACAGAAATAAGGTTATTGTCGGGCATCCGAGCACTGAGTTTAACATGTCAGAACTGCTCCATTTGTCGGATAATTCTCTCTGTCCTCTCTCTAGTCAATCATACGAAGGCCCTCAGCACATAAATTTCGTCACTTTTCTCCTCCAGTCTAATGCGTGCTGCGCTATTCTTATAGCTTTAAGCCTTCAAAATTGGAGTTCGCAAAAGCATGCAATTGCGCCAATCTCTTTCGCTATTTTTTATTTGATGTGTTCTTTTTCGTAACCAATTTTGGGCTCGCGCACGTATTTTAGAAGCCAGATATCCAGTGTTGTTGATACTCAAATGATGATTACATGTACACTGACCTTAGTAGCTTCGAATCGTTGTATCCAACCATAATTCGGCAGTGCTATTTCATATTTGTACAATTGGTCGCAGCACAAAACTTCTTCTAAGGGGCGTTTATGACTGTTGATATATTTTAGGTAGTGATGTGTGTGAACACACTAGGATGGCCGGGGGACCTTTTCCCCTCTTTACAAAGTTTTTTTCCCCCAGCTTGTACATACAGCTATAGCCCTAACGGGTTACTAATCTTTGTACATTCTAGTGATAATACATTCAGTATTGTGTGTTGTGCTCCAAGATCCATCTTCTTCCTTGTGTTGTTCACGTGCTTCCACAGACATCTAACTACAGCGATTGGTATCATAGCAGGTCACCGCTTCATCTAGGGCATCCTCGACACCTCTCTGATTGCAGTGTCAGAATCACACAAATTTTGGTGAGCATACTCAGGGTGTTTCAAAGATCAAAACAGCTTCGATTTGTGGTGTCAAAATCGCGATGTGAGCTGGTTTCGGCCTCCGAAACTGCAAGTATTGATGCTAATGCAGAAGGTGTGGAAGATGATGATATTCTACAGGTTCCTATTCGTGCTACAGTTTCTACTGCACCTATTGCAGAGCAAATGTGTTGGGATGGTATTGATGCCCAGGCACATGCATTGATACCTTTGTCTATCAAACATGCCATTATTCCTCACATCCATTCTTGCAGAACAGCTAAGGATGTTTGGGATACACTTACCACATTGTACCAAGCTAGGAATGAGGCTTGTGTTGCTTACCTCCGAAAACAGTTGGAGAGCGAGCACATGAATGAACGTGATTCTATGGACAATTTTCTGACAAAGATCAAGGATTTGAAGGAACAATTGATTTTTTTTTATGAAGTCCTTCTTGATAGCTCACTTGTGCAGACCGTTCTGAACGGTCTTCCTAATTCATATCAGATTTTTACTTCAACTCTTCATTTGATGATGAAAGACAATCCAAATGCCTTGTCATTGGAATAGTTAGTTTCTGTTTTGTTGTAGGACGATCAATCCAGGTAGAATAGGTCTATTATGCATGTTGCAAATCAAGCTTTCTTGGCTAGTCAGAAGGGAAAAGAAAAATGGAGCTCTTCAACTAGTATGCAGAAATCTATTAATTCTGCACAATCAAAGAAGGAAGACAAAGATGAGAAGAAATCAGAAAGGTAGAAATTGTTTTGTAGATACCATAAAGCAAATGATCATGTGATTAGGAGCTATCCAGAGCTGGCTACTAAAGAGGCAAAGAAAAAAGAGGCGGGAATGGTTGTTGCAGAGGCCTCTACTCCGAAAAGAGAGTCTGCTAATCTTGTGTAGGAAGAACAATGGGTGTTTACTACTGTTTGTAGTTTCAACCCATCTTCTCATGAGCAGTGCATGTCTATAGTAGACTTAGATGTTTGGTATTTTGATAGTTTGGCAACCAAACATATTACCTCGCAGCATAGTTTCTTCACTTCACTCGAGCTTGCCCCTATAGGGAATACTGTCACATGTGCCAACAAATCCTCTTATCTTATCATGGGAATCGGTAAGATCATTTTGGCTATGCTTATGGTAGTTCTTTCACTTTTTTAGATGCTTTATTTGTGCCAGGGATCAAGAAGAATCTGTTATGAGTTTTTGTATTAGCCAAGATTGGCCTGATTGTGAAACTTGTTGATGACAGATGTACAGTTCACAATCTGTCAAATGGAAATGTTATTATTGCTTCTGGAATTTTATGTCGTGGGCTATATAAGCTCATAGACTATGAAAGATCTATGAATGATTCAGCATGTGTAGTACATGATTCTCACGCTATGTCAGATGCAAAGCTTTGTCACGCATGCCTTGGTCATCTGAATTTTGCTAGTTTGCTAGGCGTGTAGAAATCTGAAATGGTGCCCTCTTTGCCCAAACTTGAGGCACCCAGAAAACATGTATTTGAAGATTGTATTTTGGGCGAAATGCAGTGTGTCACGTTCCCAAAAGATGGTTCTATTCGAGCTACACAAAAACTGCAGCTTGTTCACAGTGATGTATGTGGTACTATGCAGACACCCTCTTTTGGAAACTATCTCTACTTCGTCACCTTCATTGATGATTTTTCTAGGCATGCATGGGTATGTCCATGGAAAACAAAGTCTGAAGTGTTTATGTGCTTCAAACAGTTTTTGGTTTTGGCTGAAAACCTGTCAGCATGTAAAATGGGCACCCTCCGTTTGGATTGAGGGGGGGAGTATATGTCTTTTGCTTTAATGTAGTTATGGCTGAATGTGGGATAAAACACCAGTATATAGTGCCGTATACACCACAACAGAATGCAGTTGCTAAACAAAAGACTAGGTCACTCATGGAGATGGCAAAATAACAACATTTACTGATCAATGTTGACAAGAAGTTGTGTGAATATAGGTGATGATTATATTTTGTTGTTAATTGGGGTAGAGCAGACCTAAAAAACTTTATGTGAACTTATTAGCTCAAATTCAAGTATTCAATTGTGAAGCTAGATCCCGTAGATACTAATGAGTAAGAATATGGTTATTCAATAACACCAATCATAATTACTCCATAAAGACTCTAATGAGAGAACATAATGCCATTATGTAGAAGACAACTTGGAAATCTCATGTAGATCAGTTCTTAGTGTACTCTCACATTGGAAATATTGAGCAAAAGAGGCGACATGATGAGATGTAGGAGGAGGTTGACATTGAATGAATGGTAGCTAGGAAGCAAGCAAGGGACAAACTCAAGAAGGTACAACTGGGAAGAAGGAAAAAGATCTAAGGTGAATGATAAAATAAAAGAGATCTAAGAAGGGAAGAAACTAGTTAAGAATGATCAAGTCCAAGTTAACCAAGCGAAAGAACAAAAAATTAAATAAGAGTAGTTACCAACCAAGTGAGAAGTAGGAGGGGAAAACAAATAGAGAAGATGAAGACTGCTTGAAAGGCTACTTTGATCTCTGATCTTGAGAACAATGAAAGTGTTTATGACATACTTTTGAAGAGCCAAATCACCATGTCCTTGGAGCAAGTATTTTCTCTTGAAAAAATTGAGCTCAATGATAGTTTCATCAAGATTTTTAGATGGAAGAAATTTCATCTTCCACGAGATGTTGAGATGCAGGAAACTTTAGAGTTGACTTAATTTATGAATGTTGTAGTTATGTTCAATGATTATGATGATGAGAAAAGTGATGAGGCCTATCAAGTGAATAAGATTTTTCTTTGACCAATTTTACCTAATGAAGGTATGAAGCATGCTAAGAGCTATCTCAATAAGAATGTTTTGGTTAGAGGAACCTCGAAAATAAAGCCTAAGATAGGTGATAAGAAAAAATCATGTTTAGCTTTGGTTGTGGTTGATTTGGGATAAAAAATAAATGTGAGATCCAAACACTTATGTGAAAAATTTAAGTTTCCTATGATGAAGAACATTTTTTCCTGAATCTGACATGGATGGATGGATGGATGGATGGCTAGAATTCATCGACTTTCTTAAGCCACTAGTGTAATAGCTTTCTCAACACAATCGTCTAATGGCAACACTATTTGTGGTTGGAAGTGGTTTTTTTGATTGATGCATGCAATGCCGGAGAACAAAAGGAAATTGAAATGGGTGGCTTAAACACACGAGATTAATGAGGATTTCTCCCTAAAGTACGACTCTCTCAAAATGAAGTTGAATGGGGGGCATGTTTTTGGCAAATTAGTAATCTATCCTCTAGAGTTGGTGCATGTTTACTTGTGCGAAGAATGCCTAAAAATGTCTTGGGTGGATCTTCCTTCCTCATCAACGATTATTGCAAGAAGATGTGGGTATACTTCCTTCACAATAATGCTCAAGACTTTGGCAAGTTTAAAGAAGAGATTCAACTTGTTGAAACTAAAACAAAGAGGAAGATGAGGAAATTGATGTCAAATAGTGGTGGCGCGTTTTTATCAACAGAGTTCAAAGATTTGTATAAGAGTTAAGGAATCACACATCAAGTCAAAAAGGAACATAACCATCAACCAAACTATGTTGTAGAACATCAAAATCAAACCATCATGGAGATGGCAAGATGCATGTAGAAGGGAAAGGGTTTTCGAAATCAATTTTGGGTAAAGGCTATCAACACCATTGTCTAAATCAAGAATTGAAGTTACTTAGGCACTTGATGGAAAGACCCCACAAGAGGCCTACACTAGTAAAAATTCATCTATTTCCCATTTCAAAGTATTTCTAAGTTAATGTTATGTACATGTTCCAAATAGGAAAAAAAAAAGAAGCTTCAAGAAAAAAGCATCAAATGTATCTTCTTAGGTTATGACAAGGATAAGATGGCTTATAAGATATATGATCATGACGCTAAGTAGATAATGATGAGTCGTGATGTGGTGTTTAAGGAGGAGAAACCACTTACACTAGAGGAGGACTATAGAGCTTCCACTTTATCATTAGAAAAAGGGGCAATCCACTATGAACCTCGCCCAAGAGCTATCCCTTCTACACAAGAGAAGGAAGCAAAAGTCAACACCTTTTCATCACCCAAGTGGAAAATCCATTTTCACATTGGGAGAGATAGCTCTATGATTCTGAAAACTCCATCCCACAATCACTAGAACATATTCCAGATGGATGAAGGCAATCATAGACAGTAGAGGATTCTTATGTGTTATGATAGAGATAAGTATCATCTTACTCTCACTTTTTACAAAAGAGTTCAGTGAAGTTTTTGATCGTGAGTTGACATTGGAAATTACATTACTATATTCATTACGGAATGTTGTTGTTGTGAATGCTCATGTTGGTATCTATGCCGAATTCGGAAGGATTGAGGGTGCTCATTTTTGTTTTTGAGCAGTTAAGTGAAAAAGGATGTAGGTACATGGAACTCAATGACTGAAGGCTATGCTCAAGATGGACATGTAAGTGAAGCGTTTGGGCTTCTCACAACAAATAAATAAGGTTACATATGTTAACATGGTAAAAACATGCTCGCTTTTGGGTCACGGAAGTGGCATAGGAGTGTTGTTTTGTTACGTATTGTTTTGGTACGTAATGAGCAAGCTTGACGTCGTGGGATCAAATCCAGAAAGTATAGGTGCAAAGTAGCATTGTTTTTGTTTTTCGTGCTCAAGCTTAAATAAGACTCATACTTTATTCCTCCATTGGCTTCTAAAGCTGCACGAAAACTTTTGGGAAAAGCTTTGGCAAAGGCTTTGTTTTCTGCTGAATCTGGCATGGATGGATGGATGGATGGCTAGAATTCATCGACTTTCGTAAGCCACTAGTGTAATAGCTTTCTCCTCCACAATCGCCTTATGGCAACGCCATTTGTGGTTGGAAGTGGTTTTTTTTTATTGATGCATGCAAAGGCGGAGAACAAAAGGAAAAACTGAAATGGGTGGTTTACACGCACAGGATTAATGAGATTTCTCTCTAAAGTATGACTCTCTGAAAATGGAGTTGAAAGGGGGGGCTGTTTTTGGCTCGTCTCATCAATCCCAGGATCACATGCATAATATGACACATAGGCTATGAGCAAATCAAATGCATGAAGAATAGAAATTTGCGGTGAGGTTCAGACTTTAAGACTTGAAAACAAAAAAAGTGTAGAGCAATAAAAGATTGGTAGACTGCTCTGCACGAAAAGTTCAATCGGCGGAGGTACGAGCTGAGAGAAGTCCTCATCGCTATTTATGGGCAATCTTCACCACTTGTACGAGACTCAGAGGTTTCTCCAAAACAATGACTGGTATGTAAGGAGACTCACATTCAAGGAATACAGAAGGACGTGCAGCATCAAGGTCTAGCCACTAGAAAAAGGGGCAATCCACTGTGAACCTAGCCCAAGAACTATCCCTTCTACACAAGAGAAGGAAGCATCATCTTTAGATCGTGAGTCTATAAATCACCAACTTTTCATCACCCAAGTGTAAAAGCCATTGTCACATTGGGTGAGATAGCTCTATGATTCTGAAAACTCCATCCCACAATCAAGAACATATTCCAGATGGATGAAGGCAATCATAGACAATAGAGGAAAGAGATGTACAAGCACCCATATTGAAAATATAGCCTTGATGGCTGAGCTCATTCAAGAACAAGCAAAGGAACCCACAATGTGGAAGAGGTACTCCACAACCTAAATTGGAGGGCTAGCATGCAAGTAGAATACAACAATATCATGAAAAATGGAACTTGGGAGCTAATGGATTGACCCACTCAATGTAAATTCATTGGCACCAAATGGGTTTGAAAGCCAAAGTACAAGGTTGATGGTACTTTGCAAAAGTACAAAACAAGATTTGTTGCACATGGCTGCTCACATGTTGAACGGATTGACTCTTATGAGTCATTTCCTTGATTGTAAGGATCACCACTATCCAAGTAGTACTAGCTATGGTTGTGCATAAACAATGACACTCTATCACGTGGATGTAAAATCAACATTCCTGAATGTAGACCTCAAGGAGGAGGTATATGGGTCTCAACCAATAGGGTTTGAGGCTCTGAATTTAGAGATCAAGATATCTAAGCTAAAGAAGGCATTATAGATGTTGAAACAAGCCCCTAGAGCATGGTACCAAATGATAAATGAGTATCTCTTGGATCTTGGTTTTAGAAGATTTGCTTCTTATGGTGACTTGTATGCTCTAAGGAGAGAGGGAAGACAATTGTGATTTTACTCTATGTAGATGACCTTGTGATTACAAGAAATGATGATGCTCTTCCTCATAAAATAATAAGGCCCTGAGTTTAGAATTTGAAATAATAGATTTAGGCTTAATTCATTATTGTTTTGGCCTTGAAGTATGGCAGGAACTAGGGAATATTTTCATCTCTCAACAGAAGAATGCAAGAAAATCTTCGAAGGTGTCGATATGGAGGATTGAAGGATATTTCTACACCTATGGAGGTCAAGACAAAATTACCTATTGAAGATACTTCACCTATAATGGATATTACAAAATACAAGAAATTAATTGCAAGTCTCATCTACTTGTGCAATAGCAAGCTAGATATCTCCTATGCTATTGGGTAGTAAGGAGGTTCGCGAATAAGACTTTCCAAAATCATTGGAAGGCAAGTATGCAGATACTCATGTATGTGAACATTCTCTATGAAGAAGGATTATCTCTGGTTGGATATTGTGCCTCATATTGGGCATGAGATATAGATACTGAAAACTCCCTTTCTAGATATTTCTTTTCTTTAGGATCTAGGATTTTCTCTTGGATTGGTAAGAAGCAACCAACTATACCATTATCTTCTACTAAAGCTAAGCTCAAAACAATGTGTTGCAACATGTGAAGGAGTATGCTTAAGGAGGATCATACGCCACATATGAATACAAGGACCAGATGTTATAGGGTTGAAGTGTAACAACCAAAGCTGCATGGGCATCACCAAGAATCCTATTTTCCATGCATGTATCGGGCACATAGAAATTCAATATCACTATGTGTGTGATTTCAATGAGGACATGGCTATGGAGATAATCTATTGTCCAACCAAAGAAATTGATCCTAGATATACTCAAAAATCCACCCACAAGTGACCACAAATGATCCATGATGCTCTTAGTTGTAAGGACCCCGACTATGAGGAGAAGCCATTGTAAGAGCCTCAAAATTTGTGGAACCCTACGTTCAAGTTAGATGAGGTCTATGTGTGACCGTTGATGGTAGTAGATGATCTTTGTGAACCTATCCATTAGGTTAGGTAGGTCATAAACTTCGAGGCCATTAGGTTTCCATCCACGAAAAAGATAAAGGCTTTGTGGTACCATGTAGTTTCCCCATAGAGCCTTAATGGGGGGAGTGTAGACGGGGGCTTGCCCTCTTTTTCGGGGTCCTAGGGGCCGATCCCCTGTGCTTGTACGACCAAGATGATAGGACTTTTGGTCATGGACATATTAGCAAATTATATTTTTCCAACTATTTTGTGTCTCTTGACTACATCTATCTATATTGAATCCCATTGTAAAAGACATACAAGCATTTTGCATGTGTAGCTCTACATAGCATTGCAGAGTAGTAAGCCCTTCATCTAGAGCCTATCTAGATCACCATCTAAGCTCCATATTGGGAGTGCACGTGTGGAAAACACCACCTTTGTGGTTCCATTGCTCTTGGAAATTTGAGACTTTGAGTTCTCTATCTCTTAGTCTTCATCTCTCTTTCTATGCATTTTTTATCAACTCTGTCTACTAGTCTATTCTGCTGTTTTATTATTTCTTACAACAATTTTCTGTTTTGATTAATAAATGGGTAGTTGTAAGTAGAGATTTAGAGGTTGCTACCCATATGAAACAAAGGAAAACAGTTCTTTATGACCAATGTTTGATGTATCTTGTTAGCGAGCCTCAACTCAGTAAGGGAGCCTAATGTGGCTGGTCATGTTGAGGTAGCCTCCAAGTCAAGGACTTTGGTGGAGCTTGAACTTGACATCTTGAGTAAGCAAATGGAGAAAGTAATGACAGTGCAAGCATCATTGTCTAAGAAAATGGCATCTCTCCAAAACAAGTTCTATGCTTTGAGTGTTCTTTGAAAGAGGCAAAATAACAACAATCAGTGATCAATGTTGACACGAAGTTGTGTGACTATAGGTGATTATTATATTTGGCTATTAATTGGGGCCAAGGAGACCTAAAAAAATTTATGTGAACTTATATATCAAATTCAAGTATTCACTTGTGAAGCTAGAGCCCTTAGATTCTAATGAGTAAGAATATGCTTATTCAATAACACCAATCTTAATTACTCCATAAAGGCTCTAATGAGAGCTCATAATGCGATTATGTAGAAGACAACTTGGAAATCTCATGTAGATCACTTCTTAGTGTACTCTCACATTGCAAATCTTGAGCAAAAGAGGCGACACGATGAGATGTAGGAGGAGGTTGAAATTGAATGAACGGTAGCTAGGAAGCAAGCAAGGGACAAAGGGAAGAAGGTACAATTGCGAAGCAAGAGAAATATCTAAGGTGAATGATAAAAGAAAAGAGATCAAAGAAGGGAAGAAACTAGTTAAGAATGATCAAGTTCAAGTTAACCAAGCAAAAGAACAAAAAACTAATAAGAGTAGTTACCAAGTGAGACGTAGGAGGGGAAAACAAATAGAGAAGTTGAAGACGGCTCGAAAGGCTACTTTGATGTCTGAGCTTGAGAACAATGAAAAGTGTTTATGAAATACTTTTGAGGAGCTAAATCACCATGTCCTTGGAGCAAGTATTTTCTCTTGAAGAAATTGAGCTGAATGATAGTTTCATCAAGATTTTTAGATGGAACAAATTTCGTCTTCCTCGAGATATTGAGATGCAAGAAACTTCAGAATCAACTCAATTTATGAATGATACACTCATGTTCAGTGAGTTTGATGATGAGAAAAGTGATGGGGCCTATCAAGTGAATACGATTTTTCTATGAGCAATTTTACATGATGAAGGTATGAAGCATGCTGAGAGCTATCTCAATAAGAATTTTTTGGTTAGAGGAACCCCAAAAATAAAGTCTAAGATAGGTGATGAGAAAAATTCATGTTTAGCTTTAGTTGTGGTTGATTTGGGATAAAAATTAAATCTGAGATCCAAACACTTATGTGAAAAATTTAAGTTGCCTATGATGAAGACCATGGATGGAGCATTAGAGATTAAGACAATGGTTCAGGATTTTTGCTTCGAGCTTGTGCAAATATTCCTACAACAATTAGTGAGATATCATAGAATTTCATTATTTTCTTCATGATAAGTGTTCTTACAAGGCTATTCTTGGGTAGCCTTCTATATCTTAAACAACGATGGAGACTAAGGTGATGGACAAAATTTCTACCTCTTCAAGGATACACATTTGAAATGGAATACACTACTCCAAGTAATGATTTTTCATCCGAACCATACTAGGGATTATAATCAATTAAGAAAGAAGCCTATTCATCCATTGGATCACATGTGCAATGATTGATTCTCTATGAATATGGGGCATATTTTGATCAAAATTTGTATTAGAATCCACTATTGAGCAAGAAAACAGTGGAAGTGGTTCAATGTCTCCCTTGAACTTGTAAATATTTGTGATATTTTTTTATGTTTGTTTCCACTACAAGAAAAAGGGGGGCGTAGCGACGCCCCCGAATCGAATTATGCGACGAAAAAAACGAAAACCGTCGCTTATGCGACGAAATCGTCGCATAAGCGACGGTAAAAATTTCGGATTTTTTTTTTTGGCCAAGTCTCGTCGCATAAGCGACGATAGCGTCGCTTATACGACGCTAGACCACAAGCGTCGCTTATGCGACGCTAGACCACAAGCGTCGCTAGTAGCGTCGCTGGTTAGCGATGCATTTAACGACGTTGGCAAACTGCAGAGCGTCGCATATGCGACGCTCTGGAATGTTAAAAAAAAATTCAATTCTCCCGGCACATTTGTGCCGGGCCTTGAACGCAAGGAAGAGCTGTAAGACCGAGAGAGAGAGAGAGAGAGAGAGAAAGATCGCGCGCGTGAGGGAGAGAGAGAAGCGAGACCGGTTAGGTATGCGCACACACACACTTACACACACACATATGTACACACACATTCACACACATATACATACATGCATACATATTGCATATGCATATGCATACATACATACTTACATGCATATGCATACACACACATATGCATACATACATACTTACATGCATATGCATACATAATGCATATGCATATGCATACATAATGCATATGCATATGCATACATAATGCATATGCATACATAATGCATATGCATACACACATACACATACACATGCATACACACATAGACACACATATACACACACACATATGCATACACACACACATAGAGAGACATACACACACATACACATACATGCATACACATACACACATAAACACATACACACACATAGACACATACACACATAAACACATACACACTCATAGGTACACACACATACACATAGACACACACACATATAGTATATACACACACATGCACACATAGACACATACACACATACACATGCATACACAAATACAGACACATATACACACACATACACACACATATATGCATACACACACATAGAGAGACATACACACATAAACACATACATGCATACATTTGCATACATAATGCATATGCATATGCATATAATGTGCATACATACTTACATGCATACATAATGCACATGCATAGATACATACACACACAGATACATACACACATAGACACATACACACACATGAACACATACATACTCATAGATACACACACATACACATAGACACACACATACACACATAATGATGCATACACACACATACACATGCATACACACATACAGACACATGTACACACACATACACACATAATGATGCATACACACACATACACATGCATACACACATACAGACACATGTACACACACATTCACACACACATTCACACACATTCACACACATATACATACATGCATACATATTGCATATGCATATGCATACATACATACTTACATGCATATGCATACACACACATATGCATACATACATACTTACATGCATATGCATACACATGCATATGCATATGCATACATAATGCATATGCATATGCATACATAATGCATATGCATACACACATACACATACACATGCATACACACATAGACACACATATACACACACACATATGCATACACACACACATAGAGAGACATACACACACATACACATACATGCATACACATACATGCATACACATACACACATAAAAACATACACACACATAGACACATACACACATAAACACATACACACTCATAGGTACACACACATACACATAGACACACACACACATATAGTATATACACACACATGCACACATAGACACATACACACATACACATGCATACACACACATACACATGCATACACACATACAGACACATATACACACACATACACACACATATATGCATACACACACATAGAGAGACATACACACATAAACACATACATGCATACATTTGCATACATAATGCATATGCATATGCATATAATGTACATACATACTTACATGCATACATAATGCACATGCATAGATACATACACACACACAGATACATACACACATAGACACATACACATACACACACATGAACACATACATACTCATAGATACACACACATACACATAGACACACACATACACATAGACACACACATACACACATAATGATGCATACACACACATACACATGCATACACACATACAGACACATGTACACACACATACACACATAATGATGCATACACACACATACACATGCATACACACATACAGACACATGTACACACACATTCACACACACATTCACACACATTCACACACATATACATACATGCATACATATTGCATATGCATATGCATACATACATACTTACATGCATATGCATACACACACATATGCATACATACATACTTACATGCATATGCATACATAATGCATATGCATATGCATACATAATGCATATGCATATGCATACATAATGCATATGCATATGCATACATACATACTTATATCCATACATAATGCACATGCTTACATACACTGTCATAATGTATACACACACACATACACACATACACACATAATTATGCATACACACACATACATATGCATACACACACATATGCATACATACATGCATACACATACACACACATAGATACATACATACACATAAATACATACACACTCATAGACACACACACATACACATAGACACACACACATACACATAGACACACACACATATACACACACATACACACATAGACACATGCACACGTAATGATGCATACACACATACACATGCATACATAGACACACATAATAATGCATCACACACATACATATGCATACACACACATGCATACAAACATATACACACATATACACACACACATGCATACACACATATACACATATACACATACACATGCATACACACACACATGCATACACACATACAAACACATATACACACACACATACACACATAGATACATACACATGTAATGATGTATACACACATACACATGCATACATAGACACACATAATAATGCATACACACACATACATATGCATACACATACATATGCATATATACATGCATACACATACACACTTAGACACATAGACACACATAGATACATACATACACATAAACACATACACACTCATAAACACACACACATACACATAGACACACACACGTATACAAACACATACACACATAGACACATGCACATGCAATGATGCATACACACGTACAAACGCATACATAGACACACATAATGATGCATACACACACATACATATGCATACACACACATATGCATACATACATGCATACACATACACACATAGATACATACACACACATAGATACATACATGTACATAAACACATACACACTCATAGACACACACACATACACATAGACAACACACACATATACCTACACACATACACACATAATGATGCATACACACACATACACATGCATGCACACACATACACATGCATACACACACATACACGTATATATATTGATTTCTAACCATTTTGTTTTATATGTTAGGTATTATGGATCCCAGTAGAGAGAGAAAGGCGAAACTCACTCTCATAAAAAGTCTTATGAGAGCAAGAGTTCCGTCAGATACTCTAAGGGCCATAATGCGGGACTACGCAGAGATGTCCGATGAGGAGCTGGATTATACGATCCAGATGCTTACGCGATCAGACAAGGGCTCTTCTACGGATCCACATGCAGGAAGAGAGCTATCTGCTCATAGGTATGTTTTTTTTCATAAATTTTTTTAATGATATTATAGCACATATTTTTATTTATTTCTATCTATCTATTTTCAGGACACCTATACCACCTCCAGCACGTGATAACAGAGCAGAGACATTGCCTATGAGGACATGCATAGGCACGTTAGGACTAGAGTGCGACATAGAGCCAGAGGGGAATATTGTATACATAGGAAATGGATTGGAGTTCAAGAGGAGAATGCGTGCACTATGCGACTCTTACTTGCGCTTTATCCACTTACCGTGGAAGTAAGTAAAAGTTTTACATATAAATTGAAATATATATCTTATGTTTTATTTATATTATGTTTTTTATTTTTGTAGTGAGCATGATGAGAGGGATAAAAAGTACGTGCTCAGTTCACTTGAGACGGAGTTTGGGACAGGGTGGTCTCTTAAATGGTGTTTAAAAGAGATGCGGACACTTATGGCGCATCGTCGTGACAATGCACGGTATGTATGTATATGAGAGAGAGAGAGAGACAGAGAGCACTAATCTCGATATTAGGGTTTTGAAATCCCTAATTTAAAAACTCTAATTCAACCTTTTAGCCATATGTTTGAAGTATATGTACACCTCTGACGTCCTACTAGAGAGATGTCTCTCCTCCCAACCTTATGCCTCTATATATAGCTACTCGAATCAACAAGGATCATGATTCATAATATATGTAAAGATATATACACATCATGTAGATAGGATACATAAATATAAAATGGAGTAGATATATTATGCTTCACACATACATGCCTAAATGCACACATAAATATATATATACATACTAACATATTTACATGTACATATTTACACATACATGTACATGCCTACATGCACACATAAACATATATATACATGCATACATATTTACATGTACATATTTACACATAGACACATATACATATATACATGTACACAATTATAAACACTTGCATATATTACGTACATGAATACATGTATACATATATCACACACATGCAAACACATACATATACATGAAATACATATATATGCATACTAATATATGTATACATATAATACACATGAATACACACACATATGCATACATACATGATAAAAATTTACTCCTCGAAGATAAAGCTATATATAAAATAATTAGGCATACCCCCGAGCTTCATGTTCTAACTTAGAAGAACATGATTTCATCTCTCTAGTAGGATTCATCGTTATTCAAGTTAATAAAAAAAACCTAGTATCTGATATCCATTCAGAAGCTTCAAGTTACTATCTAATCTGCTCATATGTTTTCATTATTGCCATCATTTTGGTAAGACATCAATATAGTCTCATCTTCATTATCCTTATTGATTTCATTTATTTCTTCTATTGTTAAATCTATGTTCTCATGAATCACATCATCTATTGGTGGATTAATATCTATTTCTGGTAATTCCTCTTCCTCATCAGTAGAATCAGCATGTAGAGAATTATCCTCTTCATCAAAAAGATTAGTATCATTATCACGTATAATGAGTCTAATTTCTATTCCAGATGTTGATGTATCAGTATCTGATGTTGAATCATCAAGAGGACTTTCTTCAATCTCTCTAACAATAAACTGTTCAAACAATGACCTACCTCTAGGTTGCACATGAATGACTTGCCACCAAGGATGAGCATCTGGGTTTTTATAAAAAAATGCTTGTTCAATATGCCTAGGAAGAATATATGGTTCTTTAGTAAATCGCATTACCTTGGAAGAATCAATTGCCCAAAACCCAGATAATTCCTTTCTTATTGTAGAATTACTACCTTTATACTCCGCTCGATACTAGTCAACCTTCAAAATGACCTATCAAAATATATAACAACAAAAACGTCCCATTATTAGGTGCTTAAAAAAATAACTAACTCTAAAAAAAATATATAAACTTTTTTCTACCTGTTTGAATGTACGAAATGAAATTTCATAGATACCAATAATAGTTCCTACGTAACCAAGTTCGCTATCTATAAGGTTCGTGTCTTTTGAGCTAGCACGTGATAGTTGCTTGAAACAAGCAACAATACTAGAATCCTCTGTTTTACGTAAAGAATCAATGGCTTTGATTCTAATATGCTGTCCAAAAGCCCACATATTAGTGAACATTCGAGCCTGCAAAATAAATTCAATTAGTAAATAGAAACTAACATACATATATGAAAAAAATAAAATATATATTTTAATAAAATTACCTTTTGTTCACAACCTATCATTAACTCTCTTTGCTCATCTGAGATTTCTTCATTATTTGCGTTGGCGCGTTGCAAACGACTATATAGCCAATCCGTGAAAGAAGGTATATCTGTAATCTCATTATTATCGAGATTACGTCTAGATCTTTTGTTTTTTCGCCTTTTACTTTGGAGACTTTGAAGTTCCTCGTACTCGTTAACGAATGGTTGCATGCATTCGCTATTATATGCTACAAAAGTAGAAACATCATTTTTTTATTGAAATGTAAATAAGAATGGAACCCCCTTACCTGATAATACCTCATCTGTTATTTTTGAAGAAGACTCGTTGGTCCATGCACGTGGAGCTTCTTCATGAACTCTTTCAAGGTAGTCACTAACGTAATACATGCACTCTTCAAGCATCCAACCCTTTGCCATGGATCCTTCTGGTTTTGCTCTTTGTCGCACATAACCTTTTAGTATTCCCATAAATCGCTCGACCCAAAACATCCATCGAGTGTTGACAACACCGGCAATCTCTATCTCATCTACAAGATGGACTAGTAAATGAACTTGAATATCAAAAAATGAAGTAGGAAGTTCTTTTTCCATCAAACATAGTCGCTCTTTGCATTCACGTTTTTTTTGTGGGATCGAATTTTTATCGATCTCTTTGGATGTAATCCACCTATACAAATCATAAAAACAATTGTAAAGAAGTTAATTAAAAAATAAAAGATATCCAATATTCATACATATTAAATATAAAAGTATCATAATTACCTTATAAGTGATCCAAGACGATAGATCACATCTCGTACTCCTTTCGTTGTACATCCATCGATAACCAAAGGTAAAATATGTTTCAAAAAGTTATGCCAGTCATGGGTCTTTAATCTAGATAAGCTCTTATCATCCATAGTAAACATGTTTTGAAACGATGCTCCATATCCTGTAGGAGTCTTGATCAATTGAATTCTATTGTTGATAGTCTGTATCTCTTTTGTTGTAAGTACCCAAGGAGCAGATGCATAAGTCGTTTCTTGTCGATGTCTATCAAAAACTGGCCATAACTTTGGTTTGGATTTTTGATCTTTCAAATCATTCCTTGATGTTGTGGTATCTTTTAGTCCAAGAAGATGCTGCCATAGTGAATAACCAATATTTTTGAATATATGCATAGGATCAAGAAGATGACATACTTTTAACTCTTTCCAATACTCCAAAGAATACCATATTGATATGTTCTCTGCGAGTGCCAATTTCCCTTTACCTCTGTTCACATACTCATTATTTGAATCATCACTGAAGATTTCTGCTTCTGGATCTATTAGAGGTCCATCTGTCCATTTTTTATACCAATCCATAGGCGTCATAGGTTTTGGATACTGGCCTGTTTCAAGCTTTCCATTAAAATGTATCGCTTCTCTTTTAGATCTTAATGGATGATCATCAGGCAAGAATCGTCGATGTCGAAGATAAATATTTTTGTTGAGATTCTTACTATAGATTGATCTCAACCAATCACCACAATATGGACAAGCTTTATAACCCTTAGTAGATATTCCTGCATCATGGAAAAGGATAAAAATATAATTAGATTAAATCATATTTATTTACATGCATATTGAATAAAAAAATTACATCAATACCTGAACAAACGCCATATCCAGGAAAATCGTGAATAGTCCAAGCCACAATACCACGAATCGTAATATGTCTTTCATTGATGCTTTTCGATATATCAATGACATTAATACCTCTCCATAACTCTTGAAGATTGTCAATGAGAGGAGCAAGATATTCATTCATATCTTTAACTTGTCTTTTGCCTGGGATTAAAAGTGAAAGCATTAAATGTTCCTTTTTAATGCTAAGATATGGCGGAAGATTGTAGTTTATGACTACCACTGGCCATGTTGACCATTTACTGGATTTCATGGAGAATGGATTAACCCCATCTAATGCAACTCCTAACTTTAGATTCTATGGATTTTGTGCAAATTCAAGCCATGTAGAATCAATATGCTGAAAAGCAACACTATCATGAGGAATTCTGATTATTCCATCAGTACTTTTGTGATCATGTCCCCAAGTCAAAAGCTTTGATAATTCGGGGCTTTGAAACATATGTCTAATCCGTGGAGCCAATGGAAAATGTCTCAATACCTTATTCGGGATTTTACCTTCTTCACCCTTATATCGAGGAGATTGACATTTGGGACATGTCAAAGAGTCTGCATATTCACCTCTATATAAAATACAATCGTTAGGACATGCATGTATACATTGATAATCTATACCAAGATTGTTGATTATCTTCTTCATTTCATCATGTGAGGTAGGAAGAATATTTTGACTTGGTAAAAACTTTTCAGATAATAACCTGTAAGTTTATCAAAAAAAGATATATTAAAAAAGGTAAATAAATATACATACATATATACATGTAGGTTTTTATTCTTACTTTAGATAAGGTAAGAACAAGAACTTGAATTGAATAGATACTTTTTGTCCGCGCATCTTTTAAAACTATTAATGCATCTTTAAAAATATTTACGCAAAACAATCGTATCCTGTCAACTCACACATATGTTCATATAATGGTGACATGGATGAATCACATGCACAGAGGGTAGTCAAGATAGAGCAGGATTTCTCGGGTATGCAGTAAACCTCTTGCATGTCAATGATGAGCATCTGAACTTTAGGATACAAAGTGGACTACTATCTCTTGAGTAACCTCTGTGCATGCGACTCATCCATGTCACCATTGCGAATATTTGGAAAGATGCATTAATAGTTTTAAAAGATGCGCGGACAAAAAGTTTCCATTCAATTCAAGTTCTTGTTCTTATAACCTTATCTAAAGTAAGAATAACAACCTACATGTATTTATATATGTATATATATTTATGCATATATATATATATATATAGATAGATAGAAAATTGAAATTTATACCTTAATAGTGTCGAAACAGATACATTACTCCATCCAAAACGATTTTGAAGGTTGAGAATAAGTAAGCTCGCATTTAGTCGTGTCAAATGACTTCCTTCATATACATGCTTTAGACATCCCTCTCGAAGATATTTCTCATTTTTAGAAATATCCATGCTCTCACTGTCATTTTGATACCAATCCTCAATAAAATCTGCCATGCCATCATCTTCATCATTGTCACACAAATCTTGTACTTTATCATCTTTTGAATATAGATCTTTCAACTTTGCATATTGCACATGCTTAGTTTTGCGTAGCCTCCTCATGGAAGCTTCTGATAAATGAGGTCTTATTGGTAATTGTGAATGTTGTGGACGAATATCATCAACATCATACGTTGGAATCTACACATATAAATAAAACTCATTAGTATTTCATAAATGAATAAAAATTAAACTTCAAATATAAAATTAAGTATATAACTTATTAAATATGGATAGAAAATTTTTATTCTCTCTAGCTAAAAGGTGCTCTTGGAGGTCTACGCCATCCATAATTCACTAATAGTTCATCACCAGCATGTAATGTAGTAATAGCATTGACAACTATGTATCTTGATACATCTCTACTCATGTATGGTGATTCATGACTATTTTCACGCTCCTCAAATGTGCAATTAGTCCTTGAACTATTATGTAACCCTCGACTACTATTTATTAAACCTCCTATATTTCCATGTGTGTAAGGTCTTCCATCAATATATAATCTTTCATTTTCTGCATGTAAAATCCTTCTACTAGTAAGAGATGCTGCGTTCAAGCATATTCCATAAGTACTCATGCTTTGAACATGACGTGAAAGTCGATGCCAATCTCTCCATCCATATATAGGACCACAAAATGACATAAGAGTGACTTCAGAGTTTGGAGGCACATACAAATCCTCTACAATAAAGAGACCACGACCAGCATTAGTAATAGTGGATGGAGCAATCATATAGCGATTACCCCAAAAGTTGAAAACCTCTCCATCTAAAGGAAGTGGTCCTCTATTCCATCCTCCATATATTCTTCTATCATATGTTTGTACTAAAGAACGATCACGAGCTGGCAATGGATAATCTCCAGCCATTTCATTCTCTAAACCAGGAGGTAGAGGATTTCTAGAAACCTCTGCTTGTAATTGATGAACAGCAAGTCCATGACGTGTACGAGGTATATTAACATTATGAGAAAAATCATCATCATCATCATCATCGAGCAAGTATTGCTGTATATCAATAATAATTTGATTTTATACATGGTTTTTAAATAAAAAAATGACATTAATATATATAGAAAATACATACCCAAGCATTATCACGTTGACTAGGTGATGGTGCATGCTCAAAAGTACCATACTCTACCTCATGTTGAATACATTCCAATCGTGGTCTTCGATACGTGCCATAACAAGAGTTACACCAACATATAATATGCTCTTGATAGTAAAATTCATCATAGATCCTATCGGAGGACACATGTGAAGTCGTTGCATGGGTAGGAGGTGGTGGAGTACCCTCTGATTGATCAGAATCTGCACATTATAAGAAACATAAAAAATATATATAAGTTATGTATCCATCAAATATAGTTAAAATTAAATATTTCATAAACTTACAGTATAAAGTCGTTGCACGATGAGGAGACGGTGGTGGAGTTCCATCTGATTGATCAGAATCTACAAATAATGGTATTTGATATTAATAATTTGATTATCTACATAAATAAAAAATTCACATATACATATTTACACATACACACATATTCACATATACACATTTATACATACACACATATTCACATATACACAACACATATTATTGTGGGATAAATGCATGTATTTTGTATGAATGAGTGTATATGCATGCATGTGTGTGTACGTATATATGTGGATATGTATATGTGTGTTTATGTTATATGTATGTATATGTGTATATATATACATATATGCATGCGTATATGTTTGCATGTATATGTGTATGTGGGTATGTGTATGTGTATGTGTATGTGTATATGTGTGTATATATGTGTATGTATTCTGACTTTTTTTTCTGTTTGAGATTAAATTAACAGGAGATATTGTATGGTTGAAAAAAATAAGAGGCGAGCTAACATACCACCTGAGTCGTGGCAGTTTTTTCGTAGAAGGCTACGTCTTCAGGAGTCATTTCCTCAGCAGAAGGTACACAAATTAATAGTTTATATTTATAATTTTTAGATATTGTAGTAATTTTTTAATTTAATTTATGTATTTTTTTTCCTTGAATAAACAGGCTGCTGCAAAGAAGAGAGTGGAGTCGGTCCACACATCGCACTTAGGCCAAATGGGCCATAATGGTTTTGTAGCTACGTTTGTAAGTATATGTGTTATTGTGAGTATATTTTTTATTTTAGTTAAAATGCAAGCAACTAATGTTTTTTATTTGTTTCATTGCAGCGAGAGGATTATGGCCGATATCCTACGAATCACGAGATCGAGTATGCTACACATTTTGGATATCCGCGTTTGAGCGAGTATATACAAGAACATCCTGATGCCTTTGTGAGTATTTTTAAATTTTATATAATTATTTTGTTGTTATGAATGTTTTAATTATTTTATTGATTTATGTTTGTTATATGTAATACAGGAGTATTATGGGGAGACAAATATGGATGACGTGGAGAGACAGACACAGGAGGGACGATCTCGATCGTCACAGGGTGATCATGAGGATGAGGATGAGGAAGATCAGGATGATCATGATATTGCTGATGATGATGATGATCATGATGATGATGATTAGGATTTTAGTTGATTATGACATTGGATTATATGTATTTACATTGATATATATATATATATATATATATATATATATATATATATATATATATATATATATATATATATATATATATATATATATATATATATTTATCTATATATTTTTCATTTCAGTCATGTTTTGAATTGTGTGTATGGTATTAAGTAATGAAGAGTTTTGTTCTATTGATTGTTATTATTGTTTATATTAAGCATGTGTTTTAATACTTTAATTATATAATTCATTCATATGTGTGTACCTAAGTGTATATGTATGTGTGTGTATATGTATGTATGTGCATGTGTATGTGTGTGTATATGTATGTATGTGCATGTGCATGTATAAGTGTATATGTGTGTATGAGTATGTGCATGTGCATGTGTATGTGTGTATATGTATATGCATGTATATGTATAACTCTATGTGTATGTGTGTGTATGTGCATGTATATGTGCATATGTGCATGTGTATGTGTGCGTATATGTATGTATATGCATGTGCATGTATAAGTGTATATGTATGTATCAATATGTGCATGTTCTTGTGTATGTGTGTGTATATGTATAACTCTATGTGTATGTGTGTGTATGTGCATGTATATGTGTATATGTAGGTATATGTATGTGTGTGTGCTTCTTCATTATGTATAAGTGTATGAGTGCATATCAATAAGTGTGAGTATGGTATGTAATGAAAATAACACAATTCAAATGATCTACAAATAATAGAAATTGTACTTACAATTGTGACCCATAGTTTTTGCTTGGTTAGCTTCTTGAATAACCTTCAATAACGAGAGAGAAAAGAGAGAGAGAGAGAGAGAGAGATCTAGAGAGAGAGAGAGATCTAGAGAGAGAGAGAGAGAGATCTAGAGAGAGAGAGAGTGAGATCTAGAGAGAGAGAGAAAATTCAAAGAGAGAAAGATGTAGAAATAGAGAAACAAAGACAGAGGGAGACAATAACAGAGAGCTTAAGCAAAATAACAATTTTGCATATACTTGCTTCAGCTCGTAAGCGCAGCGCAATTGCGAACGTTGGAGAGCTCTTCGATCGGATGCGTGAGAATTCCGATTGCAGAGCCTCCAACGTTTTAATTTTTGTCCGTCGATAGATCGTCGTATAAGCGATGCAACGCGTCATCGTATAAGCGACATTCGCTTAGCGTCGCGTATACGACGGTGTGCACCGTCGCTTATACGACAGTGTGCACCGTCGCTTATGCGACGCAAAATAACGTCGCTTAAGCGACGCCTTTGACAAGCGTCGTTTAAGCGACGTTAGGCGGAAGCATCGCAAATACCATCGTTTTTTGCATCGTATAATCGACGGTCCGCGCTCGACGATAATTCCGATGCAAGTTGCAATTTTATAGCGACGAAATTCTATCGCGTTAACTGTCGCTACACGCCCGTATTCCTTGTAGTGTTCCCTACATCTACGTGATATTTTCTTCATAGAAAATTTCTGCCAATTAAAAAAAAAAAATCAAGAAACCCAATTATATAAAATTTCATCTCACAAAAAGGTCAAACATATTATTGGAGTTTCAAATAGCTTCACTATTTTTGAAGAGATTGGAATCATCGTCTAAGGCCAAATCGAATTCAAGAAGGGGTTTGGGTGTTAGTTTATGAAAACGTTTTTAATTTCTAGTGTGATGCACGACACAAATTAACAAGGTGATATTTTGGTCCTTATATTGTTGTAACGTTTCATGGAAATGGTATGTATGCTTTGAGAGAGTTTAGATGGTACTCTTTTGGGATGTTTAATTGGAAGTAAAAGAGTGAGGATTTTCAAATGAAGAGATGAAGAAGAATTTCAGATTGATGTTTAGATGTTCAAAGATGGAGATGAATTATCAGGTGACATCTATTTTGTTATTTTTATGTTTTTCTTTGTTTATGTTTGTTTCATGACGTTTCATGACTTGCATTTAATATCATGATGATTTGGCATAAGGATGTTTTGATTTACACAAAGTTAAAATTATGGCTTCACTTGGAAGGTTTATGCTTAAGAAATGAGTTTAAAATCCCTATAAATGAAGAGATGGCATAGATAGGACAATTTGTAATAGAAGCCCCCAGTAAAAGAATTGCCCTAGTTTACATAGATAAGCATATGTTTTGCATAAGAAGAATAGCTAGTGAGATCCTAGTTCTTGCCAATGCATGCCCCTAGAACCATTGCTCTGAGTAGGGGTTACACATCTCCCCTCTAATAAAGAAGTTGTAAAAGTTCCCAAATCCTAAAAACAAAAGTGTATACTTTCTTCCACCGCAAAAAAAGTAGAAGATACAGATGAAGAAAAGATGTGATACAATAATGGTTGTTGCTAAAGAACTTGGTACAATATGCTTATTTAGTCTTGGTCTCAAAATTACTGCCAAGTAAAAGAATAAAAGCGGTCAATATGAGGTGGATGTATGCAAGAGGGGAAGTAGTTGTATTTCCTAATGCATGTGTAAGTGCATGATATATGAATGTTTACATAAAATAATGATTTCCTTTGAGAAGGGTGGACATAAAGAATGTTTAGAGAAGGTGGATTGGTAATTATGAGTGCATTTCAAATGTATTTTTAAAGTATTATGCTACATGAATAAGTTCCTAATTTTGACTTGAGTAATTTGGAATCAATATTTGCGAGAGCGTACATTTGCATTCAAGAGACATGACTTCTTTATGTCTTTGCAGTGTTTGAAAAATGAGAAAAATATTTCAAGAAGAATTTGTATGCTACTTTGTTTGTGCCTTCAGGTTGGGCCATCGAGGATGATATAGAGGTTTAGTGAGGGTGAGTGTGAACATCATATGCTCCATGCGATGTGAAGGGTAGGAGGCCAAAAATTTGAAATCTTTTCTTTATCTCAAAATTATATATAAAGCTTTGATTGATCATGTCTATCTATATGAATGAGTGGATGTGGCTATGGATCATGTGTTGTTGCATGTAGATGTGTGAGTGTATGATCCTAAAAGTGTGCATATAAATATGTGTATCTAAGCCTAAGGACTTTATTTGGATTCGGGCATTATTTGATGCACATACATATGTGCTACCCTAATTAGGATTTGATGAGAAAGTGTTTGAGTGAATGCAATGTGCAATGATCTCTATACATGAGTTTATACGACATGCTCTTAGGATATGTGTATACTTTGAATGGCCATAATTATATGGGTCTATGTGTATGTGCAATACTAGGGTGTGATTGTGCTGATTGTATGGCCATGAATTTGACCTTGGGCGATCTCATTTGTGTGTCTATCAATGTTTTCTAAGTGTCTCTCATGAATACTATCTTCTTACTTAAAAAAGAGTTCAGTGAAGTTTTTGATCGTTCAGTTGACATTGAAAATTACATTGCTATATTCATCACGGAATGTTGTTGTTGTGAATGCCCATGTTGGTATCTATGCCGAATTCGGAAGCATTGAGGGTTTCTCATTTTTGTTTTTGAGCAGTTAAGTGAAAAAGGATGTAGCTACATGGAGCTCAATGACTGAAGGCTATGCTCAAGATGGACATGTAAATGAAGCGTTTCGGTTTCTCACAGCAAATAAATAAGGTTAGATATGTTAACATGGCAAAAACATGCTCCCTTTTGGGTAACGGAAGTGGCATAGGAGTATTGTTTTGGTAAGGAATTAGCAAGCTTGAGGTCGTGCGATCAAATCCAGAATGTATAGCTGCAAAGTAGCATTGTTTTTGTTTTTCGTGTTCAAGCTTAAATAAGACTCATACTTTATTCCTCCATTGGCTTCTAAAGTTGCACGAAAACTTTCGGGAAAAGCTTTGGAAAAAGGTTTTATTTTTTGCTAAATCTGGCGTGGATGGATGGATGGCTAGAATTCGTCGACTTGCTTAAGCCACTAGTGTAATAGCTTTCACCTCCACAATCGCCTTATGGCAACGCCATTTGTGGTTGGAGAAATGCTCCTCCTATCATCCTTGCATCTTGCCCAATCTGCATCTGAATAGATCTTGATATCAATATCTGAAGTGTAAGGGATATACAAACCATGGTTCTGCGTACCCTTGAGATACTTCAAGATTCCCTTGGCAGCCTCTAAGTGAGGTATCCTTGGCTTGTGCATAAATTGACTTAGCACACTAACTCAATAAGCAATATCTATCCTTGTTAAGGTAGCATAGTTCAAGCTACCCACCATACTTTGATAACGTGTAATGTCATTGACTTCATCACCTTCATGGGCACTTAGTTTTAGGTTTACCTCCATTGGAGTGCTTGCTACTTTGGCATCCTGCAAATGAAACTTCTTTAACATGTCTTGTATATATTTTTTCTGAGTAGTGTATATTCCTGAGTTAGTATAAACTAACTCAAACCCAAGAAAGTACTTCAATAGACCAAGATCATTGATCTTGAACTCCTTCATCATTTGGCTTTTGATATATCTGATTCCATTTACATCATTACTTGTAATGATGATGTCATCAACATAAACACAAAGGTATGTTACCTCTGAATTACTTCTCTTGATGAATAGAGAAGTATCTGCCTTGCTCATGACAAAACCTTGGTCTTGGAGGTATGTAGTTAACCTGTAATTCCATGCCCTAGGTGCCTGCTTCAATCCATATAAAGCCGTTTTTAATTTGCAGACATATGTTACCTTCTTAGGGTCCTCATAGCCAGGAGGTTGTGACATATATACCTCCTCTGAAATCCATCCATTCAAGAAAGCATTCTTGACATCCAATTGGTACATATTCCAATTTTTTGATGCAGCCACACTTACCAACACTCTGATTGTTGGCATCTTGGCCACAAGAGAAAATGTCTCTTCATAGTCAATGCCTTGGGTTTGTGCAAAACCCTTGGCTACCAATCTGGCTTTGTACCTATTAATTGTGCCATCAGAATTTCTTTTAAGTTTATAGATGCATTTGGATCCTATTACCTTCATGGAGTCCTTCTTAGGTACTAACTCCCATGTGTCACTCTCCTTGAGTGCTTCAATCTCCTCATCCATAGCTTCTTTCCATTCTGATTTGGTTATGGCTTCTTCATATGATCCTGGTTCTTCATTTGACAAATCTTTGGAAAGATAAACAGAATGTTTAGTAACAAGAAATGTATCATACCCATATCTGATAGGTTTTTTGCTTCTCTTTGTGATCTTCTAATTGATTGAGTTGAAGATTCAGGTATGTATTCAAGCTTCTTCATCTTCATTTTGCCCTTGGACTTGCATGCCTTGAACTCTTCAAGGTTGATAGTGTCTTCATCATTTGAACTTGAGTCTTCATTCTGAGTAGGTTCCTCTGTTGCAAGATTTGGAAACTCCTCTTCCAAATCATAGGGTAACTTAACCTTCCTGCATTCATTCTCATACCAAGAATCATTTTCATCAAAGACAACATCTCTGCTTACCATGAATCCCTTACTGGTAGGGTTATAAAACCTGTAACCTTTTTTATGTAAGTCATACCCAATAAAGATGCACTTTTCAGCCTTTGGGTCTAGCTTACCTCTTATCTGAGAAGGAATGTGTACATATGCTACACATCCAAATATTCTGCAATGGTCTAGTGAGGGTCTCTTACCATGCCATGCTTCATAGGGTTTCATGCCATCAAGAGAATTATATGGTAACCTGTTTATGAGGTAAGTGGCAATAGAAACACTCTTTGCCCATAGATAGTTAGGTAACTTTTTTTCATTCAACATACATATGGTTGTCTCAACAATTAACCTATTTCTTCTCTCAGCTATCCCATTCTGTTCAGGAGAATACCTTGTGGTTATTTCTCTTTTGATGCCTCTGTCCTGCAAGAAGTTTTCAAACTCATTGGAGAAGTACTCACCTCCTCCATCTGACCTTAGCCTCTTCAAATTCCTTCCTGTCTGATTTTCAACTAGTGCAAGATATTTTCTAAAGCAATTAAATACCTCATCCTTGTGCTTCATGAAGTACAATACATTCCATCTGCTATAATCATCAATAAAAGATACATAGTACCTTGAACTTGAGACTGAGGGGTCTTTGCTTGGTCCCCATACATCTTTGTGGACAAGCTCTAGGTAGTCTTCATACATGTATCCTTTCCTTGAGAAGGGTAACCTATGATACTTCCCAAATTGACAAGCACCACACTTATAAATCATATGTTGCTTGGATACATTAGGTATTCCAAGCACACATTGATCCCTGCATAATTGCTTCAAGGTTCTTTCACCTATATGCCCTAAACTTTTGTGCCAAATCTCAAGCTCTAAAAGTGTTTGATCTTTATAACTGTATAGTGCAATATTCTTTGTATCTTCTAACTCAAAAGTTAAAAGTCTACCTGATTTCTCTCCTTTAGCAATTCTCTTGAACCCATGCCTTGGATCCTCCACAAATGCTCCATATTGGTTGAATCTAACCTGCAAACCTTTCTCCACAATCTGTCAACACTCATCAAATTTTTGGTAATGGTTGGTACATAGAGTACCCTGCTCAACAAATTCTGATTTCCATCACAAGTCTTAACATTTCCAACTTTAACTACTGAATGCTTTGTGTCATCACTTGTTTGGACTTGATGCTTACCTTTTGGTTCCTCAAGATCAGAGAGTAGTGCTACATTGCCAGCCACATGATTTGAGCACCCTGAGTCAATGTAGAATAGGTGGTCATCATTTGTACTTGATTTTGAAATCATGTTCATGATTAGAAGAGAGTCATCTTGCTCCTCTGTGTAGTTGTTGTAGTCCTTTTTGGATTTGAATCCTCCTTGGTAGTTGCCATTGTAATTGTTGTAATTGTTGTTGTAGTTGTTGTTGTAGCCTTGGTGATGGTTGAATCTACCTCTTGACTGTGAGTATCCACCTCTTTGGTATCCTCTTCCTCTCTGATTCTTGTAATTCGTGAAACACTCATCTGTAGTATGATTTGATAAACCACAAATGTTTCATGGTGAGGAGTTATAGGATCTCCCCCTACCTTGCTTACCTCCTCTGCCCCTTCCTCTTGATGATCTACCTCTTCCTGCATAGTTGGGTTGGGAGGTAGAGCCTTCATCTTTTACCTTCTTTCTCTTGCCTTTATCTTTAGACTTCTTATCAGTGTATAGGTCAGAAGAGTTATTACCTTTGGATTTATCACCATTCTTGTTGAGCTTTGCTTCATGAGTAAAAAATTGTCCCATGAGAGTTGTAAGATCTGGTATTTGCATGTCCATGTAAAGGTCCATGGCAGTGGTGAAGCTCTCCCATTTGTCATCAACCTTGATCCCATTGATCACTTGTCTTACAATCTGCTCTTCTTCAATCTCTTCTCATATGCTTGCTAACTGATCTGCTACATCTTTAATCTTGGTCACAAATTCTGAAACAGCTTGCTTAGGTTGCTTCCTTAATGTTGTGAATTCAATCCACAACTGATTTTTCCTATCCCTTGTATTTGAGGAAAAATATGATGACAAGGTTTCCCAAGTCTCTTGGGATGTCTTACAATTTATAATATGTGGCAAAAGAAAATTGGAGATGCAGTTGAGTAAATAAGACCTTGCCAATGCATCCTTAGCACACCATGTGTTGAGTTTTTCATGTTCTTCCTTGGTTGGTAATCCTCTTGTTTTGAATGAGGGCAATTTCTCATCTCCTGCGATGTATCCATAGAGACTCCTTCCTTGTAAGTAGGTCTTCATCCTTAGAGACCATGCTTGATAGTTGTTCCTGTCCAATTTATCAATAAATGAAGGAAAACCATCTCCCATTTTACCTTAGTTTGCTTTGATACCCACTGTTGGGAAAGATGGATGGATGCTCCAAGAGACTGAGTAGGTACTGCTAAAACATGCTTTGTACCAGCCCTCTTTTGCTTCAGACTTGATAAGTAGACCTCCTTAGCTTTCCAATGACACCATAAAATGCCCTATGTACTTTTGAAATGATGTGTGTAATGATTGAACCAAAACAGATAACTTTGAAACTCACAAACTCAAGAAAACCTTCTATTTATGTCTTGACATGTGCTGGGTATTTTGCTCAGTATGACCAGCACAGTAGGAATTGGAAAACTTCCTTTTAGGAGTATCTAACTAGCTTAGTAAGCTAACTATTCCAAGTGCAATGATGTAAAAAGATAAACTATGCTAAGAGTAATCAATTTAGCAAGTTAAGTTATACCCCCGATTTTTTAGGACTGTAGCAAATATTGACCAATGATCACATCAATGCAGATTTCTCTGAAATGGCTGAATAGAATCTCTTCAAACTTTGATAGCATGTAGGTAACTTCAAGTGGAATCCAACAAGCTTTGAAGCACTGAATTTGGTGACGCATTGATCGAGATATGCACTCCACAAGTTGATAGACTTTTGAGTAGTATGACAGAGAACTCAGAAATGAACAATGTGAATGTATGTATTAATGAACACTTGTATACAAATCCATTGGCATGAAAATCATTGCCTAATAGTGTAGATAGGTGTGGGCTAGAATATAGACCTCACACACACTTAGAATCAATAATGAGAAGCTCGGGAATGATGAGTTCTACCCCCGACTTTTCCATGTCCATTTTTATAAGGAATGAGTAAAAATTTGAATTCAAATTCAAACTTTTGGCTCCCTATGATCAAGCTCCTATATCCTAGGAGATATTCGTTCAATCAAATAGCTAACGTTTTCCATGAATCCTTTTGGTAGGTGATTACAAAAGATTCCAAGTCAATTTGACTTTTACAAGGGGATAAAATGGTAATTAACCACTAGCAACGGTTCCTACGTTCATCACATATGTAGAGTCTTCAAGATATCTTTCAAGCCAAATGTGTAGGCTTGTGATTTACACCAACATGAGTGAGCTGGCAAGGAACAAATGTGTCATCACTCTCGGTAGATAAATCTAATAAATCTCAATGAAGTATCCCTGACATATATCGGCATGACCACTATACATGTCAGAGAAACAAAAAACTGGCATGTGTCATCCTGGATCATCACATGTTGAGTTTGATATCTCAACACTCCCCCTCAAGCTCAACGCCATATCCTGTAATCCAAGCATCTCCTGAAACTTCGTCAACTTCTAAGCTTCAAGTCCTTTGGTGAAAATATTAGCAACCTGCTCATCTATTCTCACATAAACAAGATCAATATCACTTGCTAATACCTTCTCTCTGATGAAATGATAATGTACCTCGATATGCTTTGTTTTAGCATGGAAAACTGGGTTTCGTGCTAACTGCATGATGCTAAGATTATCACAATAAATAGAGATAGGCTTTTGCAATTCCACGCCTAAATCTGCAAGTAACATCTCCAACCATGATGCCTCACATGCTGCAATTGCAGCACCTCTATCCTCAGCCTCTGTACTCAACAAAGCAATAGTGGGTTGGTTCTTGCTACTCCATGTAATAGCTTCACTCCGAAGTGAGAATAGAAAACCACTAGTAGATCTTCTATCTGGAATGCTACTAGCCCAATCTACATCGGTGTATCCATAACCCTGCAAATCTACACCAGCCTCATAAAACAATGCATAATCCAAAGTAGCACTCACATAACATAGAGTGCACCTCAGAGCATCCAAATGTGGCTTCCTGGGAACCTACATAAACCGACTTTCAAGTCCAATAGTATAACTTAGATCAAGCCTTGTAATTGTGAGATATATAAGACTTCCACAATTTTCCTGTACATAGTAGCATTTTCCAATGCTTCACCTAATATAGTATCCAACTTCAAATTCTGATCTAATGGCATAGAAATTGTCTTACAATCAGCCATACCATACTTTTGTAGCATATTCAAGGCATATTTCCTTTGTGACATCCATATACGTGTTTCTGTATATACAAACTCAATGCCCAAGAAATAGTGCAACACACCAAGATCTTTCATGTCAAATTCTTGCATAAGAAGTTGCTTCACCTCTTTGATGCTTCCTTCATTATCACCACCTAGAATTAGGTCATCAACATAAATAGCCACAATAGTGATGCCATCATCAGCCTTCCTTGCATATAGTGAGTGATCTGCATTGCACATAGAAAACCCAATGTTGGTTAAGTAATCAGCAATCCTTGCATGCCATGCACGAGGGGCTTGCTTCTGCCCATACAAAGCCTTTTGCAACCTACAAACATATTCTAGATGCTTTGAATCTTGATATCCTTGTGGCTGGTCCATATATACTTCTTCTTGTAACTGAGCATGTAGGAAAGCATTCTTCACATCCATCTGATGCAAAGTCCATCCTTTTGTTCTAGCTAATGCAACAAGTGTTTCACAGTAGACATTTAAGTTACAGGGCTGAATGTTTCCTCATGGTCAATGCCATATGGTGTGCATATCCTTTAGCTACCAATCGTGCTTTATACTTGCTTATGCTACCATCAGCATTATGCTTTACCTTGTAAACCCATTTGTAGCTTCCATGTATCATTTCCATAAAGTGCAGCCATCGCCTCATTCATAGCTTTCTCCCAATCTGCAACTCCAATTGCATCTTCAATACAAGAAGGTTCAGCATCTTGTATTACCTTTGTCATGTAGGCACAATGACGAGCCATGTAACTATCATATGTTAATCATTGCACTGAATTCCGCATCCTCCCAGATCTTCTTGGTCTTGGGTCACTTCTCCTTGTATCATCTACATGTGCCCTTCTTACTCCTGAAGTCTTCATAGAGGGAAATCAAAGCTCCTCATCTCCTTTGACTACATCAATTTCAGCCTTTGCAAGTTCGCATGTCCAATCTCTTTGTGCCACATCTCTATATATGCAATAACTCCTGCACCTTTTGCAAACATGGCTGCATTCATTTCAAGAATCTTCACATTTAAGGTGAACATCCTACCTACTTTGTTCCCTTTGGCAACCAATCGTCCATCCTACTTGTACTCTTCTACATATAATCCATAAGCATTGAGCCTAACTTGTAATCCCTAGTCAACCATTTGTCCAACAGAAACCAGATTCTTTGTTATACTTGGAACATGCAGCACATCAGCAAGATGTGTTACCTTTCCATCCTCCATCGATAGTGCTATGTTTCCTGTATGCTCAATAGGATGTGATGTGTCATCACCTGTTTCAACATATCCAAGAACTGGCAATTTTTGCAAAGTACTAAACCATTCTACATGATTGTTCATGTGATTTGAAGCACCTAAATCAACATACCAAACATTATCATTTGATTTTGAAATACCAGCAGACATCTTATTCATCATGTGGTGTTGAACCATGAACAACTTCTCAGAATCATCTCCACTTGTGGATGCATAGTTATTATGTTGCCTTCTATTATTTTGATTCTTCAACCTGCAATCATGTTCAAAGTATCCAAGTTTACCACAATTCAAGCATCCTTTACTATCATTACCTGAATCATTTCTTTGGAAATTTTTGCGACCTCTTTGGCTCCCCCTGCCTCGAAATTGTCCTCTTCCTCCTCTATGATTTTGAAGTTGACCTTGGTCTTGGTTACTATTTCCTCTTCCACTTCCAAAGCCTCTACCTCTGCCTCTTCCTCTCCCATAGTAGAATACCTGCTTAGAACTGGGCTTTCCTTGGGAGTTTGAATCCTCATCAAGATTCTTTTCTTCAATAATCAGCATAGATTCGAGATCAACAAATTTCAGAATATTTTCTCTGGTCTGTATAGAAGTTCTGAACTGCTTATATGCAACTCCTAAACCACGAAGACACACTTCCACCTTATCATCATCATCATCATCATCATCATCATCATCTACATTCACGCCAATAGATGCAAGTGACTCACATATGCTTTTGATTTTCAAGGTGTAGTCACTTACCGACATGCTTTTCTTCTCCAATGTATGCAGCTCGTTCTTGAGTTGCAATTTTTGTGCCTTTGTATTGGTCTCATACAATGTGACCAAACTATTCCAAGCCTCTTTTGGAGTCTTGACATCTTGTATGTGTCCAATCATGCTATCCCGTATGCTAACAGATAGCCAGTACATTACCTTTTTGTGCTCCTTGATTCCATTCCTCATATGCTCTTACCTTATCTGTAGTTTGATTCCTCTCTAGTAACTGCGGAGCATTTTCATTCTCTCCTTCGATGTACTTCCAATAGCCTTTTCCCATCAGGAAATTTGTCATTCTGAATCTCCAAGCATGGAAGTTGTTCTTGTCCAGCTTATCACTCATAACCTGACCCATTCCATCTGTGTTTGCCATTTTTGCAGCAATTCACAACACTGCAAAACATGGGTTTTTCTACGGGCCCCACCTTGCGGGCTTGAAACAGAGGTCAAGATGGCTTCTACCTTCACGTTGATTTTCATAGCAAACAGAGTTTGTTTGTGAGTCGCGTTTTCTCCACACCTTGCTTCATACTCTTCATCGTCGCCTTCTCCATGAGCTCTCTACAGCCACGCTGGCTCTGATACCATGTCACGAGGAAGGAGATAAGGAAGAGAGCTCACTCACACACTCTCACAATCAAAGAGAAGCACACACTCAAATTCTTGAAAGGAAGAGAGTGATCTTCTTCTTCTTCTTCTTCTTCTATTACATAAAAAGGGATGTACAAGAATGACCTAAAAACAAGAATACAACCAATGCAATATATAAAGATCAGTACATAAGGAAAAACCCAATGTCCGCGATTGAGTGAGCTGGCAAGGGACAAATGTGCCATCACTCTCGGTAGACAAATCTAATAAAACTCAATGAAGTATCCCTGACATATATCGGTGTGAGTGTTGGGTTATAGGGTATGTACACACCCTCAATGGTGCATGGGAACCCACTCTAGACCATGAGAAATAACCTTTTTTGCATATATGTGAGTGTCACATATGAACACTCTCCTAGAGCACTTTTTAATATTTCTTTATGCCTTAGTATAAAAGACTCTTCATATTTTCACCCTTTTTGCCATTTTAAGGAATTCCCACGTAAAAAATCCCACGCATGTCTTTTTGGGGATTTGTTTGTTACACATGTGATCTTGGAACATCCTAGAATATATGTTAGTTAGAGAGAGATCCACTTTTTGACTTTTCAAAGGAGCACATGGGGAATAGAGCTTAGCTTATAAATAGAAGCTCAATTTTGTAAAGAGGGAGCTTTTTGTCGACGTGCTCTCATGTAATATCTCTTATCAATGGAAGATGCTCTCATTTACTCCAAGAAGACTTGTTACATTTACATGTTTTGTTGTCTTTGTGAGTGTGTGAGAGTGGTGTGTGTGTGTACCTATGCATGTCTCTCCTTTGTGTGAGTAGAGTAGTTGCATTCTCTTGTATTTACCTCATGGAGTAGGATCCTTGACCCCCTATTCTCCTTGTTTTCAAGCATGTGGCAAAGCATGGGGTTGTGCCAATGGCTTGAACATGTGGGAGGTAGGGGTGGATGAGAGGAGAGTCACTCTTGAGGTTTCCTTCTTGCTTCCATGCAAGATGGTGAGGGTTTGGTCATTCCTTGCTACAACCTCAACAGTGACCACTATACATGTCAAAGAAACGAAAAACCGGTACGTGTCATCCTGGATCATCACATGTTGAGCTTGATATCTCAATAGGGTGCACAAGGATATGCAATGCTTCCAGGCCCTTACCATCTGATGCATTCATGATGCATGTTATACAATTTTTCCAAGCCTTTGCTATCCGATGCAATCAAGGATGCATGGTATCCAATGCTTCCAAGCCCTTGCTATCTGATGCATTTGAAAATGTGTGTTATTCGATGCTTCAAAGACCATGGTACTAGATACCTTCAAAGATGAGTGCTATTTGATGCTTTCACACCCTTGATATCTGATGCACTTAAGGATGCAAGCTATCTGATGCTTCCATAGGTGTGTTATTTTCCAATGCTTCAAATAGGCTAACTCTATAATGGGCCCTATTTATGCATACTCTAGTTGCATCTACGAACATCATGGTGCAATCAAAACGGATGTTTGGCACTCCATGAAGAGGCTTTTCACTCATTCTGAGACTCAAGATTTCTCTGTGTATTTACACTTCATTTAATGTGCAATTGGATGTTCAACTAAGGGCTTCAAACTCCGTGCACATACATCTTCAATTATGCATACTCTAGATGCAATCATTGTTAATGATGGTGCAAATATGAAGTAATTCTCAAGATTTTTGCTAAAAGGAATCTCTCCACTCATAACTTCACTCTCAACTCCGCTCACAAATTTTTCCTCATTTTCACTCATAACTCAATGTATTTTTATTTATGATATTTACAAATACATTTCACGTGCAAATGGATGTTCGCCTATGGGAATTAAAACATGTGCTCTTTTGAAATTAAAGCATACATACTTTAGATGGGATGCAACTAAAAATGGTGCATAAAAGAGATCAAGGTTTGAGCAAGATAGCTAATGAAGAGACTTTTCAACCTCATGTTTTAATCTCCATCTACATCATCTTTTCCTTGATCATTTCCAGCACTAACTAAACAAGTGATGAGAAACATTAACTTAAAATAACATTATATACATATGCAATACATGAAAGAATTTCTTGAAAATCTATCTGCAATAAAACATAAACTAGCAACTTGAAAGTAGATGCCTTTCGTATGATCCATTCAAACGCAAGATCTTCACTTGGCTTTGAATCTACATCTCCACTCATAAACTCATAAGAGATATTAGGAACATCATATTTAATAGCATTATTTGAAAAAATTTCATTCATTTGAACACTAGGTGCATCTATTGTAATTGGAGTAAATTCAAATTTTTCATCCAACATACATTCACTTTGCAAAGATGGTTCATTCAATTCATCTAATTTTTCACACTCAAAATCATGCAAATCCCAACTAACATATATCAAATCAACAAAATCATCTTGAGCGATACGATTTTCATACATTCCCATTGAAAAACGCTCTCCATAATCAATCAAACTCAAGCATTCATGATACCCATCATCATTCCACATTTGTTCATGTATATTCAGCTCTTCATCATGCAAAAGATTATGCTTGAGAGAAAATTCATCAAGATTTTCATTCTTCTCTAAATCAACCTCATCTCTCTCACCCTCTCCTACTTCCTGTGTACTGGTGAGAATATCCTCAACTTGTGGAGTTAGTGAGTAGTGGGTCACATCTTCCTCTTTGTGGAAAGCCTTGGCACCTTCTTCATTAACTTCTTCAAAAATAAGGTCACTGGGGTTCTCAACATCCCGCAAGTTTGAGTCATCATATGACTCACTCAAGTTTTCTCTCCAAACATCCTTTTGCTCTTCAATCAACTCAACATCTTTCACTTTTTCCTCATCTCTATTAATTTGATGCATACACACTGAAACCACATCATCAATCTCTCTTTCTAATATATCATCATCTTTGGTAGTGTCATCCTGATATATCTCTTCATCTCTAGAAATGGAAATGGTTTTTTCACACAACTCCTCACTCAAATCCTCTCTTATCTTCTCATCCTCAACTCTCATACACTTTGGATCCTTTCTAGATTCATTTGATTGAATAAGTGACATAAGATTAGCTCCAGGGTCATTTTTTCCCTTCACAATCTCATTCATATAAACTAGAGGTCTTGGAGTAAGCATTGGAAAAATATGAGTATCTTTAAATCTTTCTTGCACTATATATGAGCTCCATCTCTTGTCCCAAGAGCATCAATAAAACCTTATGCACTCTACTCCGTTCTTTGGTTAATCCCAATGGCTCAGTCAAGTCTTCCAACATGTCACCTAGCTCTAAAGCCAGATCAGATTTTACACTTTTGATGAAGGGATCTACTATCTCGTGTTCCAAAACCACTTGGACAGTATGGCTCAATTGATCAAATTGCTCTTCAAATTCTTGAAGTAGCTCGATCACCTCAAGGCCTTTATTTGGAGTAGCCACCCGCTCTCTAAATGCATGGCATGTGGGCATGGCTAAGTTTTCTAGGTAATAATCTTCTCTAAGAAGATTCTTAAATTCACCTCATGTGTAGGATCAACATAATTGCTAGGTTTGACACTAGGCATTGCAATCCTTGCAAATTTGATAAGCTTCATAGAAGTAGATACTCCATAAAAGTCCATTTTGGTGTCATAGACTTGTAAAAACTTGGTTTCATCTTGGCCATTAAATGATCCACATTATTCTGAAATTGCCTCTAGGGCTCTCATCACTCCATCACTACTTGTGGCAATCCTCTGAGATTCAACCAACACTTGAATTAAGCCTCTCAAGGTTCCTCAATCTAGGCCTAAGGATTCCATTTCAATCAATTCATGGTAAAAATCAAAGTCCTAGTCAAACTCAGCTCTAAAACTCTCAAACTCTCATCCTCAAGTCTCTCGCTCTAGTGGTCAACTCAATGTCAATCTCAAAGTAGACTCAAAATCAACTCAAATTGAAGATCAAAGTGAACTCAAAGCAATCCCTTGAGTCCTTGAGGACCGTGGTTTTTCACATGGCATTCACCTTATGTCAGGGCTAAAAGGCCTGGTTGATGGATCAAGTTAACCACCAGTAATACAGCGCACGGATAGTGCTTCTAGCGGGAACTTGTTGGGAAAGATGGATGGATGCTCCAAGAGACTGAGTAGGTACTGCTAAGACCTGCTTTGTACCAGCCCTCTTTTGCTTCAGACTTGATAAGTAGACCTCCTTAGCTTTCCAATGACACCATAAATGCCCTATGTAGGTTGGAAATGATGTGTGTAATGATTGAACCAAAACAGATAACTTTGAAACTCACAAACTCAAGAAAAACTTCTATTTATGTCTTGACACCTGCTGGGTATTTTGCTCAGTATGACCAGCATAGTAGGAATTGGAAAACTTCCTTTTAGGGGTATCTAACTAGCTTAGTAAGCTAACTATTCCAAGTGGAATGATGTAAAAATATAAACTATGCTAAGAGAAATCAATTTAGCAAGTTAAGCTATACCGCAGATTTTTTAGGATTGTAGCAGATATTGACCAGTGATCACTTCGACGCAGATTTCTCTTAAATGGCTGAATATAATCTCTTCAAACTTTGAAAGCCTGTAGATACCTTCAAGCTGAATCCAACAAGCTTTGAATCACTGAATGTGGTGAAGAAGTGACCAAGATATGCACTCCACAAGTTGACAAACTTTTGAGTAGTATGACAGAGAACTCAGAAATGAACAATGTGAATGTATGTATTAATGAACACTTGTATACAAATCCATTGGCATGAAAATCATTGCCTAATGGTGTAGATAGGTGTGGGCTAGAGTGTAGACCTCACACACACTCAGAATCACTGATGAGAAGCTCGGGAATGATGAGTTCTACCACCAACTTTTCCATGTCCATTTTTATAAGGAATGAGTAAAAATTTGAATTCAAATTCAAACTTTTGGCTCCCTATGATCAAGCTCCTATATCCTAGGAGATATTCGTTCAATCAAATAGCTAACTTTTTCCATGAATCCTTTTGGTAGGTGATTACAAAAGATTCCAAGTCAATTTGACGTTTACAAGGGGATAAAATGGTAATTAACCACTAGCAATGGTTCCTATGCTTCTTCACATATGTAGAGTCTTCAAGATATCTTTCAAACCAAATGTGTAGGCTTGTGATTTACACCAATAGCTCCCTGTTGAGAGCAGTATGGGCACCCAAGGACTGACTAGACAAGGAAGCCAGCGGAGAGAGTCAGAGCGAGGTGAAGGATTAAGTAGACAAAGCAGTCGACGCAAATCTGGCAGATAGGCCCTTCAAATTTTTCCAAATCAACATCTTTATAACAGTGATTCTTATCACTAACAATCATTGTAAATACCATTTCATATTTTTGTAGCTCCATTTTGTGCAAGCCAAGGAGTCCTTGAGCTTGAGGAGCCTTAGAAGTGCCTACATATCAATTTTCGTATTTTTTAGACTCCATTTAAGCCCTCAAATTGGCCCTGGAACCTAATTTTTAACTAGGCCGGACACTAGGTCTGGACAGGGCCAAAACCTAGTCAAAAACTATAAATAGAGCTAGAGAGCTCATTTTTGAGGGTGGATTATAATTGAAATGAACTTGTAAGAGCTTTTTGAAAGTAATCTAAGAACTCCATTGCTTCTCACTCTTTGTTTTACTGTGTGTGCTCGTGTGTGTGTATGTGTGTGCATGTTAGTGTGCTTCTCATTCACGCACTTGTGCCTTCACTTGCTCGAGGTCTTCATACCATCCTCACGTCTTCCCGGATTGACATTAAAGGAGGTGCTACTCATCACTGAGCTACACCAAATTTTGGCGCCGTTGTCGGGGATCGAGCTTTGAGGACGAGCGTGTGATGGTAAGACGTAGAGTTGTGACGTTGGCGTTGTAGGTAATTTCTTTACTTTTCCTTACTTTTCTCGTCCTTACTTCATCACCATCATCATCATCACCAACTCCCACCTCCATCTCCATCATCGCCAAAAATTTCAGTTTTTGATCATATCTCCTTCCTCCTTTCATTTCCCTCATTCCATTTGTGAGAGAGAGCAAGAGAGCGAACTGTTGTGTGCTATTTTCTGCATGCTTTTGGAGTTTCTTGTAGGTTTCAGCATCATCATCCCCTCCAGCACGTCGCGCAGGTACAGAAATGTGCAGAACTGTCTCGCAGTCACCGACTTCTGTCGATCGCGATTGACAGAAATTTTCACCTTTTGGTAAATCTGAGTGCACCACAGTAGACTAGAGACCCTGCACACCACATTTCCACAAAAATTTTTGAAAAATTTGCAAAATTTCAATCCATCGCGATTGACAGCTCTGTCCATCGCGATTGACAACTCTGTCCATCGCGATTGACTGCCTGTCCGTCGCGATTGACTCCTGTCCATCGCGATCGACACCCATCGGTTGCGATTGACTGCCTGTCCGTCGCGATTGACTCCTGTCCATCGCGATCGACACCCATCCGTCGCGATTGACTGCCTGTCCATCGCGATCGACACCCATCCGTCGCGATTGACTGCCTGTCCGTCGCGATTGACTGCCTGTCCATCGCGATCGACACCCATCCGTCGCGATTGACTGCCTGTCCATCGCGATTGACTGCCTGTCCATCGCGATTGACTGCCCTGTCCATCGCGATTGACTGCCAATTTTAGCCAATTTTTTAGGGTTTTTAATTTGAAGAGTTTGGCTAATTTTGGGCATGAACATTTTACTCTAGAGCACATAAGGAGGCCATAGGAAAACCACTTGGGGAAAACCTGTTGCACAGTGATCCTGTTTGAACCCTGTTTTAACCCTAGAACCCTGAACGGTCATAACTTTTTCATACGAAATCCATTTTTTGAGCTCTAGGGCTTGTTGGAAAGCTTGTGGCATATACTAATTTTGGGCATGAACATTTTACTCTAGAGCACATAAGGAGGCCATAGGAAAACCACTTGAGGAAAACCTGTTGCACAGTGATCCTGTTTGAACCCTGTCTTAACCCTAGAACCCTGAACGGTCAGAACTTTTTCATACAAAATCCATTTTTTGAGCTCTAGGGCTTGTTGGAAAGCTCGTGGCATATACTACATGCCCTCAACTGTCTTTTTATAAAGATAATGCGTTGATTTTCAGCTAGGGTATTTTGAAGTTGACCATACCCAGGGGAATCAAAGTTAGGGGTCTTTAGAATTGTTTTTCTAAAAATCACTATGCAAATTAGTGTTTGTGCTACAGGAATGAAAATCATTGGTTCTGTCTTTGAAATTTAAATCTTAAAGCTAACCTTGGAACTCTTACAGATCTATTGAGAGCATCGAAAGGCGTTCTAAGCAAGTGTAAGTGCAAGCTTGGGAACACACTTCCTGGGCATTCAAGGGCAACCAAGCAGGAAACAAAAGGTTGGAAACTTTCAACCCCCTCTGTCCATTCCTAGCTTATGCTAAGAACGACTAGCGGTAGGAGTAGACCAAGGCGGCATTAGGTACTTATCAAGTTGAAGAATACCTAAATATTCAAGTTCAAGTTAACGAAAATCTTTGTACGATCGATAACCTTGAAGGAAAGAATCTAACGTGGAACGATCAACTTACAGTGCGAAAATTAACTCAAATATTCCTGACGACGTGATTTTTGACAAGAGCTTAAACACGGTAACCACTAAAAAGAATCAAGTAACTGATACAAAAGATCTCAGCAACGAGGTTGTACTTGGGCGAATTTCGGCTATTCAATTAGGCTTATGAACCTTAGATCAGGGCGACATCTAGGGAGAGATAGACAAAGTCTTAGGTCTTCAGAGGCTAGTGTCAACCACATTGCTAGGTCGTGGGCCCAGCAGTTGAGCCATCACTCATACTACCCTAGCTCTGAGACTAGTGAATCAGAGATGTCTCAAGGCATGGACAGACCTACGGGAAGTTCAGGAGTGCCATACTTGCACAGGGTAGAAGGCTCGTACAAGACGCAGCTGGAATACCTGAGGACCAACCGATTAGGTGCTAGCATCTATGAGGACGGTCTAGGAAGATCCGTGGTCCAGATTAAAAACCCTGACCAATCCATTGGACTAGAACACCCAGCTGTCAAGTTTGAAAATGGTGCATACCTTGATAAAGAGGGGACCATATATGTGGTCACTAGTCACCCGGAGAGGACAGATGAATTCGGGAATGTGATCCCTGAGACGGACATAGAGGACCTAGAACAAGGAAACATGGGTGCAGAGCCTAGGACCCCTCGAGGGAAATCTGTTCTTACGAGAATTCTCACTCCTGAGTGGATTCCCCAAGACAACAAGAGCATAGATTTGCTGCTGAACCGAGAGAATGATGAAGCCTTTTGGAGGTATAAATCTGATTGACCAAATGATATAGAAACAATCATGATCTATGAGTTTAAAGATCGAGATAGCCCAGGTAGAGTGACCTACTTAGATCACGCTTCAGAGAGGATCTTTGTGGTTACAGAGCATGATAGACATGCTTACACTTGGAAGGTTGAATTTGTTTTCCCCCAACCAAGATCCAATGTGTCCTATGGTCACCCTGGAGCTCGAACATCCCAAGCTCATGGAACTCAAAGAGACAGAAGTAGAGATAGGCCAGAAGTAAGCTTTGCCAACCCAGGGGGCAGAGAAAGAACGAGGACGGAAACAAACAGAGTAGAACCTGAGGTACTTAGAGCTCCCAGGAATCAAAGACATGCGGATGAGTTCCCTCTACCACGACCTAGAGAGCACACAAGGACTCTGAGATCGACTTAGCTAGTTAAATCCATGAAGAACTACTTCGATGGCACTGGAGATCCATACGATCATGTGGCTGAGTTTAGGCAAGTTTTGAGAGCGGAACAAGTTGAAGATCTGTTCACACAGTACAATGCTTTTGGTCTAACCCTTAGGAACACTGCCCTGACATGGTTTCGGCCACTAAACGAAAGACAGTTCAGGAGCATAGACCAACTCCTAGAGGCTTTCATTATTGAATTCTCTAAGAGTGGCATAAGGCATAATACCTCCTCATTGATTCACAGCTTCAAGCAAACCCCTCAAGAGACTGTGAGACTTGCTGGAAGAAGATTTAGGCAATATCTTGAAAGATGCCTTGTTTCGGAGCTCCCCACACCAGCTAAGCAAGTGGCTTTATTCTTGGATGGATTGCTAAGTACAAAATTGAGGTCATATGTGTATCTGAAGGACCCTAGGACTATAGAAGAGTGTGTACGCATCTGTATTGACATCGAGGATAACCTAGGGGAGGAGTTAGAGCTTTCCAAGATATACAAAGATTCAGATAGTGCCTCTAGCCTCTCTTCCACGCAATCCACATCAATTGAGGAATTTGCAGAGAAAGTAGCTCAGAAATTAGGTGTCACTAGCAAACAGATCCCAAGGTTTGCCCCTGTGAAAAGATGCTATACTTGTGGTGGCGACCACATGGCGAATGTATGTCCCATTATGGCTCAACCCCAAGTAAACCCTAGTAGCCAGTACTGCACCATAGAACAGAGGTACACCAATCACACCGCGCAAGATTGCCCCTACAATAAGCAAGCCCTTAGGCAGACGTACCCACAACCATACCCTCAACAAGGAAGATACCAGAACCAGTACCCACCTCAGCAGTATGCGAGGCCTCAACAAACCTACCAACCCTACCAAAACCAACAAAGGCCTCAGCCGGTGTTAGCACAACAACCCCTTGCTCCAGCTAATGTGATTCCGGTAAAGTATGCTGCTGCAGAAGAAAACCTGAATAGAGCTATAGTCCCTGTAACACCAGTGCTTTCAGAAAGTGATCCTAGTGACCATAGCTTCGATTCTACACATGTTGATAGTCCCCAGGCTTACTACATGCAATCTCCTGAACATGGTGAGTCCTACTATAGTGAAGAGCCAAATGAACCTAGTTGGGAGTCAGACTACACAAATGTCATGTATGCAAACCCCAACCCTAGACCTCAACCTAGACAAGTAAGACCCCCATTCCCTAGAGGACCATGCTACAGATGTCAGGGAGATCATCTCATTCGTGATTGTCCCTTGCCTCCACCTGCACAACCCCAGTCAGTGACGATTCAGGGCTTTTGCCACGAATGTGGAAAGGAGCATCTCTTACGAGACTGCCCTAAGAATCCTAACAATATGCCAAAAATCACTCCCATAAACGTTATTGGGTTAGTGGTAGATTCCACAGGAAGTGTCACTTCCACTGCACCAGTACAGGTAGTCACTAGAGCTCAAGCATTGCAGCAAAACCAAGGGGCAGGTCAGGATAAGAGCCCAGAAGTTAGTGAAACAGAGAGCATGACAAAGAAAAGAACTAGAGCTTGGAGAGATAGTCGTGAAAGAATGAAAAGGCAATGGGCAAAAAAGATGAGTGAACTCGAGGAAAGCCTCAGAGAAACAAAGGCCAGGATAACTGAACTCACATCTCAAACTCCCTCTCACACTACCCCACCTCCACCATTCCCAACTCCATCCGAACCGCCATCTTCCAACCCGCCTCACCTAAACCCATCGCCCCCAAAAGTAGGATCAGTCCTAGCAGATCCCACTCCCGAGGACCTTAATATGATGCTTAAAGCCTATCAGGCCAGAATCCAAGAAGGGCCAAACGTAACTGATCATGAAAAGTGTTACCCTAGAGCAGAACTAGAGCTAGAACGAACCAAAATTTGTGCTAAGATGGTGGAATTGGCTCAGACCATGTTTGAAGCTAGTCGCCTATTTAACATCTCTAGTTCAGCGAAGACACAGTTACACTTTGATGGACTGCTAGAAAGAATAAAGAAGCTGATTGCACAATCAGAAAAGGATCCCGCCTCTCAACATAAGGACAAGGCAAGTGAAGAAGCAAGTCTTCCTGCCTGGGAAGCCTATGTGCCTGAAGCCTGTGTGCCTAACTCTACGAAGCCAGACACATCATCTTCTATGAATCGATTCACCCCAGAATTCCTACGAGAGATTCAAGAAGACAAATGGGCTAAGGAAAGTGAAGTCCCTCCTCCCATAGAACTTGTGGATGATGCACATGACCAATTCCCACAAGACATCCCCTCCATTTACGAGGAGCAAGAGAGCACCCAATCTCAGGAAAGATTAGACTTTGAGTCTAACTCTCTACAAGAATTACCCCATTTCACAGGCCCATGGGAAGCTAAGTCTACTTGTATGAGAGCACCCACAATCATGGTACGGAATGAGGACTCAGTCATACCTAGGAACACAGAGGTAGTGAAAAACACTAAAGTACAATGCAACCTCACTTTAGAAGAGCTACTCAAAGTAAGGCCTGAGCTATGGAAACATGTAGCCAAACAAGTACCAGAGATAGCAAAACCTCATTCCTAGGTAGGATCCCAGAGAACAGTGCCCGAAATACCATTGGACAAGATAGGAGACATGAGTAAGGGCGAAGAGGGAAACACATATCTTCCTATCACCCACCAAGGATATACCACCAAGGCCATTCTAGACTCAGGCGCAGGTGTGGCAATTGCTACCACTTCCCTATGGAAGCGTTGGGGCAAGCCAGCACTCAGGCCCACGAGGATGAAATTGCAAATGGCCGATGGTCACATAGAGAGACCCTTAGGATTGCTAGAAGGAATAACTCTCACCACCTGTGGTGTTGAGTTTGAGCATACATTTGCTATATGTGATTTTAGCAAGAACCATGCCTATGAAATGATCTTGGGACGACCCTTTATGCGACAGTTGCAAGTGGTACAGGATTGGGGAACCAATTCTTTGTACCTACAACACTTAGGTGTTACGACCAAAGTGAATCTCAAAGATTACTCTCATAGAGATGTTCCTCCTATCCAATGGAATCCCATCCATAGAGCCAAAGATGATACAGAATCGGTGCATTCCATAGGATCAGGATCCTCATGGATGCATGAAGACACCCACTTATGGATGTGCAAAGTGGCAGTAGAAGAGGAGAAAAGAGAAAAGGCCAAAGAAATAGGTGCAAACGAAACACATAGACCCATTCAAGACCCAGCCTATGCACCTGTAGTATTTCCTGATGAGGAATTTGAACCCCATGGCTGGGCAGAAATCTTAGCAACAATGGATGTAGCCATCAATGAGGAACAATGGACACCCCACTGTGATGAGGATGGCTATGACATTTCAGTTTTCTCCATAGAGCCAATCATGGGAGAGGCAATATTGGAAGAGTGCAAACCTAGCCCTGATGCATTTGAGGATGCAAGTGACTCTGATCTAGAGTCAATCATTATGGACCCACCTTTTGCATCAGATGAAGAATACTTCCATGAAGTAGAATTTCAACCCCAGAGGTATGGAGAGCTTACAAGTGATGTAAGACTAGCCACACATGCGACCCTGAAGGAAGAAGGAAAGAAAAGAAAGAAGAGAGAAGTCACACCAGAAGAGGAAGAATCTTTGTTTGAGGTCCCAGAAAATTTTAAGAAGTATGAGATAGATGACAGGAGAGTCATGATCAGAATGCCTAAACGAGAGGCGCAATCCGGGGAGGCCTATGATAACAAAGAAACCACCAAGAAAATAGTGGTAGCCATAGAGGAAGGAGAAGAGAGATGCACTTACATAGGCCATGACCTGACAGAAGAGGAAGAACAAGAGCTAATAGCCTTGCTAAGAGAATACAGAGATGTATTTGCTTGGAGTTACAAGGATTTGAAAGGAGTGGACCCTGACATATGCTCACACACTATCCCCATGACCTCGGATGCCAAACCTTCTAAGCAAAAGCCATACACATATAATGATAATTATGCCGCTAAGATCAAAGAGAAGATAGATAGACTGGTTGAAGCTGGATTCATCTATGAAATTGAGCACACTGAGTGGGTATCCCCCATCGTAGTGGTGCCCAAGAAAAATGGAAAGCTACGTGTATGCATTAACTTGAAGAAGGTTAATGCAGCCACAATTCGAGATAACTATCCGCTTCCTATCACAGAGCATCTCTTAGAAAGAGTAGCAGGCAAAGAAGTGTACAGCTTCCTCGATGGATTTTCGGGCTACAATCAAGTAGCCATAGCTCCAGAAGATCAGCATAAGACGGCATTTTCCACTGAATGGGGCATATTTGCCTTTAGAGTAATGCCATTTGGGCTTACTAATGCACCAGCTACCTTCCAGAGGCTGATGTGCCATGTATTTAAAGAGTTCCTGAGGAAGAACTTAGAAGTCTATGTTGATGATCTTTGTGCTCATTCCAACATTAGGAAAACCCATATTCCGGAACTCAGACAAATTTTTGACAAATGTAGAGAATATCAAGTCTGCCTGAACCCAAAAAAGTGCGTCTTTATGGTCAGGCAAGGCAAGATTCTAGGACACATAGTGTCAAAGAATGGCATATCCACTGATGAAGAGAAGGTGAAAGTCATAGCAGAGCTACCTAGGCCAAGGAATGTCAAGGAAGTACAAGCTTTCATGGGGCATTGTGGTTACTACCGCCGGTTCATTCACATGTATGCTGTCATTGCAAAGCCCATGTACGGACTTCTGACTAACTTTGAGTGGACGGATGAATGTGAGAATTCCTTCCAAGAGCTTAAACGAAGATTATGTTCAGCACCAATCTTGACCACACCAGATTGGAACAAGCCATTCCATGTTCATGTGGATGCATCCAATTACGCCATTGGATGTGTACTCGCACAACCTACTGGTGAAGGTAATATGGATCTTCCAATTGCCTATGCCAGTAGACAATTGAATGCAGCTGAACGAAATTACACCACTACTGAGAGAGAAGGCTTAGGCATGGTATATGCAGTTAAGAAATTTAGACACTATTTGCTTGCAAACAAGTTTAAATTTTTTACTGACCACCAAGCATTGCTATATCTCGTGAACAAGCCATGCAATACAGGAAGATTAGTAAGATGGTTTCTCTTACTAATGGAATATGATTTCGAGGTTGTGGTAAGGAAAGGGAGGACTCATTTGAGAGCGGATCATCTCTCTAGGCTCACATCTGGAGAAGCCCCACAAGGAGTTTCCGATGACCTTCCTGATGCTTACTTGTTTAATTTGGAAGTTGTACCGCAGTGGGCTAAGCCATTGGTACCAGTATTGACATACGGGCCTAACCATCCAGTAATAAACACGCAGGATAGAGAGGTAGTAAAAGCCCAGAAGTATCACATCATGGCAGGAAGTATGTACAAGCACATGGATCAAGGGATCTTGGCGTGTTGTGTAGAAGAGGACGAGTACACTAAATGGTTGCAATTAGCACATGTAGGTGCATTAGAGCAACACTACTCAAAACGACGAACCCTACAGACACTACGGAGACTCGGAGTGCATTGGCCGACTATGGAAGCTGATGTCCAAAAGTTGTGCAAGGAATGCCCAATCTGCTGCACTAAACCACCGGTGGAACATGCCACTCTTTATCAAGTGTCCATAGTGCCGGATTGGAGTGAACCGCTAGTATCCTTTCTGAAGATGAAAACATTCCCTCCTGACATGACTCTAACTAGGAAAAGGAGTTTAGAACAAGAAGCCCAGGATTACTCACTCATTGGTGATAATCTCTACAAGCGTGGTAAGGATGGTTACTTGAGACTATGTGTCCATGAAAGTGAATATCTCAAGATCTTGGAAACTGCTCACCAAGGTGTAGCAGGAGGACACTTTGGACCAGATTGGGTGATCAAGGCAATACTATTTGCGGGCTTTTGGTGGCCGACCCTTCACATGGATGCACATACGTATGTGAAACGGTGTGATGTCTGTCAGCGAACTCAGTATCCTATACGCAAAGACGAGATGCCATTGAAACCTATGATGGGTGGACGTGCATTCTCTAAGTGGGGAATAGACTTCGTAGGTCCTATTAATCCCCCAGCTAAGGGGTCCCATGCAGAATATATCATTGTGCCGATAGACTATCTAACAAAGTGGGTAGAGGTAAAAGCCACAACGAAGAACGATGCTCAAACAACAGCTAAGTTTTTATTTGAGAATGTGTTCACTAGATACGGGCTACCTATAGAGCTAGTCAGTGATAGAGGCACTCACTTCTTGAATGAAGTTATTGAAAATCTGCTCCAAGAGTTCTTGATAGTACATAAAAAGTCTGCTCCCTATCACCCTCAAGCTAATGGGCAAGCCGAAAGAACAAACAAGATTCTGTGCAATGTGTTGACAAAATTAGTGAACAGTAAACGCTCTAATTGGGACAAACAGCTACACCATGCTATTTGGGCATACCGAGTCGCCTACAAAACGGTACTCCAAGCCACCCCCTTTCAGATGGTGTTTGGCCAAAATGCAGTGCTACAATTAGACTTCTTAATACCAACACTGAAAGTAGCACAAGGACATGAATGGACGGGTCATGAACTCTCCTCTAGACTATTTGACCTTGAATGATTAGGAGAAACAAGACTGAGGGCGGCTGCAGGGATATATGCAGCCAAGAAACGACAGAAGGCATACTTTGATGCCCACGTTAAGGATAAAGGTTTGAAGGCAGGCGACCTAGTACTAGTCTACACTTTGAAACAACACGCGAGAAAACTAGAGAAAAGAGGCTACAGACCTATGATCATAAATAGGGTCTCCACAAGTGGAGCAGTACAACTAGCCACCTTAGAAGGTGATATTCTTCCGAGCTACATAAGCGGATGCAGGGTCAAGCTGTATCAGGAACCTCTCACAGAGGAAATGCTAAGTCGACTCAATACTGCTAAGAAACGCAAAGAAGAAGAAAAGCGAATTCGAGAAGAAACCCAAGCAGAAGCCTTAGAGCGCATACGGAGAATGAAATTAAGACGACAAGGTAGAGAGCAACCTGTGTCAGATGCATATGCAGATCAAGGATATCACGTGGCTATGTGTGAAGTTTCAGGTATCAGCTCCCATAGGATAATTGATTGACGTCCTTTTATAACCTTAGATATAGGACAAGGAAAGGGTGCAAGGACTGTAAGAGCCTTGATTGACTCAGGTGCAGCCACTAGTGCTGTTAAATTGTCTTACTGTCAAGAGTTGAAATTAACTGTCAATCCTATAGAAGCATATCTCATAGGATTGGGAGGTGTGGAAACCCCTTGCATGGGCGAGGTGGATCTTCCCATCTACATTCAAGATGAAGTAATGACAGTCAAAGTACTAGTGTGTCAAGATGAGGACCTCACCGAGCCTCTTGTCTTGGGTCAGGACCGGATCTATGATCATGCGGTCAACCTAAACCTAAGAAGTGGACTTCTTCAGGTATGGGTAAATCATAGTCGAATTACAGTTGAATTGGAAAATGAGGCACTCAAGGAACTCGGTAAGGCACGAACTCCTGGTCCTTCCAGGGGTGCACATGAAGTTGACAATGTTATCCTTGTCCAAAAATGTAGTATGTAGAAAAAGGATTGTCTCAACAACGGAGTCAAGAATAAGACGGTACTCCCTTCTTTCCCAAAGGCCAGAAGGATGCAGCAACCAAAGACAGATCAAATACAGAAGAAGCATAACACTACCTATACTGGAGGCCAAAAAAAGGAGCAAAGCAGATTGTTTCGGCCAAGGAAACAAGTATGGAGGCGAAAAGGCGAACACCCTGTTCCGACCAAGCCAACACCACGGCCAAAACCTCTTATTAGCAATCAACAACACAACACTAATAAGAAGTCCTTCATAAATTCTTCTGCGAAAGTGAAGTCTATTTGGGTACCCAAGAAGTCAATGAAGGCCAGCCCACAATCACAACAAATCTGGGTGCCTAAGGCTTGCTTGCGGGCTCAAATAGCTACACCAAGGCCAAACCCTGTACAACATGTTTCACTCACTCGAACATCTGAGGCCCATTCTTACACATCACGCACGAACACGTATTTTCCCATGAGCACAAGTAGAATCACTCGTAAATGGGTCCCTAAAAAGCCTCATCTTCAAGCAAATACCCCTATCAAACTCTTCAGAGTCTCCACAAAATCAAGATCAAAGCCCATCCACTGCCTTTGGCAACCTAAAACTTGTAATAAACCCCCGGACCCCAGTTGTAAATCCATGCCCACCTACTAACTACGTCACTCTCACTCTACATCATTCCACTTAGTTCTTAGGTCCAACCAATTCCTAACTACACACACAAGCACCGAGCACTTATTAACCTACTAATCTCTCTCGGACCTCATGTTAATGTTGTAACGGGGACACGGTGTCATTTTTGTGTCCATTGCAGTGTTAACATTTATTCATATATTCTCACAGAACCAGCTGCGAAGTTTTCAACATGGCTGAGGCAGCAGGAACTAGCTCTCAAACAGAAACGAGCCAGCAAGTGGTGGACTTAGACAGTTTACCCGTTTTGCCTGAGACAAATGAAAGACCAGAAGAATTGCAGGCCATCAAAATCATACCTATTGCGGACCCTCCTAGTGGCCATACCATGCCCGTAGGAAAAACTTCCCACTGGTTTAGTGAAGTGGCAGGACCCTTGGGAGAGGGAACGTACCTATGGGAATCAGAGTTGGACTTCAATAAGAAGCAAGGTAAATACCATTTCTTTACAAGAGAATTCGAGAAGTTACAAAATGCAGAAGGTCTACGTTCGATTTGGGAGAAGGCAGGATTGGATGCATATTTCAGTGCACGGCTCCCAAAGCCTGACTTCATGCGATGCTACTATCTCATCAACACCTTGACTCCAAACAAGAACCCAAAAGGTGCTAGCTCATTTGTGATCCCATCTCTAACAAAAGGAAATGAGCTCAAGAGGTTTAGGTTATCCAACAACTTGGTGAGAGAGGCCCTAGATATGCGCGGAATGCATATTCCTACCGAGAAGGAGACCCTAGTGCCTGATTACATGAAGAATCGAAGCCTCACCAAACTCAAGGACATGGTGTCCATGACGCCTAATGTTGCAATACATCTTCGCATGTGCATGCAACACTTTGCTTTTCCTGCCCAAGATAGATTCACCATGCTGCGTAAAAAGATTTGGTTTAGTTTGTATCTGGCAGAGACACAAAGCCTCACCATCAACTTACCCCATTGGATAATTGATCAGATACACCTAGCTCACAAACGATGGCCGTGGAAACAGGTTTTATATGGTTGCTGTGCTCTGAAGAGAATCATTTATAGGTGTTTGGCTTATGACATTCCTATTCAACGGGCCCTAATGTGGAATCGTGTAGAGCAGTTTAGAGGCAGGACATCCACTGGACCCCCTTCTAAGAAGATGAGAGGTACTGTCCAAGTCCCTTGTGCTCAACCACGAGGAGCCACCCTAACACCAGACGTCACCCCTCCACCCCGAAGAGTCCGACCATTCACACTCCGACTTCCAAGACGCAGCACCGATGGTTCTACCTTGATGTTCCCTCCCATCCCAACCAATCTTGAATTTCCCAGTGGTGCACCCTTGGAAGAACTCACGAATGAAGATTTTGAACAATTATTACAAGATGTAGAGATGGAGGCAGAAGAGGCACAACAAGTGGAGAATGTGCAAACGCAAGCAACAACCTCCCAAGTACCTGTCACCACAGTTGGAGTGGATGAAGAGGACAATGAAGAAGAAGAACAGGAGGAAGATGAGGAGGATTATGATCAAGAGCATCATGATGAGCAACAAGAAGTGCCAGAAATTGTAGGTGCACAATCAAAGCAGTGCAAGAAAGGCATCAACTTTCCCTTGTGTCAGGTCAAGCTTTGATGCAAGAAATGCTATCAGATGATGGGGTGGATCAACATTTCATTGAAACCCTCAAGCTAGTGTCAGAGTCTTTAGGAGTTCCAGAGGCTGTCCACACTGCAGTCCGTCAGTCCGTGAGGTATGACAAACGCAGAGTCGACACATTACCACGAGCAGGTAAGACTATCAGGATGCCTGTCACAGAACAAGAGGTAACCATTGAAGCCACAGCTAACCCCACCACCACCATTGACCTCTCTGTCGAAACCTTTGTTCAGACATCACCCATCTCACCCCAGCATTCCCCATCACCACCTTCTCCACCCCCACCACCACCTCCCACCATGGAAGAAACGCCAGTCATCACCTCTACCTTCACTTATAACCCACCCTCAGTCACATCATTTTCCTTTCGAGAACCCACCTCACAAGACACCCTCTTCTCTTTCGTCACCAATCCCTTGTACACTTCAAACCTTCTATCCTCCGAACCCATACTTGGTCATCCCATAATCCCAAGTGTGGTTGGAAACCCTGCACCCACAGAAGGCACCCTGTGTTTCCCAGCCTATCCCCCAATATGGATACCTCCATTCCATGACCCTCACTTCCCATCTAGCCCCTATGCCTCTTTAAACCTAACCTCACCACCCCAATACCCGTCCTTTGTGGAGCAGTTCATCCGCTCTCCAATGTTTCAAAGGAACATTTCCCCAATGTTCGCAACGACATCAATTTACACGAACACCACACTCACTTCACCTACCATACCCACCTACATGGTAGCCCCTGTACACACCACCTCGTCTGACTCAATGGACATTTCACCAACCACAGCACCTCTCCCCACGATTCCACCATCTCCCCCTCCCTTTCCCCCCACCTCACCACTCACAGCATTGGCACACACAGCATTCACTACCCCCCTACCCAATCCCACCTCCCCTGCATTTCAAACTTTTCCCCTTGCATCTCATAATGTAAATAGCATGTTCCATACATTATTTCAGTGTGCACATCAACTACAACAAGAATACCATCAATTGGAAGAACGCACTGCTGCCCTCCAGGCAGAATCTCAGCATCTGCAAGCTAAAGTCAACACTCTTGAAGCTGATTACCAAACGCTCCTAACCGAGCATACCACCTTACAGCAGGCTCACTCCGAATTGGAATCAAAGACATCGACAGTAGATGATCAAGCAGTCAAGGAACTAGAAACAGTGCTCCAAGCGCAAATGATATCTAATGCTACACTCAGACGCAACCTTGGACTATTAAGGAAGCATATGGCAGCAGCACTAGAAGAGAACAAGAGGCTTCAACAACAAAACCAAGACAACTTTGAAGCGGCTATGGAAGGAATTGCAGGAGCAACCATTAGCCCTACCAAGTATAGAGCAGTCCCATCGGAAGACATTCGCATCTTACTTGAGGAGCATGCAAATTTCTTGGAGTCATATGAAAAGTTAGAGACTGAATGTGCAGACCTAAAGAAACAGATAGCCAGTGCCCCCACAGCTCAACAGGAGCCAATAATCTTGCAACACTCTACAGAAGAAGTAGAGACCCTCCGAAAACAGGTGGCAGAACTCCAAGCACGCCTCGCACCATATGAAAGGCCACCCTCACCCACTGAAGAATCAGAACCTGAAACAGTAGTGGAAATCCCCGTCGATGACAGCTATGAAGAGCCGTACGAGTCAATGCCAACACCCGGTGGTCGGACTACAGAGGAAGGACAAGACACTTTAGAAATTCAAGTTCCAGACTGGGTAAAAAGGGTCGAGAAAGTGGGTAAGACACATGATGATCGCGTTGCCGTGCAAATGCAATCTCTCACAAATCTGGAAGAAACTGTCCTTCGGTCTTCTTACTTTCAGAACCTATCCCACCAACGGCTAATCACAACATCAAAGTCGCAATACATGCCTTATTTTGTCTTGCTACATGATTATAATGCAGAAGTTAAAAGACATACAGGGAAGGAGCCCACATTTGCCACTCAATTTGAGCCAGAGGACTTACCGACAGATGCGCGTGCGGGCTTGATTTTCCAGCCTAATTGGCGTGCACGTCTACTAACTAATTACCCTGAGATGATGAGCACCTGGGCAACCATGCCACTGTATATCAAGTATAATCAATGTTATTGCCCAATGGTACGTCGCAGATCATGGCAAGCATTTGCGATCAAGGTACGCAACAATAAAGAATGCTCGGCTTGGGTTAACTATCCATATTTTGCTCCACCTCGAGGGACCCCAACCGTAGCCTACATGGTATCAACAATTCGGCACTGGTCTACACGTCTAAATAATGTACCCGACATAGCAGCAAAAATGTGTATGAAAATATTCGAGCTCATGACCATTGTCTTCAAAACCTTTCGGATGGTACAAGCTCCATACATCTCTGCCCCTGGATTCTCCCAAGGTAACAAGGATTTAGTCTATGACATGAGCCAGACTCCCTCGGTCACTATAATCTTTGCCTGGCATGCACGAATAAAGTACTTACCTGCATGCTTCAAGCAGACATTTGAGGAAATGTTCTCTACGGGATTCTGGGAATATCATTCAGAAATTTTCATTCCCAGACCCACACATTTGCTACATCTATTCGCAGTAGAACAAGCGATCCATGTAGATCAGTTACGTCTGCCACATCCGGACATTCCAGGACCAATTGATTGGGATCGTATGATGACAGACATGGCCAGAGGACTACGCATACAAGAACATCAGCTTGCCACTCAAGTTGTGGAATATTACATCCAACACTCCCAGCAACAAGGGTCTGTCAGGGACGACAGACGCGAGAGAGGGGAGGGTGTTGAGAGCAGTATGGGCACCCAAGGACTGACTAGACAAGGAAGCCAGCGGAGAGAGTCAGAGCGAGGTGAAGGATTAAGTAGACAAAGCAGTCGACGCAAATCTGGCAGATAGGCCCTTCAAATTTTTCCAAATCAACATCTTTATAACAGTGATTCTTATCACTAACAATCATTGTAAATACCATTTCATATTTTTGTAGCTCCATTTTGTGCAAGCCAAGGAGTCCTTGAGCTTGAGGAGCCTTAGAAGTGCCTACATATCAATTTTCGTATTTTTTAGACTCCATTTAAGCCCTCAAATTGGCCCTGGAACCTAATTTTTAACTAGGCCGGACACTAGGTCTGGACAGGGCCAAAACCTAGTCAAAAACTATAAATAGAGCTAGAGAGCTCATTTTTGAGGTTGGATTGAAATTGAAATGAACTTGGAAGAGCTTTTTGAAAGTAATCTAAGAACTCCATTGCTTCTCACTCTTTGTTTTACTGTGTGTGCGCGTGTGTGTGTATGTGTGTGCATGTTAGTGTGCTTCTCATTCACGCACTTGTGCCTTCACTTGCTCGAGGTCTTCATACCATCCTCACGTCTTCCCGGATTGACATTAAAGAAGGTGCTACTCATCACTGAGCTACACTCCCCCTCAAGCCAAACATTTTGGCTTGGTCTTCATCTTCAAACTTCATGTATATCCTGCAATCCAATCATTGCTTTGAACCTGCAAAGTTTGGTTCCATCCAAAGCTTTAGTCAACAAATCTGCACATTGCATGTTGGTTGATACATAGGTCAGTTGAATATCCTCGCTAATCAACTTCTCTCTCACATAATGGTAATGGACCTCTATATGTTTGGTCCTAGCATGATAGATAGGATTAGCTGCAAGGTGAAGAGAACTTGTATTATCTCCAAAGATTATTGAAGACCTAGTAAATAAACCCAAGTTTGTATACAAAAGCTTAATCCAAATTGCTTCTTGTGTGGCATTAGCCAGCCCTCTATACTCTGCTTCTGTAGAAGACAATGCAATAGTTGGTTGCTTCTTTGCAGACCATGAAATTGGCTTATCACCTGCAAAAGATATATATCCAGAAGTGCTCCTCCTATCATCCTTGCATCCTGCACAATCTGCATCTGAATAGATCTTGATATCAATATCTTAAGTGTAAGGGAAATACAAACCATGGTTCTGTGTACCCTTGAGATACTTCAAGATTCTCTTGGCAGCCTCTAAGTGAGGTATCCTTGGCTTGTGCATAAATTGACTTAGCACACTAACTCCATAAGCAATATCTATCCTTGTTAAGGTAGCATAGTTCAAGCTACCCATCATACTTTGATAACCTGTAATGTCATTGACTTCATTACCTTCATGGGTACTTAGTTTTAGGTTTACCTCCATTGGAGTGCTTGCTACTTTGGCATCCTGCAAATGAAACTTCTTTAACATGTCTTGTATATATTTTTTCTGAGTAATGTATATTCCTGAGTTAGTATAAACTAACTCAAGCCCAATAAAGTACTTCAATAGACCAAGATCATTGATCTTGAACTCCTTCATCATTTGGCTTTTGATATATCTGATTCCATTGACATCATTACCTGTAATGATGATGTCATCAACATAAACACAAAGGTATATTACCTCTGAATTACTTCTCTTGATGAATAGAGAAGTATCTGCCTTGCTCATGACAAAACCTTTGTGCAAAACCCTTGGCTACCAATCTGGCTTTGTACCTATTAATTGTGCCATCAGAATTTCTTTTAAGTTTATAGATCCATCTGGATCCTATTACCTTCATGGAGTCCTTCTTAGGTACTAACTCCCATGTGTCACTCTCCTTGAGTGCTTCAATCTCCTCATCCATAGCTTCTTTCCATTCTGATTTGGTTATGACTTCTTCATATGATCCTGTTTCTTCATTTGACAAATCTTTGGCAAGATAAACAGAATGTTTAGTAACAAGAGATGTATCATACCCATATCTGATAGGTTTTCTGCTTTCTCTTTGTGATCTTCAAATTGATTGAGTTGAAGATTCAGGTATGTCTTCAAGCCGAAAGAACCCTCCGAAGACATGTCGTTCCTCTGCAAATATTTAAAATCACATGCATATGCTTCCATCACCTGCCACATAACAAAACCTATCCTATTCCTTCAGCCTCTGTAGCTTGAAAGTCTAGAGATGGCTAAAATTGATAGACACAAGCAACGGAGAATACGTTTTTGCCCTCAGGTAAAAGCTCATGCAATAGGCCTTTTAATTCTTCACAACTACCTGCGTTGAGAAGGCTATTACATCATTGGCTTAACAAAGCTCATGAGTTCTAACAACAGCCATGCTATATTTAGCAAAGTATAAAGCCTATTCCAAAGCTTTTCCCTAAAGTTATAGTGCAACTTTAGGAGCCGATGGAGGAATAACATAAGAGTCTTATTTAAGCTTGAACACCAAAAACAAGAGCAATGCTACTTTGCAACTATGCATTCTAGATTCGATCCCACGACCTCAATCTTGCACATTACTTACCAAAAAAACACTCCTATACCACTTCTGTATCCCAAAAGGCAGCAACATTTTACCATATCAACATATGTAAGAAGTTCGAACGCTTTACTTATGTGCCCAGCTTAAGCATAGCCTTCAACTTTATTTATTTACTGTGAGAAGCTCGAATGCTTTACTTACGTGCCCATATTAAGCATAGTCTTCAATCATTGAGCTCCATGTAGCTGCATCCTTTTTTAGGTAACTGCTTCAAAAACATAAATGAGTACCCTCAATGCTTCCAAATTCCTACGGGACACTTATGTTGGGAAAGATGGATGGACACTTCAAGTGATGTGTTGGTAAATTCAAATCCTACTTAGTACCAGCCCTTTGTGACTTCAGAGTTGATATGTGGGCCCTCTTAGCTTTCCAATGACACTATAAAAGTCTCTATGTACTTTGGAAATGATGTGTGAATAGATTGAATCGAAACAGACTACTTCTAAATAGAAGACTCAATGAAAACCTTCTATTCTTGACCATACACCTACTGCTTGTAATGCTCAGTGCTACCAATAGAGTAGGAATTGGAAAAATTCTTTTTAGAGGTATCTAATTAGCTTAGTAATCTAATGATTCCAAGTGAAATCACTTGAAATGATCTCATCAACATATACACATAGGTATATTACCTCTGAATTACTTCTCTTGATGAATAGAGAAGTATCTGCTTTACTCATGACAAAACCTTGATCTTGAAGGTATGTGGCTGTCAACCTATGGTTACATGCCCTAGGTGCCTGCTTCAATCCATAAAGAGCTTTATTCAATTTGCATACATATGTTACCTTGTTTGGGTCCTCATAGTCAGGAGGTTGTGACATGTACACCTCCTCTGAAATCTAGCCATTTAGAAATGCATTTTTTACATCCAAGTGATACATGTTCCAATTCTTTGATGCAGCCACACTTACCAATATCCTGATGGTTGGCATTTTGGCCATAGGTGAGAAGGTCTCTTCATAATCAATGCCTTGGATTTGTGCAAAACCCTTAGCCACAAGTCTAGCTTTGTACCTGCTTATTGACCCATCAGAATTCCTTTTGATCTTATACATCTAGAACCAATTACCTTCATAGACTCCTTCTTTGGTACTAGTTCCAAAGTATCACTCTCCTTGAGTGCTTCAATCTGCTCATCCATAGCTTCCTTCCATTGTGCGTTAGACTTATCTTTTGCATATGATGTTGGTTCTTCAATCAATAAATCTTTTGCAAGATAAACAGAGTGCTTAGTAACTAGGGAAGTGTCATACCCATATCTGATTGGCTTCTTGCTCTCCCTTTGTGATCTCCTAATTGCTTGGTTGGAAGAGTCAGGTATATCTTCCAATTTCTTCATCTTGAGTTTGCCTTTGGACTTCTATGCTTTGAACTCTTCAAGATTGATAATGTCCTTATCATCTGAATTGATGTCTCCATTCCGAGTAGGCTCCTCCTTAGTAAGGCTTGGAAACTCTTCTTCCAAGTCATAAGGTAGTTTTACTTTCCTTCATTCACTATCAAACCAAGAGTCATTTTCATCAAAGACAACATCTCTACTGACCATGAATCCCTTGTTTGAAGGATTGTAGAACCTCTAACCATTCTGATTTACATCATATCCAATGAAAATGCACTTCTCTACTTTAGGGTCTAGCTTACCTCTTATCTGAGAAGGGATATGCACATATGCTACACATCCGAAGATCCTGCAATGATCAAGTGAAGGTCCTCTACCATGCCATGCTTCATATGGGGTCATCCCATCAAGAGATTTGGATGGAAATCTGTCTACAAGATAAGTGGCAATAGATACACTCTCTGCCCAAAAGTAGTTAGGTAATTTTTTTTCATTTAACATTGACCTAGCTGTTTCAACAATCAATCTATTTCTTCTTTCTGTTATCCCATTCTGCTCATGGGTATACCTTGTGGTAATTTCTCTCTTGATTCCTCTGTCCTGCAAGAATGCATCAAAATCATTTGAGAAGTACTCACCTCCTCCATCTGACCTTAGCCTTTTTAGATTTCTCCTTATTTGATTCTCAACAAGTGCAAGATACTATTTAAAGCAATTGAATACTTCATTTTTGTGCTTCATAAAGTACAATAGAGTCCATCTACTGTAATCATCAATGAAACATACATAATACCTTGATCCAGAGATTGAGGGATCCTTGCTTGGTCCCCATACATCTGTATGAACAAGTTCTAGGTAGTCCTCATGCATGTAGCCTTTCCTTGAGAGGGGTAACGTGTGAGACTTTCCAAACTAACAAGCACCACATTTATAAATCATGTCCTGCTTGGATACATTAGGTATTCCAAGCACACATTGATCTCTGCATACTTTTTTCAAGGTTCTTTCACCTACATGCCCTAATCTTTTATGCCAAATTTCAAGCTCTGATAATGTTTGATCTTTATAACTATAAAATGCAATGTTCCTCCTTGTATCCTCAAGTTCAAAAGTGAATAGTCTACCTATCTTTTCTCCTTTGGCAATTCTCTTGAACCCATGCTTGGAATCCTCCACAAATGCTCCATAATGGTTGAATCTAACTTGCAAACCTTTTTCCACAATCTGTTCAACACTCATCAAATTCTTGGTAATAGTTGGTACATATAGAACCCTACTCAACAGATTTTTGTTCCCATCAGAGGTCTTAACATTTCCAACTTTAATCAGTAAGTGCTTGGTGTCATCACATGTTTGTACCTGATGCTTACCCTTTGGTTCCTCAAGGTCAGAGAGAAGAGCTACATTGCCTACCACATGATTTGAGCATCCTGAGTCAATGTAGAAGAGATGGTCATCATTTATACCTGGTTTTGAAGTCATGTTCATAATCAGAAGAGGATCTTCTTGCTCCTCTGTGTAGTTGTTGTAATCCTTTCTGGATTTGTATCCTCCTTGGTAGTTGCTATTGTAGATGTTTTTGTAGTTGTTGTTGTTGTATCCTTGGTGGTGATTGAATCTTCCTCTTGATTGTGTGTATCCACCTCTTTGATAACCTCTACCTCTCTGATTCTTGAAGTTCCTGAAACACTCATCTATAGTATGATTTGATAAACCACAAATATTGCATGGTGAGGAGTTATAAGGTCTCCCCCTACCTTGCTTACCTCCTCTGCCCCTTCTTCTTGATGATCTACCTTTCCTTGCATAGTTGGCTTGGGAGGTAGTTCCTTCATCTTCTACCTTCTTGTCCTTGCCTTTCTCTTTAGACTTATTCTTATCAGTGTATAGCGAAAAAGAGGTTTTATCAACAAAGTAGACTTTAAGTTGGTTCCAACAAGCGAAGGATTATGAAAAATGGTTGACAAGTCATTGAGATATGATCAGCGAAAGTTGACTGTTTAGAGTAGCGATAGTAGAGAAGTAGACAGAGATGTTCAATGAACTATATGTATTATAGCACATGATTGTACAATATCATTGGCATTGTAATCATGCTCAATGATGTTGGACTGAGTGAGCTATGGTGGGAGCCACTCAGCTTCTAGAATTGATCAAAAAATGAGCTCTAAATGAGGCACACACTATCGCGAGATTTACAAAGACCTTTTTTTATAAGAGTTTTCTTCTAAGTCTAATTTTGAATTCAAACTTGGCTCCAACTAAAAGTGAATCCATTGATTTAGGAGTTATTCTCTCAAATGAACTCGTATCTAATGTTCTTCTTAACTCCACGAGATATAGGTTTTTACAAGATTCTTCAAAGATCTAATCTTTGACAATAGTAAATGATCAAATGGTTACTAGCCAAGGTTCACATGATTCATCAAGTGATAATTGCACACATTGTCTTCCATGCTAAGCCAAATATGTAGGCTTGATCATTTGCACCAACAACTCCCCCTCAAACCAAACATCTTGGCTTGCATTGCTTCATCAATCTTCTTGAATATCCTGTAATCCAATCATGGTTTTAAATCAGCAAAGTTTAGTACCATCAAGTTTTTTGGTTAACAAATCAGCACACTGCATATTTGTAGATACATATGCTAGTTGAATCTCTTTGCTCAAGAGTTTCTCTCTAACATAGTGATAGTGCACTTCTATATGCTTGGTTCTTGAATGATAAATGGAATTGACTGCAAGATGCAAAGAACTAGTATTATCACCAAAGATCATAGGTGAATGAGTGTGAAGTTCCAAATCTGAGTAGAGCAATCTAATCCAAATAGCATCTTGTATAACATTTGCTAATCCCCTATATTCAGCCTCTGTTGAAGATAGAACAACAGTTAGTTGCTTCTTAGAAGACCATGAGATGGGTTTATCACCTAAAAAAGATAAATAGCTAGAAATACTTCTTCTATCATCCTTACATCCTACCCAATCTGCATCTGAGTACAACTTTATATCCAAATCTGATGTCTATGGGAAGTAAAGACCTTGATTTTGAGTACCTTTGAGGTACTTCAAAATTCCTTTAGCAGCTTCCAAGTGAGACGCTCTAGGTTTATGCATGAATTGACTCAGAACACTTACTCCATAACATATGTCAATTCTTGTTAATGTTACACAGTTTAGACTCCCAACTATGCTTAGATAACCTAAAATGTCTTGACCAGATATTCAATTTGTTGTCTCACAGATGCGCAGGTTTATGCATTTCCCAGGTGTGAAGCATTGGCAGGCGGTTAAGCACATCTTTCGCTACTTGAGTGGGACTCGGCTACTTGGGTTGTTTTATCCCAAGGGGGATCACTACTTCCAGATTTGCATGCTTTTTTTGACTCAGACTAGGCTGGTCGCTATGACACTTGTGTGTCCACTAGTGGCTTTTGCTTCATGCTTGGTAGCTCATATATATCTTGGTTGAGCAAGAAGCAGCCTACTATGGCCACTTCTAAGTGTGAGGCTGATTATAGGGAAGCTTTCACAGCGACTGTTGAGTGTGTGTGGCTCAGATGCCTTATGGGTTATTTAGGTGTTGGTCAATCTTCTGCCACCACCATCTTCACTGACAGTCAGAGCTCATTGGCAGTTGCAAGGAACCTTGTGTTCCATGCTCGCACTGAGCAAATTGAGGTGCATTATCATTATTTTAGGGAGAGGTTCTCTGCTAGGAGATCAGCTTCGCATATGTGCCCATGCAAGAGAACATTGTAGACCTTTTCACGAAGGCTTTGCCTAGGGAGAAGTTTGAAGCTTTCCGCAAAGCTTTGGGCTTACTTCCTTTTGTGGAGTGATTTCCACATAGCTTGGCACTTCCTTATACATGAGTGCCAGCCACTTGTTCACTCCATCACTCCCAGGGGCGATTTGCTGATATATTTAGGTAGTAATGTGTGTGAACACTCCAGTACCGCCATGGTACTTTTTTCCCTCTTTAGGAGGTTTTTTTCCCCCAACTTGTATATACGTCTTTTGCCCTAATCGGCCACTTATCTTTGTATATTCTCTAGGAATACATTTAGTATTGTGTGTTGTTCTCCAAGCTTCTTCTTCTTCCTTGTGTTGTTCGCGTGCTTCCACAGATGTCTAACTCCAATAGAAATCTATGGTATCTACTATCAGATAGATGCTATGTTTTGGTCTTTGTGTGCTATAGAATTTCGTCAACATCCTCTATCTTGGGTTGCTGGGAGTAGTGCATGTGCATGGGTGATGGAAAAGATGTGTCTTATGCATGGTTGTGTAATGGGAGCCTATGCATACATACTTATGGAACACAAAATCATATGTTAGTGCAAAAGACGGATTGAGAAAAGTGCCCAACATATGTTGATGAAGAAGGTTCCTAACTACTAGATATGTGTATGAGAAAACATATCTGGCATGAATTTATTGATTGCCAACATGCTCTCCTCTGACTAGAAAAGCATGTAAGTGGAAGATGTCACCATTTTCATATGGTTATGGAGTCAAAGCTTAAAATAGCCAATCATCACAAATTCGGACTGATTATGATGAGTTTTTGGTTTTCTTTTTTGCTTTTTTGTTATAATTTTTCCTTCTTCTTGTTTTTATAACAAAAATGTACACGAATGAAAACATGGAAATTTACAACTCTATCTTGATGAAAAAATTTAAAATAAAGTTACAAATGTCAAAACTAAAAGTTATGTTGATTGGCAATGGATTTATGTGCAATTTCTCGGTGTATATAAGCTCCCATCTACTATGCAACCCCTAGTGTCCATTGCACATGAAATGTCCTTAGTTTCTTCAATTGGGTCTCTCAAAATACCCTTGACCTTTCTACAGAGTTGGCTTGCATTTTTCGTCATGAATCATGAGTGTGGTAGCTAGATTCTGAATGGTCTTCTCCCAACAAATAACAAGTTTGTCCCACTACCTTGGTTTATGTTGTAAGACTTCTTTGTGCTCCATTTCCATCTAGACTACATTCCGTGCTAGTCTCCCACTAAGAACCATTAGCTCTGGCAAGAATTCTTATGCAATGTGCTCAAATAGTACATTGATAAAATCATCTTCAAATGTTTGCTTGTAGTGGGATGGTAGGAACATTACTCATGTGTAATATGTCCATAAACATTCCTTATTAGGTGCCATTCATAAATCAAATAATAGGCAATTGTTGCTTTAAAACCAAAAAAAAATTGATATCTACTAACCTCAGATGCTTGAACATAATGAGACACACTTCTAACATGTTGAGAATCTTTTGTGTCATTGAGAGTGATAAGTCTAGTATGTGCTCCATCTTTTATGTGTACTTGATTACTTTGAGCATGTATCCATTGATGCACACATTATTTGGAGGTGTTGGTAGCTGAGAATAGTTCAACAATTGCTTCTCAATTGCTCGATCTCATTGTTTCCTCAAGAATTCATATATTGTTTTGCTCTCTTGAATTGGACACTAATCGAGATGTTTTTTTAAGAAGGGTTGCAATAGAGAGTAATGTTCATGAAAATTAGGATTGTTTTCCAAGAATGCCTCCTTCCAAGAGGTTCTATACACTTGAAACATTTTAAGTGTGAAAGGTCTTCTTTTTCATAGAGCAGGTTATCATCTAGTGACTTGCCTACTCTATGTAAGAGGTACTATCTCATCTATTCTCTCATGAGCGTGTTTGGAATATGATCCACTAATCAAAGGATTAAGACATATAGGTAGGAACTTGATTCAAGACCAAAAACTTGCTATTTTATCTCTACACCTATTCAGTATTTTGAATAGTTCTCTGAGCACAGTAGCAATTTGCTTCATTCCTTTTGGGGAATCTAATTAGCTTAGATAGCTACCAATCATGATTGATTTCATCAAAAACATTGGACTACACACTGAGAATGATGTTTAGCAAATTACAGCACATGCCCGACATTTTCGGGGTGCATCACTCAACAAACCACAGAGTAATGATGCCCTAATATCTCACAATTCAGATAAGCAATGACAATGAGCTTCTGTACCAACATAGTAGACAGTATAATGAACATATCATGCTTCAAAGCATTGCAAATGATCAATCGTACACTGAGAACAAGCTCTAACAAGATCATTGTTCTTATGTAGTCATGAGAGAGAAATGAAGTGAAGATATGATAAGAGATATGTATTAAAACATGTACAAATACAATGTCATTGGCAATGATCGATTTCACAAAGTGAAAATTGTGAATGATCTATAGAGTGAGCTCTTCAAAATCATAATATTTCTTCTCTAATGATCTCATAGAATTTGTAAGGAGTGCCCAATCTGTTGTGTTAGACCACTTGTCACTCATATTATATCATGTGGCTCTAACACCAGAATGATTCCTAACTTCCTTGTGGTTGTAGGAAACTTTTAAAATGTGAAGGAATTTTACAAGAGGTTGATTATATAAAGTCCCATAAGATTTATGCTTATTAACCAAGTATGTGGGCTTGGTTTTTACTGCACCAAGAGCTCCCCCTCAAGCCTAACATGCTTGGTCTTCATTCCTCCTTGATCTCCTACAAACCAGTCATCAATTTGAATTGGTTCATCTTTGTTCCATCCAAAGACTTTGTGAGTACATGTGCACATTGTAAATGAGTTGATGCATAGGAGAGTTGAATATCCTTGCTAAGAAATTTCTCCCTTAAATAATGATAGTGCACTTCAATGTGCTTAGTCCTTGCATGATATACAGGAGTAGAAGCCAAATGAAATGAACTAGTGTTATCTCCAGAGATTATTGGAGTATAAGTGTGTAACTCCAAATCTACATAGAGTTGCTTGAGCCACATAGCTTCTTGAGTTGCATTTGTCAAACCTCTGTATTTTGCTTCCCTAGATGATAAGGCCACAATTGGTTGCTTTTTAGATGACCATGATATAAGCTTTGAACCTGCAAAAGATAGGTACCTTGAGGTTCTCCTCCTATCATCCTTGGAGCCAGCCCAATCTACATCAGAATACATCTTTATGTCTAAGCTAGAAGGGCCTTGGTGCATGCATAAACTGACTTAATGTACTTACTCCGTAGGCAATGTCTACGTTTGTTAGGGTAGCGTCGTTGAGATTACCTGCAAGTTGTTGATAACATGTGACATTCTCAAGTAGTTCTTCTTCATGAGAACTAAGCTTATGGTTGCGTTCCATAGGAGTACCTCCAATTTTTGTGTTCTCCATCTTACATTTTACCAACATATCATGAATATACTTATTTTAAGTAATAAATATACAATAATCTGTATACACAAGCTCTAAGGCAAGAAAGTATGTTAACAAACCAACATCACTTATTTTAAATTCTTCCATTAATTGATCCTTAACCTGCTTGATGCCATTAGCATCATTCCCTTTAATGATAATGTCATCCACATAGACACATAAATAAATAACCTCTGAGTTGGTCTTCTTTATAAATAAAGAATAATCTGCCTTGCTAGCCACAAAACCTTGATCCTGCAAATAAGTAACAAATCTATGGTTCCAAGTTCTAGGAGCTAGCTTTAGGCCATAGATTGCCTTCCTTAACTTGCATAGATAACCTATGTGAGCCGCCGGAATGTAATATGGAATGTAATATGAAACCCTGAAAAGTCGCACGCATACCGAAAGGACATAGCGTAATAGCTGTAACTTTTGATTAATAAAGGAAGCGTGCATGAACAGAAGGTAGGTCGCCGGACTCTGAGTCTGGGCGGATGCCTAAAGTGTAGCGGAACGTGTATTCTTCATATTCTGAGTACTCTGTTATCTATCTTCTGCTAAATAAGTTCAATGATTAATTTAGTCATTGATGAAGTATTAAGTGATCGACATTGTAGTGAATGGACAAAGTGCGTGTAGGTGTATTGCACTGAAGATCATTGTACTGTGCAGTTAAGTATTGTGTATTGAAGAATGTGGTGATACGCAAACAGATAGTAGTTGAAGAATAATATAATTCAGTGCACTAAGTCTGTGAAGTAGCCTAGAACCGGATATGTAGAATTCGGGAAAATACAAACAGGGCCTTTGTTTTACAGACCCCTAACCATCCTAAGAACCCAGAATTGATAATAGATTAAACAATAAGTCTAACACTGGTGCCATTTGTGGGAAATGGAGTAGCCAGTTGAAGAAAAGGTTAAAGAGTGAAGACAAATCCTTTGATATATGCCGGTAACACGTTCCGATGAATCTTATCCCAAATATCGAAGTGATCCACATCCTTGGGCAGTTCCGAATTTGTTAGGAACACCCTCTGGTGGTAGAAGTGAAGAACAATCAAGCTCAGTTGCAGAAGGTTCAATTCAACAAGCGAGTGGCAATTTCAGTGGCAGTTCAGTGTTGTGTAGAAGCAGTTCCGTAGAGTGTGGTGGTAATCCCGTGTGTTTTGGTGACAGTCCAGTACATTCTGAAGATAGTACGTTAGTTCCTAGTCGTATTTCGACGTTGTCTGGTGACAATTCAGCATTGTTCGAAGACAATTCGGTGATTTTCGGTGACAGTTCAATATTATCTGGTGACAATTCGGTGCTCTCCGGTGACAATTCGGTGCTTTTCGGTGATACTGCGGTTCTGTTCGGAAAGAATTTACTGCATTCACCCTTTTTAGGTGCAAGTCTAGCCAATTTTGATACTAAGAAGGAGAAAGGGCTGTTCGATTTTGAGCTCAGTAATCGGTTCAAAGATATTTTTGGATCGAAAAATTAGCAAAGTGACCATACGGTCCAAGGACATCAAGAAGTCCGCCCCCAAAGTTCAGGCAACATGAGTAGTTCCCATCAACAACAATAGCAACAACAGTAGCAACAGATTATTCCACCGTGTCCGATGCCGATCGGAGTCATGTACAAAAAATTTGGAGGTTTTTCGAGAGATGATCTGGACGCGCATGTGCAGACATTTGAAATTAATTATGAAGTTTTGAATTACCCAGCAGACCTTGCTTATAAAGCCATCGTGTTCCAATCAACTTTGGTCAATGAGGCTGCTCGTTGGCTAATCGAATATGACTTGAAGGATGCATTCCTGCAGCGATTCTGGTTAAAGAAAAACCCAGCACAAATTTTTTATTATCTACAGAATAACAGGCAGAAGCCACACCAGAATGTACAAGACTATGGCACTCTATTTCGGACTCATTTATGACAGTTGCCACCACCGCATGCCAATTTACCAAATGATGTCATTACTCAGTGGTTCATAAACGGATTAAATCCCCAATTGAAATAGATTATGATCATACGATGTGTGGGAGGAATGACCTTGGATGCCGTAATCGCTATGGCGTTACAGTTAGAAAATAAAGTGGGTGGATTCACTGAAGACCTAGAGTGGTTGAAGGTGTCCAAGCATTCAAACCAGGATCCTCTGAAACAAATTTACTGTACTAAATGTAAAAACACAGGACACACTATCTCAGCATGCGCTCTGAATCAGATGTTCTGTGCTATTTGTCACACCGCGGACCATACTACGGGGACCTGCCCCTATAATGCAAAGGTCCAGAGCAGAGTAGCTGTCAATGTGATCATCCAAGAACAAGGGCAATTGGCCAGTCACTACGTACCACCGCAAATGAGGAATACTCCTTACCAAGGGTACAAGAATTATCGAGGAGCACGATCGACTAACTTTGGACAAACTCGGTGGACTGCGGGTACAGCAGATGAAGGTGCATCTCTTCCACCACCTAAATGTCATTTTTGCGGTGAAATAGGGCATATCCGTAGGTACTGTAAAGATGCGACCAAGTACGATAAAAAGAAAAAGGAACGACAACACCCGATGGCGAACATGGTGTACATTTCAGCAGTCGACACTCAAACAGCAGTAGTGCAAACACGTTCGGGAAAGCAATTACAACCAGCTACGGAGATTTTTGAACTTGGAATTCGTGAACAGCAGAAGGTGTTTTCTAAAGCAAGCAAGTGGGCAACCCACGAATAAACTATTTTTCTTGACCCAATTTTGGTCACGCAGCAAAGCATACTACAGGTAGTATCGGAAGGCAAAAATCCGACCCAAATAGTATCGGATTCCCCATCAGACACCGTACCGAAAACAGCAAAAATTCATCTGATATGGGATGTCCTATCCAAGGCATCTATTACATTGCTGTTCGGATAACTATAGGCTTTGGTTCCTAGCGTATGTCAACAATTCCAGCAACAGGTCAGTCCAGGACCTTCATGTGCTCCTTTGACAGCCACAATTCAGCCTGAACTCGATCCGACGATGAATCATATGGTGCCCTTGATTACGGTCTGGTATAAGAATCAAAAAATCACTCAAGTATTAATTGATGGAGGTTCTCGTGTAAACATTATGACGGAAGCACTTTGTCAACGGATGGGATGGACACAAATTGAACCTGTCCAATTTTTTGTGCGAATGGCTGATCAATCCCGAGTTCATCCGGTGGGATTGGTACGAGATATTCCTATTACTCTTCAAGGAGTTGTCTTTAAAATGACCTTCGTTGTTCTGGAATTACCATAATCCAGTCTTGACTATAACCTACTCTTTGGACAACCATGGTTAAAGCAAGCTAAGGTAGTACAGGATTGGTCAGCGCATGAATTGATTTTTAAGAATAACCACCGTAAATATGTCGTTCCACTGGATGACATGAAGCCTTGCGACTTGCATGCACGACCATATGTAGCCAAACCTATACACATGCTGGATGGTCTTTTCGATGATGAAGAGGAAGCTTTTCTTAAAGCCAACAAGGATCTGATGGCACTCGGAACTGTGGTTTACAAACGGTGGCGGATAACTGGAGTCCAGTAGCCTGTACGGTAGTGCCACCGACCAGTGTGGACAAATCCGGTGGCATGAACGACATTTACGGTGGCTTGCTCATCTGGCCACACCCCTCAATCGCCTGATAACCAGTATTCCTTTTTAGTTTGAATGGACTAAGCCATGCCAACTCTCTTTTGACCGGTTGAAATCATTGTCAAAGCAGGCTCCTATTTTACAAGCGCCAAATTGGGAATCACCATTTCATGTCTTTGTGGATGCATCTGACATTGCAATTGGCAGTGTGCTGATGCACCAAACTGAGAAATGGTTCCATCCAGTGTATTATGTGAGCTGCAAATTGGCCCCGGTAGAGCGCAATTATTCAGTCACTGAACACGAATGTCTCGGATTAGTGTATTCGGTGAAGAAATTCTAGCATTATCTATTGGGGCGCCTCTTTACCTTCCATGTTGATCACGCGGCTTTGGTGTACATTGTTCGGCAACAGAATTTAGGAGGAAGGCTAGCAAGATGGGTACTATTGCTCCAAGATTTTGATTATTTAGTAGTACATCGACCAGGCTCTGCACACGCGCTTGCTGATTTTCTATCTCGGTTGGATTCCGGTGAACTCCCAAAAGGAGTTGACGATACTACACCTGCTATCTATGTAACTAAGACTGTACAAGAGGATCAACGATAATTGCCAGTAAAATCCTCCTATTATGACACTTTGATGCTTTTCTTGACCAGTGGATGTCCTCTCGGCATGACCTCTTCGGCTGCTCGACATAAGTTGTCCATGTATAGTCAACGATTCCGGCTAATTGTAGGACAATTAAATTACATGGATCACTCGGGAGTGCTGCTAAGATGTGTTCCCCCACATGAAATTGCTTCAGTCATCACAATGGCTCATTCGGCCCCAATTGGAGGTCATTTTGCGGTGGACCTGACCCACCGGAAGATTCTATAGAGTGGCTTATGGTGGCTATGTACCGTGATGTGACCAAGTATGTGCAACAGTGCGATGAGTGTCAACGTTCTGGTCAACCTTTACAGCGACATTACTTTCTGCTCCAACTAGTTTTGCCTCTCGAACCATTTCAGAAATGGGGCTTGGATTTTATCGGACAAATTACACCTCCTGTGATAGTTACTAGTAACCGATATATTCTTACATGCACGGATTATGCAACTAGATGGGCCGAAGCTTGGGCTTTATGGTCAGCCGCAGCTGTTGCGATCGTTAAATGTTTGATGAAGGATATTTTTCCACGCTATGGATTACCCTTGGAGATTGTGACTGATCAAGGTACGCACTTTGCAAACACATTAATGCAAGTGCTTACTAAAACCTTCCAGATTGTGCACAAGTTCAGTTCTCCCTACTATCCAAGAGCGAATGGACTCGTTGAGAGCACCAACAAATCTCTGTTGAACATCTCAAAGAAATTGGTATTAGATTGTCCAGAGAGATGGGACCAATTCCTACCTGCCGTACTATGGGCTTACCGTACAACATATAAAGTGGCGACTGGAATAACTCCTTTCAAGTTGGCTTATGGTTTGGAGGCGATTGCTCCTATGGAACTAGTGGTTCCTAGTCTGCGAGTCGCATTAGAGCAAAAATTACTATCGGAAGAATCATTTCCTTTCAAATTGGAGGCTTTACGGTCTCTAGATGAATAGTGCCTCGAGAGTTTTCTGGTGTTGCAGGAAGTTCAGCTCAGACAAGCAAGAACTCATTATCATTTCCTTAAGACCCCCGTGTTTAACATCAACGAATTAGTGCTCTTTTATAATGCTAAATCTAATCGATCTGCTAGAAAGTTTAAATTGCGATGGTTCGGTCCATACAGCATTGCCGAACAAGTGGGACCCGCAACTTTTTGGTTATCCACCCTCAATGGAACCCTCCTTCCTAAAGCAATTAATGGATCGAAGCTTCGTCCTTATTATCCACCACCTTCCTCCCCATGAGATGTGATCTGTATTTTTCCTCCTTTTTTCTCGCTGATCTACCTCGACGTTCTTGTCCTCTCTGCGTAATTCTGGTTGACCATTTGACCGTAATCTTTTAAGTTTTCTTAACTAAACATGATTACCAGCCGCCTTCTGTCTCTGATTCTGTTAATGCATGCACGTCGCCATTATACCTGTATATTTCCAACACTGTGTGATGATTAGGTATCTTTTTGTATGATTCTTCTAGTGTTCTTACTTAATCCAGTTCTTTACGCTAATTTTTGTTATTGCATCCATGTGTGCTAGTGTATTATGTGTTATTGTGCTCTTTTGTGTTGTCGCCTGCATCATGGAAGCTCTGGCAAACATCGTCACCTTCCGTGCTGGACTTGCTCCAAATGTGAGCGAGTTCCTACGTGCTCACGGCCTCTTGGCCTTCACTGAATTGCCTTGGCATTTAGTGGAGTTTCATCCTTCCGTTGCCCAGATAATCTTTGACATAGCCGCCACGCCTGCTATAGAGCAACGTTGGCCTTTGGCATGTTTAAACCCCCATGTCGTTGTTACACTTAGTACTGTCGCTGAGGGATTTCGTCTCCCTCAGGAACCCTGAATTGATAATAGATTAAACAATAAGTTTAACACCTGATTTGTATTTATCTTAAAAGCTTGGTGGTTGTTCCATATACACTTCTTCTGATATCCATCCATTTAAAATGCATTCTTCACATCTAATTGATATAGGTTCCAATTCTTGGAAGCAGCAACACTAATAAAAAACCCTAATTGTTGGCATCTTCACAGTCCACTCCATGGGATTGAGCAAACCCCTTTGCCACTAGCCTTGCTTTGTGCCTGTTTATAGAACCATTTGAATTCTTTTTTATTTTATATATCCACATGGATCCTATTACCTTCATGCTTGGCTTCTTGGGAACCAAGTCCCAAGTATGGTTATCCTGAAGTGCTTCTACTTCTTCTTGCATGGCTTCTCTCCATTCTTTCCTCTTACTAGCCTCTTCCAATGAATACATTTCTTCTATCATAGAGTCTTTAGTGATATACGCAGGATGCTTGGTGAGTAATGATGTGTCATAGCCATACTTTGTGGGTTTTTTGTTTTCCCTTTGTGTTCTTCTCAGTGCTTGATCGGAGGACTCTAGAATGTCTTGCAATTGCTTCACCTTGGTCTTTCCTCTTGACTTCCATGCCTTGAAATCCATTTGCTCTTCATCCTCTGAATTGATATCTTCTGGTAATTGTTGATCTTCTTGAGTGAGAGTTGGAAAGTAATTTTCCAAATCATAAGGTAACTTGACTTTCTTGCAATCATCTTCAAACCATGAATTATTTTCATCATATACTACATCCCTACTAACAATAAATCCTTTGTTAGTGGGATTTTAAAGCCTATAATCCTTCTGATTTTGGTCATACCCAATGAATATGCACTTTTTAGCTTTACGGTCAAGCTTCCCTCTAATCTGTGAGGGAGCATGTGCATAAGAAATGCACCCAAATATTTTGTAGTGGTCCAATGAGGGTCTGCTGCCATTCCGTGCTTCATAGGGTGTCATTCGATCCAAGGATTTGGATTGGAGCCTGTTAACCAAGTAAGTGGTTGTGGATACAGCCTCTTCCCATAGGTAATTAGGTAGCTTCTTCTCATTTAACATTGACCTAGCAACTTCAATTATTAACTTGATCCTTCTCTTTGCCACTCCATTCAATTCAGGAGTATATCTTGTTGTGACTTCCCTCTTTATGCCTCTGTCTTGTAGACATGAATCAAATTCTTGTGAAAAGCACTCATCACCTCCATCAGATGTGATCCTCTTCAAGCTTCTACCTGTTTGGTTTTCAACTAGTGCCAAATACTTTTTGAAACATGTAAATACTTCATCCTTATGCTTCATGAAATAAAGGATTTTCCATCTACTGTAATAATTTATAAATGAAACATAGTACCTTGAACCTGAGATTGATGGATCTTTGATTTATCCTTCTAATTGAACAGTGTTATGTTCTTGGTGTCTTCAATCTCAAATGTAAATAATCTACCATATTTCTCACCTTTAGCAATTCTTTTGAAGCCTTGTTGAGGGTCTTCCACATATGCTCCATGCCTAGTGAATCTATCCTATAAGCCTTTCTCAACAATCTGTCAAACACTAACTAGGTTTTTGGTTATAGTTGGCACATACAAAACCTTACTTAAGAGGTTGATGTTACCATTAGATGTCTTGAAATTTCCAATTTGCTTGACCAAGTGTTTAGTGTCATCACCTGTTTGTACTTCATGCTTCCCTTGGGGTTCTTCAAGATCAAATAATAAAGCTACATTTCCAACCACATGATTGGAACAACCTGAATCAATATAGAAAAGATCTGCATCATCTTTAGCTTGCTTGAATGTCGTAGAGAGTCCTCTTGGTCTTCTGTGTAGTTTTTATAATCTCTTCTTCCTCTGAAACCTCCTTGATAATTGCTATTGTTGTATCCTTGACTCTAGTTATGGTTGTAGCTACCTCCTCCATTGTTGTACCTGCCTTTGGATTGTCCATAGCTACCTTTATGGAATCCTCTTCCCTTTGATTTCTTGTGTTCTTGAAGCATTCTTCTGTGGTGTGGTTGGTAAGGCCGCAAATGTTGCAAGGTGGAGTGTTGTAAGATCTCCCCCTGCCTTGCTTTCCTCCTCTGCCCCTTCCTCTAGCACCTCTTCCTCTACTTGAGTACTAGCTTGAGAGTACTAGCCGTTTGAGAGTTCAAGGAAACAACCCTTGAACTCGATACAACAGTTGTATTGCTTGCGCTGTCAAAATCAATGATATATCACAACAGATTGTGCCCTAAATCAGGTATACTTTCTGATCTGCAATATGCATAACCATAGTTTGGATAATTGCAGATTCAATTCAAAGAGCGCATTGATAGCTTCTGCACAAGTCGAGACCCAGAAGTGGAAAGGGGACGTCAGAGAGTTTAAACAATCTGTTCAGCCCAGACCATGGCATGATAGCCAAGATGTACACAACAGAGGAGTTTCACCGTACTCAAAATTCCAAACGAATACGGACTCTAATCGACGTTATAGGCAGAATTTTAAGGATTTCGATAGAGGACGGCGATTCCATCAGCTTGGTCCAAACAATTCCGATAATCAACCCATCCAGTATCAGTTCTGTTTATAGTTTGGACACCGTAGGTGGGAATGCGAAGATGCCAAAGAATACGATCAAAGGAAGCAGGAGGCAAAACTAAAAGCCCCAATGGCTAGCATGGTCTCCATAGAATACCCCAAACCAGAGATTACAGTCGTCACTCGCTCGAAGAATGAATATATCACCATACCGGAACCGTGTATACCGATTTCAGAAAAACAGAAACAACAACTAAAAACAGTGGTATGATGGGCTCGGGAGTACCTGCCCCATTTTGTTAATCACAAAACAATTCCTTTGACAGTAGAGGATTGAATTCAGCAGTCTCGGGGATGTCAAGCGACAGAGTCTTTGAGCACTCCTGTTGCGGAGCCTTCTGACCATTCTCTGCAAGTGGTAGACTCCGGAATTGTGGATTTTCATGAAAGGAGACACACTTAGAACCAAAATAGAATGCAAGATAACTCTGATATACAGGTAGATAACGACAAAACACTTCAGGTGGAAACTGGTGGATTATTGCAGGACTTACATTTGAAATTATCATAAGGAGCCTTGCTGGAGCCAGTGCCCACTTTTCGGAAACAGGTTCCACAACAATTACAGTCGATCCACCATACAGCAAAAACTCCGGACCCAACAGTATCCATGGTAAAGGACATTCCAGAAAAGTTTTTAGACTATGTCGTACCTACCATTACAGTTTACCATCGTAATCATGCCATTCCGAAGGTATTAATTGATGGAGGATCAAGTATCAACATAGCTTCTACAGCAACATGCGGGCAGATGGGGTGGCACCAGTTTGAGCTGGCTCCATTTTTTGTCTGAATGGCGGATCAATCTCAGGTCCAACCAGTAGCACTGATTAAGGATATTTCGATCCGGATTGCACAGGTATTATTTAAATTACCTTTATCATTCTGGAACTCAAGGGGCAGAATTTAGATTACAATCTACTTTTAGGACGACCATGGCTCCGGAATGCCAAAGTTGACAGAACTGGGATGAGAAAACCATCACTTTTCAAAAGGGAAATTCCAAATTTACGGTTTCGTTGGATGATGAGGAGTACTTCCTGCCACAGCAGAAACCAATCTGGGCAGAACCACCTCATATATTAGAGAGCTTAGAAGAGGATGAAGAAACTAAGTTTTTGGAGGCTAATAAAGACTTGCTATCTATGGGATTGGTCGATGTTAACTCAGTTTTTAGCGTGGAAGTGGATAGTTTGACAACAGCAGTAGGCCGCAAAGTATTTGACAATATTGAGAATCAATTATGGGAATTTTCTTTGAATGATCCTATGGAGATGCGCAACATTTGTGTAGAAGAAGATGCTCTGGAAATGATCAATTTGGGGAGCGAGGAGGAAAAAAATCCAATTCGTATCTGTTCGGAATTAGCTCTGAAATTTCGATCCATCCTCATTGCATTGTTGAAAGAGTACACTAATGTGTTTGCCTGGTCATATTCAGATATGTAGGGACTAGATCCAAAATTATATCATCACCGCATTTTACGCAAACCAGATGCCACTCTCGTAATGCAACAGCATTATCAAATGAATCCCCATTTTGTGGAATAGGTTAAACACGAATTGGATCATTTACTTAAGGTGGGAGTGATCTTCTCGTTACTTTTTTCAACTCCGGAATACTTACCTCGAGAATACATAGTATGCTCGAGGAAAGTGTTTTTACAACTGTTGAAGAAACGAGCGACAGATCGGAGTTCTAGAGGTAACACTTCTAAGGATCAGGTGGATACTGAGATGGATGAAGAGGAGGAATCTAGAAGGCACCAGGTGGAAGAGAAGAGAGCCTGAGCCAAAGCCGAGAGGAAGGCCAAGGAAGAAGCCGAGAGGAAGGCCAGGGAAGAAGCCAAGAGGAAGGCCACGTGTGCCTATCGAAAATCTAGAATGGGTATCGCCAATAGTGATCGTTCCGAACAAAAACAAACAACTGCGAATTTGTGTGGATTATCGAAAATTGAATGCTGCCATAGTTCCAGATCCATTTCCATTACCTATTTTGGACAGTATGCTAGAGGAAGTTGCAAGGCGAGAAATGTATTCTTTTTTGGATGGATTCAGTGGCTATAATTAGGTGCACATGGTTGAGGCAGATATACCTAAGACAACATTTATTACCAATTGGGGCGTCTTTGCCTGTACAGTCATGTGCTTTGGACTCCGAAATGCTCCAAGTACCTTTCAACACTATATGCAAAAAATTTTCATGCCTTACTTAACATCTTTTATGCGTATATTTTTGGATGATTTCTCTGATAGCAGTACAAAAGCGTTTGATACCAGACAAATCTTTTGCCTATCGCATGGATCAGCTATACCAGTTGGATGAAGTTCGCTATACGAGTTTTCTTTTGCTGTAGGAAGTACAGCAATGGCAGAAGCGATGGCATCACCAAAATTTGTGGACTTGTATTTTTCGCCTTGGAGATTTAGTTTTGTATTTTCATTCAAAAATGAAACAAAAGATGGGCAAGTTGAAATTACAAAGGACTGGTCTGTTCCAGATTCATGAACTGTGCAGACAGGGTATATTCCGGCTTGCTACACTCACAGGAGAAGTTCTGCCGACGGTCATCAATGGGTCTAAACTCCGACCCTATCAATGCTTCCGATTGAAAAAAAAAATCATAAATTCACGCGATCGGGATCTCATGCAGGATGCACAGTAACTATTTTGCATGCAGGGTGCACAGTAACTATTTTTCATGCAAACATACCACAATTATCAGGGTGGCGGTGGCGACGTTGCAAATTAGGATGTGTTTCTTATTTTGCGAGCCAGTAAATAGCGCAAATTGGAGAGTTATGATCCCTGGCTCATTATCAGGATGCGTTTCTTATTTCGAGAGCCAGTAATTAGTGCAGATTCAGGAGTGATGATCCCGTGATCAACCATCATGATGAATACTCGCAATTTGTTACACAGGAAGGTGGGGCATAAAAGGCTGCGAACTCTGAAGAATTTGGCTTATTTGCGGAGTTTGCAAGAAAAACGAATACAGCGTGCAGAGCGAATACAGCAAGTGTCATGCACGAGAATAACGAAACAAGCAAGTCGCAGTAAGATGGCAGTGACCTTCTCCGATTTCCACCTTCTGTACATCCCAGAGAAGATCTCAGAGAAGCAAAAGGAGTGGTTTGAATTCTAAAGACTCCTGCAGTGTGCCATGATTGATTGGCAAACCATTAAGCCTCACCCTCAAGCAAAAGAAATAGCGATGGAGATCGTCTGACAGACAAAGCGAAACGACATTAACGTTCAAGACATTAGTATCCAAATAGGACAAGAAGAAGTACATTTAACCGTGGATTTGATAGCAGAGAGATTTTGGGTGGCCAAGGAGGGTATCATGATGAGCACAGAGGATGTGGATGCCACAGAAATCGGCATATTGCTCAGCAAACCCTGCTCAGGTGAATACCACTTCACGTAGCTATCAAACAAAAACCCACTAAAATGGGAAATGCTATTAATGACCATGGTAATTAATTTGCATGCTAAACAATATGGAGTTTCCCAGCAGCTCTTTGCATTGGTGAAGGAAGCGACGAAGTCCCAGGTAAACTGGGTAGAAATTATATTCTGAAATTGAAAGAAATAAGTCTGAACATTATTTCGACGGACTGGAAGGGCACTTAACGCAGTATTGGACTCCAAAGTGGGAGTGATCTTGTCATTAATTTTCTCAACTCTGGAATACTTACCTCGAGAATACACAGTATGCTCAAGGAAAGCTTTTTTACAACTGTTGAAGAAACGAGTGACAAAGCGGAGTTCCAGAGGTAACACTTCTAAGGATCAGCTGGATACGGAGATGGATGAAGAGGAGGAATCTAGAAGGCACCAGGTGGAAGAGAGGAGAGCGCGGGCCGAAGCCGAGAGCAAGGCCAAGGAAGAAGCCGAGAGGAAGGCCAGGGAAGAAGGCGAGAGGAAGGCAAGGGACGATGAGGAAGAAGCGGCGTGGAATGAGGAAGAGTCAGCAGGAAACGAAGAAGAGGCAGTGCGAAATGAGGAAGAGGCAACACAAAAGGCAGCTGAAGAAGAACAGTCCTGAAAACAACAACAGGAACAAGGTGGACGTTCGGGGGAGACTTCCCATAGAATACCTATCTTACATACATTTTCGGAATGTGGCGTAGTCGACAAATGGAAAACTTTTGAAGGTAGAGTGAAGTTACCTGCACTTAGATCTACCGACGTGATATACCCTGGATGTATAATAAGGAGACTATTCGATCGGAAATACTTGGAGATTTAGCTCGTGGATTAGCCTGGATTTTGGTAAAGATGGAAGATTTCCAAAATAAGTATAATGCCATGGTAATGGAAAAAGACAGTTGGGTTCTAGAGAAGGAGTAGATAACAGTCCAAATCACTCAATTGCAAGAAGAGTTAGAAGCAGCCAGGGTTGAGAACAGAGGTCGTGACAGTCTTGTGGATGAGGAGTTGGTTGAAGAATTAAATGATACTTTAACAGAAAATAATACTCTGAAAGTTACTATGGAGGAGAAGTCCAAAATTATAGCTCACATGCAAGCAGAAATCCAACCGGAAGTTAAAGAAAGGTAATAAAGAACTAAATATGAAGTTACAAAAAGTTGAGCAGGAAGAACAAAGATTAAAAACCAAGGTTAAAGATCAGAGTGGTGAACTCAAACGGCAAAGCATTTCGATTGCAAAAGTGGAGGAACGACTGGCGGTTCAGAATTCAGAGTTCACAACATTGGAAGAAAAATTACAAACAGTTCAAGAGGCTTTGGATACAGTACAGGCTCAGGTTGTGGGAATCTCTAAGTTAGAGAAGCAAGTAGCCCAATGGAAGCAGCACTGTGTGGATGCTAACTTAGTGTTAGCAGATAAAGAAGCAGAGGTAGACAAGCTCCGGAAGGAGGCTAAAATTTTGGAAATCTCTTGTCAGGCTAAAGTAGAAGATACAACAAAGGATACTGCAGAGATTCAGACTAAACTAATGGATGCTACCTTAGCTTCTGATAAACTAATAGAAGGATTTCAGCAAAAAATTCCGGAATTAGAAGTTGCAGCAGTCAGCTATAAAAGCCTTAGTCAACAAGCCTTAGAACTTAAGCAATTTTTTGAAGCAGAAATGCTCTTAGTTGAAGAAAACCTTAGGGATATGTTTAATGAATTACGTTATGATATCAAGAGAATAATGTTTCTGGAATTACAAAATCAAGATGATGATATGTGAATTCTGTGCAATTTTGTGCTTAGTGGGTTCAGATCCACCGTGCATGCCAATCTTAGCAGCCCGTATGGACAGACTATTCTTTGTAATTTCTACTTTGTAATAATGGAGATGTCAAGAGTTTCCAAAATACAGAGGTTTGGAACGTTGTGAAATTCATTCCTACTTTCTTTAGGATATGTGGAGACGGGTCTTCAATGGGTTCTTCTGGATTTCGGACTCGACGATTACGGAAACGAAGATATGCAGTGTAATGCACGAAGTGGAAGATACAAAGTAGAGAACACTTGTAACTACAATGCTATAATGAAATACCATATTTATTTCTGAATCTGATAACTGTTGCTCTGTGTAGTTAAGATTTCGAGTTGTCTATGAATTGTCTGTCTTCACTAAGTCATATCGAAGCCATGGAACAAAAACGCATGTTTACGGATAGAAATATTTGTGAATCCCCATTCCCGAACCTATTCTTTGTGTACTGTTAGTCTTATGGCGAGCAGTGGACAAACATTTGTGTTAGGGGCACATTCTATCTTGCTACCCTTTGGGCTATTTTAGAGTTGAAAATATATTTGTAAGGTTAGATTGGAGGGTGAGATAGAGATTGAGTGTGAAGAGCCTTTAAAGACCACAAAATTGTATAAATATAGCAAATGAAGTAATGAAACTCTCTTTCTTTCTTTTGCAGAAGCACAAGCGTCTGCAAACATTTGGTGATATCTCGGACTACGCACCTACTGCTCTACCGGCAGTACTATCGGCGATCTCATCATTTTCTGACATCAAGTTGTTCAGTGAATGCCTATGGACAGTCCTTGCCATCTTGTGTAGTATCGCGCAGACAACGGAGGTGCACAAATTTCTACGTAAATAGTCTGACTTGGGGTTAATTACTATTATACTTCCAATTTTCTCGCATTGCACTCTGATTACGTTCTCATCTTATGACGCTTTATCTTAGTTATGTTACGGTAATGCTCGGGTATTGTTGCGCATCATGTTTTGATTCTACATCACAATATTTTGATTTATTCTGTTAAGATGAAGTATCATGACCAGTGGTCTGTTCCTATGTGGTTGAATGTTGATATGTTTATTGCACTAAGTGGATTTACAAGCTGAAGCGTAAGCCTGATGGAACAGTTGATAGGTATAAGACTAGGCTTGTTGCAAAGGGTTATGCACAGGAAAGAGGCATTGATTTTGATGAGACCTTTGCACCTACATGCCGTATGACTACTGTTCGGAGCATCTGTGCACTTGCAGCCCATCATGGTTGGAATGTACATCAGTTGGACATTAAAACTGCATTTTTGAATGGTGACTTGCATGAAGAACTGTATGTTTTTCAACCCTGTGGCTTTGTGCAGAAAGGGCATGAAAACCAGGTGTGCAGGTTAGAGAAGGCATTATATGGTTTAAATCAAGCACCACATGCTTGGTATGAGAAGATACATGCCTATTTGATTGCACATGGTTTTGAGAACAGTCCAATTGAAAGCACCTTATATGTTAAGTGTGCTAATGATTTGCTTATGATCATTGTTATCTATGTTGATGGCATGTTGCTCACTGGTCCTATTGAGAAGCATATTGCTGATTTTAAGGCTGATTTGCATGCCTCATTTGAGATATCTGATTTGGGGTATTTGCATCACTATTTGGGCATTCAGTTTATGCAAGTTGATGGTGGAATGGCTTTGTGTCAAACGAAATATATTGACACATTATTTGTTCCAGACTTTGTAAAATTTTTTTCTCAGTGCTCAGTCCATCATTTGAAGTGTTTTAACTTGGATTGGGAAGCTTGCTAAGTCTATTTGCTATGTCCAAAAGGAATTTATCTAATTCCTACCAGGTTGAGAGCACTGTTCATTTTTTCTAGCAGGTGTATGTCCAAAAATAGCAAGTTTTTGGGAGCTAGTCATCTTGCAACTTGTTTATCTTAAGTGAAACTTTTGAGATACATGTTCCAAAGTACTTGGCTGATATTTTGGTGGATTTAGAAAGCTTCAAAGGGTCTACTAATCAACTCTGAAGTCTCAGTTGGCTGGTGTGAAGCTGTTTGTAGCAGCACCTACTCATCTTTGGATTGCATCCACCATCTCTCTTCACAGTGGTATTAGAGCATAGTCAAGCAACATGGGAGATGGATTTCCATCAACAATTGGCAAATTGGATCGAAACAGCTACCCGACATGGTCTCTAAGGATCAAGGCTTACCTTCAAGGGAGGAATCTATATGGAATCATATCCGGAGATGAAGCAATGCCAACCATGAGGAACAAAGGGCAACCATCACATGAAGAAGTGGAAGGACTTTCAAATTGGTGTTCGAAGGATGCACTTTTAAGGTCCTATATTCTAAACTCAATCTCTGATTTTCTTTTACCTCATGTCAAGGGATGCAAGACATCAAGAGAGACCTGGAATGCACTTGCTTCTTTCTTCTCTTCCAACACTCGAGCAAGGAAGAACCAATTGTGGATGGAGTTCACAACAATGAAGAAAAGCCCGAAGCAAAATGTGATTGATTATGTCACAAAGATGAAGGAGATTTCCGACCAACTTGGAAGCATTGAAGAGGTAATCGAAGAGGAGAAAATCATTAGACAAATCATAAATGGAATCAAAGCAGACGACAAGTGGGAGTCATTCACAACAGCCATGGATTTATACATGGATATGCATGTACCCGACCTCAACACATTCATGGGCCAACTCTTCACTCATGAAGCAAAGATTAGCAAAGGTGGTGAGTCCTCAAGAGGTAATCAAACTTTTGCCTTATATTCTAAAAAAGCTAAGGTCAAGGACAAGTTAAAGAATAGGAAGAATGAAGATGAAGGTAGCTCTTTCCAAGCAAACTTTGCAGGTAGAGGAAGAGCTAGAGGAAGAGGCAGAGGTGGAAAGCAAGGTAGGGGGAGATTCCAATCATATCAACCTTGCAATATATGTGGCTTATCTAATCATACTACTGAAGAATGTTTCAGGAACCCAAGGAACTCAAGAGGAAGAGGATTCAATAGAAGTGGCTATGGATCAAATAGAGGCAGATACAATGGAGGCTACAACAACAACAACTACTACAACAACAATTACAACAACAACAACTATCAAAGTGGCCATAGAGGAAGAAGAGACTACAATAACTATGCAGAGGACCAAAGTCAAGAAGATTCATTATTGATTATGAATCTATCGGTAAAGAAGGGTAAGGATGATGATCACATATTTTACATTGATTTGGGATGCTCAAACCATGTAGCAGGAAATGTGGTTTTACTTTCTGATTTGGAAGATCCTCATAACAAGCATGAAGTGCAGATAGGAGATGACACAAATCACTCAGTGGAGAAGATAGGTAATGTGAAGACATCAAATGGGAATATGAACCTCTTAAGCAAAGTCTTGTATGTCCCTACAATTACAAAAAATTTAATAAGTGTTGGACAGATTGTTGAAAAAGGATTGCAGGTTAGATTCAACCAATTTGGAGCATATGTTGAAGACCCAAGGCAAGGCTTTAGAAGGATTGCCAAAGGAGAAAAGACAGGAAGGCTTTTCACTTTTGAAGTGGAAGATACAAAGAACATAGCTTTATTTAGCTATGGATCTCAAACTCTTACAGAGTTGGAGATATGACACAAAAGGCTTGCTCACATTGGTGAGAGGACACTCAAACAAATTTGCAGGGACCAAAGTGTACTTGGTTTGCCTAATATCATAAGGCAACACATGATTTATAAGTGTGAAGCTTGTCAACTCGGCAAGGCTCATAGACAACCTTTCAATAAGAAAGGATATATGTATCAAAATCCTTTGGATCTAGTGCACACGGATGTGTGGGGTCCAAGTAAGGAGCCATCTATATCAGCCTCAAGATATTATGTGTCTTTCATAGATGATTGTAGCAGGTGGACCATTCTGTTTTTCATGAAGCAGAAGGATGAAGTGTTTAATTGCCGGTACAAGTATATTGCTCTTGTTGAAAACCAAACAGGTAGGACTTTGAAAAGGCTCAGATCAGATGGTGGAGGAGAATACTTCTCTTCTGAATTTGATGCCTTCTTGCATGAAAGAGGCATTAAAAGGGAAGTCACTACAAGGTATACACCAGAACTCAATGGTGTAGCAGAGAGGAGGAATAGAGCTATTGTCGAAGCTGCAAGGTCCATGCTCAACGAAAAGGGATTGCCAAACTACCTATGGGCAGAGGCTGTGTCGACAGCCACATATCTCATAAATAGACTTCCATCTAAGTCACTAGATGGAACCACTCCATATGAAGTGTGGAATGGAAGAAGACCTAGTCTAGAGCATTGTAAAATCTTTGGATGCTTAGCCTATGCTCAGATTCCTTCTCAAGTAAGAGGGAAATTGGATCCCAAGGCAGAGAAGTTTGTATTCATTGGTTATGATCAAAACCAAAAAGGATATAGATTGTACAATCCAACCAATAAAGGATTTTATGTGAGTAGAGATGTAATTTTTGATGAAAACAAATCATGGTTTGATGATGACAGGAAAGTGAAGCTGCCTTATAACTTGGATGAAGATTTTCCATCACTTCAACCAAAGGAGCCAAAGCAGATTGAAGAAAGTGATTCGGAGATCGACCTAGAAGACTTGGAAAGACTAAAGCTATGGAAGAACAAAGGTAAAGCAAAGATGCAGGATGCTACATATGGACCCGAGAGCTCACATCAACCACTTAGAAGGTCTTCAAGGGAGAAGAAGAAACCAGAGAGGTTTGGTTATGATACTTCTTTGGTCACCAAGCACTCAATCTACATTGCAAAGGATTCAACCAATGAAGAACCTACAACATTCGAAGAAGCACAAAGCAAGAAAGCTTGGAGAGATGCAATGGATGAAGAAATGGAAGCCTTGAAGGAGAATGACACTTGGGAGCTTGTACCTAACAAGCCATCTATGAAGGTAATTGGATCTCGATGGATATACAAAATCAAGAGGAATCCAAATGGAAGTATAAATAGACACAAAACAAGGTTAGTTGCTAAAGGGTTTGCTCAAACCCATGGTATTGATTATGAGGAGACTTTCTCTCCTATTGCAAAAATGCCTACAATTAGGGTTCTCATTAGTCTTGCTGCATCTAGAAATTGGAATCTCTATCAACTTGATGTAAAGAATGCTTTCTTGAATGGATGGATTTCTGAGGAAGTGTATATGGCACAACCTCCTGGATATGAGGATGCACATTATCCTAACTATGTATGCAAACTAAAGAAAGCTTTGTATGGATTGAAGCAAGCTCCAAGAGCTTGGAATTTTAGATTGGTGACTTATTTGCAGGACCAAGGATTCAAAGCTAGCAAGGCGGATACCTCTTTGTTCATAAAGATGAATGGATCTGAAGTGATCTATTTATGTGTGTATGTTGATGATATTATTATCACAGACAATGATCTTGAAGGAATCAAACAGGTAAAGAGTCAAATGAAGGAGGAATTAAAAATAAGTGACCTCGGACCACTCACTTATTTTCTTGGATTGGAGTTGATCTACATAGATTCAAGTATATACATCACACAAATGAAGTATGTGCATGATATGCTCGTCAAGTTCAAGATGGAAAATACCAAGTGTGCAGGTACACCTATGGAGCAAAATCATAAGCTTAGTGCTTATGAAGGAGAGCCAATTGAAGACATCACAAGCTATCAAAGCTTGGTTGGAAGTTTGAACTATGCAACACTCACAAGGGTGGATATATGCTATAGTGTTAGCATATTGAGTCAGTTTATGCATAAGCCGAGAAGACCACATATGGAAGCGGCCAAGAGAGTCCTCAAGTACCTAAAGGGGACCATGAATGAAGGTTTGTTTTATTCATTTACTTCAGATATTGAGCTAAAGGTCTACTCAGATGCAGATTGGGCCGGATCTAGAGATGATAGAAGAAGCACATCCGGGTATATATCGTTTGCAGGTTCAAAAGTCATTTCTTGGTCATCGACAAAGCAACCAACCTTGGCATTATCTTCTACCAAAGCCGAATATAGAGATTTGGCTAATGCAACTCAAGAAATCATGTGGTTAAAGTCTTTGTACACAGATCTTGGACTTCATTCTTCAACACCTCACATTTTTGGTGACAACACAAGCTCACTACATCTAGCAGCTAATCCGGTATACCATGTTAGAACCAAGCATATTGAAGTCCACTACCATTATGTAAGGGAGAAGCTAATGAGCAAGGATATTCAACTATCCTATGTCTCTATAGATATGCAATGTGCAGACATGTTGACTAAAGCTCTTGATGGTACAAAGTTAAGTAGATTCAAGTTGATGATTGGCTTGCAGGAAATCAAGGACAATTCAAGACTTATTTGGAGGCTAAGCATGTTAGGCTTGAGGGGGAGCTGTTGGTGCATTTTACCCAAGCCTACATGCTTGATATGCTTGATATTATGATCATTTGTAAGTCACATGTGTAGTCATGTGAACACCTCTTGTAAAAGAGTACATTTTATCTCTTGTAATTGAAAAAAGAAAAAAGGAAAAGGATGGCTTACCTCATCCATGATGTAAAAGCAAAATCGTGGCTCTAACTACCTAAAACCACGAATTTTTGAGCTGAGGGAATATCTCCTAACTTTGGGGATCACTTTTAGGTGGAGCCATTCGAATTGGAATTCAAAACTCCCTCCAAGAATAGCTATAAAAAGAGCAAGAAGGAAGAGGCGATTAGCAAGCCTTGTACATGACCACTTCATGTCATTTTGTAGAGATTGAAGAGCTTACTCCATAGCTCTATTCATTCTACTCCCATTGTGCAAATATTCATTGCCAATGTGGTTGTAATCATATGTGAATCTATATATTTATCATTATCTACTTCTCTCTTTTGTTCTCTGCTATACTCACTCAGAGCAGTAACTTCAGAAGGTCAGATCTCGAGTTCTACGCAACCTTTTTCAATGTTTTAAAGTGCTTTAGATAGCTCTATTTGTCTAGTTTTTGCATATCAATTTTCATGATCATTGGACTTACAATGTTGGAGATATCTGCATTTTATTGTGCACTGTTCTATCTCTGCAGAGCCCCGAGAATGGCGGGCATGTTCCAGACTTTGTAAAAATTTGTTCTCACTGCTCAGTCCTCCATTTGAAGTGTTTTAACTTGGATTGGGAAGCTTGCTAAGTCTATTTGCTATTTCCAAAAGGAATTTATCTAATTCCTACCAGGTTGAGAGCACTGTTCATTCTTTCCAGCAAGTGTATGTCCAAAAATAGCAAGTTTTTGGGTGCTAGTCATCTTGCAACTTGTCTGTCTTGAGTGAAACTTTTGAGATACATGTTCCAAAGTACTTGTCTGATATTTTGGTGGATTTAGGAAGCTCCTAACTGAGGGAATATTTTTGAGCTGAGGGAATATTTTTTGATGGAGAGTGTTAATCTCCAAAAGAACAACCTATTCTTGAAATAACAACACCTCTATATCAAGAGTAAGTTAAAACCTTCACCAATTTGGAGGATCAATACTCAATTATAAGGATTTTGAAAAATCTATGAAGAGGATGATTCTACAGAAAGTCTGTTGCACATATCTTTCACATTGACTAAGCAAATGTGTAAAGTTTTTTATAAAACTTTGCACAAGGTGTCACCTAAAGATTGTGAACCTCCTCCAAGTTGAATCACTCCAAAAGATTCAGTATAACTTGAGAAATGTACTCAACAAGTAACCTATGTCTAAAATTGTCTCTCTGTAGACTCGATTTTGACACCTGCAACTTCTAAGACATGGTTCTCCAAGACTAGGACCCGCTTAAGCAAATGCTTTTAGCCACAAGTAGCTTACCTTACAACTTAAAGATTAAGTTCTTTCTTGCTCAAAACTTTAAACTGTAGAAGGAGAACTAATCAAATCATTGACTTTGAATTTTGTGCCTGTTTCATGAACTAGTGAACACTTCTTCACATACGAATGTTCCTACACATAATTCTCTCAACCTAATCACAATTGGAAGCTAAAAATTTGTACAGAAGTCAATCACCTATAGACTTAGACTTGTACAAAAGCATTTCACAAAGATCTAACACAGAAGGAGAATACTCAGAAACATCGGGTGCAACATTTTTTCATTTCTGAGAATTTTACATCTAAATGATGAGAGTGTCTTGACTCACTTCTAGGATGTCTAAAAATGACTCATACAACTTTTGATTACTCTATTCTCATGCTCTCTCATACTCTCACACTTTGCCCTGACATTTTTCCTTTGTATATATAGGAAAAAACTTACAAGCTCATGTCTATACAAAGATATAAGTGAGCTAGCTCTAAATTAATGTACATATGTGTACAATTCTTTATCTTCTGAATATGAACTACTTCCATGCTTCATAAGTTTGTCTTTTCTTCAGTCCTTGACTTTCAAAACTTCAATCATCAATTGAGGTTTTCTCTATCTTCTTTATACCTGCCATGTCTTTGAATCTTTGTAGCTTTGGTCCATCCAAGCTTTTTGTTAGCATATCAGCTATCTGATCTTTTGCTGAAGTATGTATGACTTCAATCTCTTTATCCATCACCTTCTCTCTTAGAAAGTGATACTGAATCTCAATATGTTTAGTCCTGGCATGAAACACAGGATTAGCAGCTAAATACAATGAACTCATGTTATCTCCATGAATAGTAGGAGTACTCTGAATGATATCAAAACTCTTCATGAGAGTCTTAAGCCATATCACTTCCTTTGCAGCTTCAACCATGCCTTTGTACCATGCTTCTGTAGATGACAAAGCAACTGTGTGTTGCTTCTTTGAACACCAAGAGATTAACTTATCTCCCACATAACACAAGTATCCATATGTTGATCTCCTATCATCAGGATTACCTGCCCAATCTGCATCACTATATATTTTGATGTTTGTATCTGATGTAAAACCATAATACAAACCCTTTTTGAGTGTACCCTTAATGTACCTCAACACTCTTTGACCTGCCATCCAATGTTCTTTCCTAGGGCAATGCATGAATTGAGACAAAACTCCAACTGCATATGATAAATCAGGCCTAGTTAAAGTAGCATAGACAAGACTACCAACCAAACTCTGATATAGCTTCATATCTTTGAATTCTTCTCCACCATATCTGCTCAATTTGTGATTCACCTCCATTGGAGTAGGTGCTACCCTGCAGTCATTCATTTTAAACTTGATTAACAAGTTTTTCAAATACCTTTCTTGAGTCACATACACTCCATGTTGAGTGTATGAGATTTCCATGCCTAAGAAGTATGACAAGTCTCCCAAATCACTGATCTTGAACTCCTTCTCCATTTGCTTCTTTAGGCTTTGAATGCCTTTCTCATCTGTACCTGTAAGAATTATATCATCAACATATATGCACATGTAAATGAACCCATCATCACTTGCTTTGACAAGCAAACTACTATCTGCTTTTGATACTTGAAATCCAAGTTCTTTCAAGAACTTCACAAGTCTATAATTCCATGCCCTTGGGGCCTACTTCAACCCATACAAAGCTCTCTTGAGCTTGCACACATAATCTAGATACCTTCCATCTCTGAATCCTTGAGGTTGCTCCATGAAAACATCATCTAAAATGTAACCATTCAAAAAAGCATTCTTCACATCTAATTGACATAATTTCCAACCTTTACATGCAGCAATTGCTATGACTGTCCTGATGGTTGTCATCTTTGCCACAGGACTATAGGTCTCATCATAATCAATACCATATGTCTTAGCAAAACCCTTCACAACAAGTCTAGCTTTATATCTAAACACACTTCCATCTGCATATCTCTTAGTCTTGTAGACCCACTTGCATCTAATGATCTTCTGACTATTTGGTTTAGGAACCAAATCCCATGTCTGAGTCTCCATTAATGCATCATATTCTTCCTGCATAGCTTTCTCCCAATTTTCCTTACCTTTTGCCTCTTCATATGTAGAAGGGTCTTCATCTGCCTTTATCATGTAAGCATAATCTTTGGTAGCCAAAAAAGAACTATCATAACTATACCTTGTAGGTTGCCACTTGTGTCTTGATGACCTTCTGAGTTCTCCACTTCTTGAGGTTTCTGGTTCTTCACACTCAGGATCAAATCTTGGCATTTCTTCAACTTCAACCTGCACTTCATTATTCTCCTCTTCATCAAATATCTGAACTTTTGATTTACCCTTCTTTTGACTCACAACTTCTTCATCACCTGTATTAATATTGATTGTACCTCCATACCAAGTACTTTGCTCATCAAATGTAACATCCTTAGACACAATAAATTTCTTTGTGGATGGACTCCACAATCTATATCCCATCTGCTTATCATCATAACCAATGAATACATATTTTTCGCCTTAATTGTGATGGCACATATGCATATGCCAAACATCCAAATACTTTGCAATGATCTAAGGTAGGTCTCTTACCCCACCAAGCTTCATAAGGTGTCATACCCTGCAAGGCTTTACATGGTAACCTATTGACCAAATAAGTAGCTGTATTTATAGCTTCAGCCCACAAATAATTTGGGCAATTTTTCTCCTTCATCATGGATCTTGCAAACTCAACAAGAGTTCTATTTCTTCTCTCTGCTATACCATTTTGTTGAGGAGAGTACCTACAAGTGATTTCCCTTTTTATACCTGTATTCCACAAGTAATCACTCAACTCATTAGAGAAAGACTCTCCCCCTCCATCTGACCTTAGTCTCTTCAACTTATGACCTGTAATTCTCTCTACATACACATGATAATGTTTGAATGTATTGAATGTTGGTGTAAATCACAAGCCTACACATTTGGCTTGGAAGATATCATGAAGACTCTACATGCATGAAGAACCATAGGAACATATGCTAGTGATTACTTACCACTTTACCTCATTGTAAAAGTCAATTTGACTTAGAATCTTTTGTAATCACCTACCTAATTGATTCGTGGAAAAAGTTAATTCACTTGATTGAGAGAATATCTCCAAGCTTTTAGAAGCTTGATTAGAGGGAGCCAAGAATTTGAATTTGAATTCAAATTCTCAGTCATCACATATAAAAGTGATCAAGAAAAGTCACGGGGTGAGACATCACTCCCGAGCTTCATTCTACTGTCATTGAGTGTGTGTGAGGACTACATCATAGCCTACACCTCTCTACACCATTAGGCAATGCTTGTTGCAAGGAATTGAACTCACAACCTCTTGGTTAGGAATGTGATGGGCTAACCACTTGCCCCAAAAGCCATGGTTGAGGATTACTTCCTAATCCTCTCTCTTAGGGTGTAGTTCAACCATCTCCTACTAGGATTATGTTACATTCTTCCCCCCTTGGTTGATCATTGTCCTCAATGATCTGCTCTTGTATCCCTCTAGGCTCGGTGATTAGTCCCTTGAACTCCCTAGGTGCCCTTGAATTGATGTTCCTCAACCTCGCACAGTTTCTTGAACCTTGTTCGCAACCTTGGTCTCTTGAACCCTTGCTCTCAACCTTGGTGTCTTGAATCTTCTTGTTCGCAACCTTGGTGTCTCGAGCCCTTGTTCTCAACCTCAGTCTTGAACCTTGTTCTCACCCATGCTTGGTATCTTGAACACTCAATCAAGTGTCACCCAATGATTCCCAAGGAATTCACACTTGCAAGCTAGCTCATTAGAAAGTTCATTCCGAGAGCTTTCCAACGGTATATTACACGCCTCAATCTGACCTACGGATTGAGAGATACACCCCAATCATTGTAAGGTCCATCCTTGAAACCGACGCGCGCGCCTTCCACAACTCCTACCCTTTCACATGGTAGAGTGCCCAAGCGCCTTTTTTAGAGGCCATTGGATCATTCCACCTTGCCCAAGCCTACTTCCTAGGCTCTGATACCAATGTAAGGAATTGAACTCACAACCTCTTGGTTAGGAATGTGATGGGCTAACCACTTGCCCCAAAAGCCATGGTTGAGGATTACTTCCTAATCCTCTCTCTTAGGGTGTAGTTCAACCATCTCCTACTAGGATTATGTTACACTTGTCATGCCAATGGGATTGTACACAAGTGTTAATTTATAGATACATTTACATCATTCATCTCTGTGCTCACTGATTGTCTACCCCAAAGTCTGTCTACTTGTCAAGGGCATATCTCAGTCAATACGCCCCCAAATTCAGTGATTCAAAGCTTGTTGAATTCAGCGGAAAGTCATCTACATGCTGACAGAGTTTGAAGTGATTTCATTCAGCCAATTCAGAGAAATCATCGTGGAGGTGCTCACTGGTCTATCTCTGCTACAGTCCTAAAAAGTCGGGGGTATAGCTAAGTTTGCTAAATTAATTTCTCTGAGTATAGTTTGTCATTTTACATCATTCCACTTGCAAATGGTAGCTTACTAAGCTAATTGAATATACCTAGAAGGAATTTTATCAATTGCTATTGTGTTGGTCACACTGAGCAAAACATTGAGCAGGTGTCAAGACCAAAATAGAAGGTTTTCTTGAGTTTGTGACTTCCAAAGTTATCTGTTTTGATTCAATCATTGCACACTTCATTTCCAAAGGACATAGGCCATTTCTTGGTGTCATTGGAAAGCTAAGAGAGTCTACTAATCAAGTCTGAAGCTAAAGAGGGCTGGTACAAAGCAGGTTTTAGGAGTACCTACTCAATCTCTTGGATCATCCATCCATCTTTCCCAACAGTGGTATCAGAGAAAATAAGGTAAAATGGGAATGGTTTTCCTTCATTTATTGACAAATTGGATAGGAACAACTATCAAGCATGGTCTCTAAGGATGAAGACCTACTTACAAGGAAGGAGTCTTTATGGATACATCTCAGGAGATGAGGAATTGCCCTCATTGAAAGCAAGAGATTTGCCAACCAAGGAGGAGCAAGAAAAACTCAACACATGGTGTGCAAGGGATGCATTGGCAAGGTCTTACTTACTCAACTCTATATCTGAATTTCTTTTACCTCATATCAGAAATTGTAAGACTTCCCAAGAGACTTGGGAAACCTTGTCATCATATTTTTCCTCCAATACAAGGGCTAGGAAAAATCAGTTGTGGATTGAGTTCACAACACTAAGGAAGCAACCTAAACAAGTTGTTTCAGAATTTGTGACCAAGATCAAAGATGTTGCAGATCAGTTAGCAAGCATAGGAGAAGAAATTGAAGAAGAAAAAATTGTAAGGCGGGTAATTAATGGAATCAAGGCTGATGACAAGTGGGAAAGCTTCACCACTGCAATGGATCTCTACATGGACATGCACACTCCAGATCTTACAACTCTCATGGGTCAACTATTCACACATGAAGCAAAGCTTACCAAGAGTGGAGATACTACCAAAGGTAACAACTCTTCTGCCCTATACACTGATAAGAAATCTAAGGATAAAGGCAAGAGTAAGAAGGTGGAAGATGAATGCTCTACCTCCCAAGCCAACTATGCAAGGAGAGATAGATCTTCAAGAGGTAGGGGCAGAGGAGGTAAGCAAGGTAGGGGGAGACCCTATAATTCATCACCATGTAACATTTGTGGTTTATCAAACCACACCACAGATGAGTGTTACAGGAATTACAAAAATTAGAGAGGAAGAGGCTACCAAAGAGGTGGATACTCACAGTCTAGAGGAAGGTTCAACCATCACCAAGGCCACAACAACAATTACAACAACAACTACAACAACAAATTCAATGGAAACTACCAAGGAGGATTCAAAAACAGAAAGGACTACAACAACTACACAGAGGAGCAGGATGACTCTCTCTTGATCATGAACATGACTTCAAAGTCAGGTACAAATGATGATCACTTATTTTATATTGATTCAGGGTGTTCAAATCATGTGGCTGGTAATGTGGCACTACTCTCTGATCTTGAGGAACCAAAAGGTAAACACCAAGTCCAAACAGGTGATGATACAAAGCATTCTGTAGTTAAAGTTGGAATGTGAAAACTAGTGATGGTAATCAGAGTTTGTTGAGCAGAGTACTTTATGTACCTACAATTACAAAGAACTTAATGAGTGTTGGTCAGATTGTAGAGAAAGGGTTGCAGGTCAGGTTCAATCAATATGGAGAATTTGTTGTGGACCCAAGACATGGATTCAAAAGGATAGCTAAAGGAGAAAAATCAGGTAGACTTTTCACTTTTGAGTTGGAAGATACAAAAAATATTGCATTATACAGTTATAAGGATCAGACACTTTCAGAGCTTGAGATTTGGCACAAGAGATTAGGGCACATTGGAGAAAGGACCTTGAAGCAAATGTGCAGGGACCAATGTGCTTGGGATACCTAATGTATCCAAGCAACATATGATTTACAAGTGTGGTGCTTGTAAATTTGGTAAGTCTCACAGGTTACCCTTCTCAAGGAAAGGATATATGCATGAAGACTACCTAGAGCTGGTACACACAGATGTTTGGGGACCTAGCAAAGATCCCTCAGTCTCAGGTTCAAGGTACTATGTGTCTTTTATTGATGACTATAGCAGATGGACTGTATTATACTTTATGAAGCACAAGGATGAGGTATTAAATTGTTTTAAGAAATATCTTGCATTAGTTGAAAATCAGACAGGAAGGAATTTGAAGAGGCTAAGGTCAGATGGAGGAGGTGAGTACTTCTCCAATGAATTTGAGGACTTCTTGCAGGACAGAGGCATCAAAAGGGAAATAACCACAAGGTACTCTCCTGAACAGAATGGGGTAGCTGAAAGAAGAAATAGGTTAATAGTTGAGATAGCTAGATCTATGCTTAATGAGAAGAAATTACCTAACTATCTATGGGCAGAGAGTGTTTCTACTACCACCTATCTCATAAACAGGTTACCATCAAAGTCACTTGATGGTATGACACCATATGAAGCATGGCATGGTAAGAGACCATCATTGGATCACTGCAAAAATTTTGGATGTGTAGCATATGTTCACATTCCTTCACAGGTAAGAGGAAAGCTAGATCCAAAGGCTGAAAAATGTATTTTCATTGGATATGATTTAAATAAAAAAGGTTACAGGTTTTATAACCCTACCAACAAGGGATTTATGGTAAGCAGAGATGTGAACTTTGATGAGAATGATTCTTGGTATGAGAATGAATGCAGGAAGGTCAAACTACCCTATGATTTGGAAGAGGAATTTCCAAAATTTACAAAGGAGGAACCAACTCAAAAAGAAGACTCAAGTTCAGATGATGAAGATACAATCAATCTTGAAGAGTTCAAGGCATGGAAGTCCAAAGGCAAAATGAAGATGAAGAAGCTTGAGGACATACCAGAATCCTCAACTCAATCAATCAGAAGGTCTCAAAGAGAGAGCAAAAAACCTATCAGATATGGGTATGATACATCTCTTGTTACTAAACATTCAATTTATCTTGCAAAGGATTTGTCAAATGAAGAACCAGGTTCATATGAAGAAGCAATCACAAAATCAGAATGGAAGGAAGCTATGGATGAGGAGATTGAAGCACTCAAGGAGAGTGATACATGGGAATTAGTACCCAAGAAGGACTCCATAAAGGTAATAGGATCCAGATGAATCTATAAGTTGAAAAGAAATTATGATGGCACAATTAACAGGTACAAGGCCAGACTAGTAGCCAAGGGTTTTGCACAAACCCAAGGCATTGACTATGAAGAAACATTTTCTCCTATGGCCAAGATGCCAACAATCTGAGTGCTGGTGAGTGTGGCTGCATCAAAGAATTGGAACATGTACCAATTGGATGTCAAGAATGCTTTCTTGAATGGATGGATCTCAGAAGAGGTTTATATGTCACAACCTCCTGGCTATGAAGACCCTAAGAAGGTAACTTATGTTTGCAAATTAAAGAAGGCTTTATATGGATTGAAGCAGGCACCTAGGGCATGGAATTACAGGCTAACTACATACCTCCAAGACCAAGGTTTTGTCATGAGTAAGGCTGACACTTCTCTATTCATTAAGAGAAGTAATTCAGAGGTAATCTATCTCTGTGTCTATGTTGATGACATCATCATTACAGGTAATGATGTCAATGGAATGAGAAGCATCAAAAGCCAGATGATGAAGGAATTCAAGATCAATGATCTTGGATTATTGAAGTATTTTTTGGGACTTGAATTAGTTTACACTAATTCAGGAATATACATTACTCAGAAGAAGTATGTGCAGGACATGTTGAAGAAATTTCACTTGCAGGATGCTAAAGCAACTAGTACTCCAATGGAGGTGAACCTAAAGCTAAGTGCCCATGAAGGTGATGAAGTCCAAGAAATTACAGGTTATCAAAGTATGGTGGGTAGCTTGAATTATGCTACCTTAACTAGAATTGACATTGCATATGGAGTTAGTGTGCTAAGTCAATTTATGCACAAGCCAAGGATACCCCACTTAGAGGCTGCCAAGAGAATATTGAAGTACCTCAAGGGTACACAGAACCATGGTTTGTATTTTCCTTATACTTCAGATATTGATATAAAAGTCTATTCATATGCAGATTGGGCAGGATGCAAGGATGATAGGAGGAGCACTTCAGGATACATTTCTTTTGCAGGTGACAAACCAATTTCATGGTCTGCAAAGAAGCAACCAACTGTTGCATTGTCTTCTACAGAGGTAGAATATAGAGGACTAGCTAATGCCACTCAAGAAGCAATTTGGATTAAGCTTTTGTATTCAGAATTGGGCTTATATACTAGGCCTCCAATTATCTTTGGAGATAATACAAGTTCACTTCACCTTGCAGCTAATCCTATCTATCATGCTAGGACAAAACACATAGAAGTACATTACCATTATGTAAGGGAGAAGTTGCTAAGCAAGGACATTCAGCTGACTTATGTGTCAACCAACATGCAATGTGTAGATTTGCTAACTAAAGCTTTGGATGGGACCAAACTTTGCAGGTTCAGATCTATGATTGGATTGCAGGATATACTTGAAGATTGAAGATGAAGACTTAAACCAAAATGTTTGGCTTGAGGGGGAGCTGTTGGTGTAAATCACAAGCCTACACATTTGGCTTGGAAGATATCATGAAGACTCTACATGCATGAAGAACCATAGGAACATATGCTAGTGATTACTTACCACTTTACCTCATTGTAAAAGTCAATTTGACTTAGAATCTTTTGTAATAACCTACCTAATTGATTTGTGGAAAAAGTTAATTCACTTGATTGAGAGAATATCTCCAAGCTTTTAGAAGCTTGATTAGAGGGAGCCAAGAATTTGAATTTGAATTCGAATTCTCAGTCATCACATATAAAAGTGATCAAGAAAAGTCGCGGGGTGAGACATCACTCCCGAGCTTCATTCTACTGTCATTGAGTGTGTGTGAGGAATACATCATAGCCTACACCTCTCTACACCATTAGGCAATGCTTGTCATGCCAATGGGATTGTACACAAGTGTTAATTTATAGATACATTTACATCATTCATCTTTGTGCTCACTGATTGTCTACTCCAAAGTCTGTCTACTTGTCAAGGGCATATCTCAGTCAATACGCCACCAAATTCAGTGATTCAAAGCTTGTTGGATTCAGCTCAAAGTCATCTACATGCTGAAAAATTTTGAAGTGATTTAATTCAGCCAATTCAGAGAAATCGTCATCGAGGTGCTCACTGGTCTATCTCTGCTACAATCCTAAAAAGTCGGGGGTATAGCTAAGTTTGCTAAATTAATTTCTCTGAGTATAGTTTGTCATTTTACATCATTCCACTTGCAAATGGTAGCTTACTAAGCTAATTGAATATCCCTAGAAGGAATTTTATCAATTGCTACTGTGCTGGTCACACTGAGCAAAACATTGAGCAGGTGTCAAGACCAAAATAGAAGGTTTTCTTGAGTTTGTGACTTCCAAAGTTATCTGTTTTGATTCAATCATTGCACACTTCATTTCCAAAGGACATAGGCCATTTCTTGGTGTAATTGGAAAGCTAAGGGAGTCTACTAATCAAGTCTGAAGCTAAAGAGGGCTGGTACAAAGCAGGTTTTCGCAGTACCTACTCAATCTCTTGGATCATCCATCCATCTTTCCCAACATTGAACACCTCTGATTTATCTTTGATCACATAGATACTGATCCATCTGGTAGCATCATCAACATAAATCACATAGTACCTTGAACCATTGATACTGAAATCCTTTGATGGCCCCCACACATCTGTATGTACCAACTCAAGCTTCTCTGAATACATGAAACCAAGCTTGGAGTAAGATTGCTTATGAGCCTTACCTAATTGACATGCCTCATAACTGTATGTCATATGTTGACCTGTAACATTAGGCAATCCAAGCATTGAACCACCTCTTTCATTGAAATTTCCAAGCCTCTTGTGCCAAAGATCTAACTTAGAGATCTTATGTCCTCCATAAGTGAACAAGGCATGACCAACATTACCTTGAATCTTCAATGTGAACAATCTTCCTTCTTTCTTCCCTGAAACAATTTGTTTATACCCATTGCTAGGGTCTTCCACAAATACTCCTTCATTAGTGAACCTAACTTCATAACCTTTTTCAACAATTTGTCCTACACTTATCAGATTCTTAGGAATTGTAGGTACATACAAGACCTTACTCAATAAGGTGCTACCATCCTTGGCCTTCACTGATCCAATTGACTTCACATTGTGCTTTGTATTGTCACCTGTTTGAACAACATGATTAGACACCTTATTTTCCAAATCAATCATCAATGCTATGTTACCACTCAGGTGATTGCTACACCCTGAGTCAATGTAGAAGACTCTTTGGTCTTCACTTTGCCTTTCACAAGTTGCATTCATTATTAATGTTGAATCCTCCTTCTGATCTGAAGCATAGTTGTAGTAGGTATTATTGTATTGTTGACTTTGGAATCCTCTACCTACATTTGTTCCAAAGTAACCCCTACTACCTCTTCCTCTGAAGTTACCTCTTTGATTTCTGCCACCTCTTCCTCTTGAATTAAAATTCTGATTATATCCACCATTACTCTGACTATTATGCCAACAATCATTAGCTAAATGATTTGTCTTACTACAAATCCAACAAGCTTTGACTCCATCTTTATTATTCCTGCCTCTTCCTCTACCGTTGCCACCTCCTCTTCCTCTTATGAAGTTGGCTTTACTAGTTGTGCCTTCATCTTCATTTGCTTGTTGTTTTCCTTTGCTATTTTTCTTCTTATCCTTTGATTACATTACATGACCTGCACTCTTGTCACCTTCACCTTTGACATCCTGCTCAAAGGTTAACATATGTCCTAGCAACTGATTTAAGTCAGGAGTAAAATGATCAAGTGATACTTCAGTAGACAAAATGAATGGCTTCCATTTGTCATCACCTCTCAAACCTATGAGGATTTGCCTTACCAATTTATCCTCAATGTCTTCATCCACAGCTCCTAATGCATCTGCAATGTCTTTCATCCTTGTTACATAATCTGAGATGGATTGAGAGGCTTTCTTCTTGAAAGTGGTAAATTCTGCCCACAAGGATGCCTTCCTAGTCTTTGTGGTATTTTGGAAATGCTCCTCCAAATCATTCCATATATCACTTGCACTTTCAAGACCTCTAATGTGAGGTAGCAAGTAGTCATTGACTGCCATATAGATAATGCTCCTAGCTTGAGCATCTCTCTTCATCCAATTCTTCAAATCTGATAATTCTTCCATAGTTGGAACACTAGGATCTCTGAATTGTGGCTTTTCTTCTTCTCCTGTAATATAACCTATCAAGTCTTTGCTAATTAGATGAGCTTCCATCCTCATTGACCAAGCTGGATAGTTTTCTCTATCCAATTTCTCTATCTGAAGAGAATCTCCCATCTTTTCTTCACCTGTATATTGAATTCTTCAATCTTTATAAAGTATAAGGTTACCTTTACTTCGAATGAAACTCCTTTTGACCTCCTTGATGTCGTATGATCTCCTTCTCAAACTTTATCCTCAAGCTTTCACCTTTTGAACCTTTAAATGTTGAATTCTTTACATCTGCAGCACTCGGGATCCTCCTTCCTTCAATTCTGATGCTTCCTGCTCTGATACCACTGATGGAGAGTGTTAATCTCCAAACGAAGAACCTATTCTTGAAATTAGAACACCTCTATATCAAGAGTAAGTGAAAACCTTCACCAATTTGGAGGATCGATACTCAATATAAGGATTTTGAAAAATCTGTGAAGAGGATGATTCTACAGAAAGTCTGCTGCACATATCTTTCTCATTGGCTAAGCAATTGTGTACCTTTTTTTATAAAACTTTGCACAAGGTGTCGCCTGAAGATTGCGCACCTCCTCTAAGTTGAATCACTCCAAAAGATTTAGTATAACTTGAGAAATGTACTCAACAAGTTACCTATGTCTAAAACTGTCTCTCTGTAGACTCGATTTTGACACTTGCAACTTCTAAGACATGGTTCTCCAAGACTAGAACCCGTTTAAGCAAATGCTTTTAGCCACAAGTAGCTTACCTTCCAACTTAAAGATTAAGTGATTTCTTGCTCAGAACTTTAAACTGTAGAAGGAGAACTGATCAAATCATTGACTTTGAATTTTGCACCTGTTTTAGGAACCAGTGAACACTTCTTCACATACGAATGTTCCTACACATAATTCTCTCAACCTGTTCACAAATGGAAGCTAAAAATTTGTACAGAAGTCAATCCCTATAGACTTAGAGTTGTACAAAAGCATTTCACAAAAGATCTAACACAGAAGGAGAAAACTCAGAAACATTGGGCGCAACATTTTTTCATTTCTAAGAATTTTACATCTAAATGATGAGAGTGTCTTGACTCACTTCTAGGATGTCTAAAAATGACTCATACAACTTCGGATTACTCTATTCTCATGCTCTCTCATACTTTCACACTTTGCCCTGACATTTTTCCTTTGTATATATAGGAAAAAACTTACAAGCTCATGTCTATACAAAGATATGAGTGAGCTAGCTCTAAATTAATGTACATATGTGTACAATTCTTTATCTTTTGAATATGAACTACTTCCATGATTCATAAGTTTGTCTTTTCTTCAGTCCTTGACTTTCAAAACTTCAATTGTTGATTGCCCTGCACCAACATTTTTGAGCTGAGGGAATATCTCCTAACTTTGGGGATCACTTTTAGGTAGTTAGAGCCATGACTTTGCTTTTACATCATGGATGAGGTAAGCCATCCTTTTCCTTTTTTCTTATTTCAATTACAAGAGATAAAATGTACTCTTTTACAAGAGGTGTTCACATGACTACACATGTGACTTACAAATGATCATAATATCAAGCATATCAAGCATGTAGGCTTGGGTAAAATGCACCAACATTATTGCAGCGTTTTGGCCTTGAAAACTATAAGCCTGCTGCCACTCCTATGGAGATAGGTTTACGATTGAGCATTCATGATGTTGGAGATGCATTTGATCTTGTCCTCTATCAGCAGGATGTTGGATGCCTGATTTACTTATGCAATACTTGGCCAGATATTCAGTTTGTTGTCTCACAGATGAGCAAGTTTATGCATTTCCCAGGTGTGAAGCATTGGCAGGCGGTTAAGCACATCTTCGCTACTTTAGTGGGACTCGACCACTTGGGTTGTTTTATCCCAAGGGGGGATCACTACTACCAAATTTGCATGCTTTTTCTGACTCAGACTAGGCTGGTTTCTATGACACTCATGTGTTCACTAGTGGCTTTTGCTTCATGCTTGGTAGCTCATGTATATCTTGGTTGAGCAAGAAGCAGCCTACTATGGCCACTTTCAGTTGTGAGGCTGAGTATAGGGCAACTTTCACAACTACTATTGAGTGTGTGTGGCTTAGATGCCTTATGGTTGATTTAGGTGTTGGTCAGTCTTTTGCCACCACCATCTTCACTGACAGTCAGAGCGCACTGGCAGTTGCGAGGAACCTTGTGTTCCATGCTTGCACTAAGCAAATTGAGGTGCATTATCATTATGTCAGGGAGAGGTTCTGTGCTGGGGAGATCAGCTTCGCATATGTGCCCACGCAAGAGAACATTGCATACCTTTTCACGAAGGCTCTGCCTAGGGAGAAGTTTGAAGCTTTTCACAAAGTTTTGGGCTTACTTCCTTTTGTGGAGTGATTTCCACATAGCTTGGCAGTTCCTTATACATGAGTCCCAGCTAGTTGTTCACTCCATCACTCCCAGGGGGGATTTGTTGATATATTTAGGTAGTGATGTGTGTGAACACTCTAGGACCACCGGGGCACTTTTTTCCCTCTTTAGGAGGTTTCTTTTCCCCGAGCTTGTATATACGCCTTTTGCCCTAATGGGCTACTTATCTTTGTACATTCTCTAGTAATACATTCAGTATTGTGTATTATGCTTCAAGCTTCTTCTTCTTCCTTGTGCTGTTCGCATGCTTCCACAGACATCTAACTCCAACAGAAATCTGTGGTATCTACTATCAGATAGATGCTATGTTTTGGTCTTTGTGTGCTATAGAATTTCGTCAACATCCTCCATCTTGGGTTGTTTGGAGTAGTGCATGTGCATGGATGATGGAAAAGATGTGTCCTATGCATGGTTGTGTAATGGGAACCTATGCATACATACTTATGGAACACAAAATCATATGTTAGTGGAAAAGATGGGTTGAGCAAAGTGCCCAACATATGTTGATGAAGAAGGTTCCTAACTACTAGATAAGTATATGAGAAACATACCTGGCATGAATTTATTGATTGCCAATATCCTCTCCTCTGACTAGAAAAGCACGTAAATGGAAGATGTCACCATTTTCTTATGGTTATGGAGTCAAAGCTTAAAATAGCCAATCATCACGAATTTCGACTGATTATGATGAGTTTTTAGTTTTCTTTTTTGCTTTTTTGTTATAATTGTTCCTTCTTCTTGTTTTTATAACAAAAATGTACACAAATGGAAACCTAGAAATTTTCAACTCTATCTTGATGAAAAAAATTAAAATAAAGTTACAAAAGTCAAAACTAAAAGATATGTTCATTGGCAATGGATCTATGTGCAATCTACTATGCAATCCCTAGTGTCCATTGTACATGAAATGTCCTTAGTTTCTTAAATTGGGTGTCTCGAAATACCAGTGACCTTTCTACGGTGTTGTCTTGCATTTTTCATCATGAATCATGAGTGTGGTAGCTAGATTCTGAATGGTCTTCTCCCAAGAAATAACAAGTTTGTCCCACTACCTTGGTTCATGTTGTAAGACTTCTTTGTGCTCCATTTCCATCTGGACTACATTTCGTGCTAGTCTGCCACTAAGAACCATCAGCTGTGGCAAGAATTCTTGTGTAATGTGCTCAAATAGTACAATATTAAAATCATCTTCAAATGTTCGCTTGTAGTGGGATCGTAGGAACATTACTCATGTGTAATATGTCCATAAGCATTCCTTATTAGGTGCCATTGATAAATCAAATAATAGGCAATTGTTGCTTTAAAATCAAACAAATTTTGATATCTACTAACCTCAGATGCTTGAACATAATGAGACACTCTTCTAACATGTTGAGGATCTTGTGTTTCATTGAGAGTGATAAGTCTAGTATGTGCTCCATCTTATATGTGTACTTGATTACTTTGAGCATGTATTCATTGATGCACACATTATTTGGAGGTGTTGGTAGCTGAGAATAGTTCAACAATTGCTTCTCAATTGTTCGATCTCATTGTTTCCTCAGGAATTCATATATTGTTTTGCTCTCTTGAATTGAACACTAACCGAGATGCTTTTTTAAGAAGGGTTGCAATAGAGAGTAATGTTCATGAAAATTAGGATTTTTTTCCAAGAATGCCTCCTTCCAAGAGGTTCTATACACTTGAAACATTTTAAGTGTGAAAGGTCTTCTTTTTCATAGAGCACGTTATCATCTAGTGACTTGCCTACTCTATGTAAGAGGTACTATCTCATCTATTCTCTCATGAGCATTAAAAGTGTTGGAGGAGATGGTCGATAGTCTTCAGAGATGAAGTGGTGTTGCTTAAACATGCTTCACACCTACCAAGAATAGTTGTTGGAGAGTGTAGTGGGCCTCTTTAGCTAGCTAATGAGCATAAATAATCATATATGATGTTTGGAATATGATCCACTAATCAAAGGATTAAGATATATAGGTAGGAAGTTGATTCAAGATCGAAAACTTGCTATTCTTATCTCTACACCTATCCACTTTTTTGAATAGTTCTCCGAGCACAGTAGCAATTGGCTTAATTCCTTTTGGGGAAATTTAATAAGCTTAGATAGCTACCAATCATGAGTGATTTCATTAAAAACGTTGGACCTCACACTGAGAATGATGTTTAGCAAATCACAGCACATGCTCGATATTTTCGGGGTGCATCAATCAATAAACCACAAAGTGATGATGCACCAATATCTCACGATTCAGATAAGTAATGACAATGAGCTTTTGTACCAATATAGTAGACAGTATGTAACATAATCCTGGTAGGAGATGGTTGAACCACACCCTAAGAGAGAGGATTAGGAAGTAATCCTCAACCATGGCTTTTGGGGCAAGTGGTTAGCCCATCACATTCCTAACCAAGAGGTTGTGAGTTCAATCCCTTACATTGGTATCAGAGCCTAGGAAGTAGGCTTGGGCAAGGTGGAATGACCCAATGGCCTCTAAAAAAGGCGCTTGGGCACTCTACCATGTGAAAGGGTAGGAATTGTGGAAGGCGCGCGTCGATTTCAATGATGGACCTTACAATGATTGGGGTGTATCTCCCAATCCGTAGGTCGGATTGAGGCGTGTAATATACCGTTGGAAAGCTCTCGGAACGAACTTTCCAATGAGCTAGCTTGCAATGTGTGAATTCCTTGGGAATCCTTGGATGGAACTTGATTGAGTACATCCTGCCAGTCCCATAGCTGGTCAGGGTACATCCTGCTAGGGTACATCCAGGGTACATCCTACCAGTCCCATAGCTGGTCAGGGTACATTCCCGAGGGAGTTCAAGGGGGGAAGAATGTAACATAATCCTGGTAGGAGATGGTTGAACCACACCCTAAGAGAGAGGATTAGGAAGTAATCCTCAACCATGGCTTTTGGGGCAAGTGGTTAGCCCATCACATTCCTAACCAAGAGGTTGTGAGTTCAATCCCTTACACAGTATAATGAACATATCATGCTTTAAAGCATTTCAAATGATCAATCATACGCTGAGAACAAGCTCTGAGAAATACATTGTTCTTATGTAGTCATTACAGAGAAATGAAGTGAAGATATGATAAGAGATATGTATTAAAACATGTACAAATACAACGTCATTGGCAATGATCAATTTCACAAAGTGAAAATTGTGAATGAGCTATAGAGTGATCTCTTCAAAATCATAATATTTCTTCTCTAATGATCTCATAGAATTTGCAAGTAGTGCCCAATCTATTGTGTTAGACCACTTGTCACTCATGCTATCTTATATCATGTGGCTCTAACACCAGAATGCTTCCTAACTTCCTTGTGGTTGTACGAAACTTTTACAATGTGAAGGACTTTTACAAGAGGTTGATCATATAGAGTCCCATAAGATTTATGCTAACATGCTTAACATGCTCCCCCTCAAGCCTAACATGCTTGGTCTTCATTCCTCCTTGATCTCCTTCAAACCATCAATTTGAATTGGTTCATCTTTGTTCCATCCAAAGACTTGGTGAGTATATCTGCACATTGTAAATGAGTTGATAAATAGGAGAGTTGAATATCCTTGCTAAGAAATTTCTCCCTTAGATAATGATAGTGCACTTCAATGTGCTTAGTCCTTGCATGATATACAGGAGTAGAAGCCAAATGAAATGAACTAATGTTATCTCCAGAGTTTATTGGAGTATAAGTGTGTAACTCCAAATCTACATAGAGTTGCTTGAGCCACATAGCTTCTTGAGTTGCATTTGTCAAACCTCTGTATTTTGCTTCCCTAGATGATAAGGCCACAATTGGTTGCTTCTTAGATGACCATGATATAAGCTTTGAACCTGCAAAAGATAGGTACCCTGAGGTGCTCCTCCTATCATCCTTGGAGCCAGCCCAATTTGCATCAGCATACATCTTTATGTCTAAGCTAGAAGGACCTTGGTGCAATCATAAACTGACTTAATGTACTTACTCCATAGGCAATGTCTACTCTTGTTAGGGTAGCATAGTTGAGATTACGTGCAAGTTGTTGATAACCTATGACATTCTCAAGTAGTTCTCCTTCATGAGAACTAAGCTTATGGTTGTGTTCCATAGGAGTACCTCCAATTTTTGTGTTCTCTATCTTACATTTTACCAACATATCAGGAATATACTTATTTTAAGTAATAAATATACCAGAATCTGTATACACAAGCTCTAAGCCAAGAAAGTATGTTAACAAACCAAGATCACTGATTTTAAATTCTTCCATTAATTGATCCTTAACCTGCTTGATGCCATTAGCATCATTCCCTGTAATGATAATGTCATCTACATAGACACATAAATAAATAACCTCTGAGTTGTTCTTCTTTATAAATAAAGAATAATCTGCCTTGCTAGCCACAAAACCTTGATCTTGCAAATAAGTAACAAGTCTATGGTTCCAAGCTCTAGGAGCTAGCTTTAGGCCATAGAGTGCCTTCCTTAGCTTGCATAGATAACCTGATTTATATTTATCTTAAAAGCCTGGTGGTTGTTCCATATACACTTCTTCTGATATCCATCCATTTAAGAATGCATTCTTGACATCTAATTGATATAGGTTCCAATTATTAGAAGCAGCAACACTTACCAAAACCCTAATTGTTGGCATCTTCACAGTCCACTCCATGGGATTGAGCAAACCCCTTTGCCACTAGCCTTGCTTTCTGCCTGTTTATAGAACCATTTGAGTTCGTTTTGATTTTATATGTCCACATGGATCCTATTACCTTCATGCTTGCTTCTTGGGAACCAAGTCCCAAGTATGGTTTTCCTGAAGTGGTTCTACTTCTTCCTGCATGGCTTTAGACCAGGCATCTGAAGGGCTATTTTGGTTCTTAAAGTGATGGGAAAAAATGGCTATAGACTTCTCAACTCCACTAGGAAATTAGAGAAGGATGGAATCCAGATCAGGCCAACCACCTTTGAAATAAGGACAATTTTGTCTCAAAGTAATAACCAAGGGAATATGGTGAGATATGTAGATCATCTTATCAGTAGTAACTTTGGCATCCCAGAATTGTTGCAAAAAGGGAAAATATGACATTTGTCAATTCTAGCAACAAGGTGGTTCTCACCAGTTTGCCTGTTATTCCATGTGAATCTTGTAAGGTAAGAGATGTCACTAAGGTCATGGGTGGAAACCAATCTCAGCCAGGCATGCCATTCTTGACCGTGAATAGAAAAACCTTTTTTATTAAGTCTATCCTTAAGGGAAGTGACCATGTTAAAATCCCCAACTAAAATGATAGGGCCATCGAGTTTATTGATCTCTTCCCAACAAGTGGTTCTGAGGGAGGGGTAGTTTGCCGCATACAAGCTAATCAAGATACACTCAAAGGGTTTTGAAAGTTGTATTCCAACCCATTGATGAGTTGGGCTGACCATAAACCTCTGCACAAGATGATCCAAGCAGTGGGCAACACCAACAATGGCTCCTCCACGGCCTTGCAGATGCTCAATGTAATACCATTTATAATTATTAGAAATGATGTTCAAGTGCAAGTTACGCCAAGGACCAACAACTTTAAGCTCTTGCAAACATATAAACTCAGGTTGAAAAGAATTATCATGCATCCATTTAGAAATACATTTTGCACGAATCGGATAAAAAATGCCTTTCACATTGAAAGAGAGAATATTAGTGCAATTCATAAAAAATAAATAGTTGGAATGAAGCAAATCTGAAAATCAATCATTTTTCAATGTTCCTAGTTAACTTGTTTAGAGGCACCGAGTTCTTGAGAATATCTCTTCATTTAGACTTAGAAGTAACCTCCCTTCGTTTGGCCTTGGTGAGATGATGGCCTAGAGGAGCTTCATTTTCCTTTTGACCCATAGCTATCTCATCAACTTCAATGCCTTCAAGTTTTGCAATTTGCTAATGTCAACTTCATCTTTTGAAGTGAGTTCAATGATGAATCTATTGACATCAGCAGACAAAAGGTTATCCCTACGTAGATCAGCATTTAACTCAAAAAAATTGGCAAAAAGTTTTCTCTTATTTATGACGGTAGTCCACCCCTCAAACTTCGATTGGGGAGGATTAATTTTTTTTAGTAGCAGGAATATCATTGAGTACAGGTGAAGATTTTGACGTACCTTCCTCAACGATGATATTGACACCATCTGGTGACTTAACTTCTGGCAAAGGATTAAATACATCTTCCAGCAAGGCATCAAAAGAGTTCTACCATGGGTTGCTTTTTCTTTTATTTTGCCTTACCTATTGCTTTTTACCTTGGTTACCAGAATGTCTAAATTTCTAGGACTATAAACTTCATCCTTCTTTGCTTCCGAATTAGTCTCTTCATTTCTGAGAAGTGGATACTCTCTTATCCAATGCCGCTATCTAAAGAATTTGAAGCAAGCATTAGGCAAGTTCCTATACTGGACTTTTTGTTCATGCAAACACTAACATGTGGAATCATGAATTTTCAAACATGTTTTGATAGATTTGTTGATGTCCAATTCAACTAGGTCCTGAGGGTCCCATTTTGGATTCACATTTCCCCTAGCCCTTTGACCCAAGACTTTGCCAAGAACGGCGCACAAGTTGTCAATGCAAGGGTAGAATTCAATCGGTAAGTCCCAGAATTCTACCCAAATGGGAACCCTTGTCGGTTTGGGTTCCCTCGGATTGAATCCCGAATACCATCTAGAAAATGAAATGGGCGTCGATTTTATAAGCCATTATCCCTCTGTTATCACCCTTAAAGCACTACACGAGTCCTCAAAAAAGAACAAAAAATATCTGTTAGGCAGATATTGAATTCGCCTTACAAAAAGCTCCCTGATTTCCCTGAATATACACAGTTTTTTTATTGAAGAAATTAAATGGCTTTTTACAATGGTAAATAAAAATAAAAGGTTTATCCATCTAAAGATGGCTAAAGTCAAAAGTAAATTTGATGCATTTTTGGGTGTTTCCATAGGTCTCTAACACCCCCCCCCTAGATCTTGTCATCTTTGTTGCTAAGTCTTTGTGGGTGGTCTTGTTAAGTCAAGTAGTCTATGTTCTAGTCATCATCTTTGGTGTTTGGAGCATCTAGAACCATGTGGGATATACTATCAGGTAGATGCTAGGTTGCCATCTTTCTTTGCCATAGAATTTCTTCAACATCCTCCGTCTTGGGTGGCTTGAGGTAGTGCATGTGCATGGGTGATGGAAAAGATGTGCCTTATGCATGGCCATGTAATGCCACTCTATGCATAAAGCAAGTCATCATCTGGTGCCTTGCCTACTCTATGTAAGAGGTACTATCTCATCTATTCTCTCATGAGCATTAAAAGGACTGGCACTGGATATAAGAGATGAATAGTTTTCTTAATTATAATTATCTTAGCCAACCTACTAGCTAAGTCTTCCTTTTCAATCTCTATGAAACTTTTATACATACCTTGAACATAGAGCTCCCTACTCCATGTGTGTTGGTTCTCAAAAGATGGATGCTATCCAAACTCCTAGCTCCATGGGAACATGGGATTTTCAACCTTTATTGATTCCTCGATATGTGATAAAGTTGGTGAAGGATACATAAGTTGGTGGGATGTAGGTGATTGTTGGAGTTTCAGGTCTACGGAAGCACACGAACAACACAAGGAAGAATAAGAAGCTTGGAGCACAACACACAATACTAAATGTATTACCAGTAGAATATACAAAGATATATGACCCGTTAGGGTTATAGGTGTATATACAATCCGGGCGAAAAAAAAACCTCCCAAAGAGGGAAAAAAGTGCCTTGATGGTCCTAGTGTGTTCATGCACATCACTACCTAAATATATCAACAAATGCCCCTTGAGAGTGATGCAGTGAACAAGGAGTTGGCAATCATGTATAAGGAAGTGTCAAGCTATGTGGAATCAATCCACAAAAGGAAGTAAGCCCAAAGCTCTTTAGAAAGCTTCAAACATTTCCCTAGATAGAGCCTTTGTGAAAAGGTCTCCAATGTTCTCTTGTCTAGGCACATATGCCAAAATGATCTCTCCAACATAGAACTTCTCCCTAACATAATGATAGTGCACCTCAATGTGCTTAGTGTGAGCATGGAACACAGGGTTCCTCACAATTGCCAATGTGCTCTTACTATCAGTGATGATATTGGTGGCAGAATATTGACCAACACCCAAATCAGCCATAAGGAGTTTGAGCCACATGCACTCAATAGTCGCTGTGAAAGTTGCCCTATACTCAGCCTCACAACTGGAAGTGCCCACAGTAGGTTGCTTCCTGCTCAATCAAGATATACATGAGCTACCAATCATGAAGCAAAAGCCACTAGTGGACACATGAGTTTCATAGAAACCAGCCCAGTAAGAGTAAAAAAAAAAGCACGTAAATCAGGTAGTAGTGACCCCCTTTGGATAAAACAATTCAAGTAGTCGGGTACAACTAAGCTAGCGAAAGATGCACTTAACCGCCTACCAGATCTTGACACCTAAGCAATGCATAAAATCGCTCATCTATGAGATAGCAAATTGAATATCCGACTGAGTAATGCATAAGTAAATCAAGCATCCAACAGCCTCTTGATAGAGAAGAGCATCAAATGCATCTCTAACATCATCAAGACTCAATCACAAACCTATCTCCATAGGAGTGGTGATAGGTTTGCAATCTTCAAGGCCAAAATGCTGAAATAATGTGTCAATATATTTTGTTTGACACAAAGTTATTCTGCCATCAACTTGCATAAATTGAATGCCCAATGAGGACCAATGAGCAGCATGTCATCAACATAGACAACAATGATAAGAAGCACATCATTTGCATGCTTAAGATATGAGGTGCTTTCAGTTGGAATGTTCTCAAAACCATGTGCAATCAGATAGGCATGTATCTTTTCATACCAAGCACATGGTGCTTGCTTTAAACCATATAATGCCTTCTTCAACTTGCACACTTTATTTTCATGCCTTTTTTGCACGAAGCCACGGGGCTGAAAACATACACCTTCATGGGAGTCACTGTTGATATATTTAGGTAGTGATGTGTGTGAACACTCTAGGACCGCCGGGGCACTTTTTTCCCTCGTTAGGAGGTTTTTTTCCCCCGGCTTGTATATACGCCTATTGCCCTAATGGGCTATTTATCTTTGTACATTCTCTAGTAATACATTCAGTCTTGTGTGTTGTGCTCCAAGCTTCTTCTTCTTCCTTGTGCTGTTCGCGTGCTTCCGCAGATGTCTAACTCCAACAATTGGTATCAGAGCAGGTCGTTGCTTCTTCTAGGGCGCCGTCGACACTCCTCCGTTTGCAGTCTCAGATTCGCACAAAATTTGGTGAGCATACTCATTTCGGCCTCCGAACGCACTATCGTAGTGCTTGTGCAGGCTATTTCGTCCTTTTGTGCCAAAGGTATATACCAGTTTCTGTTCGCCAGTTTAAGCATCTCGAAGTCTGCTACAGGTCTAGCAGAACTCGTCTGGGCAGTTCAGTTCAACTTTTTGAGATACAGTCAATTTTCTGCATCAAGGTATTTTAGTCACCGGCCATGGCTGAAAGCAGTGATGTATTCCGTATGTTGGCTGTTGAGGATAAGTTGGATGGTACCAACTACCCATTATGGGCTTATATGATGCGACATGTACTGGTTGCAAAAGGATTGTGGAACATTGTGCAGGGTGTTGAAAGACGTCCTGTTACACCTGTAACGACAGGTACTGCAAATACAGGTGTTGGAGCTGATGAAGATGGTGTCGAAGATGATATTCCGCAGATTCCTGTTCGTGCTGCTGTTTCTGTTGCACCTACTGCAGAGCAGATTCGTTGGGATGGCAGAGATGCCCAGGCACATGCATTGATAGCTTTGTCTGTCAAACGTGCCATTATTCCTCACATTCGCTCTTGCAGAACAGCAAAGGATGCTTGGGATACACTTACCACTTTGTACCAGGCTAGGAATGAGGCTCGTGTTGCTTACCTCCGAAAACAGTTGGAGAGTGAGCACATGAATGAAGGTGATTCTATGGACAGTTTTCTTACAAAGATCAAAGACCTGAAGGAACAATTGATTTCTGCTGATGAGGTTATACCAGATAGCTCACTTGTGCAGACCGTTCTGAATGGTCTTCCTGATTCATATCAGAGTTTTGCCTCTACTCTTCGGTTGATGATGAAAGGCAATCCAAATGCCTTGTCATTTGAGGAATTAGTCTCTGTTCTATTGCAGGAAGATCAGTCCAGACAGAACAGGTCCGTTATGCGTGTTGCAGATCAAGCTTTCCTGGCTAGTCAGAAAGGCAAAGGAAAATGGAGCTCTTCTACTAGTAAGCAGAAATCTGCAAATGCTGCACATTCAAAGAACCAAGACAAAGATGAGAAAAAATCAGAAAAGCAGAAATTGTTTTGTAAGTACTGTAAAGGCAATGATCATATCATAAAGAACTGTCCAAAACTGGCTGCTAAAGAGGCAAAGAAGAAAGAGGCTGGAATGGTTGTTGCAGAGGCCTCTACACCAAAAACAGAGTCTGCAAATCTTGTGCAGGAAGAAGAATGGGCGTTTACTACTGTCTGCAGTTTTGACCCATCTTCTCATGATCAGTGCATGTCTGCAGTAGACTCAGATGTTTGGTACTTTGACAGTGGGGCGACCAAACATATTACCTCGCAGCGCAGTTTCTTCTCTTCACTTGAGCCTGCTCCTACAGGGAATACTGTCACATGCGCCAATAACTCCTCTTATCCTGTTATGGGAGTTGGTAAGATCATTCTGACTACTGCTGATGGTAGTTCTTTCACTTTATCAGATGCTTTATTTGTGCCAGAGATCAAAAAGAATCTGTTATCAGTTTCTGCATTAGCCAAGATTGGCTTGGTTGTGAAATTTGTTGATGACAGGTGTACAGTCCATGATCTCTCAAATGGCGATGTGATTATTGCTTCTGGCATTTTATGTCGTGGGCTGTATAAGCTCATAGACTATGAAAGATCTGTGAATGATTCGGCATGTGCAGTTCATGATTCTCAGGCTATGTCAGATGCAAAGCTTTGGCATGCACGCTTTGGTCATCTGAATTTTGCTAGTTTGTTACGCCTGCAGAAATCTGAAATGGTGTCCTCTTTGCCCAAACTTGAGGCACCTGGAAAACATGTTTGTGAAGGCTGTATTTTGGGCAAAATGCAGCGTTCTTCCTTTCCAAAAGATGGTTCAGTTCGGGCTACGCAGAAATTGCAGCTTGTACATAGTGATGTCTGTGGTCCTATGCAGACACCCTCTTTTGGAAATTACCTTTACTTCGTGACTTTCATTGATGATTTTTCCAGGCATGCATGGGTATATCCACTCAAAGCAAAGTCCGAAGTGTTCATGTGCTTCAAACAGTTTTTGGTTTTGGCTGAAAATCTGTCAGCATGTAAAATGGGCACCCTCCGTTCTGATCGAGGGGGGGAATATATGTCTTCAGATTTTAATGCATTTCTGGCTGAACGTGGGATAAAACACCAATGTACAGTGCCGTATACACCTCAACAGAATGGAGTTGCTGAACGAAAGAACAGGTCACTCATGGAGATGGCGAGGTGCATGGTCAAAAGTCAGGCTTTACCACATATTTTCTGGCTTGAGGCTGTCATGTGTGCAGCATATGTACTGAACAGGTGTCCCACCAAAGCGTTGCAGTCTATCACTCCATATGAGGCTTGGCATGACCGCAAGCCATCTGTTGCTCATCTGCGTGTTTTTGGTTGTTTGGCATATGCATTAGTGCCTGAACAACATCGCAGAAAATTGGATGATAAGGCAGTAAAATGTATTTTTGTTGGGTACAGTTCTGAAAGTAAAGGCTATCGTCTGTATCATCCACAGACTAAACGCATTCTGGTTAGCCGTGATGTTGTCTTTGTGGAAGATGCTATTCAGCCATTGCTTTCATGTACTAAGGAGACATCTGTTAGCTCCAAAGACATGTATGATACTTTGATGCCTCTTTTTACAGGTGGACAGGCTAGCGCTGGTCCTAATGAGGCAACTTCTCAGCCTTTGCAGGTTTCATATGATGATGCAGATCATTCCATTTCTGATGTAGATTTACATGATGCACTTGTTGATGAGAGAGCTGATATTGAACAGGCAAAAACTATGCCAAAATGGCTGGTGCAGACTTTGCGTGACAGCAAATTAGATGCACCTTTGTCATATCGTACTCGTTCAGGCTCTCATAGTACCTCCTTTGCATCAGATTGCTATGCTATGGCTGCATCTAGTCTCTGTGATGAGAATGAGCCTGTTTCTTTTGATGAAGCACAAAATTCAGAAAATTGGATGGCTGCTATGCAATCTGAATATGATGCTATAATGAAGAATGGTACATGGTCTTTATGTGACTTGCCTCTTGGCAAGAAGGCCATTGGCACTAAGTGGGTATACAAGCTGAAGCGTAAACCTGATGGTACAGTTGACAGGTATAAGGCTAGGCTTGTTGCAAAAGGTTACACGCAGGAGAACATTGCAGACCTTTTCACGAAGGCTCTGCCTAGGGAGAAGTTTGAAGCTTTCCGCAAAGCTTTGGGCTTACTTCCTTTTGTGGAGTGATTTCCACATAGCTCGGCACTTCCTTATACATGAGTGCCAGCTCCTTGTTCACCGCATCACTCCCAGGGGGGATTTGTTGATATATTTAGGTAGTGATGTGTGTGAACACTCTAGGACCGCCGGGGCACTTTTTTCCCTCGTTAGGAGGTTTTTTTCCCCCGGCTTGTATATACGCCTATTGCCCTAATGGGCTATTTATCTTTGTACATTCTCTAGTAATACATTCAGTCTTGTGTGTTGTGCTCCAAGCTTCTTCTTCTTCCTTGTGCTGTTCGCGTGCTTCCGCAGACGTCTAACTCCAACAGTCACCATATTCAGAAATGTACTTTTGATGTCCAATTGATGTACATTCCAACCATGATGAGCTACAAGTGCACAGATACTACAAACAATAATCATTCAACATGTAGGAGAAAAGGTCTCATCAAAATGAATGCTTCTTTCTTGACCATAACCCTTTGCAACAAGCCTATCCTTATACGTGTCAATTGTTTCATCAGGCATACACTATAGCTTTTATACCCACTTTGTGCCAATGGCCTTCTTGATAGGAGGAAAGTCACATAAAGACCAGGTATCATTTTTCATAATTGCATCATATTTTGATTGTATAGCAGCCATCTACTTTTTAGAATTTTGTGTTTCATCAAACAAAATAGGCTCATTCTCATCACAGAGACTAGAGGCAACCATAGCATAGCAATCTGATGCAAAAGAAGCACTATGAGAGCCCGAAGGAGTATGATATGAAAGAGGTGCATCAAATTTGCTATCATGCACAATCCACACCAACCGTTTTGGCATAGTTTTTGCCTTTTGAATATCAAATCTCTCATCAACAAGTGCATTATGTAAATCTGCATCAGCAATAGAATGATCTACATCATCACATGAAACCTATAAAGGTTGAGAAATTGCCTCATTCGCACCAGCACTAGACTTTCCACCTGTAAAAAGAGGCAACAAAGTATCATACATATATTTGGAGCTAACACATGTCTCCTTAGTACATGCAAGTAATGGATGAATAGCATGTTCCAGGAAAACAACATCACGGCTAACTAGAATGTGCTTACTCTATGGATGATACAGATGATCTCCTTCACTTTCAAAATTGTACCGAAGAAAAATACATTTCACTCCTTTATCATCCAATTTCTTGCATTGTTGTTCAGGCACTAATGCATATCCCAAACAGCCAAAAACACTCAGATGAGAAACAGATGGCTTGTGACCATGCAAAGCCTCATATGGAGTGATAGACTAAAATGTTTTAGTGGGACTCATGTTAAGTACATATGTTGCATAAATAAAAGCCTCAAGCAAGAAATTATGTGGTAAAGCCTGACTCATGACCATACACCTTGCTATCTCCAATAGCGATTAATAGGGAAAAGAAGAAGATTAAGTAGACACTTTGGCAACGAGAAGCGATCGCAAATCCTAATCATCGCACGGTGTTGATATGATAACCTTCATAATTACGGTGTGCATGCATGTGTAGAATCAATAACACAGGGCGGCAATTGATCATAATTAGATAGCAAAACGAGGAAGTTTACGATTTATATTCAGCCAAAATACGGAAATAAAAAGAAAATAAGTGACACGTGGAAAAACGAGGGACACGTCAGCTTTGATCAGGCGCTTGGTGATATGGCCGCAACTTCGAACCATTAATTACTTTAGGAAGAGGAACTTCGGTCAAGGTAGTCAACCGAAAAGTAGCTGGTCCCACTTGTTCACTAATTCGGTAAGGACCGAACCACCGTAATTTAAATTTCCCAGCAGCACGATTTGATTTAGCATTATAAAACAGCATAAGTTGGCCCACCGTAAAAATTGGAGTCTTGAGAAACCGATCATGGGTACGGGCTTGCCGCAACTGCATTTCGTGAAGAACTAGCAAACTTTCCCAGCGATGTTCATCCAAAGCTCTGAGTGTGTCCAACCGAAATGGCAAAGAGTCTTCAGGTAGCAGCTTCTGAGTTATGGTCACGCGTAAGCTGGGCACTACAATTTCCATTGGCGTGATTGCTTCCAACCCATAAGCAAGCTTGAAAGGAGTCAGTCCGGTTGCAACTTTGTATGTAGTCCGGTAGGCCCATAAGACTGCAGGTAGTAACTGATCCCATCTTTCTGGTAATTCCATGATCAATTTACGAAGCATACTCAACAGCGTCTTGTTGGTACTTTTCGCTATTAGCATGGGGATAATATGGAGAACTGAATTTGTGCAGAATTTGAAAAGTGTGCGTTAGTACTCGCATTAAATTGTTAGCAAAGTGTGTTCCTTGGTTGGTCACAAGTTCCAGAGGTAATCCATAACGCGGGAAGACGTCCTTCATCAGGCATTTTGCTACCAAAACAGCGGTAGCGGACCATAAGGCCCAAGCTTCTGCCCACCTGGTAGTGTAATTTGTGCAGGTCAGAATGTAGCGATTGTTGCTAAGGGTCGCTGGAGGTGTGATTGGTCCAATAAAATCAAGACCCCACTTCTGGAAAGGTTCCAAAGGTAATACAGGTTGTAAGGGAAAGAAGTGGCATTGTAAAGGATGTCCAGAGTGTTGACAAGTGTCACACTGCTGCAGAAACTGAGTCACGTCTTTATACATGGTAGGCCACCAAAGCCCACTTTGCAGAATTTTTCAGTGCGTAAGATTTGCTGCAATGTCCACCGGAGGGTATTGAATGTGCCATAGCAATAACCGAGTTTACTTCATGTGGTGGAATACAGCGAAGGAAGACACCAGTATGATCTATGTAGTACAACTGTCCGACAATCAACCGGAATCGGCGACTGTAAACTGTAATTTTTCGCCGCATAGCAGGAGGAGTTTGAGGGGGAAGACATCCGTTAGTAAGGAAAGTTAATAATTGATCATAGTAGGTAGGCGGCGCAAGAGGTGCTGCAGATTCGTCACGAGCCATTTCAGTAACGTAAATTGCTGGTGTGGTGTCATCAACACCCACCGGAGCTTCACCGGAATCCAACCGAGAGAGAAAATCTGCTAATGCATGTGCGGTGTCGGGTCGATGAATCACGTCATAATCGAACTCATGTAGTAATAAAATCCAACGAGCCAAGCGACCTCCTAAATGTTGCTGTCGGACCAGATATACAAGTGCGGCATGATCCACGTGAAAGGTGAATTTTCGGCCTAGCAAATAATGCTGGAATTTCTTCACAGAGTACACCAATCTGAGACATTCTCTTTCGGTCACTGAATAGTTCTTCTCAGCAGAAGCTAGTCGACAACTAGCGTAATAGACAGGCTGGAACCACTTATCAGTTTGCTGCATTAAAACACTTCCAATGGCTATATCCGATGCATCGACAAAGACATGGAACGGGCGTTCCCAATCTGGGGGTTGCAAAATAGGGGCCTGAGTCAATAATCCTTTTAAACGATCAAAGGCAGTTTGGCATTCTGGAGTCCATTCGAACTGTCGTGGAGTACTCGTCATTAGCCGATTAAGTGGTGTTGCCAAATGGGCTAACCACCATAAATGGCAACCATGCCATCGAATCTGTCCCAGGAATTGCATAACTTCTTTTGGTGTGGTGGGTACTGGTGCGTGCAACACGACTGCAACTTTTTCTGGGTCAACTTGTATGCCTTGCGCAGAGATAATGTGGCCAAGGAGTTTGCCACAAGCAATAGCAAACACAAATTTTGCCGGATTCAAGCATAACCGGTATTCATGGCATTTCTCAAAGAAGCACCGTAAATGATACAGGTGTGCCACAATCTTGCCAAATAAGGAGAAGTCGTCCAAATATACTTGCATAAAAGTAGTTAAATAAGGTGAAAAAATTTCTTGCATACACCGTTGAAATGTGCTTGGAGCATTCCTTAAGCCAAACCACATGACTGTACAAGCATACACACCCCAATTTGTAATGAAGGTTGTTTTAGGTATGTCCTGCTCTGCCATGCGTACCTGATTATATCCACTATAACCATCGAGAAATGAATACATCTCATGCCCAGCCACTCTGTCTAGCATTGTGTCGAGAAAGGGGAGAGGAAATGGATCAGGTACCGTAGCTGCATTCAGTTTTCGGTAATCCACACAGATTCGGAGCTGTTTATTTTTCTTTGGAACAATCACGATCGGAGAGATCCATTCGGCGTGTTCGATTGGGACAATGAATCCCACCTTCAACAACCGATCGAGTTCTGCCTTGACCTGTGCTGCATAATTGGGGTTCATTCGGTAACTGGATTGTTTGATTGGCTTTGCCTCTGGTTTGAGCACGACCCGATGTTGATAGATTCGCGGATCCAGATCTTTCATATCCCGATAGTCCCACGCAAAAACATCAGAAAACTCACGCAGGAGCCGGATCAAATCTTCTTGGAATGCCTCAGACAACCCCGCCTTAATCTTAACAGGACGCGGGTTGCTTTCATCACCCAAATTATAGGTTACTAACTGGTCTTCTGGGACATAGAATTGACGAGGTTTCCCCGGATTGTCAGTTGATTGTAAAAGTTGTTGCATAGTAGCTTCACCCATAGCAACATTATCATCTACATCTGTGTCTCCGGTCACGGGAACAACTGTACAGTCTACCAGACTCCAGTTATCTGCGATAGATTGCAGATCTACAGTACCTAAGGAAATCAGATCTTTATTTTTCTTTAGAAACGCTTCTTCTTCGTCGTCAGATAAGCCATCCAACATGTGGACCGGTTCTGCTACATATGGTCTGGCATGAAGTTCGCAGGGCTGAATGGCATCCAATTTGACAACATATTTATGGTGATTATCTTTGAAAGTCAATTCCTGTGCTGACCAATCCTGTATAACTTTGGCTTGTTTCAACCATGTTCGACCGAAAAGGAGATTGTAATCGAGGCTGGATTCTAGTAGTTCTAAGACTACAAAAGTCATTTTGAAAGTGGTGCCGTGCAAAGTAATCGGGATATTCCTTACGAGTCCCACCGGATGAACTCGGGATTGATCTGCCATTCTGACAAAGAATTGAATGGGCTCGATTTGGGTCCACCCTAACTTCTTGTAGAGAGCTGCAGTTGCTATGTTCACACCGGAACCGCCATCAATTAGCACTTGCGTAATCTTGTGATTTTTATGCCAGACAGTGATTAAGGGGACAGAATGATCCACCGTAGAATCAGTTTCCGGTTGTATTGCTGCAGTCGCCGGAGTACCGGGAGATCCGGGACTAACCTGTTGCTGAAACTACTGCCTAACTCCGGGCACCAAGGCGAGTAGCTGCCCCAAAGGGAGTGTAATTGAGGCCTTAGAGAGAATATCCCATACCTGCTCTGTTTGAGTTGTACTCTTCACCGATTCTGATGATGATTTTCCTATTACAAGAGTACAGTCTTGTTCATGTGCTCTCACCTTTGGCAGGGGAACTTGTGTCACCAGAATTGGATCAGGGAACACGGTAGGCTCTTTGGTTGTCCATTGGCTAGCATTGGTATACATTCGATGTTGTTTACAGATGCCAGGTTCAAACACCTGAGCTGCGGGTTGCAACTGCTTACCGGATCTTGTCTGGACCACTGCTGCTTGCGATTCCACTGGTGAGATATAGACCATGTTGGTCATCGGGTTTTGACGTTCTTTCTTTCTTTTATCATATTCGGCTGCATCCTTGCAGAATCTCTGGATGTGGCCAAGCTCACCGCAAAAGTGACATCGAGGTGGTGGCAAAGAAGTACTATCCGCTGATGTACTGGCCTGCCATCGATTTGCATTGAATTTGGTATTCTACTGTCCCCGGTAATTTCGGTATCCTTGCGACTGATTGTTTCGCATCTACGGTGGCACGTAGTGAGTTGCTGGCTGTCCTGGTTCCTATATAATGGCATTTACAGCTGCTTGTCCCTGCACTTTGGCATTATACGCACAATTTTCAGTTGAGTGTCCGGTGATATTGCAGATGACGCAATACATCTGATTAAGGGCACAGGTAGCACTGGTATGCCCTTGATTTTTGCACCTGGTGCAATACATCTGTTTAGCCTGATCATCTATACCATGCTTATTGGCTTTCAGCCATTCCAAGTCTTCAGTGAATCCTCCAACCTTATGCTCGAGTTGCAGGGCCATCGCGATAACAGCATCTAGTGCCATAGCTCCCACACAGCGGATGATCATAATTTGTCGTAGTTGTGGGGTCAAACCTTTAATGAACCACTGGGTTATAACATCATCCGGTAGGTTAGCATGTGCCGGAGGTAGTTGTCTTAGATGGGTTCTAAACAATGTTGCATATTCCTGAACAGTCTGGTGCGGCTTCTGCCTATTGTTCTGCAAGTAATCGAAGATTTCGGCAGTATTTTTCTTCAACCAGAACCTCTGTAAAAATGCATCCCTTACCGCCTCATAGGTAACAAAATGATTGAAATCATACTCTGTTAACCATCGCGTTGCTTCATTGACTAATGTTGACTGAAAAACGATGGCCTTGTATGCCGGATCGGGTGGATGGTTTAGCACGGCATAACTTATCTCAAAGGTACGCACATGGGCATCAGGGTCGTCACCTGGAAATCCACCGAACTTTGTGTATGTTACCCCTGTTGGAACTGGTCGAAGTGGAAGTGGCTGTTGGTGTCGCTGCTGTTGTTGCTACTGCTGCTGCTGTTGTTGACCACTCATGGTGCTAGTAGTGGTACCGTGGTTGTCTCCTGAGTTCTGAGGAGGTGTTTCTGGTCCTTCGGAGTCTGTATGGTCAGACTGCTCATCTTCCGGCTTGAAAATAGCGTTCAATCTCTTACGGATCTCCAAATCCAAGAGCCTATCCTCAGCTTGGATATCCCAGGTAGGCAAATCTACCCCAAACAGTGGTGTCCGAAATGAAGATTCACCACGAAGTATCACACTGTCATCGGAAAATTGTAAATTCCCTACAACTGGGACCGAACGGTCACCGGAATTTGTCGAACTTTCCCCAAAACAGGGTATTCTTCCACCGTCAATGATCTCTCTGGGTATCACAACTTTATCCTCGAAAAGGGTCGAATCCTGACTAGACGGTGTCGGGTCAACTACACATTGCGTCCCTGTACACTCCGTAGTTATTGTACCTTCTGCAGACTGTATCAAAATTACACCGGAATCTACTGGAATTTCCTCATGTGTCACCAGAATTGTACCGGAATCACTGCTAACTGGTTCCGATCCTTCGACAACTGGACTTACCGGGCCTACTCTTCTGGCCCCTGGGGGTGTCCCTAGCAAATTTGGTACTGTCCAGGGGTGCTGGTCTCTCCTGTACTTCGGATACGACTCGCCGGACCAAGTAACCGGCATATATCACCTTTGCACCAATTGCGTATCACTCCATCTTACTGATTTTCCACAGTCTAGGCCACCTTCCCACAGACAACGCCAGTGTTAAAATGCGCAGTCACACTACAGGCATTTTAAGTTCTTTCGGGTTCTTGGGAGTGGTAGGGGTATGATAAATCAGAGGCCCTTTATCTTAATTTTCCCAATGATCTTATTCAATTAGCAATACCTTAACATTCACAACTCTGTTTAATACGGATTGCTATCAAGACTCTGGTTAGTCCTCTCACAGATTTACTGTTCATACTCAGGTTAATACTTTTCACAGTACATAACGCAGGAGTTATTCCTTTCCATCATGCAGTCTTATTATCCACACTTAATCTTACTGTATCAATCACAAATTAAATGTAATTACACAGTGATAAGAACAACAATACTCAGAGTTCATGAATACCCCACTACGGAGACTTCGCAGACTGCAATCGCCCAGACAGACAGTCTGGCGATACTGCTCGTCGTTACCGGAGAGTCACCACAATGTCTTTTCATTAGTTGATAAACAGATACATCACTTCGCAACGACCTTTCGGTTCGTGCTGTATATGAAAAATAGGGAATTACAATATGCCAATCCGGCGGCTTACAATCCCATGATATAAAATGTGAGAAGTAATTATGACCACCATTTGAGAGATCATGAACTATACATATATCATACAAATTTCAAAACCAATCCAATCTTGGCTAAAGCTGAAACTGATAAGAGATTCTTTATGATCCCTCGCACAAATAAAGCATCTGACAATGTAAAAAGAACTGCCATCAGCATTAGTTAGAATGATCTTACCAACTTCCATGAAAGGATTGAAGAGGAGTTGTTGTGCATGTGATATTATTCCCCATAGGGTTAGGCTCAAGTGAAGTAAAGAAACTACACTGTGAGGTAATATGTTTGGATGCCCCACTATCAAACAACTGGTCTGAGTCTACTGCACACATACATTGTTCATGAGAAGATGGGTCATAACTACAAACAGTGGTAAATGTCCATTCTTCATTTTGCACAAGATAAGCAGACTCTTTTTTGGGTATAAAGGCCTCTACAATAACCATTCCATACCATTTCTTCCTTGCCTCTTTAGCAGCCAGTTTTGGAGAAATGTTTATTGCATGATCATTTCGTTTACAGTATTTGCAAAACAGTTTTTGATTTTTTGTTTTCTTCTCACCCCTGTCATCCTTCTTTGATTGTGCAAAATTAGCAGATTTATGCTTACTAGTAGAAGATCTCCGTTTACCTTTACCCTTCTGACTAGCCAGGAAAGCTTGATCTGCAACACACATAATGAACTTATTCTACCTAGAATGATCTTCTTACAACAAAATAGATACTAACTCCTCGAATGTTAAGGCATTTGGATTGCCTTTCATCATCAAACGAAGAGTAGAAGCAAAACTTTGATATGAATTGGGAAGACCATTCATGACATTCTACACAAGTGAACTATCAGGCAAGAATCCATCAGCAAAAATCAATTGTTCCTTCAACTCTTTGATCTTTGTCAAAAAATTGTCAATGGAATCTCCTTCATTCATGTGCTCACTCCCCAACTTTTTTCAGAGGTAAGCAACATGAGCCTCATTCATTGCCTGGTATAAAGTGATAAGTGCATCCCAAGCATCCTTCGCTATTCTACAAGAGAGAATGTGAGGAATAATGGTGTAACATAATCCTGGTAGGAGATGGTTGAACCACGCTCTAAGAGAGAGGATTAGGAAGTAATCCTCAACCATGGCTTTTGGGGCAAGTGGTTAGCCCATCACATTCCTAACCAAGAGGTTGTGAGTTCAATTCCTTACATTGGTATCAGAGCCTAGGAAGTAGGCTTGGGCAAGGTGGAATGATCCAATGGCCTCTAAAAAAGGCGCTTGGGCACTCTATCATGTGAAAGGGTAGGAATTGTGGAAGGCGCGCGCGTCGGCTTCAAGGATGGACCTAACAAAGATTCACGTGTATCTCTCAATCCGTAGGTCGGATTAAGGCATATAATATACCGTTGGAAAGCTCTCGGAACGAGCTTTCCAACGAGCTAGCTTGCAAGTGTGAATTCCTTGGGAATCCTTGGGTGGCACTTGATTGAGTGTTCAAGATACCAAGCATGGGTGAGAACAAGGTTCAAGACTGAGGTTGAGAACAAGGGCTCGAGACACCAAGGTTGCAAACAAGAAGGTTCAAGACACTAAGGTTGAGAGCAAGGGTTCAAGAGACCAAGATTGCGAAGAAGGTTCAAGAAACTGTGGGAGGTTGAGGAACATCAATTCAAGGACACCTAGGGAGTTCAAGGGACTGATCACCGAGGCTAGAGGGATACAAGAGTAGATCATTGAGGACAATGATCGACCAAGGGGGGAAGAATGTAACATAATCTTGGTAGGAGATGGTTGAACCACGCTCTAAGAGAGAGGATTAGGAAGTAATCCTCAACCATGGCTTTTGGGGCAAGTGGTTAGCCCATCACATTCCTAACCAAGAGGTTGTGAGTTCAATTCCTTACAAATGGCACATTTGATAGGCAAGGCTATCAATGCATGTGAGTGAGCATCTCTGCTATCCCAACAAATTTTCTCTACACTAGGTGAAGTAGGAACTGCAAAATGAATAGGAACATGAAGAATATCACCATCTTCAGCGTCGTCTGCATCACCTTCAACAACTTTGTTTGTAGGTGTAATAGGATGTTTTTCAACATGCTACACAATATTGCATAGTCCTTTTGCAACCAATACATGATGCATCATATAAGCCCACAATGGGTAATTGGTATCGTCCAACTTATCATCAAGTGCCAACATACGGAATACATGAATGCTTTTAGCCATGGCCATTGACTAAAATAGTCTGATGCTAAAAAATGATCGTTTCTCAAAAAGTTGAAGAAAACTACCCTGTCATGCTTAAGCTATTCAACCACACATGTAATATGAAGCACATACCAAACTTAGCACCCTGAATGACACACAAAATCCTCAACATGTTAGAAGTGTGTCTCACCGCATTCGAGCATCAGAGGTTAGTAGATATCAAAGCTATTGGGTTCCAAAGCAATGATTGCCTATTATTTGATTTATTAATGGCACCCAATACTGAGTGTTTATGTGCCTATTACACATGAATAATGTTCCTACCATCCCACTACATGAAACATTTGAAGATAATTTTATCACTAGATTTTTTGAGCACATTGCTTAGCTATTCTTGCCATCATAAATGGCAATTAGTGGGAACTAGCAAGGAATGTAGTGTAGATGGAAATGGAGCACAAAGAAGTCTTACAACATAAACCAATTTAGTGGGACAAAATTATTGTTTCCTATGACAAAACCATTCAAAATCTAGCTGCCACACTCGTGATTCATAATGATGAATGCAAGTTACACATCCATAGCCAACTTTGTAGAAAGGTCAAAGGTACTTCTAAGACACCCACTTGGGAAAATAAAGAAATTTCATGTATGATGTACTCTAGGTGTGGGGATGCACAACACATAGGAGCTTACATACACTAAGCAATTCCACATATCAAAGGTTAGTAGATATCAAAGCTATTGGGTTCCAAAGCAATGATTGCCTATTATTTGATTTATTAATGGCACCCAATACTGAGTGTTTATGTGCCTATTACACATGAATAATGTTCCTACCATCCCACTACATGAAACATTTGAAGATAATTTTATCACTAGATTTTTTGAGCACATTGCTTAGCTATTATTGCCATCACCCATGGCAATTATTTGGAACTAGCAAGGTATGTAGTGTAGATGGAAATGGAGCACAAAGAAGTCTTACAACATAAACCAATTTAGTGGGACAAAATTATTGTTTCCTACAAGAAAACATTTGAAATCTAGCTGCCACACTCGTGATTCATGATGATGAATGCAAGTTACACATCCATAGCCAACTTTGTAAAAAGGTCAAAGGTACTTTTGAGACACCCACTTGGGAAAATAAAGACATTTCATGTATGATGTACTCTAGGTGTGGGGATGCACAACACATAGGAGCTTACATACACTAAGCAATTCAACATAGATCCATTGCCAACTAGAATATCTTTCAATTTTGACTTTTCTTACTTCCTTTTATATTGTTTTTCATCAAGATAGAGCTAGAATTTTTCGTGTCCAAAGAAAGCACAACATTCTGACCAAAAACCATATGAAAGGGAGTTGCATTGAGTACGGTCTTGTAGGCCACTTGATATGCCCAAATAGCATGGTGTAACTATTTGTCCCAATCTGAACGTTTGTTGTTCACGAGTTTTGTCAGTACGTTACAAAGGATCTTGTTCGTACTTTCTGCTTGACCATTGGCCTGAGGATGATATGGTGCTGATTTCTTGTGAATCACCATAAAATCCTGTAACAAATATTCAATGACTTGGTTTAGAAAGTGAGTTCCTTGATTGCTCTCTAACTCTATAGGCAATCCATATCTTGTAAAGACATTTTCAAATAAGAATTTTGCAGTCGTGTGTGCATCATTCTTTTTTGTGGCCTTGGCCTCTACCCATTTGGTAAGATAATTTTTAGCTACAATAATGTATTCAGCATGAGTACCTTTTGCAGGGGGTTAATGGGTCCTACAAAGTCTATACCCCACTCAGAAAATGCACGTCCTTCCATCATGGGTTTCAAAAGCATTTCATCTTTGCGAGTAGGAAATTGAGTTCTTTGGTACACATCACATCTCTTAACATAGGTATGTGCATCCATGTGAAGAGAGGGCCACCATAATCCTACAAATAGTATGGCTTTAATTATCCTATCGGGGCCAAAATGACCTCCTACAACACCTTGGTGTGCAGTCTCTAGTACACTCAAATAATCGCTCTCATGAATACATTGTCTTAAGTATCCATCTCATCCTCGTTTGTATAGATTGTCGCCAATAAGTGAATAGTCTTGAGCTTCTTGCTCTAGACTGCGTTGTCGTGCTAAGGTCATTGCTTGAGGGAATGTTTTCATCCTCAAGTACATCACTAAAGGTTCACTCCATTCTAGTGTGAGAGACATATGATATAACATAGCATGTTCTACGGGTGATCTTTCACAACAAACAGGACACTCTCTACACAACTTGTAGACATCTGCTTCCATAGAAGGCCAATATACTCCTAGTCTATCCAGAGTCTGCAATGTATGATGTTTTGAATGATGTTGCTTTAATGCACGTACATGTGCTAATTGCAACCAATTTGCATGTTCTGATTCATCTACACAACAAGCAAGAATCTTTTGATTATCCTGTTTATATATACTTCTTGCTATTATTTGATATCTTTGTGATTTGGTAATCTCTCCTTCCTTGATCCTTATCCTAGGATTCTTGGGTCCATATGTGAGAATAGGGACAATAGGCTTATCCCATTCTGGTACTATCTCAAGGTTAAACAAATATGCATCGGGTAATGCATCAGCTATTCCTTGAGGAGCTTCTCTTGTGGTTAATCTTGAGAGGTGGTCAGCTCTGAGGTGGGTCTTTCCTTTCTAGACTACTACTTCAAAGTCGTACTCCATGAGTAATAGAAACCAACGTATCAGTCGTCCTGTGTTACATAGCTTATTGACTAAGTACAGTAATGCTTGATGATCCTTGAAGAATTTGAACTTATTTGCCAACAAATAATGCCTGAATTACTTTACTGTGTAGATCATTCCTAATCCTTCTCGTTCCGTAGTGGTGTAATTTCTTTCTGCTTCATTCAACTATCTACTCACATAAGCTATAGGGAGATCTATATTTCCTTCATTCGTGGGTTGTGTCAACACACATCCTATGGCATAGTTGGATGCATCCACATGTACATGGAATGGTTTGCTCCAATCTGGGGTTGTTAATATAGGTGTTGAGCACAAACGTCGTTTAAGATCATTGAATGAATTCTCACACTCATTTGTCGATTCAAACTTGGTTAAAAGAGAGTACAGAGGCTTGTCTATGATGGCATACATGTGTATGAATCGTCTGTAATAACCGCAATGACCCATAAATGCCTGTACCTCTTTTACATTATTTGGTCTAGGCAAGTTGGCAATTACTTTCACCTTTTCTTCATCCGTAGAGATTCCATTCTTTGACACAATGTGTCCTAGAATTTTGCCTTATCTGACCATGAAAACACATTTTTCTAGGTTCAGACAAACCTGATAATTCTCGACATTTGTCAAATACTTGCCTTAGTTCTGGGATATGAATCTACCTCGTATTCAAATGAGTACATATATCATCGACATAAACTTCCAAATTCTTACATAAGAATTCCTTAAAAACATGACACATAAGTCGTTGGAAAGTGGCGGGTGCATTTGTCAGCCCAAATGGCATCACGTGAAATGCAAATATGCCCCATTCTGTGGCAAAAGCCATCTTGTGTTGATCTTGTGGAGCAATGGCTACTTGATTATAGCCTGAAAAACCATAAAGAAAGCTATAAACTTCCTTGCCCACAACTCTTTCCAATAAATGTTCCGTGATAGGAAGAGGATAATTGTCTCTAATACTGGTGGCATTAACTTTTTTAAGGTTAATACACACACGCAATTTTCCATTCTTCTTGGGCACAACCACAATGTGGGATATCCATTCGTGCTCAATTTCATAAATGAATCCTGCTTCTATCAAACGATCTATTTCCTCTTTAATCTTAGCAACGTAGTTATCATTGTACGTGTATGGTTTCTGTTTCGTAGGCTTTGCATCTGGAGTCATAGGGATTCTATGGGAGCATATATTCGGGTCTACTCCTTTCAAGTCTTTGTAACTCCAAGCGAACACATCTCTATATTCACATAATAGGGCAATTAACTCTTCTTCTTCTTCATTCGTCAAATAATGCCCTATGTATGTACATTTTTCTTCTTCTCCTTCTATGGTGACTATGATTTTTTTTGTTTTCTCTCGATTATCATATACTTCACCAACATCAGCTTTTCTTTTAGGCATTCGTATCATGATCCTTCTATCTTCTATTTCATACTTCTTGAAGTTCTCTGGTACTTCCATGAATGGTTCTTCTTCTTCTGTCTTAGGTGATTTCTTTCTCTTCTTTGGTTTGCTCTCTGTATCTTTTATGGATGGCTCAAGTTGTTCCATTTGACTTTCCTTTTCTTCCTCAGGGTTTCTGGCTTCCACAAAATAAAGATATTCCTCTTCTGTGGAACAGATGGGTTCCATGATGATGGATTCTAGGTCCTCGTCATCACTCTCATCCGGTTCTTCGGTTACTTCCGTGCATTCTTCTAGGATAAAGTCTTCCTCGATAGAGTGTCTAAGTTTTTTGGTATGGGTTCAGCTAAAACTGATCCTGATCTCTGAGCCAGATTCTCCTGATTAGAGTCTTGAGAAGTCAATTCTAGGATTTTGGCTCTGGATTCCTTTAAACTTCCTTCCAACTCAGTTATCTTTTTACTCCACTTTCTCTTAATCCTTTCTCTGGAATCTTTCCAAGATTTCGTCTTTTTGTTACTAGACTCTCCAACTTCAGTAGATCCGGTTATTTTCTCAGGATTAAGCTGTTGATTTTGTAAGAGCGCCTGGGCTCTTGTTATAGCTTGGATAGGCACGTATGTAGGGTTGGATCCATCTGCGTTGTGTACAATTCCTATCACGTTGATCGATGTCACTTTTGAAGCATTCACAGGGTTCTTGGGATAATCTTTGATGACATGCTCTTTACCACACTCGCCGCAAAAGCCTTGTATGTTATAGTATTGTGATTGTCCTGCTATCTGAGGATGTGGACAATCCTTTATGAAATGATCATGTTGGCACCTAAAGCATGGTCCTCTATGGCCCTGTGGTCTTTGTTGTCTCAATGGGGGCCGCAGATTAGGGTTGGTATACATCACATTAGCATAATCGGGCTCCCAACTGGGTTCCAATGGTGGACTATCGTATTGATATGTTTCCACATGTTCTAGTGACTCCGTATAATATGAGGGTGGACTATCTACATGAGTAGAGTCAAAACTGTTAGAATTAGGATCACTTTCTGTGATCAGGGGTGAAGAAGGCACTAAAGCCCTATTGAGGTTTTCTTATGCAACAGCGTATTTGACTGGGATGACATTCGCTGGTGGGGGTGGCTTTTGAGCTAAAACAGGTTGAGGTCTCTATTGAGCCTGAAAAGGATAGTTTTGAGGAGGCCTATAGTAATGAGGCTAAGCGTTATATTGATACTTGGTACCTATCTGGTTAGGGGTATGCTTGCAGGTAGTTTTGTTGTACTACTTGTTTGTTGTATGGGCAGTCTTGAGCCGTGTGATTCGTGTATCATCTCTCAATCATACAGTACTGGCCATTAGGATTGGCTTGTGGTTGTGTTGCATTGGGACACATATTTGCCATATGATCACCACCACAGGTGTAACAATGCTTGTTTGTTGTTAACCTAGGCATCTGTTTACTAGAAACTCCTAGCTTCTGAGCCACTTTTTTTCCTAGGTCCTCTATTGAGCTTGAAAGTTTTGAGGATGCTAGAGATGAACAATCTGAGTCCTTATAGACCTTTGAGAGTTCCAACTCATCTCCTAAGTTATCCTCAATGTCTATACAAATTCTTACACATTGCTCTAATGTTCTGGGTTCCTTCAAGTATACGTAGGAGCGCAGTTTAGAGCTCAAGAGGCCATCTAAAAACAATGACACTTGCTTGGCCTGTAAGGGTAATTCTTGCATCGGACATCTCTCAATGTATTATCTAAACCTACGTCCTGCCAATCTAACTGTTTTTGAGGGGTCTGTTTGAAGCTATGAATTAACGAAGATGTGTCATGCTTGATTCCACTTTTAGAGAATTTTGTGATGTATGACTCTAACAAGTGATGGATATCCCTAAATTGCCTCTGTTGCAATGGTTGGAACCAAGTTAAAGCCGTGTTCTTTAATGTTAGTCCAAATGCATTGTATTGCATGAACATGTCTTCTACTTGCTCTGCTCGGAGCACTTGCTTAAATTCTGCAACATGGTCATAAGGATCTCCTGTCCCATCAAAGTAGTTTTACATTGACTTTACTAATTGAGTGGGTCTTAATATCCTGGGGTGTTCACATGGTCTAGGTAGAGGAAAATCATCTCTACCACCTGGTATTCTAGGTTCCCTTTGTCTTTCCAATCTATGGGTGTCCATGGTGGTTCTATCTCTCCCTATGGGATGAGTGAAACTTACTTCTGGTCTCTCTTTGTTCTTCTCTCTTTGAGTACCATGGGCTGAGGATGTTCCAACTCCCTGATGGCTCGTTTTTACATTTATTCGAGATGGGGGGAAGACTAACTCACCTCTCCATGTGTAGGTATTTCTCGCGTGGTCTGGTACTACAAATACTTGTTTCGAAGTATCATCTAGGTATACAAATTTTCCAAGAGTATTGGGGTCCTTGAATTTGTAAATCATGATGGAGGCTACCTCACTAGGTTGTTCCATTCAATATCTCCAAAATGCTTCATTAGTGTCCTTACTCAAAAACAATTCTATGCTTCTATTATCCTGAGGGATCCAGTCTGGGATTAGTACTCTTGTTAGTACAGATTTCCCTCTAGGTGTCCTAGATTCTTCTCCTAGTGGTTCTTTTCCTTGGGTTCTCACTTCCGTATCTAGCTGAACTACACCAAACTCATTGGTATGATTTGGCTGAGTTCTTATGATGTACAGTGTTCCTTCTTTGTCTATGTATGCATCTCTCTCGAATTTCACCACTAGACATTCCAATCCAATGGGTTGGTCAGGATTGTGCAATTGCACCACTGATCTTCGCAAACCATCCTCATAGATGCGAGCACCTAAGTGGTTGGTTCGAACATATTCTAATTGGTTTCTGTAGGGTCCTTTGGGTCTTTCCAAATAAGCTATGTTTAACCCTTCTTCTGGTCTTTCCATGCTAAAGGCCATTTTCGATTCACTAGTATCTGAGCTCAACTCGTAGGGGTAACTATTCAATTGTTGAGCCTAGGAACGTGCAATAGTTCCCACACTTGCTTGTGATGATCTAAGGTCGTGATGGTTCAAGTGAACCGTTGGGACGGTGTGAGACCGTCACGATGGTACGGCTGAGCCGTCACGATGGTGTGAGCCAATTGCGATGGTGCGATACAATCACGATGGCGTGAGACCATCGCAATGGTCCACCAAACTGATGATTTTGAGAATGAAACTATGGATTCATGCAAGCGCAAGGGTCGCCTACCTCGTGGTGTGGTCGCTTACCAAAAGTGCCAATTTTGTCAGACCATCATGATGGTCCAACTCCAATGGCAGATTCTGACAGAAAGTGAATTTCTTACCTTTTGGAAGCTTTCCTGCTGCTCTAGAGCACTGTACCTGCAAGAAAACTAAAAAACACACACAACACAACAAGCACAAAAGCTCTCTCTCTCTCTCTCTCGCATGCGCAAATGAGGGGAAATGAGGAGGATGGGTGGATATGCTGAATTTTCTGATTTTTTCGGAGTGGAAGAAGATCATGCGATGGTGAAGAAGGAGTGTAGAGGAGATGAAAAACATAAAAAACTAATTAAAAACAACAACAAAAACTGAGATTTTTACCTTCCAATACCACTTCTTGCTATACTCTTACCATCACGCATTTGTCCTAGACTCGACCCCCGCAACGACGCCAAATTTGATGTTGCTCTAGCACAATGGTAAGTACCACGTTAAGAAGCTCCACCTCCTTAATGTCAATCTGCGGAAGAGATAGCAGTGATATGAAGATCGTGAACACGAGATGTAGTGATAGTGAAGGTGAGAAGCATAGATATGCACACACACATACACACACACATGTAAGAGACAAGCAAGAAACAATGGAAGATAGGAAAATAGACTCTATTACTCAATATCTCAATTACAAGCTCAAGCTCACACTAGCTCATACAATTCTACACTAGCTAACCTAAAAAATCTCTAGCTCTCCTTATAGTTTTTTGACTATCTTTGACCGGTTTCACATCTAGTGACTGGCATAGTTAAAAAATAGGTTTTAGGTACTATTTAGAGGTCTAAATGAGGTCTAAAAATAACCAAAATTGGTAGGCTCGTTCTAACTAAGCTCCTCAAGCTTGAGGGCTCCTCGACTTGCACAAAATGGAGCATATAATTACAAAAGTGGTTGTTCTATGTTACATATGATACAAGAGTGATGAAAATCACTGTTGAGAGTTTTTGAAAAAGTAATATAAAACATATTTCTTTGAAAAAATAATCCGCTTGGCTCCCCACTACTTCGTTGTGATCTACCTTCACATGCTTTCACATCGTCTGTGCCTCTGGCTATTGCCAACAAGTGCAATATATAAAGAACAATACATAAGGAAAAACCTAATGTCTGCGGATGAGTGAGCAAGCAAGAAACAAATGTGCCATCACTCTCGATAGATAAATCTAATAAAGCTCAATGAAGTGTCCCTGACATGTACTAGTGTGACCACTATACATGTCAGAGAAATGAAAAATGATACATGTCATCCTGGATCATCACATGTTGAGCTTGATATCTTAATAGACTAAGACATAGAACTATGGCATTACTTTGGCATCTTTGGATTCTCTAGCACTCATTGTTCTCTTGGTTTTTGTCTTGGATATATATAGAAATAAATAAAAAAATAAAAAAATAAAAAAATAAAAAAATAAATAAATAAATAAATAAATAAATAAATAAATAAAAGAGAGTGTTAGATAAATAAATAAATAAATAAATAAATAAACACGAGGAAGAGAGCATTAAAAGTTATGTTAAATATCAATTAAAAGGAATAGGGTATCAATACTTAAAAATAGAACCAAGAGAATCATGAGTGCCAAAGAATCGAAAGATGCCAAAGTTATGCCATAGTTCTATGTCTTAGTCGACCATGAGAACCAAAGTGAATCAAGAGAAGCCAAAGATGCCAAAGTTATGCCATAGTTCTATGCCTTAGTTGACCATGAGAACCAAAGTGAACCAAGAGAACCATGAGTGCCACAGAAGCCAAAGATGCCAAAGTTATGCCATAGTTCTATGCCTTAGATGACCATGAGAACCAAAGTGAATTTTTGAAGCACCACCCTCATGTCTTCTATTCAAGATACAATGAAAAAATACCTATAAATACACATACTCGATAGACTCGTCCATCAGAGTATGTGTGGGGAGATTGTACCCAATTTTGTGTTTAGTCTATTGTCTCTCTCTATTCTGTGTATGCTTTTGTGAAATTTCATTTCTGTACTATCTCTGCATATGTGCATCTTCAAGATTTGGTCAGCAATAATAATCCTCTTCATGTAAAAGTTTGGATTCTAGTTACCATGGGATACATGAGTATATAGTTAATTCATATTGCAACAAGGTCTTGCTTTTTTTTTTTGAATGGAGGTTAGGCAAGTGCCTACTCCTCCTACTTTAACTTTGAAAGAATAATTGTACAAGTGAATGAACATAGTACCTGCAAGACCTCCTATATCCCACAAAGCAAGGGTTAGGCTAGGTTATAACTGAATTACATGTGGTTTAAACTAGCCAAAGCCTTACATGTCTAGCGGGGGAAGTGCTTGCTCTTACTTGATGTACATTTTTGAAAGCTCTAAAGGATAATGTCCAAACGTGGCTTCTCATGGCATCTTTCTCTCTCTAACAACCACTCTCTTTCTAACTCTAAAAACGTGTCTATTGTGGGATTTAAGCTTGAATAGAGAGCTACTCTACTTGGTACACTACCACTCTTCAAAATGGTTGTTCGTGAAACGGCTAACTTCTACATGGAAATTGGAAGAAGAATCAAACACGATTGTTCATTGTTCAAAGAAACATTTTGCCGGATATCTTCTAGGCTATGTGAACGGTGTTAACCAAGGACCTCCAAGCCTTTGGTGTTCCATGGGCATGTAGCTTTCCCATGCTTTGTAGGTGAAGGGGTCCCATGCCTAATGTGCTTTCCATGTTTTGAATGCAATCTTTATTCTCTTGCAATGTTCATGTAGGCCCAAAAGCACTACTTATCACTCCTCGTTGCCTTTTTTATGAGGCTCACTTATCAACCCACTTTTCATAATGTCCTCCCATCTCACAACAAACACTAGGACGATTCCCTTCCATGAGAAATGTGTTCTCCAAACGCAAATTGATTAGTATTTTCCTTTGACCTCCCTATCGCAACTTACAAGTGAAGAAGGACATTCACATACAAAAAGAAACACGGAAGTCTAAGGAGACAAAGACAAACTGCACAGATGCCGGTTTCTTGTCTCATTCGAAAGTGATACTCACACAGACACACACATGTAGATGCATTCACGAGTCATGACTCATGATACCCATTACCAAATAGCTTGCTCTATAGACTCTACCTAGTACAGTTGCAAAAACTTCTACCTCCCTTGTGACTCGTGAGATCCTTATAGTTGCCATATCTTCTTTTCTAATGTTCAACTACACATTTACTTCTGTTTGTTTTGAGCTTTAAAACTTTCAAGCTGACTACTTCGACTGGTTAGTTGACTAGTTGCAGTGGTTAAGTTTCGAGTTGCTCATCTTCTTAAAGTGAAACTACCTTGCCATATGAGCCCAATTTCCTCTCAACTGAGCATTGAGACTGGATTCAGACGGAAGTGGCGGTGGAAGTTGCCAAAACGTCTGAACAAGATGGTGGAACTTCTGATGAACAAGATGATGGAATTTCTGTGTTGTTGCTGTTTCATCTCAAGCACGCGACAGCAATGGTTTGCAAGTTGTCATTTTTCCAAAAGTTGACTGACACTGGTTAACATGTTGACCAGGGTTAAGGGATGCGGCCTGGACCCTGGAGTTGGACTCTCCCTGGCAAATTCTTATGTGCAGTGCAGGACGACGGTCCACCTACAACAACTACCCGCTTATCTTGATGTAGATTTAGTCATGATGTATTGTTTCTTTCTTTGAGTTCCCTCGAAGTTCTCAGTCCTCACCTTCGCGAGCACGTGCGCGCATGCGCGAAGCTCCTTGCGCACAACCGCACAGGCACACGTACACGTAGATACACACGCAGCCCTTGGCATAGTTGGTGTTCAGCCTGTTCTCTGATGGAAGTCAGAGTCGGGGTCTTTTCTGCTGATCAGAACGTGGGTGCCTCTTTCGAAAGTCCGAAGTTGTATAATTTTCTCTTACGGTTTTCCCTCTCTGCTTCACGTTCCTTCCTTGCCGAACCACAGAAGAAAAAGAGAGTTTCAGATTCTTCCTGCATGGATGCTTTCAACCGCAGTTGCCTGTATGATTGCCTGCACTGGCTTAATCGCATTCGCTAGCAATTTGATCTCCTTTATTTACTACTATCCTGCTGACTATGGCGGTTGAATTCGTGGACTACAGCAGCCTTGACGCCCTTGAGAGGGACAAGTCTATGCAGGAGGCGCTGTATGCTGGATTAGAGAGCTTGCAGAAGCTCGTTCATCTTCTTTCTTACAGCAATAGCTCATCTACACCTCACAAACTTCACGGCGTCCTTCAGAAGGATTGCTCCACCATTGCAAATGCTGCCATCTTCAAATTCAAGAAGGCAGTAAACCTCCTTGGTAAATCAGGGCGTGCACGGTTCCGCAAAGGCCGTGTCGGCCACTGGAGGGTGGCCTCTCTTGGGCACTTGTCAGAATCCGCCCTTCTGGAAGCACCCGCAAGCTGCAGCTCATCAGAAGCGAACGCCGTTGAGGGTTGCAGCAGAAGTTCCTCCTCACCTCTTGAAACCGTCCAACGGCGTGAGGAGTTGAAAACTGGCAGCAAAGGACAACCACGCGCGGATTTAGCATATCGGGATGCCTGTATACGTACACCTTTGGAGGGTGTGTTGACCATAGCTAACCCTGCACAGACTAACGCTGGACAGTTGATGTTTATGCCTAAGCCCTTGAGTTTTGAGAGGCCAGCTTTGCCATGCGCGGATCTCAATATGATACATGTGGAACAAGCCTCTTCTATGCGTGCTAAGATGGGTGTCGCTCCCTCGTCCAAACCTTTACATAATTTTTCAGTTCCTTTGAATGATAAGGAGTTGGCTCCCTTGACGCCATTTACACCTCAAGCTGTGCTTACGGAGAGCATGAAAGGGGCTAGGATAGTGCAGCCACACGGTGAGACTTGGAGCAATGGTAGAAGTGCCAGCTACTCTCAATACGAGTACTCTTTGAGCTGCACGCCCCCTACATCCCTGACAGCAAGTACTTTCTTGTCCTCACTAAGCCTTGATGGTAGTGTGACAAAGGGTAACAATTTGATTTTGCATCAAATACTTGGAGGAAGTGGGAGGCCTCCAGCTCCTACAAATCGTAAGTGTCCGAGCAGCAAACTACATGAGGTAGACGGGAAATGTCAAAGTACGGGAAAGTGCCATTGCTCCAAACGCAGGTACATCTTTACTTGGAAAATATTTTGGGTATTAAGTCCGTTACTAACACCATTTCCATTTTGGATAAAAGATTTACAATTACATACAAAGGTGCTCTTTCTTAGATGTCTGTGTAGCGGATAATATCGTTTGCTTTAGCAGTCCCGGTATCAGTGATGATCCTCAACTACTTCTAGCGTGCTGTACTTTGGCTTCTGGTCAAAAGTACATAGTGATGAAAGTTTTGAAATTTAGGAAAGATTTCTTAGAGGGCGTAGATGCAGGCAGGTCACCATTTAATCTCCTTCTGTGTGTAAGGATGTCCTCTTAGTGTAATATCTAGGTTCCTTGTCATCTTGTCCGATACATGTAAACTTGATCAGCAATGTTAAATGGTCTTTTAACATTTGTCCTTTCAATATACTTATGCAGAAAGCACAAGAACCGCAGAGTAGTTAGGGTGCAGTCTTCAAGCACAAAAGCTGCAGATATACCAACGGATGAATTTTCATGGAGGAAATATGGTCAAAAACCCATCAAAGGTTCTCCTCACCCCAGGTATAATAATTATAAACCCTTTGAAAGATGTTCTGAAGTTTCCAGAGTTTAACCGATGAAAATGGTCATGTGTGCAGGGCCTACTACAAGTGCAGCTCTGTGAGAGGATGTCCTGCGAGGAAGCATGTCGAACGCTCTGTGGATGATGCCAATGTGCTCATCGTCACTTATGAAGGAGAACACAACCACTTTACGGCCTCTAACGAGAATGTATGACGTACTATTGACAATGCTACATGAGTCACGGTCGACGTTTCGAAACTATGTCGAGCTGAGCAGCAAATCACCCTTTCTTGTGGGCATGTAATTTCTGTGTGTAATACTGCTCTGATTGTTCTTTCAACAGAGAGTTCTTCCCTGATCCAAGCTATGTGGTGCTTGACACCCACGCTAATAGAACAGCCATGTAGACCCCCTCTAACCCAAAACTTAAGACTGTAGATAGTTTTATCATTTATGTAATGTGGTTTTTACTCGTTTTACTTTTTCTGGAAGAAAGGATTCTCTGAGAGGCTTTTCTGTTATTTATTTTCTGCATAAGTTCAATCAACAATGGTGTATAAATATGCCACATCATAGTACATACTATGAACAAGACTATTTGATATGCAGTGTGTTTGCTCACATTTGTTTCTTCCAGTTTCTCAGTATTTCGGTGATTAGAGAACAACGGGTTGTGGAAAATTTTTTATTACTCCTTGTTGATGCGGTGTTACAGGTTGCTTTCAGTCTCTGTTGCCTTCTAATTTGGAAGTCCTTGGGAGACATGAGATTATTGAACTTGTCCATACATTGTGCTGGTATGGCTATCGTCCGTATAAGACAGTATAGCTTCATTGTCATTGCAAGAGTAGGTGTCAGTTCAGTCTTCATTTTCACCCTTTGGGGTGCCTTTCTGAAACAAGTTGACTCTGTTACAGCTTTTCTCTGTGAAGCATACATTAAGCCATTTCCTCTATCGGAGGGCTACTTCATCTCATCACTGTCATTGTTATTATGTGAAAGCATTGTAAAGCTTGAACTTCTCCGCCTCGGCTTCTCCCTTCCTCCTGCCATATGATCATTTGTGGTGTAGAAATCATGCAACAAGGAAATTGCTTGATAATTCGTTGTATGGCACCTGCTGCTAAGAGGTTCAACGATTGTACCAGCAACACATCAAGTATTATAAATAAACCTTCAATTCCATTCAGTGACATTTCCTGAATAGGAAAACGTTGTAGTGAGAGGTTGATTTATGACATTAACATCAAACAGAACTAGCAAACTTCTGCTACGGAGGGTCAAACCTTGCCTGATACCTCTGTAGTCAGCTTCAAACTAGTACACTCTGGGAAGCTAAACAATAAAGCATATGTAGGTTAGGACCTAGGTCCAGCATTCTGTTTTGATCTCCGTTGCAAAGGTTTGCTATCATCATCATTATTAATTTTACTGTTCTTGTTGGTATTACTAAAGTATTAGCGTTTCTATCTATATTGACCGGAAGCTTAACTTAGGATTGTGACGCTTTCTTCCTCTGCCCCATCTGAGCTGAAGGGCCGTGGTGGCACTTGCAACCACGAGGCTTGTCTTACCTGAGTTAAGATCTAACCCAGAGCGGGCTTCTGTTGTAAGAATGGCCTAAGTGACACTCTGTCAGATGTCTACTGTGGTGAATGTGGATAAGAGATTAGTGCCCACTGGCAAGTTCAAAAAATGAACGTGGGGAGAGGGGCTGGGCATTTTCGTTCCTCAGGGTTAGTCTTTCCGAATCTGTTTAAGAGGTTTGACAGCATATCCGAGCAAAACCACTTGAGAGTAGAACTTTTGCTTTTTCGTGCGAGGAGCAAAAGCCCTCTCTTTCTTTCTGAGCCTACAGGCTACATTGGATAAAGAATTTGAACATGTAATGTTGCCTTCTCTCTCTCTCTCACACACACACACACAGAGCACTCTTAAGGTGGAAAACGACAAGTGGCAAATTCATGTCATATTCTTCACCTTTTCTTACCTGCACTGACTTGATCAACTGATGCTTTCACTTTAAGTCTTCCACTTTGTCAAATCCAAGTTTTCACTTGGACTTCTAATATACAATATTGCCATCTCTCTCTCTCTCTCTCTCACACACGCACACACACACACAGAGGTGGAGACAGACGACTTACAAAGTCATGCCTCTCACACTTCACCTTTTTCTTACCTACACTGAACTGATCTACTTATGCTTTCACTTGAAGTTTCCCATTTCTTTTTGTCAATATCCAATTCCCACCAACGACAACATGCCTTTATTCAACTTTAAGGCAGGTCACAACACAGTCGCTCATATGTCCCAAAAAGTCAATTATTCCATTATTCCAGTGTCTTTCTAGCATTGAAAACGCAAAGAAATTCAGAGTCGTGATTCCAAGTGGGCTCCTATTCTTTTTGTCCACCACGTTACACAAAACAAAGGACTTTGAGAAGCCTCTGTTCACACCAACCTTAAGACTCATCAGAATCGATCCTTGGTTTTTTTATTTCTCAACTCTCCTGTTGGCATTCATCTTCCCTCCGTATGTAGACAATACATGCCCACACATGTATGTATGTGTACATATGTGCATATGCATACATACATGCATATGTATGTACACATATACGAACACGTACCCAGAACATGTACACATATTCACACTCATGTACATATGCACGTAGGTAGACATGTATATATGTATATATATACACACATGCAAGTACATATGCATACAACTAATAGTTAAAATTGACTAGGCTATCCTCTTACCACCCACTGTACACACACACATCTCTTAACACCTCTTCCTTTCTTTATTGCTCTTTTTTTTAAACTACAGTTCTTTAATCCCAGTTAGCTTCTTGGTACCTGGTGTGCATGCATATAAGTATGTTTGTATGCATCATTTCTTAATGCACTAAGCCTTTCCTTCTCATCTCTACCACGGATTTTTGGGATTGTACTTAACCTAAAACATATTGGTTGCACGCAAAGAACATCTATTTAACGTAAACACTAAGTATCTTAAATGCACCTTGACAACATTAATTCACCAATTTTTGTGACCCTCACCTTTTCTTTTAAGAGGAAGTTTGGTCTAAACCTAGTCTCTCTTGCTTGAATCAATTTAAAAAAAAAAAAGTATAGTGAAGGGGCATAATGCCCTTGGGATCCCTCGTATCTCACAAAGTAGGGATAGAACAACTTGAAGGCATAATAACAATGGTGATTGCTAGGATTTGCCAGAAACCTATACTGTAGAGGGGGTTATAGAGAAGGTTAATGATCTTTCCATCATCCTCATAGGCACTCCACTTATTTTTTATTATGTTATTATCCAAGATGAAAATGCTATGGTGTCTAAAGGGAGGGGACTTTTTATAATTACATATTCTTCTACCTAAGTGGCCAAGGGATTTATCAATCAACCATTCTTTCGGATGGCCCTCAAAGTTGGCTGCACATCTTTATTTCCATATCTTCCAAAGTGCTTCCCCCTCATGGCATTCCATAATACAAAAGAGAAGCCTATTGCTTCTCCAAGTAATGATTGCTTCCAGTTGATTTGACTTTATAAACTCAAAATCTTGGCAAGAGCCTGTAAGAAAACAACAGCAGCATAGAATAGGCCAGTAGATAGAGAAGAGAGAAATCTAGAGACAAAGATAGATGCACACTGAGAGATAGAGAACTTCAATTCTTAGATTGCCAAGAGTAATGTAGTTACAACGATGGTGGACAAAGAGCCTGTAAAAAAACAACAGCAACATACAATAGGCCAGTAGATAGAGAAGAGAGAAATCTGGGGACAAAGATAGATGCACACTGAGAGATAGAGAACTTCAATTCTTAGATTGCCAAGAGTAATGTAGTTACAACGATGGTGTTGTCCACCCGTGCACTCCCAATGTAGAGCTTAAATGGCGATCTAGAGAGAATTTAGATGAAGGACTATCTATTGTGCAATGCTCTGTAAAGCTCAACGTAGGCCATGCTTATCTAGCTTTTACAATGGGAGTTAGTATAGATAAACGTAATCGGGAGATACAAAATAGTTTGCAAAATATATAATCAGACAATATCTCCAAGACCAGAAGTCTTATTGTCTCGGCCCTATGAGCCGAGGAGATAGGTTGCTTGGATCCCGTAGAAGGGGGCAAGCCTCCTTTTGCACTCTCCCCATTAAGGTCCTATGAAGAAACCACACAACACCACAAGGCCTTTAGTTTCGCCTTGAATGGAAACCCAATGGCCCGAAAGTTTATGCCCTACCTAACCTAATGGCTAGGCTCACAAAGAGAATCTATTACCATCAAGGATCACACATAGACCTCATCTAACTTGGAAGTTAGGGTTCCACAAATGTCTAGGCTCTCACAATGGCTTCTCCTCATAATGGGGGCCTTACAACTTAGAGCACCATGGATCATTTGTGGTCACTTAAGGGTGGAGTATTGAGTATATCTAACACCCTCCCTCAGTGTCCACCTTGCGTTGAACCACCTCCTTGGTCCAATGCCAAGATTTGGAGAGTGTCAATGAAGTTGCTCTCCCATGCGCCATGGTGAAGATGTCTGCTCCATTTTCTTCAGTTGGACAATAGCTTATCTCCAAGACCCCATCCTCAATCAACTCACATATAGTGATACTGAATTTCTATGTGCTTGGTACATGCATGGAAAATAGGATTCTTGGCAATGGCCATGCAACTTTGGTTGTCACACTTCAACCTTGTAGCCTCCTCTCTTGTATTCCCATGTGCCATAGGATCCTCCTCAACCATACTGCTTCACATGCTACAACACATGTTGCTTTGTACTCAGCTTCAATAGAAGATAATGCTACCATCAGTTGCTTCTTTTGATCCAAGAGAAAATCCCTGATCCTAAAGTAAAGCAATATCCAGAAACTGATTTTCTGGTATCAATATCTCCTGCCCAATCTAAGTCACAATATCCAACCAGAAATGATCCTTCTTCATAAAGAATACCATAATCAATTTTCTTTCACATACATGAGTATCTGCATGCACGCCTTCCAATGCATTTGGCAAGGATTATTAGAGAACCTCCTTACTACTCCAATAGTGTAAGAGATATTTGGTCTACTATTGCACAAGTAGATGAGACTTCAACTAATTTAATGTATCATGTTGAATGCCTTCAATATCTCTCTTGCATATTTTTTTTGAGATATGAAAACCTTCCTTGGTTCCTTCCAAACTTCAAGGCCTAAGCAATAATGCATTAAGCCCAAGTCTATCATTTCAAATTCTGAACTCAAGGCATCTTTTGTTTGTTGAAAAAGAGCATGATCATTTCTTGTAATCACAAGGTCATCTACATAGAGTACAAGCACAATTGTTGTGGAACCACAACTAGTACTACTCGGATAGTAGTCATCCTTGTAGTCAAGGCAAATGATTCACAAAATTCAAATGCTTAACTTGTGAGTATTCCTGTGCAAAAGTTCTTGCTTTGTACTCTTCTAGAGTACCAACAGCCCTGTACTTTATCTTCTAGATCCACTTGGTGCCAATGAATTTACGCTTAGGGGGAGCTGGTGCTCCCAAGTTCCATTTTTCATGATATTGCTGTATTTTCTTTGCATGGAAGCCCTCCAATTCAGATCGTGGAGTACCTCTTCCATATTAGTTGGTTCCTGCTGTCACTCTAGCACAATGGTGAGTACCAATGTGAGGAGATCCACCTCATAATTGTCAATCAATGGAGACATGAGGGTGGTATGAAGTTCCAATAAATTTGCTAATCTTCAAGGATGGTGCGGATGTTTTCAGGGGGGAACTACTTGGAATTTGGATGGACTTATTGGTGCACCTAGTGTGTTCTCTATAGTAACTGCTAAATTCTCTTGATTCTATAATTGTAAGCATCCATTCTCTTCCTGAGTAACTACCAGATGCCTTTATAGTAATGCCATGTTGCGCTAAAGTTTGGAGTTACGTTCCTGTTTGTTATTACCCTTTGGAGTTGTCCTCTCCAATCATTTTAGCATATAGGATCAATTACACATCTTTAAATTGTCAATCCGGGAAGTATGCAAAGACCACATCCCCTTCTAGTTAATGGAATCCAAGAACAAGAGTTAAATGACCGTTTTCTGAAAAATTATGAAGATGAAGAGAAATATCTAGGGTTTCGATTATCTTGAGCTATACAATAGCATTTTCAGTGATCTTGGTGCCTAAAGTGTGCCATTTTCTCAACAGAACACAATTATGAAGTCAAATCTCAAAAGCAATACATGTATCACACAGACGAGACAATCACGATTATGTGAAAACTGAGGATTTTCATTTCCAGCTTTGTTCTTCTGCACTTTCTTAATCAATACACTAAGAATCACCTCTCTTCATACACATTACTCAGAAATACACAACTGAGGCTCACAAATTCCATGGATTACACAATGAATAGACTCAACAAATGAAAAGAATGTACATGAAAGAGAGAAACACGATTTTATACAGGAGAGCTCTTCACATTACTTGGATAGCAAAAATAATACAACCAACACTACAAGGAATACGGGCGTGTAGCGACGGTTAACGCGACAGAATTTCGTCGCTATAAAATTGCAACTTGCGTCGGAATCACCGTCGAGCGCGGACCGTCGATTATACGACGCATAAAACGACGGTATTTGCGACGCTTCCGCCTAACGTCGCTTGTCAAAGGCGTCGCTTAAGCGACGTTTTTTTGCGTCGCATAAGCGACGGTGCACACTGTCGTATAAGCAACGGTGCAGACCGTCGTATACGCGACGCTAAGCAAATGTGCACACTGTCGTATAAGCGACGGTGCAGACCGTCGTATACACATCGCTTATACGACGACGCGTTGCATCGCTTATACGACGATCTATTGACGGACAAAAATTAAAACGTTGGAGGCTCTGCAATCGGCATTTTCACGCATCCGATCGAAGAGCTCTCCAACGTTCGCAATTGCGCTACGCTTACGAGCTGAAGCAAGTATATGCAGAATTGTTGTTTTGCTTAAGCTCTCTGTTATTGTCTCCCTCTGTCTTTGTTTCTCTCTTTCTACATCTTTCTCTCTTTGAATTTTCTCTCTCTCTCTAGATCTCTCTCTCTAGATCTCACTCTCTCTCTCTCTAGATCTCACACTCTCTCTCTCTAGATCTCACTCTCTCTCTCTCTAGATCTCTCTCTCTCTCTCTCTCTCTGTCTCTCTCTCTCTCTTTTCTCTCTCATTATTGCAGGTTATTCAAGAAGCTAACCAAGCAAAAACTATGGGTCACAATTGTAAGTACAATTTCTATTATTTGTAGATCATTTGAATTGTGTTATTTTCATTACATACCATACTCACACTTATTGATATGCACTCATACACTTATACATGATGAAGAAGCACACACACATACATATACCTACATATACACATATACATGCACATACACACACGTACACATAGAGTTATACATATACACACACATACACAAGAACATGCACATATTGATACATACATATACACTTATACATGCACATGCATATACATACATATACGCACACATACACATGCACATATACACATATACATGCACATACACACACATACACATAGAGTTATACATATACATGCATATACATATACACACATACACATGCACATGCACATACTCATACACACATATACACTTATACATGCACATGCACATACATACATATACACACACATACACATGCACATACATACATATACACACACATACATATACACTTAGGTACACACATATGAATGAATTATATAATTAAAGTATTAAAACACATGCTTAATATAAACAATAATAACAATCAATAGAACAAAACTCTTCATTACTTAATACCATACACACAATTCAAAACATGACTGAAATGAAAAATATATAGATAAATATATATATATCTCAATGTAAATACATATAATCCAATGGCATAATCAACTAAAATCCTAATCATCATCATCATGATCATCATCATCATCAGCAATATCATGATCATCCTGATCTTCCTCATCCTCATCCTCATGATCACCCTGTGACGATCGAGATCGTCCCTCCTGTGTCTGTCTCTCCACCTCATCCATATTTGTCTCCCCATAATACTCCTGTATTACATATAACAAACATAAATCAATAAAATAATTAAAACATTCATAACAACAAAATAATTATATAAAATTTAAAAATACTCACAAAGGCATCAGGATGATCTTGTATATACTCGCTCAAACGCCGATATCCAAAATGTGTAGCATACTCGATCTCGTGTTTCGTAGGATATCGGCCATAATCCTTTCGCTGCAATGAAACAAATAAAAAACATTAGTTGCTTGCATTTTAACTAAAATAAAAAATATACTCACAATAACACATATACTTACAAATGTAGCTACAAAACCATTATGGCCCATTTGGCCTAAGTGCGATGTGTGGCCCGAATCCACTCTCTTCTTTGCAGCAGCCTGTTTATTCAAGGAAAAAAATACATAAATTAAATTAAAAAATTACTACAATATCTAAAAATTATAAATATAAACTATTAATTTGTGTACCTTCTGCTGAGGAAATGACTCCTGAAGACGTAGCTGTCTACGAAAAAACTGCCACGACTCAGGTGGTATGTTAGCTCGCCTCTTATTTTTTTCGACCATACAATATCTCCTGTTAATTTAATCTCAAACAGAAAAAAAAGTCAGAATACATACACATATATACACACATATACACATACACATACACATACACATACCCACATACACATATACATGCAAACATATACGCATGCATATATGTATATATATACACATATACATACATATAACATAAACACACATATACATATCCACATATATACGTACACACACATGCATGCATATACACTCATTCATACAAAATACATGCATTTATCCCACAATAATATGTGTTGTGTATATGTGAATATGTGTGTATGTATAAATGTGTATATGTGAATATGTGTGTATGTGTAAATATGTATATGTGAATTTTTTATTTATGTAGATAATCAAATTATTAATATCAAATACCATTATTTGTAGATTCTGATCAATCAGATGGAACTCCACCACCGTCTCCTCATCGTGCAACGACTTTATACTGTAAGTTTATGAAATATTTAATTTTAACTATATTTGATGGATACATAACTTATATATATTTTTTATGTTTCTTATAATGTGCAGATTCTGATCAATCAGAGGGTACTCCACCACCTCCTACCCATGCAACGACTTCACATGTGTCCTCCGATAGGAATTATGATGAATTTTACTATCAAGAGCATATTATATGTTGGTGTAACTCTTGTTATGGCACGTATCGAAGACCACGATTGGAATGTATTCAACATGAGGCAGAGTATGGTACTTTTGAGCATGCACCATCACCTAGTCAACGTGATAATGCTTGGGTATGTATTTTCTATATATATTAATGTCATTTTTTTATTTAAAAACCATGTATAAAATCAAATTATTATTGATATACAGCAATACTTGCTCGATGATGATGATGATGATGATTTTTCTCATAATGTTAATATACCTCGTACACGTCATGGACTTGCTGTTCATCAATTACAAGCAGAGGTTTCTAGAAATCCTCTACCTCCTGGTTTAGAGAATGAAACAGCTGGAGATTATCCATTGCCAGCTCGTGATCGTTCTTTAGTACAAACATATGATAGAAGAAGATATGGAGGATGGAATAGAGGACCACTTCCTTTAGATGGAGAGGTTTTCAACTTTTGGGGTAATCGCTATATGATTGCTCCATCCACTATTACTAATGCTGGTCGTGGTCTCTTTATTGTAGAGGATTTGTATGTGCCTCCGAACTCTGAAGTCACTCTTATGTCATTTTGTGGTCCTATATATGGATGGAGAGATTGGCATCGACTTTCACGTCATGTTCAAAGCATGAGTACTTATGGAATATGCTTGAATGCAGCATCTCTTACTAGTAGAAGGATTTTACATGCAGAAAATGAAAGATTATATATTGATGGAAGACATTACACACATGGAAATATAGCAGGTTTAATAAATAGTAGTCGAGGGTTACATAATAGTTCAAGGACTAATTGCACATTTGAGGAGCGTGAAAATAGTCATGAATCACCATACATGAGTAGAGATGTATCAAGATACATAGTTGTCAATGCTATTACTACATTACATGTTGGTGATGAACTATTAGTGAATTATGGATGGCGTAGACCTCCAAGAGCACCTTTTAGCTAGAGAGAATAAAAATTTTCTATCCATATTTAATAAGTTATATACTTAATTTTATATTTGAAGTTTAATTTTTATTCATTTATGAAATACTAATGAGTTTTATTTATATGTGTAGATTCCAACGTATGATGTTGATGATATTCGTCCACAACATTCACAATTACCAATAAGACCTCATTTATCAGAAGCTTCCATGAGGAGGCTACGCAAAACTAAGCATGTGCAATATGCAAAGTTGAAAGATCTATATTCAAAAGATGATAAAGTACAAGATTTGTGTGACAATGATGAAGATGATGGCATGACAGATTTTATTGAGGATTGGTATCAAAATGACAGTGAGAGCATGGATATTTCTAAAAATGAGAAATATCTTCGAGAGGAATGTCTAAAGCATGTATATGAAGGAAGTCATTTGACACGACTAAATGCGAGCTTACTTATTCTCAACCTTCAAAATCGTTTTGGATGGAGTAATGTATCTGTTTCAACACTATTAAGGTATAAATTTCAATTTTCTATATATATATATATATATATATATATATATATATATATATATATATATATATATATATATATATATGTATATATATATATATATATATATATATATATATATGCATAAATATATATACATATATAAATACATGTAGGTTTTTATTCTTACTTTAGATAAGGTTATAAGAACAAGAACTTGAATTGAATGGAAACTTTTTGTCCGCGCATCTTTTAAAACTATTAATGCATCTTTCCAAATATTCGCAATGGTGACATGGATGAGTGGCATGCACAGAGGCTACTCAAGAGACAGTAGTCCACTTTGTATCCTAAAGTTCAGATGCTCATCATTGACATGCAAGAGGTTTACTGCATACCTGAGAAATCTTGCTCTATCTTGACTAACCTCTGTGCATGCGATTCATCCATGTCACCATTATATGAACATATGTGTGAGTTGACAGGATACGATTGTTTTGCGTAAATATTTTTAAAGATGCATTAATAGTTTTAAAAGATGCGCGGACAAAAAGTATCTATTCAATTCAAGTTCTTGTTCTTACCTTATCTAAAGTAAGAATAAAAACCTACATGTATATATGTATGTATATTTATTTACCTTTTTTAATATATTTTTTTTTGATAAACTTACAGGTTATTATCTGAAAAGTTTTTACCAAGTCAAAATATTCTTCCTACCTCACATGATGAAATGAAGAAGATAATCAACAATCTTGGTATAGATTATCAATGTATACATGCATGTCCTAACGATTGTATTTTATATAGAGGTGAATATGCAGACTCTTTGACATGTCCCAAATGTCAATCTCCTCGATATAAGGGTGAAGAAGGTAAAATCCCGAATAAGGTATTGAGACATTTTGCATTGGCTCCACGGATTAGACATATGCTTCAAAGCCCTGAATTATCAAAGCTTTTGACTTGGGGATATGATCACAAAAGTACTGATGGAATAATCAGAATTCCTCATGATAGTGTTGCTTTTCAGCATATTGATTCTACATGGCCTGAATTTGCACAAAATCCACAGAAACTAAAGTTAGGAGTTGCATTAGATGGGGTTAATCCATTCTCCATGAAATCCAGTAAATGGTCAACATGGCCAGTGGTAGTCATAAACTACAATCTTCCACCATATCTTAGCATTAAAAAGGAACATTTAATGCTTTCACTTTTAATCCCAGGCAAAAGACAAGTTAAAGATATGAATGTATATCTTGCTCCTCTCATTGACGATCTTCAAGAGTTATGGAGAGGTATTAATGTCATTGATATATCGAAAAGCATCAATGAAAGACATATTACGATTCGTGGTATTGTGGCTTGGACTATTCACGATTTTCCTGGATATGGCGTTTGTTCAGGTATTGATGTAATTTTTTTATTCAATATGCATGTAAATAAATATGATTTAATCTAATTATATTTTTATCCTTTTCCATGATGCAGGAATATCTACTAAGGGTTATAAAGCTTGTCCATATTGTGGTGATTGGTTGAGATCAATCTATAGTAAGAATCTCAACAAAAATATTTATCTTCGACATCGACGATTCTTGCCTGATGATCATCCATTAAGATCTAAAAGAGAAGCGATACATTTTAATGGAAAGCTTGAAACAGGTCAATATCCAAAACCTATGACGCCTATGGATTGGTATAAAAAATGGACAGATGGACCTCTGATAGATCCAGAAGCAGAAATCTTCAGTGATGATTCAGATAATGAGTATGTGAACAGAGGTAAAGGGAAATTGGCACTCGCAGAGAACATATCAATATGGTATTCTTTGGAGTATTGGAAAGAGTTAAAAGTATGTCATCTTCTTGATCCTATGCATATATTCAAAAATATTGGTTATTCACTATGGCAGCATCTTCTTGGACTAAAAGATACCACAACATCAAGGAATGACTTGAAAGATCAAAAATCCAAACCAAAGTTATGGCCAGTTTTTGATAGACATCATCGACAAGAAACGACTTATGCATCTGCTCCTTGGGTACTTACAACAAAAGAGATACAGACTATCAACAATAGAATTCAATTGATCAAGACTCCAACAGGATATGGAGCATCGTTTCAAAACATGTTTACTATGGATGATAAGAGCTTATCTGGATTAAAGACCCATGACTGGCATAACTTTTTGAAACATATTTTACCTTTGGTTATCGATGGATGTACAACGAAAGGAGTACGAAATGTGATCTATCGTCTTGGATCACTTATAAGGTAATTATGATACTTTTATATAATTTAATATGTATGAATATTGGATATCTTTTATTGTTTAATTAACTTCTTTACAATTGTTTTTATGATTTGTATAGGTGGATTACATCCAAAGAGATCGATAAAAATTCGATCCCACAAAAAAAAACGTGAATGCAAAGAGCTACTATGTTTGATGGAAAAGGAACTTCCTACTTCATTTTTTGATATTCAAGTTCATTTACTAGTCCATCTTGTAGATGAGATAGAGATTGCCGGTGTTGTCAACACTCGATGGATGTTTTGGGTCGAGCGATTCATGGGAAAACATATGAGCAGATTAGATAGTAACTTGAAGCTTCTGAATGGATATCAGATAATAGGTTTTTTTTATTAACTTGAATAACGATGAATCCTACTAGAGAGATGAAATCATGTTCTTCTAAGTTAGAACATGAAGCTCGGGGGTATGCCTAATTATTTTATATATAGCTTTATCTTCGAGGAGTAAATTTTTATCATGTATGTATGCATATGTGTGTGTATTCATGTGTATTATATGTATACATATATTAGTATGCATATATATGTATTTCATGTATATGTATGTGTTTGCATGTGTGTGATATATGTATACATGCATTCATGTACGTAATATATGCAAGTGTTTATAATTGTGTACATGTATATATGTATATGTGTCTATGTGTAAATATGTACATGTAAATATGTATGCATGTATATATATGTTTATGTGTGCATGTAGGCATGTACATGTATGTGTAAATATGTACATGTAAATATGTTAGTATGTATATATATATTTATATGTGCATTTAGGCATGTATGTGTGAAGCATAATATATCTACTCCATTTTATATTTATGTATCCTATCTACATGATGTGTATATATCTTTACATATATTATGAATCATGATCCTCGTTGATTCGAGTAGCTATATATAGAGGCATAAGGTTGGGAGGAGAGACATCTCTCTAGTAGGACGTCGGAGGTGTACATATACTTCAAACATATGGCTAAAAGGTTGAATTAGAGTTTTTAAATTAGGGATTTCAAAACCCTAATATCGAGATTAGTGTTCTCTCTCTCTCTCTCTCATATACATACATACCGTGCATTGTCACGACGATGCGCCATAAGTGTCCGCATCTCTTTTAAACACCATTTAAGAGACCACCCTGTCCCAAACTCCGTCTCAAGTGAACTGAGCACGTACTTTTTATCCCTCTCATCATGCTCACTACAAAAATAAAAAACATAATATAAATAAAACATAAGATATATATTTCAATTTATATGTAAAACTTTTACTTAGTTCCACGGTAAGTGGATAAAGCGCAGGTAAGAGTCGCATAGTGCACGCATTCTCCTCTTGAACTCCAATCCATTTCCTATGTATACAATATTCCCCTCTGGCTCTATGTCGCACTCTAGTCCTAACGTGCCTATGCATGTCCTCATAGGCAACGTCTCTGCTCTCCTATCACGTGTTGGAGGTGGTATAGGTGTCCTGAAAATACATAGATAGAAATAAATAAAAATATGTGCTATAATATCATTAAAAAAGTTTATGAAAAAAAACATACCTATGAGCAGATAGCTCTCTTCCTGCGTGTGGATCTGCAGAAGAGCCCTCGTCTGATCGCGTAAGCATCTGGATCGTATAATCCAGCTCCTCATCGGACATCTCTGTGTAGTCCCGCATTATGGCCCCTAGAGTATCTGACGGAACTCTTGCTCTCATAAGACTTTTTATGAGAGTGAGTTTCACCTTTCTCTCTCTACTGGGATCCATACTACCTAACATATAAAACAAAATGGTTAGAAATCAATATATATACGTGTATGTGTGTGTGTATGCATGTGTATGTGTGTGTATGCATGTGTATGTGTGTGTATGCATGTGTATGTGTGTGTATGCATCATTATGTGTGTATGTGTGTAGGTATATGTGTGTCTTGTCTATGTGTATGTGTGTATGTGTGTATATGTATGTGTACATATGTGTGTGTGTGTACATATGTGTGTGTGTGCATGTGTATGTGTGTGTGCATGTATATGTGTGTGCATGTGTATGCATTATGTGTGCATGTGTGTATGTGTATGCATTATGCATGTGTATGTGTGTGTGCATGTATATGTGTGTGCATGTGTATATGTGTGTGCATGTGTATGCATTATGTGTGTGTGTGTCTATGCGTATGTGTGTGTGTGTGTGTCTATGCGTGTATATGTGTGTGTACATATGTATGTGTGTGTGCATGTGTATATGTGTGTGCATGTGTATGCATTATGTGTGCATGTGTGTATGTGTATGCATTATGCATTGTGTATGTGTGTCTATGTGTGTGTATTTGTGTGTATGTGTGTGTGTGTCTATGCGTATGTGTGTGTGTCTATGCGTGTATATATATGTGTACATATGTGTGTGTGTGTACATATGTGTGTGTGTTTGTGCATGTATATGTGTGTGCATGTGTATATGTGTATGCATTATGCATTGTGTATGTGTGTCTATGTGTGTGTATTTGTGTGTATGTGTGTGTGTGTGTCTATGCGTATGTGTGTGTGTGTCTATGCGTGTATATATATGTGTACATATGTGTGTGTGTACATATGTGTGTGTGTGCATGTGTATGTGTGTGTGCATGTATATGTGTGTGCATGTGTATGCATTATGTGTGCATGTGTGTATGTGTATGCATTATGCATGTGTGTGTGTGCATGTATATGTGTGTGCATGTGTATATGTGTGTGCATGTGTATGCATTATGTGAGCATGTGTCTATGCGTATGTGTGTGTGTGTGTCTATGCGTGTATATGTGTGTGTACATATGTATGTGTGTGTGCATGTGTATGTGTGTGTGCATGTATATGTGTGTGCATGTGTATGCATTATGTGTGCATGTGTGTATGTGTATGCATTATGCATTGTGTATGTGTGTCTATGTGTGTGTATTTGTGTATATGTGTGTGTGTGTGTCTATGCGTATGTGTGTGTGTCTATGCGTGTATATGTGTGTGTGTACATATGTGTGTGTGTGTGCATGTGTATGTGTGTGTGCATGTATATGTGTGTGCATGTGTATATGTGTGTGCATGTGTATGCATTATGTGTGCATGTGTGTATGTGTATGCATTATGCATTATGCATTGTGTATGTGTGTCTATGTGTGTATATTTGTGTATATGTGTGTGTGTCTATGCGTATGTGTGTGTGTTTCTATGCGTGTATATGTGTGTGTACATATGTGTGTGTGTACATATGTGTTTGTGTGTGCATGTGTATGTGTGTGTGCACGTATATGTGTGTGCATGTGTATATGTGTGTGCATGTGTATGCATTATGTGTGCATGTGTGTGTGTGTATGTGTATGCATTATGTGTGCATTATGTGTGTATGTGTGTCTATGTGTGTGTATTTGTGTGTATGTGTGTGTGTGTATTTGTGTATATGTGTGTGTGTGTCTATGTGTATGTGTGTGTGTCTATGCGTGTATATGTGTGTGTGTACATATGTGTGTGTGTGTGTGCATGTGTATGTGTGTGTGCATGTATATGTGTGTACATGTGTATATGTGTGTGCATGTGTATGCATTATGTGTGCATGTGTGTATGTGTATGCATTATGCATTGTGTATGTGTGTCTATGTGTGTATATTTGTGTATATGTGTGTGTGTCTATGCGTATGTGTATGTGTGTGTGTCTATGCGTGTATATGTGTGTGTACATATGTGTGTGTGTGCATGTGTATGTGTGTGTGCACGTATATGTGTGTGCATGTGTATGCATTATGTGTGCATGTGTATGCATTATGTGTGCATGTGTATGCATTATGTGTGCATGTGTGTGTGTATGTGTATGCATTATGTGTGCATTATGTGTGTATGTGTGTCTATGTGTGTGTATTTGTGTGTATGTGTGTGTGTATTTGTGTATATGTGTGTGTGTGTCTATGCGTATGTGTGTGTGTCTATGTGTGTATATGTGTGTGTGTGCATGTGTATGTGTGTGTGCATGTATATGTGTGTGCATGTGTATATGTGTGTGCATGTGTATGCATTATGTGTGCATGTGTGTATGTGTATGCATTATGCATTGTGTATGTGTGTCTATGTGTGTATATTTGTGTATATGTGTGTGTGTCTATGCGTATATGTATGTGTGTGTGTGTCTATGCGTGTATATGTGTGTGTACATATGTGTGTGTGTACATATGTGTGTGTGTGCATGTGTATGTGTGTGTGCACGTATATGTGTGTGCATGTGTATATGTGTGTGCATGTGTATGCATTATGTGTGCATGTGTGTGTGTGTGTATGTGTATGCATTATGTGTGCATTATGTGTGTATGTGTGTCTATGTGTGTGTATTTGTGTGTATGTGTGTGTGTGTCTATGCGTATGTGTGTGTGTGTCTATGCATGTATGTGTGTGTGTGTAAGTGTGTGTGTGCGCATACCTGTCAACCGTCTCCCTTCTCTCTCTCCCTCTCGCGCGCGCTCTTTCTCTCTCTCTCTCTCGGTCTTGCGTTCAAGGCCCGGCACAAATGTGCCGGGAGAATTGAATTTTTTTTTTTAACATTGCAGAGTGTCGCATATGCGACGCTCTGCAGTTTGCCAACGTCGTTAATAGCGTCGCTAACCAGCAATGCTACTAGCGACGCTTGTGGTTTAGCGTCGCATAAGCGACGCTGTCGTCGCTTATGCGACGAGGCTCGGCCAAAAAAAAAAATCCTAAATTTTTACCGTCGCTTATGCGACGATTTCGTCGCATAAGCGACGGTTTTCGTCTTTTTCGTCGCATAATCCGATTCGGGGGCATCGCTACGCCCCCCTTTTTCTTGTAGTGCAACCCTCTCAAAATAGAGGAAATTATCTTTTATTCATTTTCAAGTGTCCTCTTTGACACTTGAATTTTGGTCCTTTTCCCTTCTAATCTAAAAATATGCTATCAAAGAGCTTCCAAAAATTTTAGAAAAAATACATATGATTTTAATTTTCATGAGGAAGACTATTCCTCATTTTTACATCATCTGTATAAATATATTTACAAGTTTTTGACATTTTTCAAATAATTTCCCTTCAAAAAATACTTCTTTTAACATTCTTCCCCTCCTAGACTTTTTGACTCCTGACAAAAAATATTCTTGCTGATAAATAGTGAGAGCTTCCTTCACTTCTTTTTCCTTTGATAGACCTGTGACAATAAATCGTGACTTTTTCTTTTTGTAATGTTCAGGTTATTCACCATCTCAAATAGAGATTTTCTCCATTGTACAACTGCCTCTGGTTTGTCTATTACATCTTTATTCAGATATTCTGTGTATGCTACTTCATAGGCAGTGAGTCTAGACTTTGTGACTACTGATAAATTTCCAAAGATTTCTGATTCTCTTTCAAAAAATCCACAATCAAAAGCATCCTCAAAAATCTAAAGATAATGACTACCCAAAAATACTGTTTTGCTATAATAGGCCATTAAGCAAATTCTATCTGGGGTTTCATTGAGATCAAATAATAAAGCATCAGTTGGTGAATTAAAACCAATGTAGTTGAGGGTTCTGACATCTGTATCTGTAAAAGTTTCTATACATGCCAATATGAGTCGCATCACTCTGATCAATAGAATGCAAGCTAGATCATTAACATCTTTATATATGACAGACTCTGCTGTCTGAACCATATATTTCTTTGTTGGCCATGTTCCTGCTTTAGGTCCTGCTACCTTTGGAAAGTTCAACCATTTTGCTAGGATCTGCCCTACATTTCTTCTTTCCCAGAACACTGTCCATTCTCTTCTCCTTGCTACTAGATAATAGGCTGGATTGATCTTTAGCTGAATTGGTGCCTCTTTCCATATTTTCCTACATTCTTTGTTGGCATCTAACCACCTGCTCCTCCATTTCAGATTAGCCCTTTCAAATAATTCCTTAGTGACATTGATATCCTCTTCATATTCCAAATACTTGTTTGATGGTAGTCCTACCCTTGCAAGCTGGTAATTTTTAATACTTTCAATAATCATACAAAAAGGTATACCTAGACCATCCGCTGCCCAATGGTGTTGGTTCGGGTTTATTCCTTTGTTGAGAGCGAAATTCACAATTTGTTCTTCATACTCATAATGCATTTTTCTGATAAATTCCATTCTAGATTCCCTTTCTGTTAAAAGCTTCTGAACAAACTCATTTGAATACTCCTCAAATGTTGCTTTGTTTTCTTGTTCATCAAAGTGTTGAGTTCTGTTATCTTGTCCCTCTTCATATTCTTCTACTTGTGTAGTCACCACCTGCTCTTCAACCTGTTTTTGTGGATTTTCCAATTTTTTCTATAGCTCCTCCACCACCAACATTAAGCTTCTATTCTGAGATGTCCATAGCTCTCTTTCTGATTTCCACTCACTTCTTTCCTTTTCTATACTCAATTGCCATTCACTTCTTTCTTTTGCTATATCCATATATAATTTATTATATCCTCTCATGGAGCTGGCAACATGTACACTGGCTTGCTTTTCCAATTCATTGGCTTCCTTCAGTTCTGCTTGTAGTCTTAGAATTTCTTTGTTCAATTCCTCCCTCTCATCCTGTGTTACTTGTACAATCTTACTTTCTTCCTTCATTTGGCCTTCTTCCATCAATAACCTGTTTATTTCTTCATTTGCTTTGACCATAATCTGATATGAGCTTTGAAGTGTTCTGTATCTTCCTTCTATTTTCTTCAGCTCCATTTCCATTTTGCTGCTATGCTCTATCTGTTTTGCACATTTCTCTTCAAGAAATTGAATTTTTTTTTGTTGTTGAACCTCCAATTCTTCTAATGAGATTATCCTTTTGGTCAAATCCTCATTTCTTTCTTGGACAATCTTCAACTGTTCCTCTAACTGTTCCTTTTCTTTCTTTTGCTCATTAATGAGTCTACTGCCTTTAACAAACTCTGATTCAGCCACCATTCTTGATATAATTATATTTCTACTAGATGGTCTGAACTGCTCTATGTTGCTCATGATAATTTTACAAGGAGACCTAATATCTTTGGGTATCCTTTCTAAGCCAGCTTCTAACTCCACTTGCTTTACCTCTATTTGCTTTTCTTCTTTGCAGTCATTTTCTTCTTCATCCTCTTCCTCATATTCTATGACGTGATTCTCCTGCTCTTCACAGTCCTTTTCTGCTTTCTTTTCTTCTTTGTCTGCAGCATCTTTCTCATATTCTAATGTCTGATCCTCTTCCTTCTCATGATGTGATATTTCCTTCATTATCACTATCTCTTCTGCCTTAATTTTCTCCATTTCTTGTTGGTTCTCTTCATTGACCTGTCTTCCTCTTTCTGTACTTTATTATCCTGAGTTGAGGTTGAATCAATCTCCACTGAGAGCTTTATCTGATCATTTATTATTTGCTCCTTTTGTCCCTCCTCTTGCTCATCTATATCCATAAGATCTAATTCTTCTTCCTTTTCCCGATCTTCTGTAGTTGTGAACTCTTCATTATGATTTAGATCATAAAGTATATATTCTATACTTTGGTTTATTTCCTTTTCTGTATTTCCTTCTTTAACCTCCTTGAAGTCCACCTTTTCTAACACTTCCTCAGTTTCCTCAATTTGCTCTTTATCTTCTTTCTTGTGCACTGAGCTGCATATCTGAGCTTCCTTTTCTACCTCTAGCTTTTCCTCATCCTCATTTAATTTGAAATAGGTTTGTTGAGATGGTTTTGTCCATATTGTTTTAAACCTGTGTCCACTAATCCACAACTGAACTCTTTCCTTGCTTCAACCTCTTCTTCCATCATTACTGCTTTTCCTTTTAGTATCCTTTTTTCTTCTCCAGGACTAACCTGTTTTGCTGCTTCTTCGTGGACCTGTATTCCTTGTGACTTTTGACTCATATCTTCTGATGTTTTGCTTTTTTCAGAGACTTATACTGTCACTATTGGTGTGATAGGTACTGAGATATTTAAACTTTTCAAAAGGAAGTTTTCAATGTCACTATCTCAATCTAAAGAAAACTGTGAGGAACCAGCTATCTCACTAGCTATCCCTGATTTGTCCATTCTTTGCTCTTCTACTACAATGGATTCCTCCTACTTTTTTTCTTCTACTGAAAATTTTTCTATCTCCTTCCTTTGTGCTTGTTCAACTGCTTTTCCCTTATTCTTCTTAGTCAGCTTCTTTTTCTGCACAGGTTTCTTCTGAACCTTCTTCTTTACTACTACTGTAGTTCTGGTTTGAGGAGGACCTTGTAACTCCTTGAAATAAGCCAACAATTCTACCTCCTTTTTAACAAAAACCTCTTCAGATTCTGCAGCCATCATCTAGTCATGTAACTCTTCATAGTATTCCACTTTTGCTTGTATCCAGTAGGTTGCTTTACATGAATAGTCTTCCAACATTTTATGATATTGGGCTTCATAGATTGCCCTCTTATTGTTTCCATGAGTCAAATAAGTATACAATTGTTCCTTACTTGTTTGAGGTGGATGAGGTTCCTTTGAAGATTGTGCCTCCTTTTGAGAAGCTTCATGTTCTTCTTTTGTTGCTTCTTCCTGTTCCAATTCTACCTTCCTGGGATCCAACCTTCTCTTCTTTACTAGAATAAATTCTTCTAAGACCCCTTTTCTTTTCCTTTTTGCTCCCCTCATGCTTGTTTGGGCTTCTGTCTCTCTTATGTTCAACATTTTAGAAGGACTTTTAATTCCTGACATCAAACTTCTAAAGTATTGAGATTCTGGAGCCAATTTCAATTGATCCTCCATTCCTAGAACATGATATATAATCCTTGTTAAGAATTGTGCTCCATTCATGAACTTTCTTTGCTCCCAATGTTTGGCTGCTTCCTTCAATTGATCATGAATGTATGGAGTTACATCCATTACTCCAAATGGCTTGGTTCTGTCCTTATTATTGAACATGATCAATGTCACTGGTTTGTGTGGCATGGTGTATCTAGACAGTTTTAGAAAACAGAAATATTGAAGGAACATTCTGATAGCATATTCTTCATTCTCTTTTCCTTTGAAATCAGCAAATTTAAAATATCCTACATAGGTTACTTTATTCTTCTTGAAAAAACTCTTATCCAGCTTAGTTCCCATGGAATAGAACTAGAGGGCTGCCCTGATATGCTGTGCTTTTATAGTAATATTCACTTCTTTGTTTTCCTTGTCCTTGACTGAACACCTGAAATATGCATCATTGCCCTTTCCAACTTCCATAAGATTGTTCATAACCTGGGATACTCTCTCAAAATCAATAAAGAATAAAGGTTCATCCAACAGTCTGTGTAATCCCACTGCTTTCCATCTTTTATAATTGACTACAATTTTTTGAAATTTGTAAAATTCCTGGCACAACATGGTATACTTGTGACCTCCAACTCCTACTGTGAAAATGTGCTGACCAATGATACGAAGGGTTTCCTTTAGTTCCTTCACTATCTTCTCTGCTTCTAGAATTTCCTGCTCTTCATCAGACTCCAGCTCCACTTTTTCTACTGTTGCTTCACTGTCTAAGAACCAATGTCCTCTAGACAAAGTTACTGTATATAACATCACACAAAAAAGAAGACTCCACCCACATGAGTCACAAGAAACATAAATGAAATCACATTTGTCTTGAGATGTAAATGAAAAAGAATGAAAATAAAATCTGAGATGAATCCTGACTTCCTTATTTGTATCACAGATATAACTCAATTGAAGTGATCATCACATGGTAGCAAGATGTCTAGTGCTCTCTTCCCTTTTGACAGCTCTTTTTTATATATTTTTTAATAATAAAAAGAAAAAAAAAGAAAAAAAAAAAGAAAAAAGAAAAAATGAATGAAAAATAGAAACCGACTAAATTACAACCTATATCTTGCTTGTGCTATATAACTTATATAATCAAAAGAATTACCAAAGAATTGATATTTTTTCTTTTTTTTTCCTCTTTTGTTTTTGTTTTCTTCTTTTTTTTTATAATATTAATAATTTCCTCCACTTCTCTCTCTTCCCCTCCTATTTCTTTTTCCTAGAAAAAGAATGAGGTAAAATAAATGGAAATAAATTCCATGATGTCATAATTCCTTTCTGATGAAATTCTAAATTCTTTATCAAGAGCTCCACGTGTGTATTAGATGACTCTTTTGCCTTTTCCTTCATTTGTGACTCATCATGCTTTGGTACTATTTTTGTATCTTTGATCCCTATTTTCTTTCCATTGAATAAGATCTGATTTTTTTACAAGAAAATACTTAATTCCTCTTGATTCCTTTTTTGTAGTATAAAAATCTTCTTTTGATACACAATACTTGGAAGTTTTTGGCTTCCATATCCATTTAGTTCTGGAAAATTGTTTTGATGAGCAGTGCTTATATGTACTTTGTTTCCACATTCTTTTTGCCTTGATGCCTAGATGCTTCTGATTATTCCACACTTTCCACCTTTCTTTTCTCTTTTCATCACCTTTGGTTTCTTTAATTTCCTCCTTTTCTTGACTGGAGTAGATTTGATCATAAAGAAGTTTTGTTTGTAATTCCTTTGTAGCTTCTAGTGAAAAAGTAAATCCCTCCAAGTCTGAGACATGGATATCCTATTGATTTTCCTGTTCTTCATCACTCAATAAAAACATTAAAAACCTTTTGTCATTTAATGTCAATTTAAGCTTCATATTTTCAAAATCCAAAATTACTTTACCTTGCCTGAGCCATGGTTGTCCCAAAATCAATTTCTCAGTCATATATGATCTGGCCATTCTTCACAATCTATTTTCATATATTCTTCATTGAACTTTATTTTAATAGATGGTGAAGACATGCTTTGTATTATCTGTCCTTCTAAGGTTTTGATAAATGTTTTACTTTCAGTCCTTTTTAAGTTAAACTTATCCAACAAAACTCAACTGATCAAATTTACTTGTGCACCTGAATCTATCAAAACCTTGATTTTCTCATCATGAAAATTCATTGTTATAACAGGCAAATGATCTCTTACTCTTAAAGGTGTTTCACACAAAAAGACTTCTCTAAGCTCCTTACTCTTCCTTATTCTTTCCTTTGCCTCCTGTTGAGCCTCATACCTAATTTTTTTCCTCTTCTTTTTTCCTGTTTTGAGCTTGATGTATTCTTCTCCATTTAGAAACAATTAATGGAATATCATACCTTTTTACTCTACATCCACTTATGAATTTTGGCATGATTTCTCCATCTATATTAGCTAATTGGATAGCTCCATTGTTACTTATTTGATTGATAATATAAGGCCCATGTCCTTTTTTCTGAAATTTCTTCTGATGTTCTCTTACTGTGTATGCCAAAACTAGATCACCTTCTTGTAAGTTCTTTTCTTTAATATGAACATCATGATAAGATTTTTGCCTTCTCTTGTCTGCATATATGCTCATGATTGCTTGAAGTCTAGAGGCTCCCAGTTTTTCAAATTCCACCACCCTCTCAGATAATTCATGTCCAGTCCACTTGTATTGACTACCCACCTTTGGTGAAGGAATAAGGAATTCTAAAGACAGTACTGCATTTTGTCCATATACCAAATTAAATGGTGTGGTTCCAAGTGCAATTTTGTATGCCACTCTATAAGCCCATAGGACATGATTAAGTTGCAAATCCCAATCATTCCTATTTGTATTTACCAATTTTGACAAAACAGTGCAAAGTACTTTATTAGTACTTTCTGCTAAACCATTGGCTTGTGGGTGATAAGGGGCTGACTTTCTATGACTGATCATAAAATACTCAGTTATGTTTTCTATTATTTGGTTCAAAAAATGAGTCCCCCTATCACTTACCAATTCAATTGGTAATCCAAATCTGGTGATAATATTTTCATAAAGAAATCTTGCAATTGTCTGTGCATCATTCCTTTTTGTAGCCCTGGCCTCTGCCCATTTAGTTAGGTAATCTGTGGCTACTAGTATATATTCAGCATGGGACTGTTTTGCTGGAGGATGTATGGGTCCAATGAAATCCAACCTCCATTTACTAAATGCTCTTGTTGAAATCAGTGGTACTAGTGGCATATTATCTCTTTTATTTGGTTGACTCACTCTTTGACAAATGTCACATCTTTTCACATATGTTCTTGCATGAGGAAATAGAGTTGGCCACCAAAAACCAGAATATAATATGAGTTTAGCAGTTCTTTCACTTGAAAAATGTCCTCCTGCCACTCTAGAATGTGCCATCTCTAACATTTCCAAATATTTATTTTCAGGAACACATATTCTTAAATATCCATTCATCCCTTTCTTGTACAATTGATCTCCTATCAGTTGATACTCTTCAGAAATCATTTGTAGATCCTTTGAGTTTGCACTAGCTCTTACTGGATTTCCTTTCTTGTTTCTTTTCAACTCCTCAATTATGTTTGCACTCCAATCTGGATTTTTGTGAAACCAATATAAAGTTATAATTTCTGAATTTTGCAAGGATTGGCATTCCCAACAGTTGGAAATATACTTTTTTACATCTTGAATCTTATTAGGCCAATGTGCTCCCATCCTATTGAGATTATTTAAGGTGTCTATCATGGAAGCATGAATATAGGGATTCCAACAATGATCTCTTCTTAAATACTCCTGCTGCTCATCTTCTGGAGTACAATATTCCAATATACCCATATGATTGAGATGATACAAATGTCCAGCTAGCAGCACAAAATTCCTACTTTGTAATACCAGATGTGTGTTGTTTCCAGATGTTTTGCAAGGTCCCATGGTTAGCAAAGGTACTAAAGTCGTGGCCCATTCAGGAATACTTTCTATTTTGAACAGATATGCATCTGGTAAGTCATCATCTAAAGGTGAACTTGGTTCTTTGGTTTGGATCCTAGACAAATGGTCTGCTCTCAAATGAGTTTTTCCTTGTCTGACCACTACCTCAAATTCAAATTCCATCAGTAGGAGAAACCATCTGACTATCCTACCTGTATGACATGGTTTGTTTACTAAGTAGAGTAAAGCTTGGTGATCCATAAAGAATCAAAACTTGTTGGCTAAAAGATAATATCTACATTTGTTCACAACAAATATCATTCCCAACCCTTCCCTCTTAGTGGTTGTATAATTTTTTTCTGCTGAATTCAATTGCCTACTAGCATAAGCAATTGGAAAGTCTAATTTGCTCCCTTCTATTGATTGTGCTAACACACATCCCAAAGCATAATTTGAAGCATCCACATGGACATGAAAAATTTTATCCCACTATGGGGTTTTCAAAATTGGTGCTGTTACCAAACAAGTTTTTAAAGTTTCAAAAGCTTGGTCACACTCTTTGGTCCACTCAAATTTTGTGATCAAAGCATACAAGGGTTTTGCAATGTCTACAAACTTGTGTACAAATTTCTATAATACCCACAATGTCCCATGAAGGTTTGAAGTTCTTTTACATTTTTTGTTCTTGGAAGTTCCACTATAGCCTTAATTTTTCTTTCATAAGTTGAAATTCCATTTCTGGAAACTATGTGACCCAACATTCTCCCTTGCCTCACAAAGAACACACATTTCTCTGGATTTAGACATACTCTGTATGTTCTACATTTTTTGAATATATTTTCCAGATCCTTTAAATGATCTTGTCTTTTTAATGAAAAAGTGCAAAGATCATCCACATAAATTTTGATTATATCTCTAAGGAATTCTTTGAATATGTGACACATCAGTCTTTGAAAAGTTGCTGGGGCATTAGTTAAACCAAAGGGCATAACCCTAAAGGCATAGATTCCCCATTCTGTGGAAAAGGTGTTTTATGTTGGTCTTCCAAAGCTATGGGTACCTGATTGTATCCTAAAAAACCATCCAAAAAGCTATAGACCTCTTTACCTGCAACTCTTTCCAAAAGATGGTCTGTTATGGGTAATGGATAGCTATCCCTTATAGTTGCAGCATTAACTTTTTTCACGTTAATACATACCCTAAGTTTACCATTCTTTTTTGGTACCACAACTATAGGAGATATCCACTCTGTATACTCAATCTCATAGATGAAATTGGCAGCCAACAGCTTGTCAATTTCTTCCTTTATTTTAGTAGAGTATTTTTCATTAAATGTATAGTGTCTTTGCTTGCTAGGTTTTGCATAAGGTGTAATAGGAATCTTATGCTCATAGATTTTAGGGTCAATTCCTTTCAAATCCTTGTAACTGTAAGCAAACACATCTCTATATGTTTTTGCCAAATTTTTCAATGCTTCCTCCTCTTGATTTGTCATGTCATCAGCCATTACAATATGCCTCTCTTCCCCTTCTTCTTGAGTAATCATTACCTTCTTAGTTTTTTCCTCATTGTCATATGCCTCCCCCTTTTTCTTTTCTCTTTTTGGTTTCATTTTTAGAAGTAGTCTGTCTTCTACCTCATAGGTCTTGAAATTTGAAGGTACATCCAACTGTTGATCTTTGTTTGTTATTTCTTTACTTTTTCAACTTCTTGATCTTTTTCTATTTCCTTGTGTTTGTTTTTTCTATATTTTCCTCATATTTTATCTTTTATAGCATCTGTAGCTTCTACTTCTTCCAAATATTGTGTTTTCCCATTTTTTAATATTATTCCTTCCTCCTGGTCTTCCTCTGTTTTTGACACCTTTATCATTTGTATTCCTATGTGGAAGATATCATATCCTTCTTCATTTTGGAATTTTACTCCCACATACTTATCATTAGCTAGATCCATGGTGGTTAAAATTTGATTCCAACCATAAGGCTCAAATTCTTCATCTTTAAATTCTTGTGGTATGTAGCTTTCATCCTGTGATTTCCTTTCTTCTTGACAATCTCCTTTTCTTAACATTCTTTTTTTTGTCTCTGTGTTTCCTTATCATATTACATTTCCAAATTGATGATTCTGTCTCATTCCCCTTCACTCCTTGATTCTTCACTCAATTCCTGATTTGAACCATTCCTGAGGGGGCATGTCACAATATTGACCATTTCATAAATTCACCCTAGTTATCCTTCCTTTGCTTTGGAGATATAGGCAATCATTACCCCAATCTTGCACAATTTGCATTTGTCTCATGAATGGTCTTCCTAAGATAATTTCATATGAAGTGGATTGTGGGAATTCAACTATGGCAAAAGTATGCTCTATCTCTATTCCACATATTTCCACAATCACCTTTTCTCATATTCCTAGGGGTTTTTATATGTGTCTATCTGCAAGTTGTAATATCATTTTAGTGGTTATTAACTCATTTTTTCCCCATTTCTCCCAAATTTGTTTAGTCATGATAGCCACTCCTGATCCACTGTCTAATATAGCCTTGGCATGATTTTCACCAAATTGAATTCTCAGAGTTGAGTTTCCTTCTTCCCCTTCACAATATCCTCCTAGTTTGTCAATAGGTATGTACAACAACTCTTCCAATTCTTGTTGCTGTGGTTCTTGGTTTTTTTACTTTGTTTCCCACTTTTTCATGCTGTGTTGTAAATGAGGATTCTGTTTTACTATTTCCTCCATTGTGGTGTGGTATAAAATTGTACAGTGTTTGTCTATATTGATTTGGAAGGTTATTTGTGAATTTTCTTCTTGATCAAGATGTTTTCTGGTTTCAGTTGCACTTGTTCCTTCAACTATTGTTTGATAATTGTCTGGTTCCCCCATTTTGAGTTGTGTTTCTTGTATAATTTGTTTACATCTTTGCATCCTTTCATCCTCTAAATCTGGCATAGGATATGCCATCACATGATCTATAGGATTTGGTCCATCTTGAATCTTCCTTTGTATGCTCTTATCAGAGTCTCTAGACTTTGTGAATTTTTTGTCTCTTCCTGAGTCTGTGTGTTTTGTGGTTGGCTATTGTTTGTCTATTCCATAGTCTCTTCTTCCAAATTTTTACCCATTCTCATTTTTCTTTCCCATTTTCCTTTTTGTCTGTTTTTCTTTTCTTTTGGAAATGGATTTTTCTTATGTTCCTGTGTATGTGTCTCCTTTGTTGTTTCTTGTTGTTTAGCTTGTGCTCTTGTTATAGCATTTATAGTCACCTGGTCATGGTCACTCAATTCTTCTTGCTCCATTATGTTAACTGTTTTTAATGGTATGTTACTAGATGTGTTCTGTTGTTTTTGAGGGTTTCTTGGACAATCCTTTATTAAGTGTTCCCTACCACAATCCTTGCAATAGGCTCCTTCTATTCTTAGTGTAGGAGGTTGTGGGCAATCTCTAATGAAATGTTCTCCCCCACATCTATAACAAGTTATCTTTTGACTCCCTTTGAATTGAGGTTTCTGATTGGACATGTAATTATTAGTTATATACATGAATGTGGATGTGTCCATTTCAATGCTCCCATTTCCCAAGTCTAGGGCTTGCAGTTCTGGTTCTCTGTGTTCATATCCTTCCCATTCTTCTTGATATCCTTCATTCCAATGATAATCCTCTCTGTAAGATGATCTAAGTCTTGAGCTTTCTTCTTCTATTGGTGTGTATTTCACTGGTACTACATTTGTTGGTAAAGGTGGTTGTTGTCCAAGTACAGGTCTTGGTTGCTCAACAAATCCAGATTCTCTTTGTAAGTTGTGTTGGTTTACATATTCTCTTTCTTTAATGGGTTGTTTATTGTAGAAGCATTCTTCTCTGGTATGATTTATCCATTTTCTTTCTAATGTACAATATTTGAGTGTTTTTCTATCTTGCAAATGTTGTGGTTTTTGATAAGGACATTGTTGAACCAAATGATTTTCTCCACAGTTATAGCATTTTTTATTTGTTGCTATCCTGGTGTTTATCAACTTTGTCTTGGTGCTAACTTCTAGGGATTTAGCAATAGCTTGTGATAATTCTTCTGTTGGTGGGATTTTGTCTTCATTTGTTCTATTTTGATCAAATGCTAATAAATGTTGTCCTCTATTATCCTCCAAATCTATTGCCTCTTTCACACATGCTCCTAGGTCAGGACATCTCCTATAATACACCAAGGTTCTTAATTGTGCACTTCTCAGTCCTTCTATGAATAGAGATACTTGTCTTGCCATGGATGGTACCTCCTCTCTGGGACATCTATCAATGTATTGCTTGAATCTCCTAGCTGCCTCTCTGACATTTTCATCTTTTTGCTGTTTAAAGTTATGTATCAAGGTAGCTATACTATGTTTTATTCTAGTTTTTGAGAATTCTCCTATGAAGGCTTCAAGGAAAGATTCAATATTTGGATACATTTCCTTTCTCAATGGAATGAACCAAGATAGTGCAGGTCCAGTTAGGGTTAGACCAAATGCTTCAAGTTGTACTTTGTAATCCTCGACGTCTTTTGACCTAATTAATTGTCTGAATTCTGCAACATGGGCATGAGGATCACAATATCCTTCATATTGGTTCTTCATGCATTTTTCTACTTGATAGGGCCTAAGAATTCTTCCCTGATTTTGCCACTGATGTCTCTTTTGATTGGAAAATCATTAATTCCTTCTGCTTCTCTATCAAAGGGATTTTGGGAAATGTGTACTCTCCTACCTTGTTGTTGTTCAATATTAATGTGAGTTTCATTTTGTCTTGGCAAATCTGGTTGCCCTAGGTTTTGTTCCCAAGGTCTCTTGTCTGCACACTGCCCTAAATCATTAGAGTTTTTTGGATCCAGTGAGAAGATGTATACACATCCTTGTCTATCCTCATATCTACCATCCTTAAATTGTGCTACTGGTGTTATATTTAAGGGAACTTCTTTTTCTCAACCTAATGAGAAACTTATGCATCCCATCTTGATACACATAGGTTCCAAACCTATTTGTATACATATACTTGAGAATATTTCTATAATCACTAGTTTCAGAAGGTTCATTGGTTTCATTTAGGTTTTCCATGTTATTTTCCTGCCCTAAATCTTTTTCTTATAAATTCCCTGCCACTGGCTCTATCTCCTTCCTTTTTAATTCTCGTTTATCAAGTGTGAAAAATTTATTACCAGATCTCAGAATCATCCAACTAATTCACAATTCTGTGAAGAGAATCGTGTTTTCCACGATCCTGTGAATAGAATCGTCTTTTCTACGATCTTGAGAAAATTCTAGATTTTCTCACTATTCTGTAAAAAAGAATTTTCTTTTTCACGATTCTTTGGATTTTCTAAATTTTCCACGATTCTATGGTTACAAATCGTGTTTTTCACGATTCTGTGAATGGAATCGTGTTTTTTCACGATTTCGTGGATAGAATCGTGGTTCTCATGATTCTGTGGATAGAATTGTGTTTTTCACGATTCTGTGGATAGAATCGTCTTTCTCATGATCTTGAGAAAATTCTAGATTTTCTCACTATTCTGTGAAAAAGAATTGTTCTTTTCATGATTCTTTGGATTTTCTAAATTTTCCACGATTTTGTGGTTACAAATCGTGTTTTTCACAATTCTGTGAATGGAATCGTATTTTTTCATGATTTTGTGGATAGAATCGTGTTTCTCACGATTCTGTGGATAGAAACATGTTTTTCACGATTCTGTGGATAGAATCGTGTTTCTCACGATTCCGTGGATGAAATCGTGTTTTCCACGATTCTGTGGATAGAATCGTGTTTTTCACGATTCTGTGGATAGAATCGTGTTTCTCATGATTTTGTGGATGAAATCGTGTTTTCCACGATTCTGTGGATAGAATCGTGTCTTTCAGGATTCTGTGGATAGAATCGTGTTTCTCACGATTTTGTGAAGACAATCCTGATTTCCACGATCCTGTGAAGGAAGTCGTGATTTTCACAATTTTGTGAATACAATCGTGATTTCCACAATCCTGTGAAGGAAGTCGTGAATTTCACGATTTTTTGAATACAATCGTGATTTCCACAATCCTGTGAAGGAAGTCGTGATTTTCACGATTTGTTAATAGAATCTTGTTTACCACGATTCTGTGAATAGAATCGTGTTTTTCATGATTTTGTTCCCAGACAATCGTGATTGCTCACAATCGTTAAAAACACGATTTTCTTATGAAAATTGTATTTTGGGAATTGCAATTTTTTGTTTGATTAGAGAATCGCGATTTTGTGTTTGATTACAAAATTGCAATTCTGAGAAAATTTTTGTAAATTTTTTGGTTTTTGATTTCCTGATATCTTTTTACTCTAATGGTAGCGCCTTAGCAAAATAATGTCATGCAATAAAATACTTTTGTCAAAACTATGATTTTTTTACCCAAAAATTCAAAAAAGCAGAAAGTTGCGATTCCGTGTTTTTTTACTAATTTTTGTGTTCTTTGTGCCTTTATCAAGAGATTAAACTTGAAATCTCACAAAAACTTGTTGTAAGCAAATTACCTTCCTTCTGTTGGAGATAGATGTCTGCGGAAGCACGCGAACAACACAAGGAAGAAGAAGAAGCTTGGAGCACAAACACACAATACTGAATGTATTACTAGAGAATGTACAAAGATAACTAGCCCATTAGGGCAATAGGCATATATACAAGCCGGGGGAAAAAAACCTCCTAAAGAGGGAAAAAAGTGCCCCGGTGATCCTAGTGTGTTCACACACATCACTACCTAAAAATATCAACAAATCCCTCCTGGGAGTGATGCGGTGAACAAGGAGCTGGCACTCATGTATAAGGAGGTGCCAAGCTATGTGGAAATCACTCCACAAAAGGAAGTAAGCCCAAAGCTTTGCGGAAAGCTTTGAACTTCTCCCTAGGCAGAGCCTTCATGAAAAGGTCTGCAATGTTCTCCTGCGTGGGCACATATGCCAAGCTGATCTCCCCAGCAAAGAACCTCTCCCTGACATAGTGATAATGCACCTCAATGTGCTTAGTGCGAGCATGGAACACAGGGTTCCTCGCAACTGCCAATGCGCTCTGATTGTCAGTGAAGATGGTGGTGGTAGAAGACTGGCCAACACCCAAATCAGCCATAAGGCGTCTGAGCCACACACACTCAACAATCGCTGTGAAAGCTGCCCTATACTCAGCCTCACAATTGGAAGCGGCCAGAGTAGGCTGCTTCTTGCTCAACCAAGATATACATGAGCTACCAAGCATGAAGCAAAAAACACTGGTGGACACACGAGTGTCATAGCAACCAGCCCAATCTGAGTCAGAAAAAGCATGCAAATGTGGCGATCCCCCCTTGGGATAAAACAACCCAAGTAGCCGAGTACCACTCAAGTAGCGAAAGATGCACTTAACTGCCTTCCAATGCGTGACTCCTGGGCAATGCATAAACTTGCTCATCTGTGAGACAACAAACTGAATATCTGGCCGAGTAATGCATAACTAAATCAAGCATCCAACATCCTTCTGATAGAGAACAGCATCAAATGCATCTCCAGCATCATGAAGACTCAATCGTAGACCTGTCTCCATAGGAGTGGCAATAGGCTTACAGTCTTCAAGGCCAAAACGCTGCAATAATGTGTCAATATATTTTGTTTGACACAAAGCCATTCCACCATCAACTTGCATAAAATGAATGCCCAAATAGTGATGCAAACACCCCAAATCAGACATCTCAAATGAGGCATGCAAATCAGCCTTGAAATCAGCAATATGCTTCTCAATAGGACCAGTGAGCAGCATGTCATCAACATAGACAACAATGATCAGAAGCACATCATTAGCACACTTAACATATAAGGTGCTTTCAGTTGGACTGTTCTCAAAACCATGTGCAACCAAATAGGCATGTATCTTCTCATACCAAGCACGTGGTGCTTGCTTTAAACCATATAATGCCTTCTTTAACCTGCACACCTGGTTTTCATGCCCTTTCTGCACAAAGCTACGGGGCTGAAAAACATACACTTCTTCATGCAAGTCACCATTCAGAAATGCTATTTTAATGTCCAGCTGATGTACATTCCAAACATGATGGGCTGGAAGTGCACAAATGCTCCGAACAGTAGTCATACGGCATGTAGGTGCAAAGGTCTCATCAAAATCAATGCCTCTTTCCTGCGCATAACCCTTTGCAACAAGCTTAGCCTTATACCTGTTAACTGTACCATCAGGTTTACGCTTCAGCTTGTATACCCACTTAGTGCCAATGGCCTTCTTGCCAGGAGGCAAGTCACATAAAGACTATGTACCATTCTTCATTATAGCATCATATTCAGATTGCATAGAAGCCATCCAATTTTCTGAATTCTGTGCTTCATCAAAAGAAACAGGCTCATTCTCATCACAGAGACTAGACGCAACCATAGCATAGCAATCTGATGCAAAGAAGGCACTATGAGAGCCTGAACGAGTACGATATGACAAAGGTGCATCTAATTTGCTATCATGCAAAGTCTGCACCAGCCATTTTGGCATAGTTTTTGCCTGCTCAATATCAGCTCTCTCATCAACAAGTGCATCATGTAAATGTGCATCAGAAATGGAATGATATGCATCATTATATGAAGCCTGCAAAGGCTGAGAAGTTGCCTCATTTGGACCAGCACTAGACTGTCCACCTGTAAAAAGAGACATCAAAGTATCATCATGTCTTTGGAGCTAATAGATGTCTCCTTAGTACATGAAAGCAATGGCTGAATAGCATCTTCCACAAAGACAACATCACGGCTAATCAGAATGCGTTTAGTCTGTGGATGATATAGACGATAGCCTTTACTTTTAGAACTGTACCCAACAAAAATACATTTTATTGCCTTATCATCCAATTTTATGTGATGTTGTTCAGGCACTAGTGCATATGCCAAACAACCAAAAACACGCAGATGAGCAACATATGGCTTGCGGTCATGCCAAGCCACATATGGAGTGATAGACTGCAGCGCTTTAGTGGGACACCTGTTCAGTACATATGCTGCACACATGACAACCTCAAGCCAGCAATTATGTGGTAAAGCCTAACTTTTGACCATGCACCTCGCCATCTCCATGAGTGACCTGTTCTTTCGTTCAACAACTCCATTCTATTGAGGTGTATACGACACTATACACTGGTGTTTTATCCCACTTTCAGTTAGAAATGCATTAAAATCAGAAGACATATATTCCCCCCCTCGATCAGAATGGAGAGTGCCCATTTTACATGCTGACAGATTTTCAGCCAAAACCAAAAACTGTTTAAAGCACATGAACACTTCGGACTTTGCTTTGAGTGGATATACCCATGCATGGTTGGAAAAATCATCAATGAAAGTCACGAAGTAAAGGTAATTTCCAAAAGAGGGTGTCCGCATAGGACCACATACATCACTATGTACAAGCTACAATTTCTGAGTAGCCCGAACTGAACCATCTTTTGGAAATGAGGAACGTTGCATTTTTCCCAAAATACAACCTTCACAAACATGTTTTCTAGGTGCCTCAAGCTTGGGCAAAGAGGACACCATTTCAGATTTCTGCAGGCGTAGGAAACTAGCAAAATTCAGATGACCAAAACGTGCATGCCAAAGCTTTGCATCTCATATAGCCTGAGAATCATTTACTGCACATGCTGAATCACTTACAGATCTTTCATAGTCTATGAGCTTATACAACCGACGACATAAAATGCCAGAAGCAATAATCACGTCACCATTTGATAGATCATGAACTGTACACCTGTCATCAACAAATTTCACAACCAAGCCAATCTTGGCTAATGCAAAAACTGATAACAGGTTCTTTTTGATCCCTGACACAAATAAAGCATCTGACGAAAGAACTACCATCAGCAGTAGTCAAAATGATCTTACCAACTCCCATAACAGGATAAGAGGAGTTGTTGGCGCATGTAACAGTATTCCCTGTAGGAGCAGACTCGAGTGAAGAGAAGAAACTGCGCTGTGAGGTAATATGTTTGGTTACCCCACTGTCAAAATACCAAACATCTGAGTCTACTGTAGACATGCATTGATCATGAGAAGGTGGGTCAAAATTGCAAACGGTAGTAAACGCCCATTCTTCTTCTTGCACAAGATTAGTAGACTCCGTATTTGGTGTAGAGGCTTCTACAACAACCATTCCAACCTCTTTCTTCTTTGCCTCTTTTGCAACGAGTTTTGGACAGTTCTTTATGATGTGATCATTCACTTTATAGTACTTACAAAACAATTTCTGCGTTTTTGATTTTTTCTCATCTTTGTCTTGGTTCTTTGAATGTGCAACGTTTGCCGATTGCTTACTAGTAGAAGAGCTCCATTTTCCTTTGCCCTTCTGACTAGCTAGGGAAGCTTGATCTGCAACACGCATAATGGACCTATTCTGCTTGGACTAATCTTCTTGCAACTGAACAGAGACTAACTCCTCAATGACAAGGCATTTGGATTGCCTTTCATCATCAACCGAAGAGTAGAAGCAAAACTCTGATATGAATCAGGAAGACCATTCAGAACGGTTGTCACTCTAGCACAATGGTGAGTACCAACGTTAGGAGATACACCTCATAAATGTCAACCCGTGGAGACGTGAGGACTAGTATGAAGACTATGAGCAAGTGATGGCACAAGTGCGTGAGTGAAAGCACACAAGCATGCACACACATACACACACACGCGCACAAAGGTAAGAGCAAAGAGTGGAACAATGGAAGATCTTCGATTGCCAAAAGAGCTCTCTTACAAAGCTGAAATCTACAACAAGATAACCTCTCAAATGAGCTTTCCAGCCCTTTTTATAGTTTTTTGAGTAGTTTTGGCCCTGTCCAGACCTAGTGTCCAGCCTATTTAAAAATAGGTTCCAAGGCTTATTTGGGGACTCAAACAGAATCTAAAAAGTATGAAAATTGGTAGGATGATATTTCTAATACTCCTCAAGCTCGAGGACTCCTCGGCTTGAACAAAATGGAGTTGTAAAAATGGAAAATGGTATTTACAATGGTTTTTAGTGATAAAAATCACTAGTTTTATAGGGATTTCTTCTGAAAATTTGACAGGTGCTTCTTGGAGCTCCCTACTTGCTCCTCCTTCTTGTGTCTCCACTTCCTTGACGCGCTTTTATGCCTGTGCTTGACCTTGAGCTTCAACACTCCCCCCCCTCTTGAGTCTATCATCCCTGACAGACCCTTGTTGTAGTGGTTGTTCCATGTAGTACGTTGAGAGGTAGTGTCCTTTACGTTCAACAGGAGCGATCCATCTTCCCAATGTAGCGTGATTGTTTGTCTGCTAGCTCTTGCAGTTTGTAGTCCCTTTGTATGTACTTTTTCCTTGTATTCCATCTTGATGGTGCATTTGTGAGCTTTCCAAAACTGCTAGTTGCTCAAAGGAGGTGGTCAATGTTGATTATGAGCAACTCTTGGTGGTGGATGGCTTCCTTGCTCTTGTAGTGGTCACCCTGATGTCCTCTGATTCTTCCAAAGATGGCGTTCATAGTTTTCATGGCAAGTACTTGTAACCCATAATGGATGATGGGTCAGTGCATTAGTGCATGGGTTGGACGAGATATGTGCCTTGTGCATGGCCTTGTAATATAGCCCTATGCATGTGTACTTGGAAAATGCATGGGAAGAAGTATGGTGCAAGAATTTGGGTCTTGAGCGGAGTGCTCAAGGGTATGCCGACGAAGAGGTTTCCTAATCTATCATGGTTATAGTGTTGTTGAAGCATGCATATCTTACCATGTTGAAAGGTCTGTTGATCTTCATCTCTCCGTGTTGTACTCCATCATGATGATTGACCATCAGCTTATCTTCCGTTGTCGATGGTTCGCATTGGGGATTCGTCAAACACACAATCCCATTTTTTTTTTTTATATAACAAGGTCACAAAACAAGAAGAAAGATGTTAGTATCAATAAAATATTTTAGATATGTCCAATGTGTTGCATGTGCTTGGGATTCTCAATTGTGTCTATGCACGGCCGTGTAATGTGGCCCTAGATTAATGCATACTTTGGAAATGCATGACCTGAATGGTGCAAAAGACAAGGTTATGCCAAAGGCACATGGTTGTTGTTGGTCGAGGCTTTTTGATGTTAATTCTAGACTTGATGCAATCTTTGTTTGGAGGTGTCGATTGGATCTCGAAATGAGGTAATCCTCCTGATTCCAACCCATTTTAGAATAGGATTTGGCCCTGTAGAGATCACCTCAGGCCACTTCATCTTTGGATGCTTCCCAAACTTTGGTATCCAGTGTGGTTGGTTCGTTGGTTCTGTGGATGTTGCTGGTGCTTTTGGCTTCCAAACCCATATCCTTAATGATTGTCTGCTTACTTTGACATAAGGGTTGGGTTTATCTTCTTTTGGTCTTTGTGCTCTGGTCTTACTCTTTTCTCTCCTTGGCTTCTTTGTCGAGACCTTTTGCATGGTGGGGAGCATAGGTCGTTGTGTCTGTAAGAGGTGCTTGTGTACCCACATCTGTGATCGCCCTTGTTGAGCTGTAGCTAACTTCTTAGGCACCCAAATTTGCATGTGATGCTGGTCGGCCTTCATCAATTGCTTTGGTACCCAAACCTGTTGAAGACCTTGGGATTGAGCTTCTCCTCGTTTCTGGGTGCTTCTTTTAGCATGTTTAGCTTGCTTTGATGGGATTGATTGTGTCAAAGCTGGTGGTTGTTCTCCTTTTCGTACCCAAATCTGCTTCATGCTTGGAGCTTCTTTCTTCTTGAATTCCGTCTGTCTAGTTGATATAGCATATGTCATTTTTGCTTGCCTCCTTGGTTGGGATACACTTGCATTAGTATGTGAAGAAGAAGAGAGGTGTGCTGGCCTTTGAGCTTTTGCTTTCATGATTGAGTCCTTGTGCTTCATAGGGTAGGTGACACACACAACATTTTCGTTGCAAAGATTAGTTTCGGAAGAACTAAGAGAATGTGTGCTACTTGGCTTTGTGCGCATGCAATTCTCTAATTCTAATGTGATACATTGTTCAGGCACCCCAACTTGAAGGAGTTGACGTCGTAGGTTCAAGTTGATTCCATGGTCGTAAATCCAATCTTGACCCAAGACAAGGGGCTCTATAATGTCCTCATCGTGACATACTAGCATTTTGACTTTCATTGGAACATCTTGAAGGTAGATGGGAAGTTCCACCTCGCCCAAACAAGGGGTTTCCACACCTCCCAAACCTATGAGATAGGCTTCTATGGGCTTTATGTTCAATTGCAAGTCTTGGCAGTAGGATAGTCTAACTGCACTAGTTGCTGCACCTGAGTCAATCAATGCTCTCACAGTCCTTGCATTCTTCCCTTGTCCTACCGCTATGGTCACAAAAGGACGTCGATCAATTATTTGAGAAGAAATTGCACTTGATGTTGGACACATGGCCATGTGGTATAATGGGGCCTCTCGATCGAATTCTAGGCCTAAGCGTCTTAACTTATTTCTCCTAATGTGTTCTCTAGCCTCTGCCTGTGCTTCTTCTCTAACCCTTAACTCTTCTTCTTTTCGCTTCGTAGCAGTGTTGAGTCTCTTTAGCATATCCTCTGTAAGAGGTTCTTGATATAGCTTGACTCGACAACCACTGATATAGTTTGGTAAGACATCGCCTTCTAGTGTGGCCAATTGAATTGCACCGCTAGTGGAAATTCTATTAATGATCATGGGTCCGTATCCTCTTTTTTCCAATTTATGGGCATGTTGCTTTAGTGTATAAACTAACACTAGATCTCCCTCTTTCAATCCTTTATCTTTGATATGTGCATCGAAGTATGCCTTTTGCCTTTTCTTTGCAACATAGATGCCTGCAGCCGTTCGTAACCTTGTCTCACCTAAGCGTTCTAGATCAAAGATCCTAGAGGATAATTCATGTCCATTCCACTCATGCTCTTGTGCTACTTTTAAAGTTGGAATTAGGAAGTCCAATGGTAGCACAACATTTTGTCCGAAGACCATCTGAAATGCGGTGGCATTGAGTACCGTTTTATAGGCAACTCGGTAGGCCCAAACAGCATGATGAAGTTGTTTGTCCCAATCAGAGCGTTTGTTATTTACGAGTTTTGTCAACATGTTACATAGGATCTTATTCGTGCTCTCAGCTTGTCCGTTAGCTTGTGGATGATAGGGGGCAAACTTCTTATGTATCACCAAGAATTCTTGGAGAAGATTTTCGATTACTTCATTCAAGAAGTGTGTGCCTCTATCACTTACTAACTCTATTGGTAATCCGTATCTCGTGAACACATTCTCAAATAAGAACTTTGCTATTGTTTGAGCATCATTCTTTGTTGTGGTTTTGACTTCTACCCACTTTGTAAGGTAGTCCGTGGCTACAATAATGTATTCTGCATGGGAGTTTCTAGCTGGGGGGTTAATAGGACCTACAAAGTCTATGCCCCACTTCGAGAATGCACGTCCTCCCATCATTGGCCTCAAAGGCATCTCATCTTTTCTAATTGGGTACTGGGCACGTTGGCATGTGTCACATTTCTTCACATAGGTATGTGCATCCATATGAAGAGTGGGCCACCAAAGTCTTGAGAATAGAATAGTCTTAATTACTCGATCAGGACCAAAATGTCCACCTGCAACACTGCTATGGGTAGTTTCTAAGACTTTCAAGTAGTCTGATTCGTGAACACACAATCTTAAGTAACCATCTTTTCCTCTCCTATATAGGTTGTCTCCTACGAAGGTGTATTCTTTAGCCTCTTGCTCCATGCTTCGTTTTCTTGCTAGACTAGCCTCCTTTGGTAAGGTTCCTGATCTCATGAATTCTACCAATGGAGCACTCCAGTCTAGAATTAATGACACGTGATAAAGGGTGGCATGCTCCACTGGGGTTCGCTTGTTGCACACAGGACAATTCTTAATCCACTCATGTATTTCTTTGTCCATGCTAGGCCAATACACCCCTAAACGTTTTAGATTTTGCAATGTTTGTTGTTTAGAATAGTGATTCCCTAGAAATCTTTCGTGGGCTTGTTGCAACCAACTGCTATGTTCATCGTCCTCGACACAACAAGCTAGAACACCTTTCGTGTCTTGTTTATACATGCTTCCTGCCAATATTTGATAGCTTTGTGACCACACAATTTCATCCCTGTCCGTCTTCACCTTCTTATTTGCGGGTCCAAAGGTTAGGACTAGTACCAACTTATTTGCCCATTTAGGAACAACTTCTAGATTGAACAGATAAGCATCGGGCAATTCATCAGACACTCCTTGCGGTGGCTCTCCTGAAGTGATGCGAGAAAGGTGATCCGCTCTGAGGTGGGTCTTACCTTGCCTAACAACCACTTCAAAGTCATATTCCATTAGTAAGAGGAACCATCTTACTAAGCGTCCCGTGTTGCAAGGTTTATTGACCAAGTATAATAAAGCTTGATGATCAGTGAAAAATTTGAACTTGTTGGCCAACAGATAGTGTCTAAACTTCTTTACGGCATATACCATACCTAAGCCTTCTCTTTCGGTTGTGGTGTAGTTTTGTTCTGCAGCGTTCAATTGCCTACTAGCATACGCTATAGGAAAATCTAGGTTGCCTTCAACAGTGGGTTGTGACAACACACATCCTATTGCATAATTGGATGCATCCACGTGTACATGGAATGGCTTCGTCCAATCTGGAGTGGTCAGTATTGGTGTTGTGCACAAGCGTCTCTTCAGCTCATTGAAGGACTTTTTGCATTCATCGTTCCACTCAAAATTTGTCAACAAGGCATAAAGAGGTTTAGCTATGATTGCATACATGTGAATGAACCTACGGTAATATCCACAATGGCCCATAAAGGCTTGTACCTCTTTAACATTCCTTGGACTCGGCAACTCTGCTATGGCTTTTACCTTGTCCTCATCTGTTGATATTCCGTTCTTAGATACAATGTGACCTAAAATTTTACCTTGACGTACCATGAACACACACTTCTCTAGGTTCAGACACACTCGATATTCTCTACACTTGTTGAAGATCTGTCTGAGCTCGGGGATGTGGTATGTTCGCTCTTGGGAATGAGCACATAAATCGTCCACATATACTTCTAAGCTCTTTCCCAAGAACTCTTTGAAGACATGACACATGAGTGTTTGGAATGTTGTAGGTGCATTGGTGAGCCCAAATGGCATCACCTGAAATGCAAAGATCCCCCACTCTGTGGCAAAAGCTGTCTTATGTTGATCTTCTGGGGCAATGGCTACTTGATTGTAACCTAAAAATCCATCAAGGAAGCTATAAACTTCCTTGTCTGCAACACGCTCTAATAAATGTTCAGTGATTGGAAGTGGATAACTATCTCTTATCGTGGTGGCATTAACTTTCTTAAGGTTAATACACACACTTAACTTTCCATTCTTCTTGGGCACCACTACAATGGGGGACACCCATTCAGTATGCTCAATCTCATAGATGAATCCAGCTTCAATCAATTGATCAATTTCTTCTTTTATTTTGGCTGCATAAGTGTCATTATATGTGTAGGGCTTATGTTTGGTGGGCTTGGCATCTGCTATCATGGGGATCGTATGAGAACAAATTTTCGGATCTACTCCCTTCAAGTCTCTGTAGTGCCATGCAAATACGTCCCTATATTCCCTTAACAAGGCTACCAACTCTACTTCCTCTTCCTTACTAAGGTCATCTCCTATGTATGTACATCTCTCTTCGTTATCTTCGATGGTGACTACAATTTTTTTGGTCTTTTCTTTGTTATCATATGCTTCTCCTATTGTGGCCTCTCTCTTAGGCATTCGTACCAAAATTTTTCGGTCTTCCACTTCATATTTCTTGAAATTTTCTGGTACTTCAAAGAATTGCTCCTCCTCTCCTTGTTTCGCTACTTTTCTTTTCTTTTTCTTTTGACTACCTTCACTCCCATCCTTTGAATTTACCGTTTTGATGCTTGTGAGAGGTTCTTCTTCTTTTTGTGTAAATACTCCTATGTCTTCTAGATAGTGCTTCTCTGAAATAAAGCACTATCCATCACAATGGACTCTAGATCATCATCATTCTCTTCCTCTTCTATGAAGTCGTTAGAGTCACATTCTTCTAGCAAGGGCTGACACATGAACACTGAAATATCATAACCCTCCTCATCACAATGAGGTGTCCATTGTTCTTCATTGACAGCAATGTCCATGGTAGCTAAGATTTCTGTCCAACCATGAGGCTCAAATTCCTCATCTGGATTTATCATCGGCGTATAGGCTGGGTCTCTAATTGGTCTATCTCCTTGAGAAGTTCCTTTTTCTCTCGCTTTTAGGCGTTTCTCCTCTTCCTTTGCGACCTTGCACATCCACAAATGAGTATCTTCATGCATCCAGGATGTCTCAGATGAACTTTTAGAATGCACAGAGATTGAATCTTCTTGCTCCTTGTGGATAGAATTCCACTGTAGGGGTGGTACATCTCTGAAGGTGTAATCCTTCAAATTTACCTTGGTCATGACCCCTAAGCATTGCAAGTATAAGGAGTTGGTTCTCCAATCCTATACAACTTGCAGTTGTCGTAAGAAGGGTCTTCCTAGGATCATTTCGTAGGTAGTTGTTTTACCAAAGTCACATATAGCAAAGGTGTGCTCAAACTCTACACCACACGTGGTTAGAGTTATCCCTTCTAGCAATCCTAGAGGTCTTTCGACATGGCCGTCAGCCATCTGAAGCTTCATTCTAGTTGGTCTTAATGTGGGCTTGCCCCATCGCTTCCACAAGGAGGTGGTTGCAATAGCAGCACCAGCACTTGAATCTATGATCGCTTTGGTTGTGTAACCTTGGTAGGTGATTGGAAGATAAGTATTACCTTCTTCACCTTCACTCATGTCCCCTATTTTATCAAGAGGTATCTCTGGAACTTTCTCTTTAGAGCCTGCTTTTGGCATTTTGGAATCAAGTTCGAGAACCTGATCCTTCACATGATTCCATAGCTCAGGTTTTGCTTTGAGCAGCTCTTCCACAGTGAGATGACACTGAATCTTAGTGTTCTTCACAACATCAGTGTTTCTTGGAAGCACTGAGTCTTCGTTTCTGATCAATATTTTGGGAGCTCTGATCTGGAGAGATTTAGATTCCCATGGGCGTGTGAACCGTGGCAACTCTTGTAAGGAGTTAGATTCAAAATCTAATCGTTCATCTTCTTGTTGCTCTGTTTGGTCTCCATAGACAGATGGGATGTCTTGGGGAAACTGGTCATGAAGATCATCAATCTCAAGAATAGGAGGGGGAACATCCTTCTCCTTGGCCCATTTTGCTTCTTGTATTTCCCGCAAGAACTTTTGAGTGTGCTGTTGAATTGAAAGAGGTTCTCCATCATCTATGGAATCAGGAACATAGAATTTCTTTGGTGATGAGCTTTCTCTTTCAATAGTTAGTTGAGCCTGTGGAGGTAAAGAAACTTGAGGTTTATTTACCAGCAGCTCTAATCTATCTAGTAAGCCCTGGAAGTGCAAACCCGGTGTAATAGCATTCGTCTGATTGAACGATTGATTGGCCTCGAACATAGCTTGAGCTAGTTCCACCATTTTTATGCACATTTTTGTCCGTTCAATCTCTAAATCTGCTCGAGGGTAGCTCTTGTCTAGGTTTGCAGGTGTTGGCCCTTCTTGAAGTCGAGCCTGGTATGCCTTGAACATCATGTCCAAGTCTTCTGGGGTTGGATCTGCAAGAACAGACCCTGATTGTGGTGGTCTATTTACACTGGTTGGTGGGTGGGGATGAGGTGGTGTGGATGGAGTTTTGAGCTCAGAGGGGCTTTGAGAGGCAATATCTTCTATTTTTGTTTTAGCATCTTTAATGCTTTCTTCTAGTTCGGATAACTTCTTGGTCCACTTACGATTGGCCTTCTCTCTAGTATCCTTCCATGTTCTTGTTCTTCGCTTACTAGGCTCTCCTGATTCACTTGGCTCTGATTGCTCAGCTGGTTTAGTTTGTTGTAAGGCTTGTGCCCTAGTAACTGCGTGTATAGGAGCCACATTGTCACTACTGGAACCTGAATCCCTTGCTAGGCCTGCTACATTCATCGGTGTAACCTTTGGTGCACTAGAGGGATGTCCGGGACAATCTCGTAGGAGTTGTTCTTTGCCACACTCAAGACAAACTACTTGTATTGTGATGTTCTGCCCTTGTGTCGGAGCTGGTGGGTGGGGTGGTTGTTGTCCTGGTATAGGTTGAGGTTGGCCATATCCTCCATGTTCATACAGTCTAGATGCTCCTCGTGATCTTGGACATGGATTATACCTAGGAACTTCTCTGCCTTGTTCTGTAGGAGGGTACTCGTATGGTCTACAGTGGGGTGGTACAAACGGTTGTGGCTGTCTATTCATTGGATAGTTTTCGGTGTTGTAGTTGATGTACTTCTGCTCACTATAAGAGTACATGTTAGGCACTTGAGTTGGTTGTCTATCGTAAATGTAAGGTTGTGATAACCCTAATGCTTCTCTGGTGCAGACATGAGATGGATGATCCCCACCGCAAAGTGTGCAACTTCCTAACATTGGCACTCTCAAGGAAGAGTTCTGGTAGTTCCTATGTCCTTGTACCCCTAATTTCTTGGCCACTAACTCTGTCACTTCCTCCACATAACTCTAACTAGAAGTTTCATTGCTTATCATATCCTCAGATTTGGTAGGGTCTTGTGTGATTTTGAGGTCCTCTGCTAAGTTGTCTTCCAAATCCATGCAGTCCTGAAGACACTCACTCAGAGTTTGTAGTCGTTCTATGTATAATAACATTCTCAATGTTCCATTGGTTAGACCTTCTAAAAATAACAATATCATTTTTTGTTGAGAAGGTCTCTCTGTCACAGGGCATCGGGCAACGTATTGCTTAAATCTTCGTGCTGCATTTTTTACTGTCTCATTAGGAGCTTGTTTAAAACTATGTATTAAGGATGACGAATTGTGCTTGATCCCTCGCTTAGTGAATTCCCAAATAAGTTCTTGGAAGAATTGCTCAATATGTTCAAAGCAACTTGGATCCAAGGATTGAGACCAGGTCAAGGCTATTCCTGTGAGGGTTAGCCCAAAGGATTCATATTGCATGAAAAAGTCATCCACTTGCTCCGCTCGCAACACCTGCTTGAATTCTGCAATGTGTTCATACGGCTGTCCTCTGCCATCGTAACGATTTCGCATACATTTGGCCAATTGGATTAGTCTCAGTCTTTTGTCGGACTCTGGGGGTCGAATTACAATGGGGACACCTTGGGGCGGTTCTGTCCTAAAGGTAGGTGTATTCAAATTTCCCATTCCCTGGCTAGTGTGGCTATGGGGTCTAATTCCTGGCCTGGTGAATTGCTCATATGGCCCATTGGGTATACTACCTTGACTCGTTTGTCCTAACATCACATTTTCTATTCTTTGCTGAGTCTCAAATGGCCCATTGGGTATAGATGGGTATTCCTTGTAAGTTGGTGGATATGTATTGAAGAGACGTCCTATATTCCCCTTCCATTGTGGACATAAGGCCTTCCCTAGGTACGGAACTCTGTAGGTCTACAGAAGCCAAGAGTCTCTCCCAGTTAAGTGACATTTTTGACTCACTTGTCTATGAACTCAGCACGTAGTGTTAACCCCTGAGTTGTGAGTCCCTGACTTGGTTGTGCAATTGACCTTAGTTTCAAGTGATTTGGTACATTATCTATCTCTTCCTAAGTGTCTACTTGATCTTAGGTTCATAAGCCTTGTCTCCAAGTCCACAGTTGTCCTTTGAGCTGCTCAAAATCTTGTGGAACCCCTTGCTTCCTAGTCCAACCTGAGGGTCAACTTAAAAATACCCTATCTAATAATCTTGGTATCAATTTTACCGTAACCAGTCGATGTTTTTGTTTTACTCCCCATGAGCTTTCCAAAAAACCCAAGATCACTCCGAACGGATTTCGTATGAGAAAGTTATGCCAGTTCAGGGTTCTGGGGTTTAAAACAGGGAAACAAGGCCTCTCAAGAAATGCTTCAAAACAGGTGATACACGATACTTGGGAATTATCGCGATACTTGATGTCCACGATACTCGATATCCGACAGAGATCGTGAGAATTTGACCACGATACTCGATCTTTGAACTAGACGATACACGATATCTGCCAAAAAACGATACACGATACCTGGATGCACACGATACTCGATACTTCAAAAACACGATACACGACACACGATACTTGATCAGGAATCGTGATACTCGATACACGATATTTGGTATGTATCGCGACACTTGAAGTAGGCGATACTCCATACTTACCTTGCCACGATACACGATATTTGGGATGTCACGATACACGATATTTGGGAAATATTGCGATACTTGATGTTCACGATACTCGATACTCAGAGAACACGATACTCGATACTTGGTAGGTATCGCGACCAGGATCACACGATACACGATACACGATACACGATACACGATACACGATACACAACAAGTATCGCGAGGAAATTCAAGATGATACTCGATATTTGCCAGGTATCGGGAAAGTAGTATCCGCGCTACACGATATCCAACAAGTATCGCGATCAGAGACTCACGATACACGATACTTGAGCAAACGTGATACTCGATACACGATACTTGGGAAGTATCGCAATCGGGCAACCACGGTACTCGATACTTGTGAAGTATCACGATCAGGGATCTCACGATACTCGATACTTGTGAAGTATTGCGATACTCAACCACAAGAGATCACGATACTTGTCAGGTATCGCGATACCTCAACCGCGGGAGAAACACGATACTTGGATTTTTTGGAGTCCAAATTCAAAACTTTTTGCAAATATGAGTACCTTGTGTCCTCCTTGTCACTCCTATGTGTCTGTAGGTGGCAAATCTTCCTTCAAACCCGCAATATTGCACTCACGATACTTGGCGCAGGTTTTATCACTTCACGAAAATGGCCGCTCGGATTCTTGGTATTTAGAGAGTGTTTCAAGAGTTTTTTTTCAGCGATTCAGTTCTGCACCCCCCTCTATGCTTCTTGTTCACAACCACAAGTAAAAAGCAAGGTGAATGTACTCTAAAAAATGGAAAAAACTGAGAAGATGAAGGTGGGTGGAGATGGTGATGATGATGAAGATGAAGAAGAAGGAAAACTCAAAAACTGAACTGAAAATGATGATTTTTTTACCTTCCAACATCGCTACTCTACGTCTTACCGTCACACGCTCGTCCTCCAAGCTCTCTCCCCGACAACGGCGCCAAATTTGGTGTCACTCTAGCACAATGGTGAGTACCAACGTGAGGAGATACACCTCATAAATGTCAATCCGTGGAGACGTGAGGACTAGTATGAAGACTATGAGCAAGTGATGGCACAAGTGCATGAGTGAAAGGACACAAGCATGCACACACATACACACACACGTGCACAAAGGTAAGAGCAAAGAGTGGAACAATGGAAGATCTTCGATTGCCAAAAGAGCTCTCTTACAAAGCTGAAATCTACAACAAGCTAACCTCTCAAATGAGCTTTCCAGCCCTTTTTATAGTTTTTTGAGTAGTTTTGGCCCTGTCCAGACCTAGTGTCCGGCCTAGTTAAAAATAGGTTCCAAGGCTTATTTGGGGACTCAAACAGAATCTAAAAATTATGAAAATTGGTAGGATGATATTTCTAATACTCCTCAAGCTCAAGGACTCCTCGGCTTAAACAAAATGGAGTTGTAAAAATGGAAAATGGTATTTACAATGGTTTTTAGTGATAAAAATCACTAGTTTTATAGGGATTTCTTCTGAAAATTTGACAGGTGCTTCTTGGAGCTCCCTACTTGCTCCTCCTTTTTGTGTCTCCACTTCCTTGACGCGCTTTTATGCCTGTGCTTGACCTTGAGCTTCAACAACGGTCTGCACAAGTGAGCTATCTGGTATAACCTCATCAGCAGAAATCAACTGTTCCTTCAAGTCTTTGATCTTTGTTAGGAAACTGTCCATAGAATCACCTTCATTCATGTGGTCACTCTCCAACTGTTTTCGGAGGTAAGCAACATGAGCCTCATTCCTAGCTTGGTAGAATGTGGTAAGTGTATCCCAAGCATCCTTAGCTGTTCTGCAAGAGCGAATGTGAGGAATAATGGCACGTTTGACAGATAAGGCTATCAAAGCATGTGCCTGGGCATCTCTACCATCCCAGTGAATCTGCTCTGTAGTAGGTGCAGCAGAAACAACAACACGAACAGGAATGTACGGAATATCATCTTCGACACCATCTTCATGAGCTCGAGCACCTATATTTGCAGTACCTGTAGTCAGAGGTGTAACAGGATTTCTTTCAACACCCTGCACAATGTTCCACAATCCTTTTGCAACCAATACATATCGCATCATATAAGCCCATAATGGGTAGTTGGTACCATCCAACTTATCCTCAACAACCAACATACGGAATACATCACTGCTTTCAGCCATGGCCGGTGACTAAAATACCTTGATGCAAAAAATTGACTGTATCTCAAAAAGTTGAACAGAACTGCCCCGAGGAATTCTGCTAGACCTGTAGCAGACTTCGAGACACTTATACTAGCGAATAGAAGCAGGTATATACCTTTGGCACACAAAATAACCTGCACAAGCACTGTGATAATGCGTTCGGAGGCCGAAACGAGCTCAAATCGCGTTTTCGGCACCACAAAGCGAAGCCATATTGATATCAAAAATACGCTGAGTATGCTCACCAAAATTCGTGCGATTCTGAGACTACAAACAGAGGAGTGTCGACGGCGCAAATTCCATGGATTACACAATGAATAGACTAAACAAATCAAAAGAAAGTACATGAAAGAGAGAAACACGATTTTCTGCAGGAGAGCTCTTCACATTACTTGGATAGAAAAAATAATACAACCAACCCTCTCAAAATAGAGGAAATTATCTTTTATAAATTTTCAAGTGTCCTCTTTCACACTTGAATTTTGGTCCTTTTCCCTTCTAATCTAAAAATATGCTATCAAAGAGCTTCCGAAAATTCTAGAAAAAATACATATGATTCTAATTTTCATGAGGAAGACTCTTCCTCATTTTTACATCATTTGTATAAATATTTTTACAAGTTTTTGACATTTTTCAAATAATTTCCCTTCAAAAAATACTTCTTCTAACAGTTCCATTTGTGTGTGAAGATGACTTGCAACAATTTGCATGGCTTCTAGGTCTACTTCTTGGAGCTTTGCCTCAAGTGTGCTATGAACTTCTTGTAATGTGTGAAATTGATCTTGGAGGTGTTTATTGTCTGCTTCAAGTGTCATGATGCATTGTTGTAACTGCTCAGAGCAACTTTGTAGCATGTTGTTGCATTCCTCGAAGCATATGATGCTTTGTCCGGAGTTGTGTCATCCATTGAATCATGGAGTTGAATGCGTTATCTGTAGGAGTGTATGGAATGTCTACATGTGTTGATGCAAGTGGAAAGGAGTGGGGGATGGGAAGCACAAATGCCGTATCTAACGAGGAAGTGAGTGCAGGTGAAGTTGGTGGAAGGGGAATGGGAGATGGTGGAACCGTGGGGGGAGGGGGAGGTGGAGTGGGTGGTGATATGTCCATGCTATCGGACATGGAAGTATATGTAGTATCTACCATGCACATAGGGAGGGTAGGTGGTATGCATGTGGTGGTGGTGAATAGTTGTGATGTGGGTGTTGATAATGGGAAGGACAAAGGGGTTTGGGTGAAGGGTTGGGGAAGGTTAGAAAAATAGGAACAAAAAGGTTGAGAACTGCTGGGATGGAGGTCCTAGGGGGAACTACCATTGAAGAAGGTTGAGTGATAGGAAGATTGAGAGCAGTTGATAAAAAATCTAGATGACTTATCACCAATGTTGTGGAAGCTGGATGTCCAATTGTAGGATGAATGAAAGAACCTGTTGGCTGGATGGTGGTATGATATAGTGGATTGTTGAAGGAAGAAAAGAGGGATGAAACAGAAGTTGAGATACGGAAAGTGAAGATGTGTTCCATAGGAGCTATAGTAGGTATGATAGTTACATCCTCAATTCTAGGGGGTGATGGTGGAGGCATTTGAAATATTGGTTTGGATGTCTCTTTGTGGATGTGCATTGTTTTGGTGCCAAGATTTCTAAGTGGGGATATCGGGGGACTTGGTATACCAGTGTCTATTTCTTGAGAGACCATCTCTCCTTGTGTTGCAAAAACTACGGTGATAGTCATGTTACCGTTACTGTCCATGTGAAAGGACAAATGGACACCGAACACTTTTGTATATGTTCTTTAATAAAACATATAGTGGTCTGGTAAGCGACAAACTATAAGTTCCATTGCATTTGTAACACCTAAGAAGTCTGTGTTCGTGCTCCTTGTGTATTGTGTTCTTCTACGTATTCTGCAGCCTCTGCGTGGAGTACCCTGTGTGGCACTTGAAGCTTGGTTTTCTACTTCGAGGATATCATCATAGAGCTCTCAAGAAGGAGAGCGCATTGTGGTGCATTGCCATTGAATTACTTCACTAGTATCAGAGCATTTCGATGCAAAAGCTTTGTTCCTTTTGTGCAAGCAAAGCCTAAACCCACCCACCCACCCAAGGCTTTCTCCAAGGCTTATGACTAAGGTGCCAACCAAGGCATAGAACATGGCATTCCTTTTCATCTAAGTCACTGAAGTCACCATTGGTGCTGTTGGTTACACATAAGGGAGGACCTCAACGATCAAGGAAGACGAAGGTTCCCGATACTTCCTGTGAGGTCACCTATAATAAAGTAAGCCTATGATCTAAGGGTCCGGTTGGTTCAGACATATCTAAAAGTGGACACCATTTGGTCACCATGTGTATGACCAAAGATCTCAAGTGTAGACTTACTAGGAGGTCATGTGCTCTTGTGAAGAAGTGATCCACTTAGCTTAGTGGTTAAGTCTCAAGGATATGAAGGAGGAGGTCTTGGGTTCAATCCTTATGGGGTATATGGGGAGAGTATTTTTCCCAAAGAGATCTAGAGCCTTCTAGAAGCATCCACTTGAGTTAATCGAGTTAACTGGGACACTTGGCTCACATGTAGTTACATGGCTGGCACATGGATGATTAGTATCCACCTACCTAAGAAGGCAATCCCCTGGAGAGAGCTATATATAGAGGCATTTGGTTGGGAGGAGAGTCATCTCTCTAGCACATGGTGGTGGTCATAATAGTTGTTCTCTTGCATTGGTATTAGAGCCATGAAGCTTCCATGGAAACCTTCAACATTGATCTTCTACAGGAGGATTAGTTTCATTTCTTTTGTTTATATATCTTCATGATTTTATCTACCCTTTGTTATTGTGCTCAAATTTATGAGCCTGTTACTTTTGCAAGTCCTTTTCGGTAGCACAAGCAATAGAAAATATGAGTTACATTTTTCCCTTTTTGAATTTCAACAAAAAAAACAATTTGAATTGCTCTCATCTAATCGTTGCAGTTTGTAAGATTTGAACACAGGTCCTATGGCAAATATGGATCATCCAGAGCCGCTATGCTAAGCTTGCTTCTTAAATATCATTGTGCATTTTAAGTCTAGTTTCTGGAATTGATTCGTATGCAAACGTTTCTAGAGAACAAAAAAGAAGAAGGTTCTATGCAGATGGTGGCATAGAGGGCTTAAACCTGTGATGTCGAACAAAAGAGACATCTCTTCTATACACGAGACCAAACCACATAGGTGGTATTGTATTACTTCGATTTTAATCATAGCTCATTATTGCAGTGCTACAAAAGCTTATAGAGCACAAGCAAAAGAAGAAGATATCCACATGAGGTGGTAGTGGGCTTGAACGTGCGACCTTATAGTGCAAACACCTTCCCTCTGTCCATCATAGCAAGACTCTTTCGTGTTGTTCTTAGCATACACATCTAATCAGGGCTTCATATACGGTGCTAAGAAACTTGTACATCATAAGCAAAAGCATAAAATTGGATGGATGTAGACAAGATTCGAGCTACCGACTTGTGTAGCTAAAAGCACTCATCTAAACGACTCTTCCAATTGCATTCAACATTAATAATTTCTCTCTGCTGCTAGGAATATATATTTTATATTGTGCAAGAGAAGCTCTGATTATCGAAGACAAAAGGAAGATAGTTGTTTTGCAGGCAATGGTCACAGGAATTGATCTAGACAACTCTTCCATAAGTATTCTGATCTTGTATATTCTCTACTGATCTCAAGCCAAGAACCTTTGATTTTTTGCATTTTCTTGAATTTGTTGCTATCCTTGACCAAACCCGAGTGCATAATTTGAAGTTCCTTGGTGATCAAAGTCAAGTTATCTTCAAATCCGAGCCAAAGTCTTTGGAAATAAGGAAGGCATATCATGTTTTGGCTTTCATTTCTATCGAGTGATGAAATATGCTTGGATAAGGACAAAGGATGGCAAATGGCTCTTCTCGTGGACAATGGAAGGATGTAGCTCAATCTAGAGATAGGTATTTTCCAAGTTAATGATTGGTTTCAATATTTGTTTTTTCTCTATGCTTTCATGTAGGATGCATTTTATTATCATTGAAGTATGGTAGTAAACTTCATTTCTGATAATCTTGATGCAGATTATTCAAAGCTAAATGAAAGAGCATAACTATATTGAAACACTCATTAAGCACAAGCATGCATCTATATATCACCACATGGGAATGAAAGAATTTTGGTGCATTCCTCCTTTCAAAATACTTTTTTATGCACAGAAACTTCTTTCTTGCTTGAAAAGGATATAAGATGCACTCAAGTTTGTGCACATGAATATGCTTGGATGCATGCAAAGCAAGCTGAAGAACTACTTGATTTAAGTTTGGTGCATGAAAAGAAAACAAAAACATGCAAACACATGAATGCACTCACATGCATTTGCATGCAAGAGCATGCATTGGCATATGATGAAGCATGATTTTTTGTTGTTTTTTTTGCTAAGTTGTTGAACAAATGTACTTTCCTAATCATTACCTATTTTTTCTAACTCAAGTTAGAAAATTATGAAAAATGACAAACTAGTTCATTGCAAATCTCTTAGTTTCTATGCAACTCAAGTAGCTACTTCACTTTTTTTCCAAAGTGATACTTAGGTATCACTTATTAGGGGTCTTCCTTAGGAAAAGTAGGCTCCTTGAAAGCCAAGCATTCAATTTTCTTGCTTGTTTGAATGGTAAGAAAATAAGGCTACTTGCAAATTTCCTTAATGTCTTTAAGTTGAGGAACAAAATTAGAGAATCCTAACGATAAGTACGATGATTTGGAATTATTTTATTTGATTCTATCCCAAGACATGATAAAAATCAAATAAAATTTAAACTAATTGAACTTTTAAAGTTCAAAAGATAGTTGAGATGTTCAAAATTTGAAAAAACCATATAGTTTTTGAAGTTTTAACTTTGAATTCATCCTAAGGAGTGATGAAAATAAGAGAAGTGATTAAAACCTTAGCATCAATTGAACTTTGATATTCAATAAACGGATGCTAGGTTCCAGGACTACATCTCTGGTACGAATGTAGAACTCTTCCTTTTAGAGGATTACAAAGTTATTCTTGGTTTCATAAGTTAATTGTAGCCTAATAAGAAACCTTAGTCAAAGTGATCTTTAGGAATTGGGATATTTCCTAAAGATAAGCCAATTAAGGAAATAGTCTGGTTAATTATTTTAGTGGTTAAAAAAGAATATCTTTTGGACAAGCAATAAAGCTTTAAGTCTTGGTCTTGTCCAAAAGTCAAGAATTTTTTTGAAGATCATTCGAGTAAAGAAAAAGATTCTAAGGTTAATCATTTGCTTAGTATTACTTGATTCCTTTTCTTGAAAGAATAAACTCTCCCTAGATGTGAGAATGCAATTCTTCAAGTAAGTTTATTAGCAAGTAGTTCCCAAGAAGTCCCGAACCATAGGTATTGGTACTTAAGTCCAAATATTGATATAACCTAAAGGTGTATCAAAGACTCTTAGCTTTGTATTTGAGAGGCATCAATGTATGCTTGGACTTAAGTTGAGGGAAAGATCTATAAAAATCCCCTAGGTAAGCAAAGAAGCTTTTGATAGAGCAGGATATTTTAAAGATAAAGACTAAGTCTTTATTCTAGTCGCAAAGTCAATCAGACTTGATCAAGCTTGGCCATGATTGTCCAAGAACTTGCGATTGGAACCACTCTAAAGTTTGCCCAAGTATTTACAATAAAACTGCTTTTGGGAATTATCACTCAGATTCCATTTACCCAATGGAAAATTGTGAAAAGAGTAAGCTGTTCCAAGTCTGAATAGAGTGAAAAAATTCCAAGAATGTAGTCTATAGATATGAAGATGGTACTTAAGTCTGTGGAAGGTAAAACATAATATTTGCCTATCTTTAAAGGGATTTTGGTACAATCCAAAAAAGCATGAGTGGATGATTAGACTTACGTAGTAGAGAGATTCTTGTAAAGTCCCAATTGGGGTAGGTACCTAAAGCATCAGTAAGAAAGGAGTCTAAAGACAACAAGTCAAAAGATCTTGTCACTACGAATTGATCAAGAATAAACCAATTGAACTTGAATATGTGAAAATTCAAGTGCTTGGAATTATGATTGGTTTTCATTTGAAAACCCTAGAAAAGAACAATGGATATTATATCAAGAGGTTTTCAAGTTTCAAAGGCAAAGCACGTGATTGTAAGGCAGTCATGTGAAGGAATCAAAACCTAGAATATCAAGTTAGAGGTAATGCCTGAAACTTCAAAATTCTTTTAAAAATCCCCATTAAGGAGGTTGAAGTGAGAAGAGTGGTGTTGGATACCACTCCTCCAGTTAGTGCATAAAAATGCTGCATATAGGGATGTTGAAGAGAATGTCCCATCTGATCAGTCTGCAAATGTTCCTGTTCAACAACCATTGAGATGCTCTACACGTGTCTCACATCCATATGATATATATATTCTAGGTTTGGATTTTGTTATGCTAATAAATGTTGATGAGCCTTCTTGCTACAAAGAGGCTATGCACAGAACAGATCATGTCAAGTGGGAGCATGCCATGAAGGGGATTCTATTCACAAGAATGGTACTTGGGATTTAGTACCTTTGCCAAAGGGAAAGAAAGATTTACCATGTAAATGGGTATATAAACTTAAATTCACATTAGATAGTGCTTCTCTAAATTATAAAACATGACTTGTTGCAAAGGGTTTTAAGCAACAACATGGTGTTGATTCCGAGTAAATCTTCTGTCTAGTGGTCAAGATGACTACCCTGCGCATATTGCTTGTATTCATTGCAATGGAGGACTTAGAGCTAGTTTAGATGAATGTGAAAACTGCTTTCTTGCATGGAGACCTTACAGACAAGATCTATATGGAACAACTAGAGGGTTATGTAGTTCTTGGCAAAGAAAGTCTAGTTTGTAAGCTCAAAAAGATGTAGGGTGGAAAGGCATTGAGTATAGCTTTACCCACATATGTGAATTGAGCAAGGATGATTGCCCCAAATCAGATGAGGAAAAGGAACTCATGACCAAAATTCCTTATTAGTTTGCTGTCAATAATCTGGAGCTTTGTGGTATAGGCAGGATGTAAGGAATTGAACTCACAACCTCTTGGTTAGGAATGTGATGGGCTAACCACTTGCCCCAAAAGCCATGGTTGAGGATTACTTCTTAATCCTCTCTCTTAGGGTGTGGTTCAACCATCTCCTACCAGGATTATGTTACATTCTTCCCCCCTTGGTCGATCATTGTCCTCAATGATCTACTCTTGTATCCCTCTAGCCTCGGTGATCAGCCCCTTGAGCTCCCTAGATGCCCTTGAATTGATGTTCCTCAACCTCGCACAGTTTCTTGAACCTTGTTCGCAACCTTGGTCTCTTGAACCCTTGCTCTCAACCTTGGTGTCTTGAACCTTCTTGTTCGCAACCTTGGTGTCTCGAGCCCTTGTTCTCAACCTCAGTCTTGAACCTTGTTCTCACCCATGCTTGGTATCTTGAACACTCAATCAAGTGCCACCCAAGGATTTCCAAGGATTTCACACTTCCAAGGTAGCTCATTCGAAAGTTCGTTCCGAGAGCTTTCCAACGGTATATCACACGCCTCAATCCGACCTACGGATTGAGAGATACACCCCAATCATTGTTAGGTCCAAGCTTGAAACTGACGCGCGCACCTTCCACAATTCCTACCCTTTCACATAGAGGATGCCCAAGCGCCTTTTTTAGAGGCCATTGGGTCATTCCACCTTGTCCAAGCCTACTTCCTAGGCTCTGATACCAATGTAAGGAATTGAACTCACAACCTCTTGGTTAGGAATGTGATGGGCTAACCACTTGCCCCAAAAGCCATGGTTGAGGATTACTTCCTAATCCTCTCTCTTAGGGTGTGGTTCAACCATCTCCTACCAGGATTATGTTACACAGGAGCTCCAGTAGCTACTTCTTCTTCTTCACCCTTAGGTTGCTCCAATTGCTATGAAAGTGTTCTTTGTTGGTTGTCTTCCCAATGTACATGATGTTCTTCTCTTGATTGTCCCATCCTTTGTGTGGAGGTGTCGGGATCCTTGGTTTCTAAAAAGAACTCAACATCCTAAAGTTGATTTCTCTATAGGAAAGAATAAAAGTAAAATGTTCTCATTCCTTCAGTGTCTCCAGTGGAGGTGAATTCAAACTTTGATGGCAAAGGTGGAGCAAACGGTGCCACTTGTGTAGTTCTATTAGACCATGATCAAGAAATTCAAATAGTGAATGGGGGCACTGTGCTCTCTTGTATTGGTGAGATATTAGGGGTTGTGACGACTCCTCATGGTTGGAGATATGGTATAGTGCCTCGTATCATCTTAGATCAATGAGGTGAAGATCAATGACCTTTATAAAGTTGCAATTGGGACTAGTTATAAGTGCACTCGATGGGCACACCGTATGATAAAAACCTATATATAATGCGTGTAATGGCACAACACCCATTCAAGACTAGTTTCTTGAAGCATCTCTTATTAGCTTCATATAACTACTCAATGATCCAAACAGGAAGATTATTGGTTAGTGAGCCTAGATTGGTCTTGATCCAAAAAGGCAAAGTGTTGGATGTAAAGATGAAGGGGATGGAAACATTATGCATTAGCACAACCATATCTTTTAGCTTCATGATATTCCTATGCTTCATGCTGTCTGGTACCAAGGTTTCTTTTTGCAAAGGGACGTGTGTACCGTACGTGTTGAGTGCCTCGTTGAATTAATCCAAAGCAAGCTTGAATTTCTTTAATTCATTGTTTCGTAAGAAGGAAGGAATGAAAAAGGTTCTTGTTTGATTCCTTAAACCACTAGCCTACAAGGTGGATACCAGATAATAGCATTGTTTGAAATCTGGCTTTAGTAAAGGGGCATTGAAATATTCTGCTGACCCTACATGTTGCCAAATGGCTTGGAGCTTGAGGGTGTTCTAGAGTTTCTCAAACACTCGTGAGAAAAATTAAAATCTTTCCCAAACGTTTTCAAACTTGCACTTTGACTCCCATATGTATGCAACTTCTCCTAACTTCCCTAGCATCCCATTGAACCAATGCGAATGTCCTCTAAACTTTTCTATTAGTCCTGTACGTGGATCCTAAATAGGTATTTGATGGAGGTGGTGAGTTCTATAGGATGCTTGGTTGGTGGCACTTCAATAGGCAAGTTTTCCATATCGACTACTAGTTGATTTATCCTTGCCTATGAATTGGTGCCTATTGTATCGACCATGAGTGCAATGGTGATTTCTAATTACTTATCTATTAGAAGAAGAAGATCACTTTAGTATTGCAAGAGATAAGAGATAAAACCTTCTTCTCTTTGCAATATCAACATGACATTTATGGGAGTTAGTTGTTGGTCAAGTGTTGCCGAGTGAGTGTGCATGGGAGTTAGAAGTTTAGTTGACTTCCTAGATGCATATTCTAGATGTGTCGTGAACTCAAAATGCATCTAATAATATAAAATTAATTTAGAATGTTAAATCAAGTGGTTTAGTATTGGAATTAACTTTCCAGACTTCCCATAGGGCATTATAGATTGTGATAGTAGTTACAGCTAAGGGTTTTAGGGATGAATCTACATGGATCTAGGGTTTTTGGGTACCCATTTCCAAGTACTACTAGGTGAATGCACATGTGCTCTTGTTGTGATGACATATTTTAGCTTTGGATCCTATTGAATGAGTGCATGTGAGTGTTGCGTTGACTCTATAGGATTTCTTATGGCAAGTTGAGCATGTAACCAGGTCTTAGGCACCCAAGTTTTTCTAGCATTGGGGTCTGCCTTCCTTTACCACTTAGGTATCCAGATGGAGATGAATTGCCAAGGTTGAATCCTAAAACATGGAGTTGTTGTCTCCTTGGCCTCGTTCATTGGCGTTGTACGTACTTGCGGTTCTGTCAAGAGGGTAGGTGGTTGTTCACTCTTATGTCTCCAAATTCACTCTTACGTCTTCGAATCTACTTTACTCCATGAGGTACTCTGTTTTGCAACAATTGCTAAGCATATGGCTTGGTTGTCTGTTTCATTTGCTTCTTGGGTAGCCTGGATTGTTTTTCTTGGACCATCTTTGGAAAAGAAAGGAGATTAGTATTTGCTTCTATGACTCCTTCATGAGTGGCCTTGTTCTACAACATAGGACTCTGGAGAAGAAGAGAATCACTATCTTCATGTTTTCTCTTGAAAGGACCATGCCGTAGGCTCAATTGGGAGCCCAATCGAAGATGATGATCTTGTCGCACACACTCTCAATGGCTTGAGACAGGATTAAAGGTGAATAGCAGTCACCACATTAGTTTATGTGAGGGATTCCCTACCAAAATTTGATCAATTAGTCACATTGATGGTGATCGAGGAGATGAACCAAGGAGGTTCACAATCAAAGGGCAGCCAAGCCCAAGTTTTCTATGCAGGTAGAGGCGAAGCCAAAAGAACTCCCAAGGTAGAGGGAGAGGAAGGTGAAGCTCAAGATCAAGCAACCAAGAAGGCTCCAACCAAAGCTATGGATCAAGAGGAAGAGGAAGGAGTAGAGGAAAATGAGGAAGATCACATGGAAGAGAAGCATCCAATGGAGAATGCTTCAATGGTGGAAAACCGGGCCATTATGCAAGAGATTTTTGGTCCAAAGGAGGAGGCAATCAAGGATACAAAAGGAACCAAGGTAATTATTTTAGTACTTCAACAAATTCAGAAAATGAAAACTTGCTTATGATGTATGGATCAAGTGAAAGAGTAAATTCAGATTTTACATGGTACATTGATAGTGGTTGTAGCAACCATATGAGTTACAATAAATATGTTTTCTTTAATTTACACTCACCCATCACTCAAGGACATGTAGAGACAAGGGGTGACACTGAGCACAAGATTACACATGTGGGAGATGTTGCATTGAATGGATCTCAAATCTCCAAGGTGTTGAAGGATGTGTTGCATGTGCCAGCCATCACAAAGAACTTGGTTTCAATAGGTCAAATGGTTGAAAGAGGTTATGAGGTGAGGTTCAATGATCAAGGATGTTTTGGTGAAGACCTCATACAGGACTACAAGCTCATAGCAAAAGGAAAGAAGCAAGGAAGACTCTTCACCATGGAGGTAAAGCCATCAAACCCTCACACTGTCTACTTGTCAATTGGAAATAAACGGATTGCAAAAATTGACTTATGGAATGAAAGAATTGGACACATAAACTTACAAAGGATGAAGTACATGAAAAGGAAGGGCTTGGTGAGTTTTCTACCAGATCTTACATCTCAGAATATGCAACATTTGTGCCATGCTTGTCAATTAGGGAAACAAAGCAATGAAGTGTTGAATCTCATACACACAAATGTATGGGGACCTAAAAGGGGGCCATCCATTGAAGATAATAGATATTTTGTTCACATTTACAAATGATCATTCAAGGTTTGTTTGGATGTATTGCATGAAGTCAAAGTCAGAGGTGTTTTACCACTTCAAGAGGTTCAAAATCCTGGTGGAGAAGGAAACATGGAAGCATATAAAGAATCTCAGATTGGATGGAGGGGGAGAGTATTCTTCAAATGAATTTTAAGATTTTCTACATGACCATGGCATCAAAAGGCAATTCACTTGCAGGTATACACCTCAACAAAATCCGGTGGCAGAGAGGAAGAATAGATGCTTGGTGTGGTAAGAAACCCAACCTTTCACATCTCAAAGTATTTGGTTGTGTGTGTTATGTTCACACAAGTTAACCCGAAGGGAGATAGGTGTATATTTCTTGGATATTCTTCAGAGAAAAAGGGTTTTAGATGCTATAACCCTTGCACCAAAGAGCCTAAGGTATCTAGGATGTAATATTTGATGAGTTGTTGCCTTGGTATGGTAGCAAAGATGTGTTACAGCTGACGATGCATATGAAGTCGAGAAGAAGTTCAAAGAGCAACAACAAAGCATGGGGATAAGTGGTCCAACCACTTCAAGCACACCATCAAAGGAGATTACTACATCAGCTTGGCATGGACGGACAAGGAATGAATCTCATTCAAGTGAAGGAAGTAGCAAAGGAAAGGAAAAGGCAAATGACAAAGACCATCGATGGGTAGACATGGAATCTACAAATGACAAAGATATGGAAAAATTAGAAGCTCCAGGATTTAAAGCATCTAGACCAAGGAGGAGAACCACCTAATGGTGAGGTAAGGTCATCCAATAGGGTTAAATACCATGTTCAAAGGTTAACTTATGATTCATTCATTGCAAGACACTATGCCTACATGAGCCAAGTTATAGCTTGTGAAGAACCTAACTTTCTTGAAGAAGCAAATAAGCATAGGGAATGGATTGAAGCCATGGAGGAGGAAGTCAAGGCACTTGAAGAAAATGATACTTGGTTATTGGTGCCAAAAAAGGACATGAAGGTCATCAACAACAAATGGGTGTACAAGGTAAAGAGGCATGCAGATGGGAGCATCTCTAGGTATAAAACAAGGATAGTTGCCAAAGGTTTTGCTGAAACCTATGGCATAGACTTTGAGGAAACATTTAGTCGAGTAGCTAAGATGTCCATCAGAATTTTGATTGCAATTTCAGCCTCAAAAGGTTGGAAGATGTACCAATTGAATGTGAAGAATGCTTTCCTAAATGGAGAGCTTGAAGAGGTAGTCTTCTTGGAGCAACCTGAAGGCCTTGAAGATGAGAGGTTTCTACATCATGTATGCAGGCTAAAGAAGGATCTTTATGGAATCAAGCAAGCCTCAAGAGCTTGGAATCAAAGTCTTGTGGACTACTTGGTAAAATGTGGATACAATTAGAGTCATGCAGACCCATCACTCTTTGTGAAGAAGGAAGGTAGAAAAGTTGTTTTCATTTGTACATATGTAGATGATTTGATCATTATAGGGGATGATGAAGTCAACATCAATGACATAAAGAGGAAGCTTGGAATTGAGTTTAAAATCTCCGATTTAGGGATTTAAGATACTTCCTTGGGATTGAAGTACTATATAAAGAGGAAGGTATATACTTGATGCAAAGGAAATACATTCTAGATCTTTTGAAGAAGTTTGTCTTGTGTGATTGCAATCCCATTTCAAATCCATTAGAAGTAAATGTTAATCTAAGTGCTCATGAAGGTGAATAAGTGAAGGACGTCACCATGTATGGGTCAATAATTGGGTCTCTCTTTTATGCTACTATGACAAGACCAGATATTGCACATGTATTGGAGTGTTATCTCAATTCTTGCAAGCACCAAGAGTAACTCATCTTGTTGCAAAAGGGTACTTAGGTACCTCAAAGGATCAGTGAATGAAGGTATATATTATCCATTTGATGATGGATTAAATGTATAAGCTTAAAGTGATGCTGATTGGGTAGGTTCCAAAGATGACAGAAGGAGCACTAGTGGATATGTTATCATACTAGGGAAGAAGACCATCCCATGGATGTCAAAGAAACAACCAACAATGGCTCTATCATCGATCGAAGCTGAGTATAGAGGCTTAGCACAAGTCTCATTGGAGCTTATGTGGCTCAAGAAGTTGTTTGTTGATCTTGATTTGCAGGTTAAGAAAGTACCTATTTTTTGTGACAAAATAAGTAGCATATGCTTGGCTAAAAGTCTGGCGTTCTATGCAAGGTCCAAGCATATAGAAGTGCATTATCACTTTATTAGAGAGAAGATCATGTCAAACGATGTCAAGGTGGAGCATTTTCAATACAAAGGACCAATATGTAGATATGTTTACCAAAGCATTGGATGGAGTAAAGCTACAACACTTCAAGGCATGCATTGGAATGAAGGACCTAGGCATTGAGATTTGAGGGGAGTGTTGAAAATCAAGTCTCAATCATGCAAAAGATCTCAACCACGAGTTTTTCAAGTGGGCCAATAAAAAAGGAGGAATCAAAGTTGTGGAATAAATTTAGAAGCTCCACCAAACTTAATAAAATTCAAATATGATCAAATCAGCCACCAAAAAGTGCACCTACACTGATTGATGGGTGGTTAGCTAGATTGTAGGAAAAGTAAAACTCTATATAAGCATCATCTTGCCTTTGTTTCTTGTGTTGCATGCATTCCACAAGTTTCCCACTTAGTTTAGTGAAGTCATAAACTCCCGCAAGCAGCTCCCTTGCTTGCTTACCTCATTTTCTCATGATTTTTCTCCTCTATATCTAGAGGTGTAGTTAGGCTTTTCCAAATCTGATTGTACCAGATTTCAGAGCATTGTTTGATCTCTCATTATACTCATTTTCATTGATTTTAAGCTTCATTTTATCTTTCATATAGTGCCCTAAAGTTTGCCAAATTTTCAAGTTACTTGGCTGAGTGAGTTGTGAGAAATTGCCAACTTTGTGAAGGTATATCTTTGCACATAGGCAGAGAGTGTTGCAAATAGGTATCCTGTTTTGCAGAGGGTGGTTCTCCTAGATGGAATATCTATTTTGGATGATTTAAAGCTTGTTGGGTAGCTCGTATGGGCTACTATTAGTATGCAAAATTTCATTTTAACTATTCATACTGATGTAGAGAAAAATTCAGAATAATGAGCATATATCACTGTTGTGGACCTAGTGGAGGACAACCATCTTCCATTATTGCATTGGCGTGTTAGAATCATCCAACATCACTCAGATCATTCATTCATCTTAGGCACGATGGGTAAGGTCTCCATATTGACAACCTGTTGACTTGTGCCTGCATGAGAGCTAGTTGCCACTACTTCAGCCATGATATTGCTGGTAGTTTTTGATGATTGCTTATCTACGAGAAGAAGAAAATCATATTAGCATTGCATTAGAAACATGATAATACCATGCTCCCTCCACAATACCAACATGGTGTTCTTGGAGGTTAAAAGTTACTCAAATAGGCATGTTGTGTGTGTGAGTGAGAGTTAGAAGTGAGTAATGTTCCTATATGCATACTCTGGTTGTGCATTCTATTTAGATGCATCTATTCACATGCACAATAGTCTACATGGTTGGGTTAGGGGGTTTATTACAAGGTTTAACTCTCCAAAGTTTCTATGTGGGATTGTATCTTTTGACTCTAATGCGCTTTACGTGTTTTTGAAATATGTCTTCTTGGATTTGGAACTTTTTGGGTACCCATTTCTAGAGAGTCCTAGGCATGATTTGAGGTGTGGAGGTGTTGATTATAGATGTTTGCCATGAAGTGTATGATGTGACTGGTTTTCAGTGATGATTCGAGCTTATGAGCCTATGTTGGCAGTGGTCAGGGCGGTCAAGGACTTACAAGACAAGGGAGCCAACGAGAAGGGCCAAGCAGACAAAGCAGTCAACGAAGATCTGGCAAGTAGGCCATTCAAATTTTCCCAAACCAACACCCTCATAACAGTGATTCTCATCACTAAAAATCGTTGTAAATACCATTTCATATTTTTGTAGCTCCATTTTGTGCAAGCCAAGGAGTCCTTGAGCTTGAGGAGCTTTAGAAGTACCTACTCATCAATTTTCACATTTTTTTAGACTCCGTTTGAACCCCCCAATAGGCCCTAGAACCTAATTTTTAACTAGGCCGGACACTAGGTCTGGACAGGGCCAAAGCTAGTCAAATACTATAAAAAGATCTAGAGAGCTCATTTTTGAGGTTAGATTGTTGTAGAATTGACCTTGTAAGAGCACTTTTGAGTGATCTAAGAATTCCATTGCTTCTCTCTCTTTGTCTTACCTTGTGTGCGCGTGTGTGTGTATGTGTGTGCATGTTAGTGTGCTTCTCACTCACGTACTTGTGCCATCACTTGTTGAAGGTCTTCATACCATCCTCACGTCTTCCCGGATTGACATTAAAGGAGGTGCTACTCATCACTGAGCTACACCAAATTTTGGCGCCATTGCCGGGGATTGAGCTTTGAGGACGAGCATGTGATGGTAAGACGTAGAGTTGTGATATTGGCGCAGTAGGTAATTTCTTTACTTTCTTTTCTCTTTCTTACTTCACCATCATCATCACCATCATCATCCTCACCATATCCCACCTCCATCTCCATCATCGCGAAAATTTCAATTTTCTAATCATATCTCCTTTCCCCTTCCATTTCCCTCATTTCACTGGTGAGAGAGAGCGAGAGAGCGAGTTGTGTGCGCTACTTTTGCATGTTTTTTTGAGCTTCCTTGCAGGTTTTGCTGTACCATCCTCTCCAGCACACTGCGTAGGTACGGAAAAGCTCGGCCCTGTCTCTGTGTTGCAGACCTCTGTGGATCGCGATCGACAGAAAAATCGCTCATTTGGTAAAACAAAGCACAGCACAATGACACACATGAGGAGCACATTCCAAATCACTACATAAAATTTAAAAATTCCGTGTTTCTTTGTCAATCGTGACCGACACTGTCAATCGGGATTGACAGCCAGGACCGACTCTGTCAATCACGATCGACAGCCTCTGTCAATCACGATCGACAGCCTTTGTCAATCGCGATCGATAGACCCCATGACTGACCGACTGCCACGTAGGATTCAGTCAATCGCAATCGACACCGTCGATCGCGACCGACTGAAATTTGACGATTGACTTCAGAATTCGCGTGTACACTTGTCCATCGTGATGGATAGGCCCGTGATTGACTGAAATCTCACTAGAATTCGCGCAAAAAGTGTCAATCGTGATTGACAGGACCCACGACTGACTCTGTCGATCGCGATTGACATTGTCAATCGCGACTGACGTGTCGATCGCAACCGACATCCACGACGGACACCTCTGTCAATCGCGATTGACAGACCTATTGATCGCGATTGACAAGCTTTTTCGGCTAAAAATTTAGGGTTTTGTTATTCCAAGATTTGGGGATAATTTTGGGCATATTTTTCTGTCAATTAGCATTTTGTGAGGTCCCCACACGTGTGTTTGAGAAAACTCCTGTGAACTGTCAGCCTGTTTGAACCCTGTTTTTACCCTAGAACCCTGAATTGTCATAACTTCCTCATACGACATCCGTTTGCTGTGATTTTTTCCTTGTTGTAAAGCTCGTGGGGAGTATTATTAGATATACTATTTTGAAGTGACCATACCCAGGGGGAAGAAAAAATAAGGGATCTTTAGGATTGTTTTCCATAAAGCGAAAGAACAGCTTGATCTCTGAATTGCATGAATGAACATGGTCTGTTGTATCAATGAAATTCAATTCTTGAGCTAACTTTGGGACTTTTACAAGTCCATTGAGAGCATCAAAGGGTGTTCAAAGCAAGAGTAAGTGCAAGCTTGGGAACACTCTTCATGGGCATACAAGGGCAACCAAGGAGAGAAACTAAAGGTTGGAATACTCTCAACTCCCTCTGTCAATTCCTAGCTTAGGCTAAGTGCGAGTAGTGCTAAAAGTAAGTCACAGCGACGATAGGCATCTATCAAGTTGAAGACTATTAAATACTCAAGTTCAAGCATAAAGATAATCTCTTGGCGATTAATAACTTAAAAGAAAAGAACTTAACGTGGTACGAACAACTGTAAGTGCGGAGAATCACTCAAATATTCCTAGCGATGTGATATCAGACAAGAACTTAAACACAATAATCAACATAAAAAAGAACCAAGTGATTAATACAAAAGAATTCAACAACGAGGTTGTACTAGGGAAATTTGGGGCTATTCAACGAGGATGACACCTAGGGAGAGATAGACAAAGCCTTAGGTCTTCATAGGCTAGTGTCAATCACAGTGCTAGGTCTTGGGCCCAATAGTTGAGCCATCATTCGCACTACCCTAGTTCTGAGACTAGCGAGTCCGAGATGTCTCATGTTATAGAGAGACCCACAGGAAGTTCATGTGTGCCATACTTACAAAGGGTTGAAGGTCCTTACAAGACATAACTCGAATACCTTAGGATCAACTGATTAGGTGCTTGCATCTATGAGGACGGCCTAGGAAGATCTGTGGCCCAAATTAAAAACCCTGAACAACCCATTGGAATTGAACATCCAGTTGTCAAATTTGAAAATGGAGCATACTTGGACAAAGAAGGAACCATATATGTAGTCACCAACCACCCAGATATGACAGACGAATTCGGAAATGTGATCCCAGAAACGGACATAGATGACCTAGAACAAGGAAACATAGGTGTAGAGCCTAGGACCCCTCGAGGTAAATCAGTTCTAACGAGAATCCTCAATCCAGAATGGGTTCCCCAGGACAATAAGAGCATAGACCTGCTTTTAAATCGAGAGACTGATGAAGCTTTTTGGAGGTATAAGCCTGACCAATCGAATGAGATAGGAACGACCACAATCTACGAGTTCAAAGATCCTGATAGCCCAGGCAAAGTGACCTATCTAGATCACACTTCAGAACGGATCTTTGTGGTCACAGAGCATGGTAGGCATGCCTACACTTGGAAGGGTGAATTTATTTTCCCCCAGCCAAGATCTAATGTGTCTTTTGGCCACCAAGGAGCTGGAACTTCCCAAGCTCATGGAGCCCAAAGGGACAGAAGCAGAGACAGGCCAAAGGTAAGTTTTGCCAACCCCTTGGGTCGAGAACGGATGAGAACAGAGATGGATAGAGTGGAAACTGAGAGACCCAGAGCTCCAAGAAACCTAAGAAATGCTGATGATTTTCCTTTGCCACGGCCTAGGGAACACACCAGAACCTTGAGGCCAACCTAGCTAGTTAAATCCATGAAGAATTATTTCGATGGCACTGGAGATCCATACGATCATGTGGCCGAGTTTGGGCAAGTCTTGAGAGCTGAACAAGTTGAGGACTTGTTCACGCAATACAATGCCTTTGGTCTAACCCTTAGGAACACCGCTCTAACGTGGTTTCAACCACTAAATGAGAGACACTTTAGGAACATAGACCAACTTCTAGAGGCATTCATTACTGAATTTTCCAAAAGTGGCATAAGGCATAACACTTCCTCACTGATTCATAGCTTCAAGCAAACCCCTCAAGAGACCATGAGACTTGCAGGAAGAAGGTTTAGGCAATACTTAGAGAGATGCCCTGTTCCAGAGTTACCCACACCAACCAAACAAGTGGCTCTCTTCTTAGATGGACTGCTAAGTACCAAACTGAGATCATACTTGTACTTGAAGGACCCTAGGACCATAGAAGAGTGTGTACGCATGTGCATTGACATCGAAGATAACCTAGGGGAGGAATTAGAGCTTTCAAAGATCTACAAAGATTCAGATAGCTCTTCTAGCCTATTTTCCACGCAATCCACATCTATTGAGGAACTTGCAGAGAAGGTAGCTCAAAAACTAGGTGTCTCTAGCAAACAAATTCCAAGATTTGCCCCTGTTAAGAGGTGCTAGACTTGTGGAGGTGACCATATGGCGAATGTATGTCCCATTATGGCTCAACCCCAAGTGAATCTTAGTAGTGAGTACTGCACGATAGAGAGAAGATACACCAACCATACTGCACAAGACTGCCCCTATAACAAACAAACTATGAGACAAAATTACCCTCAACCACAGTAGTACCAGAACTAGTATCCACAACACGGCAGGTACCAGAACTAGTATCCACCACAGTAGTACAGTAGACCACAACAGCCCTATCAACAACCTTACCAAAATCAGCAAAGGCCTCAACCTGTGTTGGCTCAGCAACCTCCAACCCCAACCAATGTGATTCCAGTAAAGTACGCAGCTGCAGAAGAGAATCTGAATAGAGCCATAGTCCTAGTAACCCCATTACTTTCGGAGAGTGACCCTAGTGACCATAGTTTCGACTCCACTCATATTGATAGCCCCCAAGCTTACTACATGCAGTCACTTGAGCATAATGAGGCCTATTATTACGAAGAACCGAGTGAACCAAGTTGGGAGCCAGAGTATACCAATGTCATGTACGCCAATCCCAACTCGCGGCCCCAACCTAGGCAGGTAAGACCATCATTCCGTAGAGGGCCATGCTACCGATGTCAGGGAGATCACCTCATTCGTGATTGCCCGATGCCTGCCCCCACACAACCCCAATCTGTAACCATTCAAGGATTTTGTCAAGTTTGCAGAAAGGAGCACCTCTTACGAGACTGCCCAAAGAACCCACAGAATGTAACAAAAATCACTCCCATCAATGTGATTGGGTTAGTTGTAGACTCTACAGGAAGTGTAACCTCCACTGCCCCCGTGCAAGTGGTCACTAGAGCTCAAGCTTTACAACAAAACCAGGGTTTAGACCAAGAATAGAATTCCGAGGTTAGTGAGAGTGAGAGCATGACTAAGAAGAGGATGAGAGCTTGGACCGATAGCCGCGAGAGAATGAAAAGACAATGAGCAAAGAAGATGAGTGAGCTCGAGGAAAGCCTAAGAGAAACGAGAGCCAAGATAATTGAACTTACATCTCAACCTCCCTCTCACACTACCCCACCTCCACCATTCCCATCTCCATCTGATCCACCACCTTCCAACCCGCCCCATGTGACCCCACCACCCCCTAGAGTAGGATCAGTTTTAGCAGATCCCACTCCCGAGGACCTAAACATGATGCTTAAAGCATATCAGGCCAGAATCCAAGAAGGGCCAAACGTAACCGATCATGAAAAGTGTTACCGTAGAGCAGAACTAGAGCTTGAATGAACCAAAATTTGTGCTAAAATGATGGAATTGGCCCAAACCATGTTTGAAGCCAGTCACCTCTTTAACTTCTCTAATTCAGCGAAGACGCAGTTGCACTTTGATGGACTACTAGAAAGACTGGAGAGGCTAATTGCACAATCAGAAAAGAAACCCGCCCCTCAAAGTAAGGACAAGGCAAGCAAAAGAATAAGCATTCCCCCCTAGGAATCTTATGTGCCTAACTCCAGAGAGCCAGACACATCTTCTTCTATGAATCAGTATTCGCCAGAGTTCTTGAGAGAGATTCAAGAAGAGAAATGGGCTAAAGAAAGTGAAGTCCCTCCTCTCATCGAACTTGTTGATGATGCACATGATCAATTCCCACAAGATATTCCTTCCATTTATGGAGAGCAGGAGAGTGCACAATCTCAAGAGAGATTAGACTTTGAGTCTAATTCCTTACATGAATTACCCCACTTCACAGGCCCATGGGAAGCTAAGTCTACATATATGAGAGCACCCACGGTCATGGTAAGAAACGAAGACTCAGTCATACCTAGGAACATAGAGGTTGTAAAGAACACTAAAGTGCAGTGCAATCTCACTTTAGAATAGTTACTCAAGGTTATGCCAGAGTTATGGAAACATGTAGCCAATCAAGTGCCAGAAGTAATGAAACCTCATTCCCAGGTAGGTTCTCATAGAACGGTGCCAGAAATACCTTTGGACAAGATAGGAGACATGAGCGAAGGAGAAGAAGGAAACACCTATCTTCCTATCACTCATCAAGGATATACAACCAAGGCAATCCTGGACTCAGGCGCAGGAGTTGCAATTGCTACCACTTCCCTATGGAAGCATTGGGGCAAGCCAGCACTCAGGCCAACGAGAATGAAATTGCAGATGGCCGATGGTCACATTGAGAGACCCTTGGGATTGCTAGAAGGAATAACTCTCACTACTTGTGGTGTAGAGTTTGAGAAAACATTTTCCATATGTGATTTTAGCAAGAAGCATGCCTATGAGATGATTCTGGGAAGACCATTTATGCGACAGTTGCAAGTGGTACAGGATTGGGGAACCAACTCATTGTACTTGCAACACTTGGGTGTCACGAACAAAGTCAATCTCAAGGACTACTCTCATAGAGATGTCCCTCCTATCCAATGGAATCCCATCCATAGAGCCAAAGATGATACAGATTAATCACTGCATTCCATAGGATCAGGATCCTCATGGATGCATGAAGACACCCACTTATGAATGTGCAAAGTGGCAGTAGAGGAAGAGAAGAGAGAAAAAGCCAGAGAGGTAGGTGCAAATGAAACACATAGAGCAATTCAAGACCCAGCATATGCACCTGTAGTATTTCCTGATGAAGAATTTGAACCTCACGGTTGGGCGGAAATTCTAGCAACAATGGATGTAGCCATCAATGAAGAACAATGGACACCCCACTATGACAAGGATGGCTATGACATTTCAGTCTTCTCCATAGAGCCAATCATGGGAGATTCGGTTTTAGAAGAATGAAAACCTAGCCCTGATGCATTTGAAGATGCGAGTGACTCCGATCTAGAGTCAAGCATTATGGACCCACCTTTTGCATCAGATGAAGAATACTTCTATGAAGTAAAATTTCACCCCCAGAGACACGAAGAGCTTACTAATGATGTGAGGTTAACCACACAAGTGGCCACCAAGAGTAAAGGCAAGAAGAGGAAGAAGAGAGCAGTCACACCAGAAGAGGAAGAGTCTTTGTTTGAGGTCCCTGGGAATTTTAAGAAGTATGAGATAGATGATAGGAGAGTCATGGTAAGAATGCCTAAACGGGAGGCATAGTCAGGAGAGGCCTATGAAACCACTAAGAAGATAGTTGTCGCCATAGAAGAAGGAGAAGAGAGATGCACTTACATAGGACATGACCTGACGGAAGAAGAAGAGCAGGAGTTGATAGCCTTGCTAAGAGAGTACAAAGATGTATTTGCTTGGAGTTACAAGGACTTAGAAGGTGTGGACCCTGACATATGCTCATACACAATTCCCATGACCTCAGATGCCAAACCATCCAAGCAGAAGCCATACACCTATAACGATAACTATGCTGCTAAGATCAAGGATGAGATAGATAGACTGGTAGAAGCTGTATTCATCTATGAAATTGAGCACACAGTGGGTATCCCCCATCGTAGTGGTGCCTAAGAAGAATGGAAAGCTACGTGTGTGCATTAACTTGAAGAAGGTTAATGCAACCACCATTCAAGATAACTATCCGCTTCCTATCACTATGCATCTATTAGAAAGAGTTGCAGACAAGGAAGTGTACAACTTCCTTGATGCATTTTCTGGCTACAATCAAGTGGCCATAGCTCGAGAAGATCAACATTAGATGGCTTTTTCCACAGAGTGGGGCATATTTGCTTTTCGGGTAATGCCATTTGGGCTTACCAATGCTCCTGCAACCTTTCAAAGACTGATGTGCCACGTGTTTAAAGAATTCATGAGAAAGGATTTAGAGGTCTATGTTGACGATCTTTGTGCGCATTCCAACATTAGACAAACACAGATACATAAACTTAGGCAAATCTTTGACAAATGTAGAGAATATCAAGTCTGTTTGAACCCAAAAAAGTGTGTTTTCATGGTCAGGCAAGGCAAGATTTTAGGACACATAGTGTCAAAGAACGGCATACCCACTGATGAAGAGAAAGTGAGAGCCATCGCAGAGCTACCTAGACCAAAGAATGTCAAGGAAGTGCAAGCTTTCATGGGGCATTGTGGCTATTACCGACGTTTTATACACATGTATGCCATCATTGCGAAGCCTCTGTATGGACTTTTAACCAATTTCGAGTGGAATGAAGAGTGTGAGAACTCCTTCAATGAGCTTAAATGATGATTATGTTCAGCACCAATCTTGACCACACCAGATTGGAATAAGCCCTTTCATATGCACGTGGATGCATCCAATTATGCTATTGGATGTGTACTCGCACAACCTACTGGTAAGGGTAATTTGGATCTTCCAATCGCCTATGCTAGTAGACAATTGAATGTAGCTGAACGTAATTATACCACTACTAAGAGAGAAGGATTATGCATGGTATATGCAGTTAAAAAGTTTAGACATTATTTTCTTGCAAATAAGTTTAAATTTTTTACTGATCATCAAGCACTATTATACTTGGTAAACAAGCCATGCAATACAGGTAGATTGGTGAGATGGTTCCTCTTATTGATGGAATATGACTTTGAGGTTGTGGTAAGGAAAGGCAAGACTCACCTAAGAGCAGACCATCTCTCTAGACTCACATCTGGAGAGGCCCCATAAGGAGTATCAGATGACCTTCCTGATGCTTACTTGTTTAATTTGGAAGTTGTACCTCAGTGGGCTAAGACACTAGTGCCAGTATTGACATACGAGCCTAAACATCCAGTAGTAAACACTCAAGATAGGGAGATAGTAAAAGCCCAAAAATACCAGATCATGGCAGGAAGTATGTACAAGCATACAGATCAAGGGATCCTAGCTTGTTGTGTGGAAGAGTACGCAAAGTGGTTGCAATTAGCACATGTAGGCGCATTAGAGCAACACTACTCAAAGCAACGAACCCTACAGACACTAAGGAGACTCCGAGTGCATTGGCCGACTATGAAAGCAGATGTCCATAAATTGTGCAAGGAATGCCCAATTTGTTGCACTAAACCACCAATGGAGCATGCCACTCTTTATCAAGTGTCCATAGTGCCAGACTGGAGTGAACCACTAGTAACCTTCTTGAGGACGAAAACATTCCCTCAAGATATGACCCTGGCCAGGCAAAGAAGTCTAGAACAAGAAGCCCTAGACTAATCACTCATTGGTGATAATCTATACAAGCATGGTAAAGATGGTTACCTCAGATTATGTGTCCATGAGAGCGAATATCTTAAGATCTTGGAAACTGCTCACCAAGGACGTGTAGCAGGAGGACATTTTGGACCTGATTGGGTGGTAAAGGCAATACTATTTGCAGGATTTTGGTGGCCGACCCTTCACATGGATGCACATACCTATGTGAAGAGGTGCGATGTCTGTCAGCGAACTCAGTATCCTATACGCAAAGATGAGATGCCTTTGAAACCTATGATGGGTGGACGTGCATTCTCTAAGTGGGGAATAGACTTTGTAGGTCCTATTAATCCGCCAGCTAAGGGTTCACAAGCTGAATACATCATCGTGGCCACAGACTATCTAACCAAGTGGGTAGAAGTAAAAGACACAACCAAGAACGATGCTCAGACGACTGCCAAGTTCTTATTTGAGAATGTGTTCACTAGATACGGGCTACCTATAGAGCTAGTTAGTGATAGAGGCACTCACTTCTTCAATGAAGTTATTGAAAACATCCTTGAAGAGTTCCTGGTAGTACACAAGAAGTCTCCTCCCTATCACCCACAAGCTAACGGGAAAGCCGAAAGCACAAATAAGATTCTATGCAATGTGCTTACCAAATTAGTGAATAATAAACGCTCTCATTGGGACAAACAACTACACCATGCTGTTTGGGCATACAGAGTTGCCTATAAAACGGTACTCCAAGCCACTCCCTTTCAGATGGTATTTGGCCAAAATGCAGTACTACCATTAGAATTTTTGATACCTACATTGAAAGTAGCACAAGAGCATGAGTGGACAGGCCATGAGCTCTCCTCGAGAATCTTTGACCTTGAGCAATTAGGAGAAACAAGAGTGAGGGCTTGTTTAGCCCTCTCAGTTCAAGGGAGAGTGTCTCACACACACCTATGGTTTGTTCAACTAACTTTCACTAGGCCACTTTCTTTTGCTTTGAGTCCACAATTGCTCACGAATATGCCCTCTTTTGGGATCCCTAGTAGGATCGCCAAAATGTTCAATCCTAAGCCCAAGGGAAAGATGCGGATAGATGTCTATATCTTACCCAAACTCCCTGGAATTTGTCAAGTTATGTTGCTCCAAGTTCACAATTGCACTTCAATATGATTGTGGGAGAGGAAGAGGCATAGGAATCTGAAGACCTATGCTAACAAAAATCCAACTTAGGTGGTTGAGCTTCACGACCTCAATCTCTCCTTATTCATCCTTCTTGCTCTGTTTGGTCTCTCTTTCTCCGTCTCTTTCTTTCCTTTTTCTCTTACACACATGCACACAGACTCTTTCACTCTCTTTCTCTTTCTCTCTTTCTTATTCACCTTTTCTTTCTTTCTCTCTCACCCCCACACACTCTTACTCTCTCTTTCCTTCTCAACCTTCCCCCACCTCTCACTCTTTCCCTTAACTTTCTCTTTCTCTTCCACACTCTCACCCTCTTTCACGCTCTTTCCCACTTTCTCATTCCCTTTCCCACTTTCTTTCTTTCTCTTTCTTTCTCTCTCACACACATATACAATTACACACCCTCTCTCATACACTCTCTTTTTCTCCCTTACATACTTCTTTCCCTAAGACCCTCACTAACTTTCCGTACTCGTACACTTTCTCAAACTCTTTTTCTTTTTCTCTCCTTCTCTCTCTTTCCCCCTTACACACACTCTCTCTCTCATCCATGCACTCCTTCCCTGATTACAAGGACTGCATCCTTCTTCGACTCTTATGCATCCTTTAGAAGATTTTCCATTTCTTACAACGTGAACTCCTGTTCATACGAGTTCTATAAACCTGTTTTCCCAGAAACTATTCAAATGTGTAGGAGCTAATCAGTCCTCCATCATATTAGTGCCGACCATCCAGTTTCCTTCTTTTACCAAGGAAAATGTATTCCAAGGCCCACACTATACTATATATGAATCCTTTTTTTTTTGAGTCCTTTACATAAGTACAATTCAAGGGGAATGCATTTTCCTTTCTCATGACAAGACCAACAGAATGATTAATAGTTATGGGATTTCTAGGTCAGTCAATAAGTGAACCTTCTCTCCATTCACTAGAAGAACCCTTCTTCAGACAGAAACTTTTGTTAGAAATGTGTTGCAAATTTCCACTATACTAGGAGAAAATTGATTCATAACAGCCTGGAATACAAAATCACAAATCACCTCACACCATCAAGCAACAAAAACAGAAGAAAAAGTGCCTGGTCGCACAAACATGTAGGATTCAAACTGCTTATATGATCCTTTGCAGTCCATTCACTTTTGAAGTGACAACTTCATTCTAGATTCTCGGTAAGTCTACATTCCAAACAGTAAAATCCATAATCTTCCAATAGTGATATCCTACTTTGACATCCTAGCCCCAATTCATACATTAAGCAATCATCATTCTAAGAGTGTAAAATATGAAACACCTCTACATGCATCCAGCTGGTTGCTCTAGTGTCGAGACTATTTCACAACCCCTTCCATGAATTTGAAAATCAATGGATTCACACAATTCATCCATTGTGTTGCATAAGGATATTACCTTCCATTGTTGACATATTTCCTTCCACTTCATCTAATGGTCCCATGATCAGGTGCTGGGTACTTGTTGCTTTACATTGGAGGTGAAAATAAGGGGCTGGAACACAACAACAACTCTCATATGCACACAATCATAGGACTTCACTCCTAAGACCATATGATCCAGTTTGGATTTTGGGTTATTGCCTGTTGAGATCGGCGTTCTCTTCCTCCTTTTTTGCCCTCTAGACTTTGAATATTCCCCCGTGGCTAGACATCATGTAGTGATGTTCTATGCGAATATAGAAGCATCCACTGTACAGGATTTGAAATTTCCCTAAAATACCAACACATGTAGACAGGTCAAAAGAGCTTCTTCAGTGCACAACCACACAAGGTTTGCAGCACATGGGACATGACAGTGATGCTCAATGTGCTGAAACCACAGCAGCACCCTTGGTCTCAGATTCTTGATCACAATTATAGAAGTGGAACTAATCTCAGAATCTCAGTTCCTAACATGTCCACTCGGATCTGCTGCTAAGATTGTTGTTATTTGGACACGCCCCTCTCGTTAGCCTTTACAACTTTGTCATATGAGACCCTGTATAAAGTTCTCAATGGCCTCTCTCCTATTCATAACATTGGAAAATATCCAAGCCTCATGGAAACATTAAGTGGAGTCTTCAGCAGAAAACTTAACCGCTCTGTTTGAAAGATTTCCCTGAATCCGCCAACTCCTCCCTCAGCAAAGAACCTTTCACCGCCCTGATAGGCCTAGCTTCAGACCTCACCCCCAGATCCTCTGGAATATAATGCACTTTTTCCATTAACTTTAGCAACGCACCTGTAAAGTATTTCTGCTTCGTTCCGTGTATGACTCCCATGCGGTCCTCTAATGCATAGTGCTGGGATCCCTCTGCTCATCAGTCTTGAACACAACTATTCCCCCTTGTAATGCTCTTGCTGCCAGAAAAAAAATCCAAGAAAAACTTGTCTGATCTGTCTGCTAAACCTCTTCTCCTTCGACCTCCCTCTCTTCTAAGGATAAATTGAGCGTCCTTCCTTCTCTGCTTGCTCTCCACCACAAGATCCCCAAAAAGAACTTCTATGTGGTTGGACATGCACACCTTCCCCCAAAGCTGAGCTCTTCTCGAGGACACCCCGATTGGAAGATCCACACCCTTATTGATGAGAACACTCCCTCTCTCCCTCGAGAAGTTGGATAGACGAATGGGTGTGCATTCTGCCCTCGATCCCTATGCTCCTTTAGAATCCGCTTGGATGCCCTCCCCTACGACCCGTTGGAACTATTGGGCAGAACCTTTGGATCTACACGCAGAGTATCTCGGCTTGGATCTTGTCCACGCAGCAAGGAGGTGGGATATGTCCTCTGCCTAATAGCACAAAGAGCCCAGAAACCATAACCAGAAACAGGCTACCTGTCTGCATCCTCAAACATCCCAAAAAAATTCCCCCCATACTCATGCACTGCTTGTTGGCACATGAAACCTTGCATCTCTCTGTTTCAGAACTTCCCGTACCTCTATTGAAAAATGAACACACAGGGACGGCTTTTGGAACCAAGCCACCATTATTATGATCAAGTGAGTAGGCTCACCTCCTGACGCAAAAACCACCTGCAGCCAAAGAAATAAGATAACCCCTCTACTCATCTCTTGGTGCCCACTTGGACATCTCTGCTCGTTTCATTCATGGGCCATAATTCCCCCCCTTTTTGACATTTTAGTAGGCAACTGACCACTTCCCCCCCTGACATCGATCTGACACCCCATGTTCCCCACTTCTCTGACACTCCCCGTGCAAGTTAATGGGGCATACTCCCCTTGCCAAAGGTTTTCCTGAACAAAAAACGAGACTCTTGTTTTTTCTGCTTTCTCGAGAGTCGATTCTTTGTATTAACTTCATCTAATGGCATCCATATCAATATTCACAATACAACATCCCAAGCTGTTGCCTTGTCCATAAGTCCTGTACCAATAAACTAGCATTATCCTCCTCAATCCAACTCTGGTGAATTCTTTGATCTCTTCATCGGCCCGCCTTCTTTTCCCCAATCCAACATATTGTGATCGGTCCTTAATATGCTAACCCACAGAGTATAATCAACAAGTTTCCATATTTTCTCCAACATGTCCTCAACTGGAATATAATTTCCCACCCTTGCTAGCAAGTCAATCATGCTTCCATAATATCGGCCATCAAGATATATGCCAAACTTTTGCATCATGGACCCCAAAATATTAAATTCAACCTCAAGGTCCCTAATGTTGCTTTTTCTCCTCCATATCCTGCATAGCTTTGATAACATCCAGCTGCTACCCCTTTTCAGCTTCTCCTGCTTCAAGATTGAGGTAAATGTCACTCCATCAAGGGAATGCCCTCCAGGTTGCATATGCTCATAGCAGTTAAAGCCTTATATGCATGTCCTATATTGTTCCTGATAACCACGACCTTCCTACAAAAGATTTGCAACCAAACATTTTTTGGCTAGAATAGAAATGTGTTAGTGCATAGGAATCAACAGTTTTCATAGCTAACATACTCCCCTCTTCTGCTTGCGACGTCATCCTTGACGAGCCAATTTGGTACCTACACTCAAATCATCCAAGTCATCGACAATGCATCAATGCATATTGACATACCTCATACTTATTCTACCTCTTTCCACTGGCATATGTGCAACGACACTAAATCAACATTCATTAGTCATAAAAAATCAGTCACTTCACTTACCAACTCTGTATACAGTTTCGTATCTTCACTGCCATGTCCACCTGTCTAGAAACTTCATCAAAACATGTTAGACCAATTTTTTTCATCAAACACAACATTGGAATGGAAAGAACACATGCACACATCACTCTCATCACACATGCAAGCTCCTCATACATAATATACATGCAAGCAGAAGACATGTCCACATTCCCTCTCATCACTCTTCTTGACTATTTGTTCAACACGTCACGAATCACTATTCCACATGCATACTCATCCCACTTTCCACACACACTATATATAATAAAAAAACATTCTCCACTTTTGTTTTTGATACTCTTCCCAACCACACGATCGCTTTCCCGATTCCTTTTTCTCATTTCTAATCGAGTTATCTCGCTGATTTTTCATTCCCCTTCGGCCTAGGGTTTACACTACGCACTTTCCTTTTCGTCGAATCTTTGTTGTTTTTTTTTTTTTTTTTCTTTTCAACTAAATTCCATGCTAGATCACCACCACACCTCTTGAAAATGATGGACACACAACGAAGACGACTCAAGCCTAACATGAGCTCACTCCGACAAGATTGCTCATCGTCGACATACTGAAGGACATCGCAAGTAGTTACACAACCTAAGAACCAAAATGAGCACCTCCCAAGAGTTCGCAGATGAACAAAGTAACTAGCACGCTTGGGTCTCTCAAGTCCAAGTCTTCCACAAACACTTCGCAGCCAAAACCCTAGCCGAGCATAAGCTTCGATTCAACATGCCTCATCAGGAGCCCACACATTCCCAGATCCCCACAACACATATACACATTCCCATCCGAGCATCATGCTCTCTCACCTTTCTTCTGTCCCCCCTCGAGCGAGGAATTCGTCTCATTTATTTTTTTTTCACATTTTTCTCTCTTTTTTTCATCATTTTTCCACCTATTTACTCACACTTGCCGCCTACGCCAAAGCTCGATGCGACTCGTGGACTCGACCACCCGATCGAGTTTTTTCCACCCATCTACCAACCCAACGCAGCGCGCGACACACAGACAGCTAGCCCTATGCGAAACTGACGTCGGTTCGTGGCTTTGACCACCCAACCAAAGTGGGTCCGCCCACCTATCGGCCCACATAGGCACGTAGCAACATGCACACATACACAAATATATATATTTTTTCTCCCCCCCTTTTTTTTTTATTCCCACATCTCGAGAATTAGGAGACAAAAGAAAGGACATTTTCCCAACCATCCCGATCACGACACACACATATAACTCCCCGTGGACATCCCGATGAGACAGATCTCCTCTCTGCTGCCACTCAAGCCAAAATCCAGCCACTAATGCCATGGTCAACCCGTCCTCGCAAAACCCGCACATACTAACTACCTTGTCGACCTAAAAACCCCCAAAAAATGCCACTTCAGTCCTAAGCGTACAACAGACTTGGTCTGCCTGTCCTCACATCTTGGACTCGCAATCCACAAAGCAAACCCTAGTCAGACTCAAGCTGCCTCACCGACGTCCATCGCCTTATCTATTTCTTTTTCATCTCCAACCTCTGCCTCGCAGAGATTCCACCTGACCTGATAGATGACCTTGAAAATTACCATTAGCTGTTGTACCTCTTAGTGCCTCAAGCCTCGTCGCTAGGTCTCTTAATCCTTGTTTGTTGTGCTCAATATCACTCTGATATTGGAACAGGTCACAATCGATGCCTCGGAATCGATTCCAAATTTGCTCCATCTCTTTATCCTCTCTCACCCTTTTTGCACTTCCGAGGGGAATATCCTCTCTCTTCTCAACTCGAACGGTCAACTTCTCGACTTCCTCTCTAATCGATCTCTCCTCCCAAATCCTATTCATATTTTCTACATCTAGATCATCTACCTTCTTCGACACTTCATTCTTCATTCTTTCTAACTCCGTTCCGAACGCATCTAACCTATCCAACACCACTTTTAGCTCTTCTTCAATTTTTCCTACTTTCGGGTCCTCTACTTGTCCTCGTGTCTCATCATCTTTCCGATTCATCCACCTACCGAGCTTGCTACTCAGCCTCGCATTCTCTTTCTCTACACGTCTCATTTTCTCATCGCTCTCTGCTTGGGCACTTTTCATTCTTTCTAACTCCAGGTGGAACTCCTCACATGCCTTACTCGCTTGATCACTGTATCTATGGATTATGCTTTGTACCTTCTCGATTTCATGCTCCATTCCTTCGACTCTCCTCATTAGGTCATCCTCGTCTCTTGAGGGCTCTTCTTCGATCGCAACTTCAAAGTAGTTGGCTACCATCAAGCCGGATCTCAAGTCCAAGACCACGTTTTCACTCTCAGGTCTCACAAGATCTTGCCTCCAGCTTTTGTTTACTCTTTTCCACTCCTTGTTTTCACTTTTCAACACTTGTACTTGCTTTTCCCAAGTTTCTAGGACCTCGGCCATTTTCTCTTGATTTTGCTCTAATTTCGCTATTTTGATCCTCTCGTTATCTCGTTCCACATGCAACCAATTGACTTGACATTCCAAGCTCTTCACAAGTTCTATCAAGTCTCGATCATGAGATCGAGTGTCCTTGCTTTCACTTGCTCTCGCAGTCTCCGTCGACGAAGTAACTCCACCTTTGTCAACTTCCACATACAAAGAGGATAAACTCCTATCGGATTGATTCGTTGCGACCTTTATGTCAGTCACCTCTTTTGAGCCACACACGTGCTCGCATAGTCTCTTTTTCCCACAGTCCGCACATGTGGGGACAAAATCCAGCGGGGTGCATACACGAGGGCAATATTTGGCTATATGCCCAATCTGCTCGCAACACCAACATCTCACATAATTTGATATCAGGCCAAATCGCCACCCTCGGTTCACATGATGTCTCATGGTCAGATGAGAATATATGCATCTCTTATTTCGTCCCGAATTCATTTGCCTCATGTTGGTCTTCTCAAAACCATAGGCTTGCCTTTGTTGAGCCCTTTCTTCAATGAAGATCAAAGCAGATTTGGGATCGACTTGGCTATGCCACACGATTGGGGCACCAAGCGAACTCGTAGCACTCTCTATGAGATGTGCCAAGCCAACTCCCGACAAACACACCAAAATGTTTAGCCTCTCAGTTCAAGGGAGAGTGTCTCACACATACCTATGGTTTGTTCAACTAACTTGCACTAGGCCACTTTCTTTTGCTTTGAGTCCACAATTGCTCACGAATATGCCCTCTTTTGGGATCCCCAGTAGGATCGCCAAAATGTTCAATCCTAAGCCCAAGGGAAAGATGCGGATAGATGTCTATATCTTACCCAAACTCCCTGGAATTTGTCAAGTTATGTTGCTCCAAGTTCACAATTGCACTTCAATATGATTGTGGGAGAGGAAGAGGCATAGGAATCTGAAGACCTATGCTAACAAAAATCCAACTTAGGTGGTTGAGCTTCAGGACCTCAATCTCTCCTTATTCACCCTTCTTGCTCTATTTGGTCTCTCTTTCTCCATCTCTTTCTTTCCTTTTTCTCTTACACACATGCACACAGACTCTTTCACTCTCTTTCTCTTTCTCTCTTTCTCTCTTTCTTATTCACCTTCTCTTTCTTTCTCTCTCACCCCCACACACTCTCACTCTCTCTTTCCTTCTCAACCTTCCCCCACCTCTCACTCTTTCCCTTAAATTTCTCTCTCTTCCACACTCTCACCCTCTTTCACGCTCTTTCCCACTTTCTCATTCCCTTTCCCACTTTCTTTCTTTCTCTTTCTTTCTCTCTCACACACATATACAATTACACACCCTCTCTCATACACTCTCTTTTTCTCCCTTACATACTTCTTTCCCTGAGACCCTCACTGACTTTCCGTACTCGTACACTTTCTCAAACTCTTTTTCTTTTTCTCTCCTTCTCTCTCTTTCCCCCTTACACACTCTCTCTCTCTCTCATCCATGCACTCCTTCCCTGATTACAAGGACTGCATCCTTCTTCGACTCTTATGCATCCTTTAGAAGATTTTCCATTTCTTACAACGTGAACTCCTGTTCATACGAGTTCTATAAACTTGTTTTCCCAGAAACTATTCAAATGTGTAGGAGCTAATCAGTCCTCCATCATATTAGTGCCGACCATCTAGTTTCCTTCTTTTACCAAGGAAAATGTATTCCAAGGCCCACACTATGCTATATATGAATCCTTTTTTTTTTTGAGTCCTTTACATAAGTACAATTCAAGGGGAATGCATTTTCCTTTCTCATGACAAGACCAACAGAATGATTAATAGTTATGGGATTTCTGGGTCAGTCAATAAGTGAACCTTCTCTCCATTCACTAGAAGAACCCTTCTTCAGAGAGAAACTTTTTTTAGAAATGTGTTGCGAATTTCCACTGTACTAGGAGAAAATTGATTCATAACAGCCTGGAATACAAAATCACGAATCACATCACACCATCAAGCAACAAAAACAGAAGAAAAACTGCCTGGTCGCACAAACATGTAGGATTCAAACTTCTTATATGATCCTTTGCAGTCCATTCACTTTTGAAGTGACAACTTCATTTTAGATTCACGGTAAGTCTACATTCCAAACAGTAAAATCCATAATCTTGCAATAGTGATATCCTACTTTGACATCCTAGCCCCGATTCATACATTAAGCAATCATCATTCTAAGAGTGTAAAATATGAAACACCTCTACATGCATCCAGCTGGTTGCTCTAGTGTCGAGACTATTTCACAACCCCTTCCATGAATTTGAAAATCAATGGATTCACACAATTCATCCATTGTGTTGCATAAGGATATTACCTTCCATTGTTGACATATTTCCATCCACTTCATCTAATGGTCCCACGATCAGGTGCTGGGTACTTGTTGCTTTACATTGGAGGTGAAAATAAGGGGCTAGAACACAACAACAACTCTCATATGCACACAATCATAGGACTTCACTCCCAAGACCATATGATCCAGTTCGGATTTTGGGTTATTGCTTGTTGAGATCGGCGTTCTCTTCCTCCTTTTTTGCCCTCTAGATTTTGAATATTCCCCTGCGGCTAGACATCATGTAGTGATGTTCTATGCGAATATAGAAGCATCCACTGGACAAGCTCTGAAATTTCCCTAAAATACCAACACATGTAGACAGGTCAAAAGAGCTTCTTCAGTGCACAACCACACAAGGTTTGCAGCACATGGGACATGACAGTGATGCTCAATGTGCTAAAACCACAGCAGCACCCTCGGTCTCAGATTCTTGATCACAATTATAGAAGTGGAACTGATCTCAGAATCTCAGTTCCTAACATGTCCACTCGGATCTGCTGCTAAGATTGTTGTTATTTGGACACGCCCCTCTTGTTAGCCTTTACAACTTTGTCATATGAGACCCTGTATAAAGTTCTCAATGGCCTCTCTCCTGTTCATAACATTGGAAAATATCCAAGCCTCATGGAAACATTAAGTGGAGGCTTCAGCAGAAAACTTAACCGCTCTGTGTGAAAGATTTCCGTGAATCCGCCAACTCCTTTCTCAGCAAAGAACCTTTCACCGCCCTGATAGGCCTAGCTTCAGACCTCACCCCCAGATCCTCTGGAATATAATGCACTTTTTCCATTAACTTCAGCAACGCACCCGTAAAGTATTTCTGCTTCGTTCTGTGTATGAGTCCCATGCGATCCTCTAACGCACAGTGCTGGGATCCCTCTGCTCATCAGTCTTGAACACAACTATTCCCCCTTGTAATGCTCTTGTTGCTAGAAAAAAAATCCAAGAAAAACTCCTCTGATCTGTCTGCTAAACCTCTTCTCCTTTGACCTCCCTCTCTTCTGAGGATAAATTGAGCGTCCTTCCTTCTCTGCTTGCTCTCCACCACAAGATCCCCAAAAAGAACTTCTATGTGGTTGGACATGCACACCTTCCCCCAAAGCTGAGCTCTTCTTGAGGACACCCCGATTGGAAGATCCACACCCTTATTGATGAGAACGCTCCCTCTCTCCCCCGAGAAGTTGGATAGACGAATGGGTGTGCATGCTGCCCTCGATCCCTATGCTTCTTTAGAATCCGCTTGGATGCCCTCCCCTACGACCCGTTGGACCTATTGGGCACAACCTTTGGATCTACATGCAGAGTATCTGGGCTTGGATCTCGTCCATGCAGCAAGGAGGTGGGATATGTCCTCTTCCTAATAGAACAAAGAGCCCAGAAACCATAACCAGAAATAGGCTACCTATCCGCGTCCTCAAACATCCTAGAAAACTTCCCCCCATACTTCTGCACTACTTGTTGGCACATGAAACCTTGCATCTCTCTGTTTCAGAACTTCCCGTACCTCTATCAAAAAATGAACACACAGGGATGGCTTTTGGAACCAAGCCACCATTATTATGATCAAGTGAGTAGGCTTACCTCCCGACGCAAAAACCACCCGCAGCTGAAGAAATAAGATAACCCCTCTACTCATCTCTCAGTGGCCACTTGGACATCTCTGCTCGTTTCATTCATGGGTCATAATTCCCCCCCTTTCTGACATTTTAGCAGGCAACTGACCACTGCCCCCCCTGACATCGATCTGACACCTCATGTTCCCAACTTCTATGACACTCCCCGTGCAAGTTAATGGGGCATACTCCCCGTGCCAAAGGTTTTCCTGAACAAAAAACGAGACTCTTGTTTTTTCTGCTTTCTCGAGAGTCGATTCTTTGTATTAACTTCATCTAATGGCATCCATATCAATATTCGGAGTACAACATCCCAAGCTGCTGCCTTTTCCATAAGTCCTGTACCAATAAACTAGCATTATCCTCCTCAATCCAACTCTGGTGAATGCTCTAATCTCTTCATCGGCCTGCCTTCTTTTCCCCAATCCAACATATTGTGACCGGTCCTTAATATGCTAACGCACAGAGTATAATCAGCAAGTTTCCATATTTTCTCCAACATGTCCTCAACTGGAATATAATTTCCCACCCTTGCTAGCAAGTCAATCATGCTTCCATAATATCGGCCATCAAGATATATGCCAAACTTTTGCATCATGGACCCCAAAATATTAAATTCAACCTCAAGGTCCCTAATGTTGCTTTTTCTCCTCCATATCCTGCATAGCTTTGCTAACATCCAGCTGCTACCCCTCTTCAGCTTCTCCTGCTTCAAGATTGAGGTAAATGTCACTCCATCAAGGGAATGCCCTCCATGTTGCATATGCTCATAGCAGTTAAAGCCTTATATGCATGTCCTATATTGTTCCTGATAACCACGACCTTCCTACAAAAGATTTGCAACCAAACATTTTTTGGCTAGAATAGAAATGTGTTAGTGCATAGGAATCAACAGTTTTCATAGCTAACAGGGCTGCCGCAGGCATATACGCAACTAAGAAATGACAGAAGGCGTACTTTGATGCCCATGTTAAGGATAAAGGTTTGAAGGCCGGAGACTTAGTTTTGGTGTACACCCTGAAACAACATGCGAGAAAGCTAGAAAAGCGTGGCTATGGACCTATGATCATTAATAGGATCTCAACCAGTGGAGCAGTCCAATTAGCTACACTTGAAGGTGATGTTCTCCCTAGTTACATAAGTGGATGCAGAGTCAAACTATATCAAGAACCCCTCACTGAGGAAATGCTCAATCGACTCAATACTGCCAAGAAGCGCAAGGAAGAAGAAAAACGAATTCGAGAAGAGGCACATGCAGAAGCATTGGAACGCATCCGAAGGATGAAGTTGAGAAGGCAGGGTAGAGATCAGCCTATGACAGATGCCTATGCAGCTCAGGGATATCACATGGCTATGTGTGAAGTTTCAGGTATTAGCTCTCATAGAATAATTGACCGACATCCTTTTGTGACTTTAGAGATAGGACAAGGAACGAGTGCAAGGTCTGTAAGAGCCTTGATTGACTCAGGTGCAACCACTAGCACTGTTAAACTTTCTTCCTGTCAAGAGTTGAACTTAAGTGTTAATCCTATAGAAGCCTATCTCATAGGATTGGGAGGGGTGGAAACCCCTTGCATGGGTGAGGTGGAACTTCCCCTCTACCTTCAAGATGTGCTAACGACAGTTAAAGTGCTAGTGTGTCAAGACGAGGACCTCACTGAGCCTCTGGTCTTGGGTCAAGACTGGATCTATGATCATGCAGTCAACCTAAACCTAAGAAGTGGACTTCTTCAGGTATGGGTAAATCAGAGTCGAATTACAGTTGAGTTAGACAATAGAGCACTCACAGAACTAGGAAAGGCACACACTCTTGGTCCTTCCAGGAGTACACATGAAGATTACCATGCTATTCTTGTCCAACACTATGTGATGCAGAGGGATGATTATCTCAACAAAGAAGTCAAGGGTACAATGGAACTCCCTTCTTTTCCAAAGGCCATCAGAATGCAGCAACTAGAGGCAGATAAAATGCAGAAGAAGGAGACTACCTACGCTCGAAGCAAAAAGAAAGTACGAAGCAAGGTGTCCTAGCCACCAAAACAAATGTGGGTGCGGAAAGGCGAGCATCCTATTGCGGTCAAGCCACAACAACTGGATCAACTTCCTATTAGTGATCAACGACACGACACTAATAAGAAGTCTTCCACAAATTCTTTTGTAAAAGTGAAGTCTATTTGGGTACCCAAGAAGTCGATGAAGGCTGGCCCACAATCAAGACAAATTTGGGTGCCTAAGGCTTGCTTGCAGGCTCAAATAGCTACACAGAGACCACACCCTGTACAACATGGTTCAATCACTCGAACAACTGACACCCACTCCTATTTGACATGCACGAACACATATTCACCCATGGGCATGAGTAGAATCACTTGTAAATGGGTCCCTAGAAAGCTTAATTTCCAAGCAAAAACTCTCACAAAGCCCTCTAGAGTCTCCACAGAACAAAAACCGAAACCCATCCAGTGTGTTTGGCTGGCCAAAGCTTGTAATAAACCCCCTGACCCCCACTTGTAAATTCACCCACCTACTACTTGCATCCTTCTCACGCTGCATCTTTCCATTTAGCTCTTAGGACAATTCATCCACTAACTACACCCACAATCACCGAGCACTCACTGACTAACTAATTTATCACTAAAAACTCATATTAATGTTGTAACGGGGACACATGACCACTTGGTGTCCATTTGCAATGTTAACATTCAATTGTATATTCTCACAGAACCGGTGACCAGTCCCTTCAATATGGCCATGGTGGCAGGAACTAGCTCCTAGGCAGGCACCAGCCCTCAGATTGTGGACATTGAAAGTCTCCCCATTGAAGAGGAGTTGAAGGAAAGACCACTAGCATTGAGAGCATTACATGCCATACCTGTTCAGAATCCTCCCCAGGGGCACACATCACCAGTAAGCAAAGACTCACATTGGTTCAGTGATGTGGCATGACCTCTTGGAGACGGCACTTACTTGTGGGAGGCAGAAATAGAGTTCAACGGACGCTGGGGCAGGTATCATTTCTTTACCAGAGAGTTTGAGAGGCTTCAAAATAATGAAGGGTTGAAATCGATATGGAAGAAGGCGGGACTATAAGATTACTTCAAAGCCCGGTTGTCGAAGCCAGACTTTCTAAGGTATAAGATTTGCAATGATTGTATACATATGAATGAAACATTGATAATAACCGCAATGCCCCATGAAAGCTTGTACTCCTTGACATTCTTTGGCTAGGTAGCTCCACAATTGCTCTAACTTTCTCCTTGTCCTTGGATATGCCATTTTTTGACACTTTGTGTCCTAGAATCTTGCCTTGGTTGACCATAAAAACACACTTTTTTGGGTTTAGCACAGGTATATGTGTTTGTCTAATGTTGGAATGAGCACATAGATCATCAACATAGACTTCCAAGTTTTTACACAAGAATTTTTTAAACACATGACACATTAGCCTCTAGAAGGTAGCCGCTGTTGACACGAAAATACGCCACAAGAACTAAGCTAAAGTGATATTAGAATACCTCCACAATCATCAATAGATTGACAAACTTTCCAAAACTGAAAACTTTATCACTGTGAACAATAGATTAGCACCAAAACTATGTTGTAAACTCACCGTAATATCACCATAACCTTACCAGAATATTACTTGAATGTTATCGTAATGTCACCGAAATGTTACTAGAATCAACTGCAATTCTGTTTGAAATTACTTCAAGTGATTGTAGATGAATTAAAGAAGTAATACCTGAACTTTCTTCAGTAATTGAACTGTATCTAAAGTTTGAGAAGTTTCTTTATCAATTTGAGATACCTTTACTATTAGACTCAGTACTCTGAGTTACATGTCCCGTTTCACAAAAATCTTTTGATCGATTTGTAGTTGAAGATAGTAACTTCAAAATGAGCTATCATTCATAAAAGACTTTACACTATACTATGAGATCTAACTCTTAGAAGTTTAGTAAAATGTGCGCTAGAAAAACTCGTAACTATTAACTAACTTTCACGTTGATATGAAGAATACTTAGATTTCTTCAACACAAGAAGAATTTGCTCGAATTCTTCTACACAAACATGTGTTTTCTATTAGAGAAGATGTGTACAGAATGGATTGGCCTCATTCTGCTCATAGCCATGAAAAGCTCTCCTACTCTGAGTAGTTATTCCTCACCATCTCTCTCAGAGAAAAAATTCCCGACAAATCAGGTTTTTATTTCTCTATATCTTCTTCCTATTTCATGCGCACTTTCTTTATCTATATTTTTTTCTTTATTCAAACTAACTTATATATACATATCTGCTTGATGCTCCAAGATTCAAAACTCATAATTCTAGAAGTTTTTATGCTTGATATTACAAGTGTGAATTTGTCCCTTCACTAAGGCTTGAATTTCTGAATGCTTTGTTTCTGCTTTTCTTTGTCTTCCTTATCCTTCATATGTCTTCATGTTTTTTTTATGCCTAATTAGTGAGTGAATCTTCAACAGCTCCCCCTCAATCACTAATTATCATCCTCTGTTCTTTCATATATCTTTCTTTTCTTTTATTCCTGCCATTCCTTTGAATCTACTTGTCTTTACTCCATCCAAGCTCTTTGTCATAATATCTTCAATATGATCTTTTGAAGGAGTGTATACTATTTTAACCTCCTTCTCCATTACCTTTTCTCTTAGAAAATGATATAGAATCTCTATGTGCTTTGTTCTTGCATGAAATACTGGATTTGCTGCAAGATACAACGAACTCATATTGTCTCCATGTATGATAGGTATACCTTGATCAATACCCAAACTTTTGAACAAGATCTGCATCCATATCACTTCTTTAGCTGCTTCCACAAGTCCTTTATACTCGGCTTCAGTTGATGATAAAGCCATTATATGCTACTTCTTTGAACACCAACTGACAAGCTTATCTCCTATGTATATCATATACCCATGTGTTGACCTTCTATGATCTTGACTTCCTACCCAATCTGAGTCATTGTATGCTCTCAACTTTATATCTGATGTAAAAGGATAATATAATACTTCCTTTATGGTTCCTTTGATATATCTAAGAATTCTTTGCCCTACAATCGAATGGTGATCCTTCGGACAATGCGTAAACTGTGAGAGAACGCCCACTGCATAACTAAGATCAGGTCTTGTTAGTGTAGCATAAATCAAACTTCCCACTAAAGATTGATACTTCCTCATATCTTCAAATTTTGCACCATCATATTTACTGAGTTTATGATTGACCTCAAGTGGTGTTGAGGCTTCTTTGCAATTCTCCATGTTAAACTTCTTCAATAAGTTTAGAAGATATCTCTCTTGCGAAACATATATACGGTGATTTGCATAAGTGAACTCCATTCCAAGAAAATATGGTAAGTTTCCTAAATCACTTATCTTGAATTCTTTCTCAAGTAATCTCTTCACCTCCTTGATTCCTTCATTCGAAGTTCCTATGATTATAATATCATCTACATGTTGGAGTTAGACATCTGCGGAAGCACGTGAACAACACAAGGAAGAAGAAGAAGCTTGGAGCACAAACACACAATACTGAATGTATTACTAGAGAATGTACAAAAATAAGTAGCCCATTAGGGAAATAGGCGTATATACAAGCCGGGGAAAAAAACCTCCTAAAGAGGGAAAAAAGTGCCCCGGCGGTCCTATTGTGTTCACACACATCACTACCTGAATATATCAACAAATCCCCCCTGGGAGTGATGCGGTGAACAAGGAGCTGGCACTCATGTATAAGGAAGTGCCAAGCTATGTGGAAATCACTCAACAAAAGGAAGTAAGCCCAAAGCTTTGCGGAAAGCTTCAAACTTCTCCCTATGCAGAGCCTTCTTGAAAAGGTCTGCAATGTTCTCCTAGAACCATTGATTGATCCATCTTTTGTTGGTCCCCATACATATGTATGTATGAGTTCCAGCAAACCATCATGTTTGTAACCTTTCTTCTGAAATGGTAACCTATGTGCCTTTCCCATTTGACAAGCTTCACATTTGTGAATCATATGTTAACTTTTCATATTTGGTAACCCTTTTACAGATTGTTTTTCCACCATATTTTTTATTCCTTTTTCATTAAAGTGTCCTAACCTCTTATGCCAGAGGTCTAATTCTGTAAATACTTCATCACCATGTGTGATCAAGGCTTGACCAACATTCCCTTGCACTTTAAGAGTAAAAAGTCTACCTTCCTTCTTACAATAGACAATTTGATTGTATCCATTCTCTAGATCTTCAACAAATACTCCATTCCTAAATCTGACTTGAAAACCTTTCTCTACTATTTTTCCCACACTAATCAGATTCTTTGGGATAGTTGGAACATACAAAACATTTGTTAGTAGGTCAGCTCCACTCTTGCACTTCATTTTCCAATTGAATGCACATTATGTTTTGTGTTATCACCTGTTTGTACTGTATGATTTGAAATGCCTTCTTCCAATTTTGGTAATAATTCTATATTACCTGACAAATGATTTGAACAACCAAAATCAATATAGAATACCTTGAGGTCTTCATTCTTTGATACACTTATTGAATTCATCATCAATGTTGTATGATTGTCATTCTGTGTATCATTTGCATAGTTGTAGTAGGTAGTGTTGTAAGACTGTTTCTGTTCCCAACTTCTTCCTTCACCTCTACCATATCCTCCTCTTTGACTTTGTCTTCCTCTCTGAAAATAACTTTGATACCTTCTACCTCGGCCTCTACTATTATTGTTTTGATTCTGATTTGATCCTTAAAGATTATGCCAGCAGTCATGAGCCAAATGATTACTCAATCCACATATCTAGCAAGTCTTCTTGTTGTTATTCTGATTTCCTCTTCCTTTTGTATTTCCTCTACCTTTACCTCTAATGTTTTCTCTTCCTCTTACATAATTTGCTTTAGTAGTCATTTCTTCTTCATCCTTTGCTTTACCTTTGTCACCTTTCTTCTTATTCTTTGCATACATAGTCGAACTATGTCCTTTATCTCCATCTGTCTTCAAGTCTTGCTCAAATGTAATCATTAGTCTAAGCAATTGATTTAAATCTGGTAGAAAATGATTTAATGAAAGTTCAGTTGAGAGTACAAAAGGTTTCCACATTTCATCTCCTCTCAATCCTACAAGCAATTGTGCTATCAACCTGTGGTCTTCAATATCTTCATCAATAGATCCAAGACTATCTGCCAAGTCCTTCATCTTAGTGACATAATCATTAATGCTTTGACTTTGTTTTTTCTTGAACATTGTAAACTCTGACCATAAGCTAGCCTTCCTAGCTTTAGTAGTGCTTTGGAGATGATCTTCCAATGCATTCCATATATCTTCTGCTTTTTCCAAACCTCTAATGTGTGGTAGCAGATGATTTGTAATAGTATTAAGCTCTTGCAGTTGCATCTTTCTTCTACCACAACTTCAATGCTTCTAATTCTTCTTTCTTTGGTTGACTATCGTCTTCAAACGTAGGCTTCTTTTCTTCTCCTGTCACATATATCATTAAATTCTTACTCATAAGTAAGGCTTCCATTCTCATTACCCATGCGGGGTAATTATCTCTATCCAATTTGTCAATAGAGATATAATCTGTCATAGTCTCCTTGTTTTTGTTGCAGCCCTTTGTTATTGATCACCTTAGCTTTCACCTTTCCAATGAGAAATTCTCCAATTTCTCTTGTATTTGCACTTCCCTTTACTCTTGAGGACCTTACTGCTCTGATACCACTTGTTGACGTGAAAATACGCCACAAGAACTAAGCTAAAGTGATATTAGAATACCTCCACAATCATCAATAGCTTAGCAAACTTTCCAAAACTGAAAACTTTATCACTTTGATTAGTGAAACTCAAAAATTCACTTTCCAAAAATTTGCATCTTTTCTAGCTTCAATTATGATCTGATTTAACTCAGTCTTTACAATTCTTTTGTTTGTTTACTATTAGACATTCTTGCTCCCACTTAGCTACACCAAAACTGTGTTGTAAACTCACCGTAATATCATCGTAACCTTACCAGAATATTATCGGAATGTTATCGTAATGTCACCGAAATGTTACTGGAACCAATTGCAATTTTGTTTGAAATTACTTCAAGTGATTGTAGATGAAGTAAAGAAGTAATATTTGAACTTTCTTCAATAATTGAACTGTATCTAACGTTTGAGAAGTTTCTTTATCATTTTGAGATACCTTTACTATTAGACTCAGTACCTTGAGTACATGTCCCATTTCACAAAAATCTTTTGATCAATTTTAAGTTGAAGATAGTAGCTTCAAAATGAGCTATCATTCGTAAAAAACTTTACACGATATTGTGAGATCTAACTCTTAGAAGTTCAGTAAAATGTGCGCCAGAAAAACTCGTAACTGCTAACTTACTTTCACATTGATATGAAGAATACTTAGATTTCTTCAACACAAGAAGAATTTTCTTGAATTCTTCTACACAATTTCTATTAGAGAAGATGTGTACAGAATGGCTTGGCCTCATTCCGCTCATAGCTGTGAAAAACTCTCCTACTCTGAGTAGTTATTCCTCACCATCGCTCTCAGAGAAAAAAATCCCGACAAATCAAGTTTTTATTTCTCTATATCTTCTTCCTATCTCATACACACTTTCTTTATCTATATTTTTTTCTTTATTCAAACTAACTTATATATACATATTTTCTTGATGCTCTGAGATTCAAAATGCGTAATTCTAGAAGTTTTTATGCACTATATTACAAGTGGGAATTTGTCCCTTCACTAAGGCTTGAATTTTTGAATGCTTTGTTTTTTTTATGTCTAATTAGTGAGCGAATCTTCAATAGCTGCTACATTGGTAGGAACAAATGGTGTTACCCAAAAAGCAAAAATGCCCCACTTTGTGGCAAAAGCCGTCTTATGCTGGTCTTCTAGGGCAATGGTCACTTGATTGTAGCTTGAAAATCCATCAAGGATGTTGTATACTTCCTTGTGTGACACTCTTTCGAATATATGCTTAGTGATAGGAAGCAAATAACTATCTCAAATAGTGGTTGCATTAATCTTCTTCAAGTTGATGCATACATGTAACTTTACATTCTTTTTGGGCACCATTATAATGGGGAATATCTAGTCAGTGTGCTCAATCTCATAGATAAATATGGCTTCTACCAATCAATCTATCGCTTCCTTGGTCTTGGTAGCCTAATTGACATTATATGTGTATGGCTTCTTCTTAGAGGGTTTGGCTTTTGTGACATTTTCTTCCATTTAGAAACTCCATTCTATTGAGGTGTTTATGGCACTGTACATTGATGTTTTGTCCCACGTTCAGCAAAAAATGCATTAAAGTTAGAAGACATATATTCTGCCCTCGATCACAATGGAGGGTGCCCATTTTACATGCTCAGAGATTTTTAGCCAAAACCAAAAACTATTTGAAGCACATAAATACTTCGGACTTTGCTTTCAATGGATATACCAATGCATGCTTGGAAAAATCATCGATGAAAGTCATGAAGTAAAGATAGTTTTCAAAAGAGGGTATCCACATATGACCACAAACATCACTATGAACAAGCTGCAATTTTTGAGTAGCCCAAAATAAACCATCTTTTGGGAACAAAGAATGTTGCATTTTGCCCAAGATACAGCCTTCACAAACATGTTTACCAAGTGGCTTAAGTTTGGACAAAGAGGACGCCATTTCAGATTTCTATAGGCATAACAAACTAGCAAAATTTAGATGACCAAAGCATGCATGCCAAAACTTTGCATCTGACATAGCCTGAGAATCACGTACTACACATGCTAAATCATTGACAGATTTTTCATAGTCTATGAGCTTATACATCCCACGACATAGAATTCCAGAAGCAATAATCATCGTCATTTGATAGATCATGAATTGTACATATGTCATCAACAAATTTCACAACCAAGCCCATCTTGGCTAAAGCCAAAATTGATAACAGATTCTTCTTGGTCCCTAGCACAAATAAAGCATCTGAAAAAGTGAAAGAACTACCATTAGTAGTAGTCAAAATGATCTTACCAACTCCCATGACATGATAAGAGGATTTTTTGGCACATGTGACAAAATTCCCTATAGGGGCAAGCTCGAGTGAAGTGAAGAAACTACGTTGTGAGGTAATATGTTTGGTTGCCCCACTATCAAAATACCAAACATAGGATTCTACTTCAGACATACACTCCTCATGAGAAGATGGGTCAAAATTGCAAATAGTAGTAAATTCCGATTCTTCATTCCACAGCAGACTCTGTTTTTAGTGTAGAGGCCTCTGCAACAACCATTTCGACCTATTTCTTCTTTGCATCTTTAGCAGCCCATTTTGGACAGCTCTTAATGACATGATCGTTTGCTTTACATCATTTGCAAAATAGTTTCTGCTTTTCTGATTTCTTCTCATCTTTGTCTTCCTTCTTTGAATCTCTGGCATTTGCAAATTTTTGCTTACTAGTAGATGAGCGCCATTTACCTTTGCCCTTCTAACTAGCCAAGAAAGCTTGATCTGCAACACACATAATAGACTTGTTCTGCCTAGACTGATCTTCCTGTAGCAGAACAGAAACTAACTCTTCAAATGTCAAGGCATTTGGATCGCCTTTCATCATCAAACGAAGAGTAGAAGAAAAACTCTTATATGATTTGGGAAGAACATTCAGAACAGTCTGCACAAGTGAATTACCAGGAAGGACTTCATCAGTAGAAATGAAATATTCCTTCAAATCTTTGATCTTTGTCAGAAAACTATCCATAGAATCACCTTCATTCATATGCTCTCTCCAACTGTTTTCGGAGGTAAGCAACACAAGCCTCATTCCTAGCTTGGTACGATGTAGTAAGTATATCCCAAGCATCCCTAGTTGTTTTGCAAGAGTGAATGTGAGGAATAATGGCATGTTTGACAGACAACACTATCAATGCATGTGTTTGAGCATCTCTACCATCGCAACAAATTTGCTTTGCAGTAGGTGCAACAAGAACCATATCACATACAGGAATCTATAGAATATCACCATCTTCAACACCATTAGCATCAGCTTCAATACCTGTATTTGTAGGTGTAATAGGACGTTTTTCAACACTTTACACAATATTCCACAGTCCTTTTGCAACCAATGCATGACACATCATATAAGCCGATAATGGCTAATTTTTACCATCCAACTTATCCTCAACAGCCAACATATGGAATACATCACTACTTTTAGCCATGGCCACTAACTAAAATACCTTGATGTAAAAAATTGATTGTATCTCAGAAAGTTGAACATAACTACACTGTCCATTTATGTTAAACATGTAGAAGACTTTGAGATGCTTATATTGGCGAGCCAAAACCTATATATATCTTTGGCACAAAAAGACAAAAAAGCTTGCACAAGCACTATGGTAGTGCATTTGGAGGTCGAAACGAGCTCACATTGCAATTTCAGCACCATGCATCAAAGTCGTTTTGATCTCCTAATCACCTTGAGTATGCTCACCAAATTTCGTATGGTTTTTAGACTGCGATTGGAGGGGTGTCGACAATGCCCTAGATGAAACAACGACTTGCTTTGATACCAATTGTTGGAGTTAGATGTTTGCAGAAGCACGCAAATAACACAAGGAAGAAGAAGAAGCTTGGATCACAACACACAATACTAAATGTATTACCACTAGAATGTACAAAGGTAAGTAACCGGTTAAGGCTATAGGTATATATATAAGGGGGGGGGACCTCCTAAAGAGGGACAAAAGTGCCTCGGTAGTCCTAGTGTGTTCACACACATCACTACCTAAATATATCATCAATCTGCTAATGGTGATCCTACTATAGGTGGTGGTGGGATTGCATGAGATTGATTACATGGTGATGGTGGTGGCGTAATATGTGAGAGTGTGTTTGAGATGCCATTTAGATTATCTTGGCTTTTGTTTCTCTTAGAAGTTCCTCAAGTTCACTCATCTTCTTTGACCATGGTCTTTTCATTATCTCTCGACTATCTTTCTGAGCTCTTGTCCTTTTCTTAGTTACACTCTTAGTCTCACTAACTTTGAGCTCTTCTCATGGCCTAAGCTTTTGCATTGTTGTAATGTTTGAGCTCTGTTGACTACTTGCACAGGGGCAACAGAATTCACACTTTCATTAGAATCTACTATTAACCCAATAATGTTGATAGGAGTGATCTTGGGTACATTGTCTGGTTTCTTAGGACAATCTCGTAAGAGGAGTTCCTTCCCACAATCTTGACAAAAACCTTGAATTTTCATTGATTGGGTTTGTTGGCATACAAGCTATAAGAAGAGCATATCAGCACAAATGAGTAGTCATGCACAATCCGGTAACAAGGCCTAATCATTTTCTCCATAAAATGTTTCCAACTCAAGTGATTTTCATCACTATATAAACCTTTTCTCCATAAAATGTTTCCAACTCAAGTGATTTTCATCTCGTTTTTGGTAGAATCAACTTCATTTTGCTCAAGCCGAGGAGTCCTCATGCTTGATGAGTATTAGAATTAGCTAGATACCAATTTTCATAATTTGTAGATTCCGTTTGAGCCCTCAAATAAGCTCAAGAACCTAATTTTTAACTAAGCCGGACACTAGGTCTGGACAAGGCCAAAGCTAGTCAAAAAACTATAAAAAGAGCTAGAGAGCTCATTTTTGAGGTTAGATTGTTAGTGATTTGAACTTATGTAAGAGACTTTTTGATGAATGCAAAGAACTCCATTGTTCTTACCTTGTGTGCGCGTGTGTATGTGTGTGCATGCTTGTGTGCTTCTCACTCACGCACTTGTGCCATCACTTGCTCATAGTCTTCATACTAGTCCTCATGTATCCACGGATTGACATTTATGAGGTGGATCTCCTCCTATTGGTACTTTCCATTGTGCTAGAGTGACACCAAATTTGGCGCCGTTGCCGGGGAGAGAGCTTCAAGGATGAGCATGTGATGGTAAGATGTAGAGTTGAGACATTGGAGTCATAGGTAATATCCTTTCTTTTCCTCATTTTTCTTGTTTTTGCATCAGCATCATCATCCTCACCATCTCCCACCTCCATCTCCATCTTCACAAAAATTTTAGTTTTTTGGTCATATTCCCCTACCCACCTCATTTCCTTCATTTCACTTGTGAGAGAGAGTGAGAGAGAGCTTGCATGTGATCTGTTTTTGTGTGTTTTTTGAGCTTTTGTTGTAGGATCTAGCTGTACCACCATCTCCAGTAGCTTGTGTAGGTATGACAAAACTCTGCACAAGTCCCGAGATGACGACCTTTGTCTATCGCAACAGACAGAGAAACTCAGTATTTTTTGAATGCATGCTTGGCACGATAACCTACACCATTAGAGCACTCCAAATCACTAAAAGTTTCAAAACAATTTGCATTTTTTTAGTCTATCATGACAGGCAACGTCTATCGCGATAGACACCATCTATCATGATAGACAACACCCCACGATAGACATCATCTCTAATGACAGACAAACATCTATCGTGACAGACAAAACCCCACGACAAATAGTGTCTATCGCAATAGAGACCGTCTATCGCAACTAGTGGCTAGAGTGATCTCATCCACCGGTTTAGTACCTTCCACTAGAGTCTATTAGTGGTAGTTGTACTCGCCACTCGAGTTAAGTCTCTCAAGACTCAAGTTAACTCATGTTAGCTTGAGTTAGAAGGTTCTAGGGCTTCTTGGGAAAAACTCTCTCCCAATGCTCCCCATGGGGATTGAACCCAAGACCTCCTCCCACTATGAGACTTAACCACTAGGCTAAGTGGATCACTTGAACATGAGAGCACATGACTTATTCTTAAGTCTATTCTTGAGATCTTTGGTCTTACAAACAAGTGACCAAATGGCATCCGATTTCAGATTTGTCTGAAGCAGTCGGATCCCTAGACCATAGACTTTGGTCCTACAGAGGAGTGACCAAATGATATTCGATTTTAGATCTATTTGAAGCAATCGGATCCCTAGACCATAGACTTTGTTCCTATAGATGAGTGACCAAACGGTATCCAATTTTAGATTTGTCTGAAGCAGTCAGATCCCTAGACCATAGAATTACTTTATTACATAGAAGCTCACCCTCAGAGACACAAAGAAATTACAAATGAGGTGAGATTAACCACACAAGTAACCACTAAGAATGAAGAGAAGAAGAGGAAGAAGAGAGAAGTCACACCAGAGGAAGAAGAATCTTTGTTTGAGGTCCATAAAAATTTCAAGAAGTATGAAGTTGAAGATAGGAGAGTCATGATAAGGATGCCTAAACATGAAGCAGTCATAGGAGAGGCCTATGATAACAAAGAAACTACAAAGAAAATCATAGTGACCATAGAGGAAGGTGAAGAGCGATGCACATACATAGGACACGACCTAAGTGAAGATGAGGAGCACGAATTGATAGCCTTACTACGAGAATATAGAGATGTGTTTGCATGGAGTTACAAGGACCTGAAAGGTGTAGACCCTGACATCTGCTCATATACAATCCCCATGGCCTGAGATGCTCGAACCTCTAAACTGAAGCCATACACATATAATGACAACTACGTTGCAAAGATTAAAGAAGAGATAGATTGCTTGGTGGAAGCTGGATTTATGTATGAAATCGAGCACATTGAATGGGTATCCCTATTGGTAGTAGCCAGAGGCATAGAAGACACGGAAGCATGTAAAGCCAGAGCATAACAAGGAAGCAGGGAGTCAGTCGAATCATTTTTCAAAGAATTATGTTTTATAAATACTTTTCAAAACCTCCAACAATGATTTTCATCACTATTGTAACATATGTAACGTAGAAAAACCCTTTTTGTAATTCATAGCTCCATTTTGTGCAAGCCGAGGAGTCCTCGAGCTTGAGGAGCTTAGGTAGAATGAGCGTACCAATTTTGGTTATTTTTAGACACCGTTTACCCTTTCAAATAGCATCTAGGACCTATTTTTTAACTATGCTGGTCACTAGATGTGAAACCGATCAAAACTAGTCTAGAATCTATAAAAAGAGCTAGAGAGCTCATTTTTGAGGTTAGCTTGTTTGAGTAGAGAAGAGCTTAGAGCTATTTTGAGCTTGTAAGAGTGTTCTTGAGTAATAGAGTTGATTTCCTACCTTCCATTGTGTCTTGCTTGTCTCTTCGTTGTGTGTGTATGTGTGTGTGCATCTTTATGCTTCTCACCTTCACTCTCACTTCATCTCACGTTCACGATCTTCATATCACTCCTATCTCTTCCGCGGATTGACATGGAGGTGGAGCTTCTTAACGTGGTTCTCACCATTGTGCTAGAGCAACACCAAATTTGGTGCATTGCCGGGGATCGAGTCTAGGAAGAATATGTGATGGTAAGAGTATAGCAAGAAGTGGCGTTGGAAGGTAGAAATTTCAGTTTTTGTTGTTGTTTTTAATTAGTTTTTAGTGTTTTTCATCTCCCCCACACTCCATCTTCATCACTGCATCATCTTCTTCCACTCCAAAAAAATAAAAAAATTCACCATATCCACCCATTCTCCTCATTTCCCCTCATTTGTGCATGCGAGAGAGAGAGAGAGCTTTTGTGCTTGCATGTGCTATTGTGTTTTTGAGTTTTCTTGCAGGTACAGTGCTCCAATGCATCAGGAAGGCTTGCAAAAGGTAAAATTTCACTTTCTATCAGAAATTTGTCGTGTGTGTTAGACCATCGCGATGGTTTGCCAAGTTCGGCATTTTTGGTAAGCGAGTTCACCACAAGGTAGGCGACACAAGCGCACACACGAATCTAAAGTTGCATTTAAAAAATTCATAGTTTGGTGGACCATCGCGATTGGCTCACACCATCGCGATTGTGTCACACCATCGCAATTGGCTCACGCCATCGCGACGGCTCGGCCGGACCATCACGACAGTCTCACACCATCGCGACGGTTCACTTGAACCATCACGATGGTCCTTGAACATCGCGACGATCCCGTCCACCCTAGGCCATCGCGATTGGCTCATGCCATCGCGCCGATGCTACCACGTGGCAAGCTAGACCATCGCGACGATACCCTCAGACCATCGTGATGCCTCGAAATTTGAAGTATCACGATTGGCTTATGCCATCTTGCTTTGTGACCATCGGGATGGGCTCATGCCATCGTGATTGTCCCGTTGACCGTTGACCGTTGACCAATGCCATCGGGATTGCTCGCCAATTAGACCATCGCGACGATTCATTCACACCATCGTGATTGTTCACTCACGCCATCGCGACGGTTCGCAGATCACGCCATCGCGATCATTCATTTTCAAACCATCGCGATCATTCATTTCAGACCATCACGACAGTTCGCTCCTTCGGACCATCGCGATTGTGCCACGCCATCGCAACGGTTGACCTGGACCATCGCGACAGTCCCAGACCATCACGATTATCTCAGACCATCGCGATTGTCCACCCCAAACACATTTTTAGGGTTTGATTTTTTTACCAATTTTGGGGTTATTTTTGGCAAATTTTTGGGTGATTAGACTCACAGGAGAGCCCTTAGCTCATATTTGGAGAAAAACCTGTTTGTCAGTTTTTACCCCCAAGGGCCTGAACGGTCATATCTTTTTCATCCGAAGTCCGTTTTTTGAGCTTTATAGCTCGTTAGAAAGCTCTTTACGAGTACTACATGATCTCAACTGTTTTGTTTCATAAAGAATACGTTGACTTTTAGATAAGCTAATTTGAGGTTGACATAGTGGGACTAGAAAGCCAGGGGGCATTGAAATTTTGGGCAAAAGGGGAAGGACCTTTAAGGGTGTATATATTCAAGTGCTTGATCATCCATTTGAGAATTGGTCTAATAGTGAATTTTACAGGTCTAGCAAGGACAAACAAGGGCAAACAAAGCAAGGCAGTGAAGAACACAGGGCTTGGGAAGCGCGGCTTCTTGGGCATCAGAGCAACCAGAAAAGCTGACTCAAGGTTGGAAGATTACTCAACCCCCTCAGTCAATTCTTAGCTTAGGCTAAACATTAACATTGTGGATTAATGACGATAGGAACGAGCAAGTTCAAGAGATTAAATTTTTTAAGTACAAGATTAGTGTAAAAGTGTGTGATACGAAAACCTAAAGGAAAGAACCTAAGTCGGACGGAACGAGAACTCAAAAGTACCACGGAAAGTCAATTCCTGATGCATATAGTTAAGACAAGACAAGAATCTAAAGGAATTTAAAAAGAATCAAGAAAGTAAGAGAAAGAGAATCATTGACGATCAAAGAAGTGCCGCGAGGTAAATTCATGAACCTTAGATTGGGCAAACACATAGGTAAGTCAGACCGACGAAGCCTTAGATCATTAGAAGCAAGCGTAGGAACTACTGCACGATCGTGGGCACAACAATTGAATAGTAATTACCCCTACGAGAGCTCAGACACAAGTGAATCGGAAATGGCTTTTAGCACAGAAAGACCAAAAGGAGGGTCAAACGTAGCATATTTAGAAAGACCCGAAGGACCCTACAGAACTCAATTAGAATTTCTCCGAACTAACTGCTCAGGTGCTCGCATCTATGAGGATGGTTTGCGAAGACAAGTGGTGCAAATGCACAATCCTGATCAACCCATTGGATTAGAACGTCCAGTGGTGAAATTCAAGAGAGACACATACATAGACAAAGAAGGAATGATGTACATCTTAAGTACTAAGCCAAACAATACCAATGAGTTTGGTGTAATTCAGTTAGAGACGGATCCGAAAGCCCAAGGAAAAGAACCATTAGAAGAACCTAGGAAACCTAGAGGGAAATCTGTACTGACACGTGTACTAGTTCCAGATTGGACCCCTCAGGATAACAGAAGCATATAATTATTTGTAAACAAAGAAACAAACGAAGCATTTTGGAGGTACAGAACGAAACAACCTAGTGAGGTAGGCACCATCACAGTTTACGAGTTCAAGGATCCGGATACACTTGGAAAGGTTGTATACCTGGATGAAACTTCAAAAAGAGTATTTGTGGTACCAGACCACGCAAGAAACACATATACATGGAGAGGTGATTTAGTCTTCCCTCCATCTCGAGCAAACGTAAACGCAAGCCAACAAGGGGCAGGAACATCCTCAGCCCAGGGCACTCAAAGAGAGAAAAACAAAGAAAGACCGGAAGTAAGTTTCAATCATCCCATAGGGAGAGATAGAACCACCATAGACACGGACAGAGTGGAAAGACAAAGAATGCCAAGTGGTAGAGACGATTTTCCTCTACCTAGAGCACATAAACACGCAAGAATATTAAGACCCACTCAGCTAATAAAGTCCATAAAAAACTATTTTGATGGGACAGGAGATCCCTATGACCATGTCGTGAAATTTAAGCAAGTTCTAAGGGCAGAGAAAGTTGAAGACATGTTCATGCAATACAATGCATTTGGACTAATGTTGAAGAACACAACTTTAACTTGGTTCCAACCATTGCAACAAAGGCAATTTAGAGACATCCATCACTTTTTAGAGTCATTCATTACGGAATTCTCTAAAAGTGGGATCATGCATGACACGTCTTCGTTGATTCATAGTTTCAAACAAACCCCTCAAGAAACGGTTAGACTGGTAGGACGTAGGTTTAGACAATATGTGGAGAGATGTCCTATGCAAGAGTTACCCTCACAGGCCAAGCAAGTGTCATTGTTTTTAGATGGCTTGTTGAGCTCTAAACTACGCTCCTATGTATACTTGAAGGAACAAAGAACGCTAGAGCAATGTGTAAGAATTCGCATAGACATTGAAGATAACTTAGGAGAGGAGTTTGAACTCTTGAAGGTCTATAAGGACTCAGATTGTTCTTCTCTAGCATCTTCAAAATTATCTAGCTCGATAGAAGACCTAGCAGAAAAAGTGGCCCAGAAACTAGGAGTTTCTAGTAAACAGATGCCTAGCTTAGCAACAAATAAGCGTTGTTACACCTATGGTGGTGATCATATGGAAAATGTATGTCCCAAGGCAACACAACCACAAGCCAATCCTAGTGGCCAATATTGTACGATCGAGAGAAGATACACAAATATAGCACAAGACTGCCCATACAACAAACAAGCAGTAAGACAGAACTACCCACAAGCATATGCACAGCCAGGTAGGTATCAAGGTCAATATAATGCTCAACCTCATTACTATAGGCCTCCTCAGAACTACCCTTATCAGGCTCAATAGAGACCTCAACCTGTCTTAGCTCAGCAACCACCCCCACCAGCTAATGTCATCTCAGTTAAATATGCTGTTGCAGAAGAGAACCTAAGTAGGGCTTTAGTGCCTTCTTCACCATTGATCACAGAAAGTGACCCGAACTCAAATAGTTTTGACTCTACTCATGTAGATAGTCCACCCGCATATTACACAAAGTCACCAGAACACGGGGAGACATATCAGTATGATAGTCCACCATTGGAACCTAGTTGGGAGCCCGACTACGCTCATGTGATGTACACAAACCCGAATCCACGGCCCCAATTGAGACAACAAAGACCACAGGGCCCTAGAGGACCATGCTTTAGGTGCCAAGGAGATCACTTCATAAAGGATTGTCCACATCCTCCCATAGCAGGACAATCGCAATATTATAACATACAAGGCTTTTGCGCTGATTGTGGCAAAGAGCATGTCATAAAAGATTGTCCTAAGAACCCTGATAACGCTTCAAATCTAACACCCATCAACGTGATAGGTATTGTGCACAATGCAGATGGATCCAACCCTACATACATGCCTATTCAAGCTATAACAAGAGCCCAAGCGCTCTTACAAAATCAACAAAGTAATCAGGAGAAAGTAGCTGGAACTAGTGAAGTTGGAGAGTCTAGCAGTAAAAAGACGAAATCTTGGAAAGATTCTAGGGAAAGAATCAAGAGAAAGCGGAGTAAGCGGATAACAGAATTGGAAGGAAGTCTCAAGGAATCTAGAGTCAAAATCTTAGAATTGACTTCACAGGAATTGAATCAAGAGAACCTAGCTCAAAAATCAGGATCAGTTTTAGCAAAACCCATACCGGAAAACCTAGACATGATGTTTCGTGCATATCAGGCTAGATTAAAAAAAGGACCCGAGATAGCTGAAATGAGCAAGAACTATCCTCGAGCAGACTTAGAAATTGAGAGGACTAAACTTTGCATGAAGATGGTAGAATTAGCACAAGCAATGTTTGAAGCCTCTAGATATCTTAATTGGAATAACATGGCAAAACCTGAACTACACTTTCAAGGATCAATGGAGAGGCTAGAATACTTGATCGATAGCAAGGAGAAAAAGGATCAGCATAGGAACCCTATTGCCTCAGAGACATAGAAAAGGAATGCACCATCCCTGTCTCAAGTACCAAACACCGAGGCTGAAGACAATTTGTCTTCCATACACAGGTATTCACATGAATTCCTGAGAGAAATCGAAGAAGAGAAATGGAGAAAAGAACAAGGAACTCATCCTCCTATTCAAGAAATAGATAACTTGCAGGAACAATTTCCCCAAGACATTCCCTCTATTTAGGATGATGTAGAGGAAGAGCAACTGAGTGAACACACCGGTTTTGAATCCAATTCTTTGCATGAATTACCTGAGTTCACAGGACCTTGGGAAGCAAAGTCTATTAGTATGAGAGCACCCACGATAATAGTGAGGAATGAAGAATCAGTGATCCCTAGAAACACGGAAGTGATCAAGAATACCAAAGTACAATGTAATCTCACTCTAGAGGATTGTTAAAGGTAAAACTAGAACTGTGGAAGCATGTAGCAAATCAATTCCCTGAGCTTGCTACTGCTCCCTCACAGATAGGGACACACAAGAAGGTACCAAAGATACCCATAGAAAAGATTGGAGATGTAAGCGAAGGAGAGGAAGGTAACACTTATCTTCCAATAACCCATGATGACTACACCACGAAAGCCATCTTAGATTCAAGAGTCGGAGTAGCCATTGCTACCACCACTTTATGGAAAGGTTGGGGTAAGCCAGCACTAAGACCTACGAGGATGAAGCTACAAATGGCTGACGGACACATAGAAAAACCATTAGGCTTACTAGAAGGCATATCTCTCACCACTTGTGGTGTGGAATTCGAGCATACTTTCGCCATTTGTGTTTTTAGTAAAAATCATGCTTACGAGATGATATTAGGACCACCATTCATGCGTCAGTTACAAATTGTACAAGATTGGGGAACTAATTCTTTGTACTTGCAACATTTAGGAGTGACTACCAAAGTCAATCTTAAAGACTATTCACATCAAGACGTACCCCCAATACAATGGAATACCGTCCATAAGACACAGGTAGAGGCTGAATCAGTACACTCATTAGAGTCAGACCCCTCATGGTTGCACGAGGATACTCACCTATGGATGTGTAAGGTAGCAAAACAAGAGAAAGAACGGTTAGAAGCCAGAACCTTAGGTTCAGAACAACATCCACGAACTCTTCAAGATCCAGCTTACGCACCTGTAGTATTTCCAGATGAAGAATTCGAGCCCCATGGTTGGGTAGAAATCCTAGCAACCATGGATGTAGCCATAAATGAAGAACAATGGACCCAATACTGTGATGAAGATGGCTATGAAATTTCAGTTTTCATGATAGAGAAAATCATGTGTGATTCAGTTATAGAAGAATGTGACCCTAACACTGATGCATTTGAGGATGCAAGTGATTTTGATCTAGAGTCAATTATTATGGATCCACCTTTTGCATCAGAGGAAGAATATTTCTACGAAGTAGAAACTTACCCTCCAAGACACGAAGAAATTATGAATGATGTGAGAATGACCACACAAGTGACCAATAAGAGTGAAGGTAAGAAAAGAAAGAAGAAAGAAACCATGTCAGAAGAAGAAGAATCTTTGTTTGAGGTTCTCGAGAACTTCAAAAAGTATGAAATAGAAGATAGACGAATCATGGTACGAATGCCTAACAGAAAAGATGATATCGGAGAAGTATATGATAATCGAGAGAAAACCAAGAAAATCATAGTAGCCATAGAAGGAAAAGAAAAAAAATGTACATACATAGGGCATGACTTGACGAATGAAGAAGAAGAAGAATTAGTTGCCCTATTGTGCGAATATAGAGATGTGTTTGCTTGGAGTTACAAAGATTTGAAAGGAGTCGACCCGGATATATGTTCTCATAGAATCCCTATGACTCCAGATGCAAAACCCACAAAACAGAAACCGTACACGTACAATGATAACTACACTGCGAAGATTAAAGAAGAAATAGATCGATTGATAGAAGCAGGATTCATTTACGAAATTGAGCATACCGAATGGGTATCCCCCATTGTGGTTGTGCCCCAGAAGAATGGAAAATTATGTGTGTGTGTGTGTATTAACCTTAAAAAAGTTAATGCCGCCACAATTAGAGACAGTTATCCTCTTCCTATCATGGAACACCTATTGGAAAGAGTTGCAGGCAAGGAAGTTTACAGCTTTCTTGATGGTTTTTCAGGCTATAATCAAGTAGCCATTGCTCTAGAAGATCAACACAAGATGGCTTTTGCCACGGAATGGGGAACATTTGCATTTCGTGTGATGCCTTTTGGCTTAACAAATGCACCTGCCACTTTCCAGCGACTAATGTGTCATGTTTTTAAGGAATTCTTACGCAAGAATTTGGAAGTGTATGTCGATGACCTATGTGCTCATTCGAATATGAGGCAGACTCATATCCCAGAATTAAGACAAGTATTTGACAAACGTCAAGAATATCAGGTTTGTTTAAACCCCAAAAAAGTGTGTTTTCATGGTTAGACAAGGCAAAAGTCTAGGACACATTGTGTCAAAGAATGGAATTTCAACAGATGAAGAAAAAGCAAAAGTAATTGCAAAACTACCTAGGCTAAATAATGTAAAAGAAGTACAGGCATTTATGGGCCATTGTGGTTATTATAGATGATTCATACACATGTATGCAATCATAGCCAAGCCTCTGTACACTCTTTTGACCAAGTTCGAATGGACAGATGAGTGTGAGAATTCATTCAATGAACTTAAAAGATGTTTATGCTCAGCACCTATATTGACAACCCCAGATTGGAGTAAGCCATTCCATGTACATGTGGATGCATCCAACTATGCCATAGGATGTGTGTTAGCATAACCCACGAATGAAGGTAATATAGATCTCCCCATAGCTTATGCGAGCAGACCGTTGAATGCAACAGAAAGGAATTATACCACTACGGAACGAGAAGGATTAGGAATGATCTATGCAGTAAAGAAATTCAGACACTATTTGTTGGCAAACAAGTTCAAATTCTTTACAGATCACCAAGCGCTACTGTATTTAGTCAATAAACCATATAACACGGGAAGATTAATACGTTGGTTTCTATTACTCATGGAGTACGACTTTGAAGTTGTAGTCAAGAAAGGAAAGACACATCTTAGAGCTGACCATCTTTCAAGATTAACCTCAGGAGAAGCTCCTCAAGGGATAGCGGATGAATTACCCGATGCGTATTTGTTTAACCTTGAGATAGTACGAGAATGGGCTAAGCCTATTGTCCCTATTCTCACGTATGGACCCAAGAATCCTAGGATAAGGATCAAGGAAGGAGAGATTACCAAGTCTCTGAGATATCAAATAATAGCAGGAAGTATATATAAACAGGATAATAAAAAATTCTTGCTTGTTGTGTAGATGAATCAAAACATGCGAATTGGTTGCAATCAGCACACATAGGTGCATTAAAGCAACATCATTCCAAACATCGTACTTTGTAGACTCTGCATAGACTAGGAGTATATTGGCCTTCAATGGAAGCAGATGTCTACAAGTTGTGTAAAGAATGCCCTGTTTGTTGTGAAAGACGACCAGTAGAACATGCTACATTATGTCACGTGTCTCTCACACCAGAATGGAGTGAACCTTTAGTGACATACTTGAGGATGAAAACATTCCCTCAAGGAATGACTTTAGCATGACAAGGAAGTCTAGAGCAGGAAGCTCAAGACTATTCACTTATTGGCGACAATCTATACAAACGAGGACGAGACAGATACTTAAGACAATGTGTTCATGAGAGTGATTATATGAGCGTACTAGAGACTGCACACCAAGGTGTCGTAGGAGGTCATTTTGGACCTAATAGGATAATGAAAGCCATCCTCTTTGCAGGATTATGGTGGCCCACTCTTCACATGGATGCGCATACCTATGTTAAGAGATGTGATGTGTACTAGAGAACTCAATTTCCTACTCGCAGAGATGAAATGCCATTGAAACCCATGATGGGAGGACGTGCATTTTCTAAGTGGGGTATAGACTTTGTAGGACCCATTAACCCCTTGCTAAAGGTACACATGCTGAATACATTATTGTTGCGACATATTATCTTACCAAATGGGTAGAGGCAAAAGCCACGAAAAAGAATGATGCACACACGATTGCAAAATTCTTATTTGAGAACGTCTTTACAAGATATGGACTGCCTATAGAGTTAGTGAGCGATCGAGGAACTCACTTTCTAAACCAGGTCATTGAATATTTGTTACAAGATTTTATGGTGATTCACAAGAAATCCGCACCATATCATCCTCAGGCCAATGGTCAGGCTGAAAGCACTAACAAAATCCTTTGTAACGTACTGATGAAACTCATGAACAACAAACGTTCAGATTGGGACAAACAGTTACACCATGCTGTTTGGGCATATCGAGTGGCCTACAAGACCGTACTCAATGCAACGCCCTTTCAGATGGTTTTTGGTCAAAATGTTGTGCTTCCTTTGGACTTCTTGATACCGAGCCTTAAGGTTGCACAAGAACATTAGTGGACCAGCCATGAATTATCAGCAAGAATAATGGACTTGGAACGATTAGGAGAAACCAGGCTGAAAGCAACAACACGAATATATGCGGCAAAGAAACGATAGAAAGCATATTTTGATGCGCATGTGAAAGATAAAGGATAAAAAGAAGGAGATTTAGTCCTAGTACATACGCTGAAACTGTTGGAAGTCAATGTCTTTATTGGCTTATCAATTAGCTTCACTGAGAAGCATCAACTTCAAGTCTTAGTTCTACAATAGACTATATAGAAGTTTTACTCTTAGAGATTACTTCAATCAGTCGACGGGCACAAGATCCATAGAGTCTTTGTAGACTCTTGTACAACAAAGCAAACGGGCGTCGACTTGGTCTAGCTCATAGCTTTCAAAAGCTCACTTAGTAGACCCGGGTTCAAATCCCGTCGGGCGCAGTGAAAGTTTTTTTTTAGTCATCAAACATAGCTTTTAGGAAACGCACACGGACGGGCTGCGGATTTCTTTTTCGGTAGCGATCAATCACGATCGTTGTGCTTTCTTTTAGCTTTTCATGGATACTCAACAACTATATAATAAGGCCCTTGGCTCATTGTATAATCACTCACTCAAAGATCTAGAGCTTGGAGATCTTCTTGAAGACAGAGTGTTCTCACACTCTTGAAGGAGGTGAAGTTGTGGTGAAGGAGAGGCTACTCTCATTGCAGCAGGAAGTTTTCTACGAGGTGGTTGTAACTATCTTTTGTGAGTTAACCTTGTGGTTGATTTACAATTTCGTTACACTATTTTGTTAGCTTCGTTGCTTCATTCTCTTCACACACACTTAGATTATTTCGACATAATCTAAATTTTGTATCATCATCTTCTTATTCTTCCATTAGTGAGTGCACCACTTTATATGGTTGAGTAGTACTCCCATGTTGTAATTTGGACATCTATTATTTTTAGTGAAGTAAGCATCCAGCTTACGTTCCCTATCCTTGTCTCAAGATCTCTTTCTTTCTCTATCTCACTTATCATCTTGTCAATTAAGTTGTGTATGCTCAAGAGGTTTTAGTATTGGAACGATCCTGGGGCCCCAAATTCCAACACTTGGTATCAGAGCTTTACGGTCTTGGTATCAGAGCTTTACGGTTTTGGTATCAGAGCTACATAATTGACATACACACTTAAGATAAGATGAGTGAGATTAGAATTGAGATTGAAGATAAGTTGGATGGATCTTTGAATTATCCCATGTGGAGTTTCATGATGATGAACTTATTAGTGAAAAAGGATTTATGGAGTATCGTCAATGGATCTTTAACAAGACCAAGACGAGAAGGCGAAGGAGGGTCTACAGCAGCTTCAACAGGTACTGGAATTGCTATTACAGAACCAACAGAAGAAGAGGTAACCACTTCGACATCCAGAGTCACTGCAAGGTCTTTACCTAGAGTTCCTCCTACTGAAGATCAGGCAAGATGGGATGCTAGAGATGCTTTAGCACTTTCATTCATAGCAATAAGTGTCAAAAAGCATATTCTACCACAGATCAGATCTTGCAAAAGTTCTAGTCAAGCTTGGTTAAAGCTCGAGAATCTTTTTCAGAGCAGAAATCCTGCTAGAAAAGCTCACTTGAGGAGACAACTAGCAAATACAAGGATGAAAGCTGGTGAGTCAATTCAAACCCACATTACAAGACTCGTTGACTTGAGAGATCAACTTCTAAATGTAGGAGTTGAGATATCAGATGAAGAAATGGTAAATACGCTGATTAATTCACTTCTGATTTCATATCGATCCTTCATAACCACTCTTACCCTTACCAGAAGAGATAGAGAGGTTACATTTGAAGAGTTAGAGTTCTTGTTGCTTCAAGATGAAGATCAGTTGAAGGGAATGGAAGAGAATGAAGAAGCACTTTCATCTTCATCAAAGGGTAAGAAGAAGAAGGATAAGAAGAAGGAAAAACAATCCAAGAAGGAAAGTAGGTTCCTTTCACCTTCTACTTCAGATTCTGTATCTACGACATCTAAAGAGAATTCTTCTAAGAAGAAGGTAAAAATATGTTCTTTTTGCAAGAAACGTGGACATATTCAGTCAGAATGTTATAAAAGGATTGCAGCAGAAAAGAAAAAGGCATCAGGTAATGTTGCAGAAGATGATAAAAAAGGGAAATCTCAAGGTGATTCTTATGCCTGTATCACTATTGAGGAAGTAGCTTTTGATCAAGCAGCTTTACAAGTTCTTTCAGCAAGTCCTTGGATATTCGACTCAGGTGCTACTAAGCATATGACAGGTTGCAAAGATGTATTTTCTTCTCTTTCCTATTCTTCAGGTAGAAGAGTTACTATTGCAGATGGCAATGATTTGGATGTTGTGGGAATAGGTACAGTAACCCTAAAGTCAAGAGAAGGTGGTAATTTTCAAATATCAGATGTCCTTTATGTACCTGAAATGAAGATAAATCTGCTATCTATATCTGCATTTTTAAGTGATGGTTTTAAAGTTGTATTTGAGAAAGATCTTTGTAAGATCTTATCACATAAAGAAGACAAGTTTCTTTTACAAGGTAAGCATAAAGGAGGGATCTTTGTTTTGTCAAAAATCAGTCAAGCATATGTAGTCAAATCTTCGTCACCGGTGGAAGATATGAAGCTATGGCATGAAAGATTTGGACATATCAGTTTTGGAGCTCTCAAGAATATCAAAGACAGAGGTATGGTTGAGAGTTTACCCTCATTCAAGCTACCTGATGATTCAGATATATATGAAGGTTGTCTTGAAGGTAAGATGCATAAACTACCTTTCAAGAAACATGGTCATATTACAGCTACCAGGAAATTGCAGATTATTCATTCAGATGTGAATGGTCCTATGAGAGCAGACTCTATTCAGGGTTTCAGGTATTTTGTCCTATTTGTGGATGATTTTACAAGATACTCATGGATCTATGGTCTTAAGTCGAAGTCAGAAGTCTTTCCTATGTTCAAGAAGTTTGTAGCTATGGTTGAAAATGGAAGTCAGGAAACTGTCCAGATTCTCAGAAGTGATAGAGGTGGAGAATACTTGTCAAATGAGTTTCAGACATTTCTCGATGAGAAAGGTATTACTCGACATCTTACTATTGCTTATACTCCTCAGCAAAATGGTGTTGCAGAAAGAAAGAATAGAGTGCTTGTTGAAATGATGCGGAGCATGATGGCGTCCAAGAGGCTTTCACCAAAATTCTGGTTTGATGCAGTACATACAGCTAATCACATTTTAAACAGGTCATCCACAAAAGCTTTAAAGGTAATCACACCGTATGAAGCTTATTATGGTAGAAAACCTAATGTGAGTTACTTCAAAGTGTTTGGATCACTTTCTTATGTACATATTGAGAAAAAGGACCGAGGCAAACTAGATGTAAAGGCAAAGAAAGCTGTTTTTATTGGATATCCTGTTGAAAGCAAAGGATACAGGTTTTATGTTCCAGAGACAGGTGAAGTTATACTTTCACGTAATGCTTATATTGCTGAAGATAAGGTTTATGATAAAGAAGCAGAAATTCTGGAGTTCATTAGTGAAAATGACTATGGAATTTTTAAAAAGATTCTGGATGTAGATGTTCAGCCATATCAGGAGGGAGTTAAACCTCAAATTCCTAGTATTCAAGAAAAAATTGAAGAAAGAGGAATTTCACAACCTTCTACAGAGTCAGTTCCACAAGAAACTTTGGTTCCAAAAATGGAAGAAGTTAAAGTTCTAGAAAGTCCTAGTACCTCAACAGGACAAGTTCCAGAACCTGTGGAAGTTGAAAGTTCAGAAAGAGTTTCACCACTATTCAAGGATACACCTACGTGGTTATATCAGACTTGGAAAGACAGTGGTATAAATACTTTTACTGGAAGAACAAGGAGTCAGACTAGACAACAACAACAAGATCATGTAAGAACAAGAAGTCAAACTAGATAGCAAAAAGATCATGTAAGTTTTGCTAAAGACTTCGAGATTCATGATATTTTGGCACTTACGACTCTTGAAGATGAACCTGTGTGTGTTAAAGATGCACTTAAAATTCCTATTTGGAGAAAAGCTATGCAAGAAGAGATTGATTCTATTCATAAGAATCAAACTTGGCAGCTATGTGAGTTACCAGAAGGAAAGAAGGCTATAGGTGTAAAATGGATCTTTAAAATCAAAAGGAAAGCAGATGGTACTATTGATAGATACAAGGCTAGGTTGGTTGTCAAAGGATATGCACAACAAAAAGGTATTGATTATGATGAGACATTTGCTCCTACATCTAGGATGACTATTATTAGGTCATTACTTGCTCTAGCAGCACATTTTGGTTGGCATATATATCAACTTGACATTAAGACTGCTTTTCTAAATGGTGATTTACACGAAGATGTGTATATTTAGCAGCCAGAAGGTTTTGAAGAGACAGGTAAAGAACACTTAGTGTGTAAGCTTATAAAAGCTTTGTATGGTTTAAAACAGGCACCTAGAGCATGGTATGAAAAGATACATACATATCTTTTATCCATTGGTTTCCATAACTCAGATGCGGCTCCAACTCTTTATGTCAAAGCTGAAACAGGTATGATGATTATAGCAATCATTTATGTGGATGATATTATAGTCACAGGTCCCAGAGATGAAGATTTGCAGATGTTCAAAGAAGAATTGAAGCAAACATTTGATGTGAATGATTTAGGCATTCTACATTATTATCTTGGGATTCAGTTTCTGTTTCGAGATGAGTGTATCTACATGACACAACAAAAGTACATTGAGAAACTTTTGGAAAGGTTTCAGATGGGTGATTCTAAACCTATGCAAACACCTATGGATCAGAACACGTCTTTACAAATGGTAGCAGATGAAGAGCCATTTGATGCTACTCTATATAGTCAAGCAGTAGGTTGCTTGATATATCTTTGTAATACACGTCCTGATATACAGTTTGCAGTTTCTCAAGTATCAAGGTTCATGGAGAATCCGACAGTGTTACATTGGAAAGCAGTAAAGCGGATCTTTCGTTATTTAAAGGGAACTTCAAATTATGCTATGGTATTTTCGAAATCTACACATTTGTTACTAAAAGGATTTTCAGATTCTGATTGGGCAGGTGATAGAGACACAAGAAGAAGCACTAGTGGATTTTGTTTTTATCTTGGAGATTGTCTTATCTCATGGTTTTCAAAAAGACAACCCACTATTGCCAATTCATCATGTGAAGCTGAATATCATGCAGCATTTACAGCTACTCTAGAGTCAGTATGGTTGCAGAAGATTTTCAGTTATCTTGATGTAAGAGTACATCAACCCATTCAGATATTTTCAGATAGCCAAAGTGCTATAGCTATAGCTAAAAATCCAGTGCATCATGCAAGGAAAAAGCATATAGAGGTACACTACCACTATATTAGAGAGCAGATAGCTAAGAAGCACATTGAGCTGGTTTATGTTCCTACTAGTGAGAATGTTGCAGATATTTTTACCAAAGCATTGACTAGAGATAGTTATGAGAAGATTTGCAGGTTACTAAAGCTTGTACCAATATAACATTGAAGGAGGGATTGTTGGAAGTCAATGTCTTTATTGTCTTATCAATTAGCTTCACTGAGAAGCATCAACTTCAAGTCTTAGTTCTACAATAGACTATATAGAAGTTTTACTCTTAGAGATTACTTCAATCAGTCGACGGGCACAAGATCCATAGAGTCTTTGTAGACTCTTGTACAACAAAGCAAACGGGCGTCGACTTGGTCTAGCTCATAGCTTTCAAAAGCTCACTTAGTAGACCCGGGTTCAAATCCCGTCGGGCGCAGCGAAAGTTTTTTTTTTAGTCATCAAACATAGCTTTTAGGAAACGCACACGGACGGGCTGCGGATTTCTTTTTTGGTAGCGATCAATCACGATCGTTGTGCTTTCTTTTAGCTTTTCATGGATACTCAAAAACTATATAATAAGGCCCTTGGCTCATTGTATAATCACTCACTCAAAGATCTAGAGCTTGGAGATCTTCTTGAAGACAGAGTGTTCTCACACTCTTGAAGGAGGTGAAGTTGTGGTGAAGGAGAGGCTACTCTCATTGCAGCAGGAAGTTTTCTACGTGGTGGTTGTAACTATCTTTTGTGAGTTAACCTTGTGGTTGATTTACAATTTCGTTACACTATTTTGTTAGCTTCGTTGCTTCATTCTCTTCACACACACTTAGATTATTTCGACATAATCTAAATTTTGTATCATCATCTTCTTATTCTTCCATTAGTGAGTGCACCACTTTATATGGTTGAGTAGTACTCCCATGTTGTAATTTGGACATCTATTATTTTTAGTGAAGTAAGCATCCAGCTTACGTTCCCTATCCTTGTCTCAAGATCTCTTTCTTTCTCTATCTCACTTATCATCTTGTCAATTAAGTTGTGTATGCTCAAGAGGTTTTAGTATTGGAACGATCCTGGGGCCCCAAATTCCAACAGAAACAACATGCACAGAAGTTAGAAAAGCGAGGTTATAGACCTATGATCATTAATAGACTCTCGACAAGTGGAGCAGTACAATTAGCCACCCTAGAAGGAGACGTAATGCCTAATTACATTAGTGGCTGTAGAGTCAAGTTATACCAGGAACCCCTTACTGAGGATATGCTTAGACGACTCACATTGGCAAAGAAACGTAAGGAGGAAGAAAATAGAATACGTGTTGAAGCTCATGCAGAAGCTATAGAACGCATTAAGCGCATGAAGCAAAGAAGACAAGGACTAGGGAGAGAACATTATAACTATCTGGAAACAACACCGAGATTTCCCATGGCCATGTGTCAAGCAAAGTCAAGTATCCATCCTAGCATAGTGGATCGGAGACCATTCATTATAGTCAGGCTAGAGCACGAGAACCCTTGCCAAGAGCTCAGGGCTTTAATTGATTCAGGAGCTGTGACTAGTGCGATTAGATGGTCCTACTATAAGGACTTAGGAATAGAAATGCGGCCAATTGAGGCATACCTCATAGGGCTAGGAGGCATGGAAACCCCTTGCATGGGTGAGGTGGACCTTCCTATCCTCATAAACGAAGTGACTATGACAGTAAAGTTACTAGTGTGCCATGACGAGGACCTGATAGAACCCCTAATCCTTGGCCAAGATTGGCTATACGATCACTCAATGGACCTAAATCTTAGACAAGGCTCCTTGCAGATTGGAACCTTAGATCAAAAGCGAGTGATACCGCTTGACTTCCCTAACGGCATTCCGACCGAGGTATGTAACCCTAGACCATATGAACAACATGCGAAGGAAGACCGGAAGATCTTTGGTCAGATGAGTCATGTTACGTCTACACCAACCCACGCAAGCTTGGCAATGGACAATTGTCAATCAGAAGGATGTCAGGAGATTTTCCCTTGGGCTTCCTCCAAACTAGAAGGGGCAACCACCCAACCGCTTGGTCAAATGGACACAATTAGTGGTCAGGTGGGTTACATCAGCGGACAAATGGAGACCATTGCAGGTCAGGTGGACTTCATCAGCGGCCAAATGGACACTATCAGCTGTAGTGCCCATCCTTCCACACTTACTGCGGACTAGCCTAGATTAATAGTATGAAATGATGCACTTCCTAATTGGCAGGTTTCGCAAGTGTTGGACCTCCCTTCTTTTCCAAAGTAGAGTGTCCATCCGACCTCTCAACCTCAACCAGTAAGGAGTCAACCACGACGAAGGAACCTAGTCCGACGACAATATGAGACGACACAAGGAGAAAAGCAGCATCAATATCACAAAGTAAGAGGCACAAGACAAATATGGGTGCCAAAAGGACAGAAGTCACCGATAGATTTCAACAATGCAGACAACTATAAGAAGAAGTCAAGGCAGAAGCAGAGGCAGTATCCAATGACTCCTCGACCTTCTTCTACAAGTAGGAACATTCGACAAATTTGGATCACCAAGAAGTACCTTACGAATCGACCCACACCCATGCAGATTTGGGTACCCAAACAATGTATTATTGCTCAACCCTCAAGCCATGTAATATATACCCCTGAGAAATCTCTTCACCCCTCAATACCACCACATCCGATATCACTTTTTGACCCTCAACAAAAACATATCACCCGCTCATAAACTCTTAGGAAGTGGATACCGAAAGGTATCCAATTGTCTCTTCAAAACCCATTGTCTAACATAACTCCCACCCCAACTAATCTACAACCGTGTAATAACTCATTCATGCGTCAACCTTGTACAAATCCACACACTATAACCCAACATACTTGTAATAACACCTCATCAAGAAATGTATGCATCATCTGAAGCATGTAGGTGTCTAGAGACCTGCATTAGTTTGCAAGAAATCATTCCATGAACCATATCACAACACTCGGCTACATGGGTTACACATCGGTTATGGAAAGGGATTGCTGTCTCACTTTAATGGGATCATGATTAATTTCCATACTAATGTGTTAATCTTTTGTAGCAGATCTTCTACGCATTCGCATCACTCATCATTTTGACAGAAGGACCATCAGAAGCTCGCACCAACATACCTATGGCCAATATTGGTGAACTACTAGCTGAGCCCCGTCCTACGACTCAGCCACCAGAATTTCAGGGATTTCGAGGACCCATGCCGATGGATGATCCTCCTAGGGGATACACTGAGAAGATTCATCGCAACTCTCATTGGTTTCAAGGTCTAGCAAGACTGCTAGCGGATGCAGATTTCATTTTTGAGGCCAATTTGGTGTTTGATCACTGTACTTGGGGCAAGTACCAATTTTTCTCAAGAAAATTTAAAGGACTACAGAAGACAAAAGACTTAACACATGTTTGGGCGAGAGCAGGCTTTACAGATATTTCAGTGATCCTTTGCCTAAACCGGATTTCTACAGATGCTACTACTTGGTAACAACATTGACAGCTTTGGAGAACAAAGATTTGCCAGGAACATTCATTTTACCGTCTTTGGTAAATGATCCGCCATATAAGAAGTTTTATCTGTCTAAAGATTTGATTAGAGTTGCTATTAAGATACATGGAATGCATACGCCGACAGAATGAGAAAGGCTAATTCCAAAGCCTATGAAACATGGGGATGTTACTAAGTGGGAAGATATTTCAACAATCACACCTGAGCTATCAAAACCGTTAAGGATATGTATGCAACATTTCGCATTTCTAGCTAAGGATCGATTCACCATGCCCCACAAACGCATCTGGTTTGGTTTATATTTAGCTTGTACTGGGCCACAAACAGTTGATCTGGCTAGCTAGATAATTGATCAGATGTACTTAGCACAACATAGATGGGAAAGAAAGAAGGTAATCAATGGATGTTGCGCTCTCACGTGCATTGTATATATATGTTTTTGGCATACGATTTACCAATCGAGCGTGCAATGATAAGCGAGGAGCTGAAAGCATTCAAGGGTCCATAACACTATCTGACGGAAGCCCCTGTAACGGTACAACCTATTTGCATACGATTATCTCAACCTATCGTTACAGAAGGCACTACTAGTGCAATTACCTCACACGCAACATCAGTTCAGGAACCTACCACCACTGCAGCAGAGGTTCCCACCACTATTGGTGCGGAAGTTTTTTCTTTTCCAATACCCAACTTGGAAGCAGAACCGACGGACACAACATTCGATTTCGAGATGCAAGATGTGTTTTCAAGTGAGTTTCAGTTTTCAGAAGGACAAATCTTTTCTCAAGAATATGAACGTCCAAGCTACCCAACCACTCCCCCGGATCAACCACAAGGACAAGTAGTGTCTAGTTCCAAGGAAGAAAGAACAGAAACCGATGAAGATGACGGAGATGATGAAGCCAGCCAGAGCACTCATGAAGCCCAAGAAAATGTACAGACAGATGAACAAGGACAGAAAACCGACACCCAAGGTGACACCAATATGCACGAAGACGAAACATTTGAAGCAGCGGCATACACCTTGGCCATCAAAAAGTTATATCGCACTATGGAAAAAGTTTGGGCACGTAAGAAGTTAACGGAGGAAGAGAGCCAAGCACTTATAGAACAAGAACTTGTCTCAGGCGATTTCGAAGAAATATACATCAGAGGCTTCAGGGAACTTGTCAAATCAGTGGGATCCACAGAAGCCTTAAGATATTTGCAGAGGAAACCGTTACCGCAGTATGACCTTCGTAGAGTTCGCTTACTAACCAAACCTGGTGAATACATTCGTGTATCGACAGGAGCACAATCTTCAGAATAGGCCAGAGAAGCATGTCTCGTCCCTGAAGGATCATTGGCAGAAGAAGCTATCCTCGTCGACTCCCTGCCCCACACTACTACTGTACATACCACCATTGTAACCAAAGTATCCGCCACCCCAAACGCTCCTCTTTCACGTCCCGTATCTCCAATCTCCCCTGTACATCCGATTTCTCCCAGACCATCCACATATTTGGATAGCGCTGTAGCAAAAGCCTTCTTTACTTCCATTCATATGACAATTCCCGCACCCACCCAACCTAGTTTTCCTCCTCGGACATCCACCTTTCTATCCAGTCCAATTTTCCCCCCATCCTTCTTGTCCTTCCCCACACCTCCAAGACCCCTTTTCCCATTCCCACCTCCATTAACCTTCTCCCCAGTCTCTCCCCCTCGACCCACCGCAATTCCTCTTTCCCCTTTCCACAAAGCAGTACAAGAGAACCCCTCTGTAAATTACCCTTCAACCTTTTGTAAACCTTGTATTTACACCCACACACGCACCCACTCTCACGCCATTATTCACAGTCACCGCACTTGATACCACATCCAATGACATGGATATCTCACCACCCACCGCACCACTACTCACATCATTCATGGCACAACCATACGTAGGCACTTCACTTTTTCCCACTGTCACCACTGCATCCACATTCCCATCCCCATTTCCCTTACCCTTTGCATCAACACCCACACACACCAAATTTGCATTCACTTTGTCACTAATATTATCACCCACTATAGACACCGCATTTTGATAAATGTTCACGTGTATGACTCAAGTAAGAGATGAGTTCACGTCTCTGGGAACTAATTATCAGCAACTACAAAAGACAACCAATGATTTACAGTCGGAGCTCAATTCACTGACCATCGAGAATGCCTCACTAAACACCAGATACCAAGAGCTACGAGAGGCTTATCATAAACTGGAACTAGAAAGTGAAGAAAAGACGAAAGAGGCTATCACAGATATCGATAACTTGTTAAGGGCACAGACTATTCGCAATGCAACGCTCACCAGGAACATGGGCTTACTCAGACGACACTTGGCAGCAGCAAAAGAAGAGAACCAATGTTTACAGGAACAGAACAGAGAAAATTTAGAAGCTGCCCTAGATCAACCAGACCAACCATTGAGCCCCAACCGCTTCAAGGACGTGCCTATGAAAATGTTGCTAGATGATCATGTCAGATTGTTAGATGAGTACGACAGCATGAACAAGGAGTTCCAGAAGCTCAAAGATGAACACAAGATATTGCAGTTAAGAGCACCAATACCACAAGGACTACCAGCTCCTGCGGACCCATCTCCTGACATCCTAGAGGAACTCAATGCATTACGGGCCCAGGTATCAACTCTTCAATCACAGATAGCCGTATATGAAGCACCCCCCAGGCTAGACTCCCCACCGGAACTACCAGTAGAGGAAGAAATAGTCACTATTCTGGTGGAGGAAAATTTTGAAGAAGCATATGAACCCCAACCCATCCCAGGCGGACGAGTCATGGCCGAAGGCCAGACGACTTTCAAACTTCCAACTCCCGCATGGATGAAGATGATAGAAGAACTTGGAACAACCCACTCAGCAAGGGTAGAGGTGCAGTTACACGCCATGGCAATGATTGAAGAACGCATTTTACAGTCCCCCTACTTTGCTCATTTGGCCCCGCATAGATACATATCTGGGCATGAGCTACAATACAAGCCTTACTTTATGTTAATGGCAGAATATCAATTGGCCATAGAGAAAGAAACAGGAAAGAAACCCTGTCATGCTACTCAGTTTGAGCCTGACGATTTTCCAACAGATGTGTTGCGAGGAGAAATCTATCAACCAGATTGGCACAAGGATTTATTACAAGCATATCCAGAGATGATGAGTACTTGGGTTAAGGCACCACTACACTTAAAATACAACCCATGTTGGGGACCAATGCCACGTCGCCGATCTTGGAAGGCATTTGCCATTAAAGTACAGAACAGCAAGCAATGCCAGGATTGGCTAAACTACCCATACTTCAGGCCACCCACAGGACCACCAACAGTTGGATACATGATGGCAGGATTCGTCACTGTCTCCCTCGCTTAAAACATATGGATGATATAGCAGCGCACATGACTGTCAAAATATTTGACATGATGCAGATGGTTTTTAAAGTCTTTCATCGCATCAAGGCACCCCATGTGAACACCCCGGGTTTCGAGCATGGCAATCTAGATCTTGCATATGATATGAGTACAACGCCATCGCTCCGGGTGTGTTATGTCTGGCATTGTAGAATCAAATACCTATCGGCGTGCTACAAGCAAACCTTTGAAGAAATGTTCACAAGTGGTTTCTGGGAATACCATTCGAAAGTGATCATCAGTAGGCCTATGCATTTACTTCAATTATTTGCCTCTGAACAGATGGTATATTCCATGCACTATTGACTCCCACCATCTGATGAACCACAGCCCATTGATTGGGAGAAACTCGAGGCAGATCTGGCCTGAAGCATTCGAATATCAGAGCACACCCTCGCTCAGGAACTACTCTAGAATTATATCCGACAGACCTCACAACAAGGTTCTATCGCGGACGATAGAAGCGAGAGGGAGGGGGGTGTTGGCAGTAGCCAGAGGCATAGAAGATGCGGAAGCATGTAAAGACAGAGTATAACAAGGAAGCAGGGAGTCAGTCGAATCATTTTTCAAAGAATTATGTTTTATAAATACTTTTCAAAACCTCCAACAGTGATTTTCATCACTATTGTAACATATGTAACATAGAAAAACCCTTTTTGTAATTCATAGCTCCATTTTGTGCAAGCCGAGGAGTCCTCGAGCTTGAGGAGTTTAGGTAGAATGAGCGTACCAATTTTGGTTATTTTTAGACACCGTTTACCCTTTCAAATAGCATCTAGGACCTATTTTTTAACTATGCTGGTCACTAGATGTGAAACTAGTCAAAACTAGTCTAGAATCTATAAAAAGAGCTAGAGAGCTCATTTTTGAGGTTAGCTTGTTTGAGTAGAGAAGAGCTTAGAGGTATTTTGAACTTGTAAGAGTGTTCTTGAGTAATAGAGTTGATTTCCTACCTTCCATTGTGTCTTGTTTGTCTCATTGTTGTGTGTGTGTATGCGTGTGTGCATCTTTATGCTTCTCACCTTCACTCTCACTTCATCTCACATTCACGATCTTCATATCACTCCTATCTCTTCCGCGGATTGACATTAAGGAGGTGGAGCTTCTTAAGGTGGTTCTCACCATTGTGCTAGAGTGCCTATGCTAGTAGACAATTGAATACGGTTGAACGAAACTATACCACTACCGAGAGAGAAGGATTGGGAAGAGTATGAGTACGTGAAGTGGTTGCAATTAGCACATGTCAGTGCATTAGAGCAACACTACTCGAGGCAAAGAACTTTACAGACACTCAAGAGATTCCGAGTGCACTGGCCAACTATGGAAGCAAATGTCCATAGGATGTGCAAGGAATGCCCAATCTGTCATACTAAACCACCAGTGGAACATGCCACTCTTTAGTGCCAGATTGGAGCAAACCATTAGTAGCCTTCCTAAGGACGAAAACATTCCCCCAAAAGATGACATTGGCTAGACAAAGGAGCTTAGAACAAGAAGTGTCAGACTATACTGTCATTAGAGATAATCTATACAGACGAGGAAAAGATGGGTATCTTAGATCATGTCCATGAGAGTGAATATCTTAAGATCTTGGAAACTGCTCACCAAGGTGTAGTAGGAGGACACTTTGGAGCAGATAGGGTGATCAAGGCAATACTATTTGTAGGTCTTTGGTGGCCTACTCTTCACATGGATGCACATAGCTATGTGAAGAGGTGTGATGTTTGTCAATGAACTCACTATCCTATACGTAAAGATGAGATGCCATTGAAACCCATGATGGGTGGACGTGCATTCTCTAAGTGGGGAATAGACTTTGTCAGTCGTAATAATCCTCCAACTAAGGGTTCCCATGTTGAATACATTATTGTGGCCACGAACTATCTAACCAAATGGGTAGAAGTAAAAGCTACAATGAAGAACGATGCCTAGAGGACAACTAAGTTCTTATTCGAGAATGTGTTCTCTAGATACGGATTGCCAATAGAGTTAGTGAGTGATAGAGGCACACACTTCTTGAATGAAGTCATTGAGAACCTTCTTCAAGAGTTCTTGGTAATACATAAGAAGTCTCCTCACTATCATCCACAAGCTAATGGAGAGGCTGAGAGCACAAATAAGATTCTATGCACTATGTTGACGAAAATGGTGAATAATAAACACTCTGATTGGGACAAACAGCTACACCATGCTGTTTGAGCATACAGAGTTGCCTATAAAACGGTACTCCAAGCCACACCCTTTCAGACGGTGTTCGGCTAAAATGCAGTGCTACCATTGAACTTTTTGATACCTACATTGAAATTAGCACAAGAACATGACTGGATAGTCCATGAGCTCTCCTCTAGAATCTTTGATCTTGAACAATTAGGTGAAACACGATTGAGAGCTGCAGCAAGAATTTATGCAGCCAAGAAAAGACAAAAGGCATATTTTGATGCACATGTGAAGGATAAGGGCTGGAAAGCAGGAAACCTAGTCTTAGTCTACACTTTGAAGAAATATGCACGAAAACTAGAGAAGAGAGGCTATGAACCAATGATTATCAATAGGATCTCAACAAGTGGGGAAGTTCAACTAGCCACTCTAGAAGGCGACATCCTACCAAGTTACATCAGTGGATGCAGAGTCAAGTTATATCAAGAACCCCTCACGGAGGAGATGTTAAATCGACTCAATACTGCTAAGAAATGCAAGGAATAAGAAAAACGAATTCGAGAAGAAGCACAGACAAAAGCTTTAGAACACATCCGATGAATCAAATTGCAAAGACAAGGTAGAGATCAGCCTATGTCAGACACTCAGGAAGCTCTAATTTATCATATGGCCATGTGCGAAGCATCAAGTGAATGTTCCCATAGGATAGTTGATCGATGATCCTTTGTGACCCTAGAGGTAGGACAAGAAGAGAGTGCAAGGATTGTAAGGGCTTTGATTGACTTAGGAGTGACCACTAGTGTAGTCCGACTTTCCTACTACCAAGAATTGCAATTGAAGGTCAATCCTATAGAGGCATATCTCATAGGATTGGTAGGTGTGGAAACCCCTTGCATGGGTCAGGTGGAACTTCCCCTCTACATTCAAGAGGTTCTAATGGCAGTCAAAGTGCTAGTGTGTGAAGACGAGGATCTTATCGAACCTCTTGTCTTGGGCCAAGACTGGATCTATGATCCTACAGTCAACCTCAACCTAAGAACTGGACTTCTTCAAGCTTGGGTAGGCCAAAACTGCATCACAATTGAATTAGAGAATCAAGCACTCATGCCACTAGAAAAGGCACCAAATCCTGGTCCCTCTAGGAACCCACATGAAGATAACAATGCTATTCTTCTCCAAAGTTCTATGGTGGAGAAGATGGTCACTTTTGACGAAGGTGCAAAACTCAATGAGGAGTTCCCTTCTTTTCCAAAGAGGATTCTAGGAAAGCAAGCAGGACAACACATGACACAGAGGAGGCCGATGATCAAGAAGCATGAGCACCAACCTGTGCAATATAAAGTACCTCTTGGCATGAAGCAAATCTAGATATGAAAGGGTGAAGAACCCTCTGCTCGGGAGATAAGATCGCAAAGATGCTCCAAACAAACTATACAATTGAAGACTACAATGAAGGAGTATCCTAGGCATCAATCTAAATGAACCATTTCTATTTGGGTCCCAAAACAATCATTGAAGGCTCACCCACATATTGGACAAATTTGGGTACCTAAGAGGCTTGCTGACATGCTCAAATACCTTCACATAAGCTCACAAGTTAGAGTCATCATTCACAACCACTCCCATCATACATTTCACAACACACATATGCAATCAACACCTCCACACCTGAAGTCATCCCTAAAACTGTATGGAAATGGGTACCCAAAAATTCCCAAAGCCAAGAGCGTCTAAACCAGAAACCTTTACATGACATCTCTATGAAAAGCCATAATCCCACAATAAGAGTTTGGAGAATTAAACCTTGTCTCAAACCCCCTGACCCAATTTTGTAAATCAATCTTCATCAGGGTAGATACATGTTGAGTGCAGTGCACACTCAAAATATGCATCTAGGGGAATCACTAACCTACTAACCAACATTCACACACATCACAGACATGTCACCTGCTAACCCCTAACCACCTTGGATATCATGTTGGTATTGTGGAGGGAACACCATAACATCATGTTTCCTATGCAATGCTAATATGCCTATCTTCTTGTAGCAGATAAGCATCAACAACTACAAGCAATATCATGGCTGAAATAGTAGGATCCAACTCACAGTCAGGAGTAAGTACTCTGGGTATTAATGTGGAGAGCCTACCTATTGACGTGCCACCAATTGAACGACCTGTAGAGCTGGGACACCTCCAGCAAATACCCATACCAGACCCTCCCACAAGAATGACACAAAGAGTCCATGCAAACTCTCACTGGTTCAATGGCATGCTAGGGCCCTTAGGAGAGGCCAAATATATCTGGGAGTCCAAGTGTGAGTATGACAAGTCATGGGTTCAATTCCAATTCTTTTCCAAGGAATTCAAGACTCTTCAGAACACACCAAAACTTTAGAGCATATGGCAACATGTAGGGCTAGCGGAGTACTTTGAGGCACCTACCCAAACTAGATCTCCTACGATGTTACTATTTGGTCTCAACATTACAGGCTAGTGAGGAAAATGACAAACCAGGAGCATTCGTTCTCCCTTCTTTATTGGGCAAAAATGAGTTGAAAAGGTTCGAACTTACGTTGGAATTGGTGAGCTCTGCCTTGAACATGCACGACACCCATGTGCCCTCCAAGAAGGATGCTCTTATACCCACTAACATGAAGAACCGGAAACTACAGAAGCTGAAAGATATGGAAGCACTCACACCAAATGTGTCCATCCCTCTCCGTATGTGCATGCAACATTTTTCATTTCCTGGTCAAGATCAATTCACTCAACCCACAAACGGATATGGTTCGCTCTTTACTTGGTAGAGAAAAGTGGACTATCGATTAAGCTTCCTGTACGGATTATGGAGTATCTATATGAAGCAAATAAAAGGTCATCTAGGAAGCTAGTGGTGAATGGTTGTTGTGCAACCACGTGCATCATCTACAAGTGCTTAGCATATGATGTACCCCTTGAACGAGCTTTAACTTGGTCAATGTTATAGATGTTTAAAAGACACAAAACTGCCTCACGTCAATCCAAGCATATGAGAGGCTCAATTCCTTGCATCCAAACACGTGAAGTTCTTACGACTTTGGAAATCTCACCGCCAGGGGATGCCACTGTGCCTCCCTTCACAATTAGAATACCCAGGTCTGGATCTGAAGGCACATCACAAGCTGCCCCATCGGCTCCTCCCATTCCACCTGAATTTGAATTTGCTACCATCGAAGACGTTGAAGGGATGACCACCTTTGACTTCGAATAATTTTTGCAAAATACAAAAGTCTCTGATGTAGAATTCTTTTCAAACACAGAAAAATAGGGAAGCTCTTTGCAAAGATGGAGGAAATCCATAGAAGGCCGCCATGTACACTGGGATGACAATCAGCAGAGAACTTCATCTCAACAACCAGAACACCTAGAGGCCGAAGAAGGGGATGAAGAAGAAGCAAAATAAGAAGAATCCTCTGGAGCCCCAACATATACAATAGAACTCTAAAGGTTATATCAAACCATGGAACGAGTGCGGTCACAACAACTGCTCACCGAATATAACAATAGAATGCTCATGGTTCAACTCTTGGAGGAAGCTGGAGTTGACTCTGACTACATCGAAGGTCTCCTATCGATGGCAGAAACTTATGGCATAGTGGAAGCACTCTGATCCGCGATAAGGAGGCCTCCTGTTCAATATGGTCTGCAAAGATTCCAAACATGACCATAGTCTAGTAAAAACATCTAGAATCCCATTACCACGGTGGAAGAACCTATTATTACATCCGAACCATTCAAGACAACCTCCCAAGCAATAGGAACTCCTGGCCAAGAACCCATAGTCACCCATGAAGAGTCAATAGAGCCACTACCACCGACCCCCCCACCATCACCTGCTCCAACATAAGCTATAAATATCACCTGGACTACCCAACCCACAAGCACACCTTCATTTTTTGTAGTCCCACTTCCAGTTCAACTTTGTTTTCCTCCTTTGCAAACCCTCTATATAATACAACCACCATCACAACAGAATCCTTCATAGAGTCTACCATAGGACAACAATCCCCCATGCCCCCATTCATAGGCCATCCTGACACTAGATCCATATTCTTTGTATTCCTTGCCACCATGCCCCTTTTCATGGCCTTCCCACCTCTAGGCTCTGACTTCCCACCTCCCATACCACCAGTCCTTCAACCTGCCCATGACTACCTTTGTAGAATGTTTCAAGCCACCACCTAACCCCTCCTGTCCAGCCCATTCCCAACATCCACACCACACTTATTCACCAATATCACACATACACCACCTACCATTCCGATATATATGGTAGACACCACCTTCACCCCCACAGCTGAAAGCATGGACATTTCACCATCGATGGCACCTCCCCCTCATCCCACACTTCCACCATCCCCCACCCCTCCTCCACCAATTTCACCTGCACACACATCTCCTATAGACACAACATTCACACTTCCCATCCCCCAATTCCCTTCCCTTGCATCTTCCACTATACAAACCACACCTTCATCTATAGGTAATGCATTTGACACCATGCTTGCGTGTATGTCACAGTTAAGGATAGAATACAACCAGCTACAGGCACACAATCAAAGGTTACAAGAGCACTCAAAAGCATTACAACAATGGCTTGCTACATTAGAAGAGGACAATGCCAGTCTCCAAACTCAATTTCAAACATTACAAGAGGCTCATAGCTTGTTGGAGGCAAAATTACAGAATGTGGATCAAGAAGCTATCCGAGTGGTGGAAGACCATCTACAAATACAACTGGAATGCAACTCAAAACTCCAGCGCAATATGGCACTCCTCAGACGACACCTTGTAGTGGCTCAAGAGAAAAATAGATATCTACAACTCCAAAACCGGGAGAACTTAGAGGCATCCACCGAAAGCATACCCACGACACCGATCACTCCCTCAAAATTCCAAGTAGTGATCCTAGATAACATAAAGATAATCCTTGAATACTATGCTACTCTACTCGAGGCACATGAACCAAATATTCAAAGAATTGGATCAACTGAAGTGACAATGACAGAAGGACACGACAGCTGTGCCCCAAGCCACTGCCTCAACCCCTTCACTTATTGCTGACTCAGAGGCCCTACAAGATCTCCAAAAACGAGTCACCAAATTACAAGCACGACTGCTATAGTATGAAAGGCCATCTTCCCCACCGAGGCTCCCACAGATGAAGAAACAATACAAATTCCTCTGGAATAGACATTTGAAGAGGACTACGAGCTGCAACCCATCCCATGGGGATGACAAATAGAAGAAGGTCGGGATACTTTCAAAGCACCGTGACCTCCGTGGTTAAAACAGGTGGAAGAAATTGGGAGTTCTCATGAAGAGCGCACGGTGCTGCAAAATCAAGCCATGAGAGTCATAGAAGAAATTGTATTACAATCCAGCTACTTCAAGAACGTGTCATCCAGACATGTCATCCAGACATGTCATCATATCATCAGAACTCCAATAAGGACCTTACTATGTCATTCTTGCAGATTACAATGCGGAAATATAGAGAGTCACAAGAAAGATTCTTTCCTTCGCTACCCAGTTTCAACCTGAAGACCTTCCTCTAGAGGTGCAGAAAGGCAAGATTCATCAACTGACATGGTGGCAAAGACTTCTAGAGACATACCTTGAAATGCTACGTATGTGGAATCACACACCCCTACATCTAATTTACAATCCATGCTATGGCCCAGTTCCACAACATAGATCATGGAAGGCATTCAACATTAAAGTGGAGAACAATGCATAGTGCAAGGAATGGCTAAACTATCCATACATAGCGCCACCACAGGGACCACCATCAACAACTTACATGATGGCAACAATTTGACATTGGATGCCTCGACTGAAGCCCATGCCAGATGTTGCAACCCAAATGATGCTTAAAATTTTGGATATGATGCAAGTCGTGCTCAAAACTTTTAGAAATGCAGAAGCACCACAAGTACGTCTACCGGGGTTTACCAATGAAAATTATGATTTGGTGTATGACATGAGCACCACCCCCAGCATTTGGGTGTGGCTTACACTTGACATGCATGCATCAAATACCTCCCCACATGTTACAAATAGACATTTGAAGACATGTTCAAATTAGGTTTCTGGGAATATCACTCGGAGGTGTTCGCACCTAAGCCCACACACCTGCTTCATCTCTTTGCATGTGAACAAGCCATGTACTCTGAGTACTACATGACACTACAACCAGATATCCCAGGTGCAATAAATTGGGATGCATTGCAAGCTGATCTGGCAAGAGGATTATGAATAGGAGAACATGAGCTGGCCACCAATGTTCTCAAATATTATATTGACCACCCTACAAAACAGAGGTCTGTTAGGGGTGATAGACGCTAGAGAGGGGGGAGTGCTCGCATACAAGCTATAAGAAGAGCATACCAACACAAACAAGCAGTCATGCACAATCTGGTTACAAGGCCTAATCATTTTCTCCATAAAATGTTTCCAACTCAAGTGATTTTCATCGCTACATAAACCTTGTAAATTCTATTTTTGGTAGAATTGGTTGCATTTTTTCAAGTTGAGGAGTCCTCAAGCTTGAGGAGTATTAGAATTAGCCTCATACCAATTTTCATACTTTTTAGATTCCATTTGACCCCTCAAATAAGCTCTAGAACCTAATTTTTAACTAGGTCAGACACTAGGTGTGGACAAGGCCAAAGGTAGTAAAAAAAACTATAAAAAGAGATAGAGAGCTCATTTTTGAGGTTAGATTGTTAGTGATTTGATCTTATGTAAGAGACCTTTTGATGTATGCAAAGAACTCCATTGTTCCTCTCCTTGTTCTTACCTTGTGTGCGCGTGTCTGTGTATGTGTGTTAATGCTTGTGTGCTTCTCACTCAAGCACTTGTGCCATCAGTTGCTCATAGTCTTCATACTAGTCCTCAAATCTCCATGGATTGACATTTATGAGGTGGATCTCCTCACGTTGGTACTTGCCATTGTGCTAGAGTGACATGGTCGCATAGGTGCAAGTATAGGACAATCACGAATGAAGTGATCTCCGTGACATCTATAGCATGGTCCTCTAGGTGTTGGGCTTCTCAGCTATCTAGGCTAGGGCCTAGAGTTAAGATTTGCATACATTACATTAGAGTATTCTGGCTCCCAACTAGGTTGGCTAGGATTTTTGTAGGGGTAATTATCATTGTGTTTTGGTGACCCCATATAGTAGGCCAGTGGACTATCCATTTGAGCTGAGTCAAAACTATGATTATTCAGGTCACAATCTGAGATCAATGGTGATGTTGGCAATAAGGTTCTATTCAATTTCTCTTCAATGGTCGCATATTTCATTGGGATCACATTGGCTAGAGGTGGAGGTTGTTGAACTAACACAAGTTGAGGCCTTTGTTGAGGTTGATAGGGTGGCTAATAGGGTTGTTGGGGCCTAATATACTACTACGGTGGGTATTGGTTCTGGTATCTCCCTTGTTATGGATATGTTTGTGGATAATTTTGCCTAACCACTTGCTTATTATAAGAGAAATCTTGTGTGGTGTGGTTACTATACATTTTTTCTATCGTGCAATATTGGCTATTAGGGTTCACTTTGAGTTGAGCCATGATTGGGCACACATTAGCCATGTGGTCTCCTCCACGTATAGCATCCTTTCACTGGGGCAAATCTAAGTGTCTGCTTGCTAGAGACTCGTAACTTTTGAGCTACCTTTTCTGCCAATTCGTCAATAGAAGTAAGCAATTTGGATATGAGGCTAGTCGCACTATTTGAATCTTTGTAAACCTTTGAGAGCTCTAGTTCCTCACCTAGGTTGTCCTTAATATCTATGCACATGTGTATGCATTGCTCTATGGTTCTGGATTCCTTTAGATACACATAGGATCTCAATTTAGCACTGAACAATCCATCTAAGAACAATGCCACTTGTTTGGCTGGCATGGGTAGCTTTGGAATTGGGCATCTCTCCAAGTATTGTGAGTCTCACTATCTCTTGAGGTGTTTGTTTAAAGATATGGATCAATGATGACATGTTTTGCCTTATGCCACTCTTAGAAAACTCCATGATGAAGGCTTCAAGCAATTGGTCTATGTTCCTAAATTGCCTCTGATGTAGTGGTTGAAACCATGTAAGAGCCATGTTCTTGAGTGTTAGACCAAAATTGTTGTATTGCGTGAATAATTCATCAACTTGCTCAGCTCTCAAGACTTGCATAAATTCTGCCACATGATTGTATGGGTCTCCTATACCATCGAAATAGTTCTTCATGGACTTAAGCACTTGTGTAGGCCTTAATATCCTAGGGTGTTGTCCAGGCCTTGGCGGAGGGAATTCATCTGCATTTCTCTGATTCACCATCCATCATTATTGAGACGTCCATCGCGATTGACACCATCCAATGTGACTAACACATCCATCACAATTGACACCATCCATCACGATTGAGAGGCCATGAAAGACAAATCTATTCATCACAATTGACAACCTTGTCCATTGCAATTGATAGACAATTCCGGCCAAAATTTTAGGGTTTTAATTTTTCACAATGGATGGTTTCAATCGTGAAGGACGTGTCAATCACGATAGATAATTTTTTTTGGATTTTCTCGTTAGTTTGTGTTAATTGCCATAGCCTATGCATCGTGATGGATGGAGTTTTTGTCGATTTTATGTGTCAATCCTGATATTGGTGTCAATTGCGATGGATAAGGGTGTCCGTTGCAATGGATGCTACAAAAGAAATGCAAAGGTTTTTGAAATTTTTGTGGATTTGTGATGTTCAAGTCCTCGTCCTCTACTCTATGATAGTGCACTTAGTTTTACCAAAAGGTCAATTTTTTTGTCTATCGATATGGACAGGGATCAATGCCCTCCTTGTGTAGAACTTTTTTGTATCTGCTGGAGTTGCTATAGCTACTATGGATGCTTGTACCTACATGAATGCTCAAGAAACATGCAAACACAAAGCACATAAATTTGCTCTCTCTCTCTCTCTCATGCTCACTAGTGAAATGAGGGAATGAAGATGACATGTGGGGATTTCACCAAAATGGTGAAGATGATGATGGAAGGAGATGGAGATCAGAGATGGTGGCGATGATGATGAAGTAGGTAGGAGAGTAAAAAGTAAGAGATTACCTATGATTCCAAAATCATGTCTCTACATTTTGTCATCACACACTCATCCTCAAAGCTGGATCCCTAGCAATGGTGCCAAATTTGGTGTCACTTTAGCACAATGGCAAGTAGAAACATGAGGAGATCCACCTCATAATTTTCAATCTGAGAAGACATGAGGAGGGTATGATGACCGTGACCAAGTGAAGGCACAAGTGTGTGTGTGAGAAGCACACCAGCATGCACACACATACACACACGACAAGACAAAGAGATGGAGCAATGAAATCTTTGATTAACCAAAAAAAAGATTACAAGCTCTTTTATTCAGTTCAGTTCCCAATTTGCTATCCCCAAAAATGAGCTCTCTTGCTCCTTGTATAGTTTCTGACTAGATTTTGGTTCTATCGAGACCTAATTTTGGCCTAGTTAAAAATTATCTTCCTCGGCTATTTTTGAGGCTCAACGAGCTCTAAAAAACATGAAAATTGGTCATACTTGGATCTAATACTCCTCAAGCTTGAGACTCCTCGGCTTGCACAAAATGGAGAGAGAATTATAAAACATGGTATTTATAATGGTGTGTAGTGATTAAGGTCACTGTTGTAAAAGTGCTAACAATTGAAAAAATAAGTAGGTCTAGTTGTGAGATCTTCATTGATTGCTCTGATTGCTTGGTCTTGCTTGAATCTCCCTCTGTTTTGATTCTCTCTGACGACTTCCCTATCTTGTAGCACCTTGACTACCCTAGCTTGCTACTACTGCCAACACACATGGTTGAGAGGTAAGCTTATAAGTTCTATTTTTGAAACTCCATGATGGAGGCCATGCCCACTCATGGGCAAGGCTGCCACCCATGTGAATGGGGAGGAGGAGATAACTTTTGCTCTTTCTCTCTCCCAAGAGTCATAAGCAATGAGCTCCTAATGCACCATTTATGGGTCACAAACGGAAGGATTTTCACTTCATGTGGGATATGAGGCCGTCGTGCATGCTCATAGATGGGAGAAGGTCAAATGGAGAGAGAGAGAGAGAGAGAGAGAGAGAGAGAAAGAGAGAGAGAGAGAGAGAGAGAGAGAGAGAGAGAGAGAGAGAGAGAGAGAGAGAGAGAGAGAGAGAGAGAGAGACAGGAGGAAGTATGCCCTCGAACTTGACCCCTTGAAATACCTACCCATGCTCACCATTTTGGCCATAACTTTGGCTACAAGCATTTAAATCCAAAGATTTAAAATATTATGGATTCCTTGCTTCAAGATCTTTCTAGATATAGTTATTTCCTAGGTTTTAGTTATATATGAACATCTCTATAGGGCTTTCAAGTTGACTAAGTAGGATTGTGAGAAATCCTTGAGGCTTGAATTGCTTCATTATCTTTGCATAGATGCTTATGGCAGATGTTTTTATCTCATAGTAGATAATTTTCCTTAAATTTTACTTAATTTAGGATAAGAAAGAGAGAATTATATGTAAAAATATCATAGAAAATGAATTAAAGTAAAAGAGAAAAAATGCTTTTGTTGGAGATAATGTCAATAAGTCTGATAGTCCAACCATGCTTTTGTTGGAAATAATGTCAATAAGTCCGACAGCCCAACCATATCATATACTCTTTAGTAGTTACTCCAAAAACATATGTGTGGGTGGTATGGTCTAGGCGAACTACTCTAAAACAAATTGCAAATCGAACAACATATTTTCTTTTGCTATCTCTCATCATGGAGGGCATGAAGTAGTAGATCCTATGTAATAAAAACCAACGCTCATTTCGTAATAATCTTCTCAAGCTACTCTTGGAGTTATAGGAGGAGATCAATGAGGTATCTTCTTCATGGAGGTGTTTCTAGACTCATGGAGGAGGTGTGCTCTACATCAAGATTTATCTAGAGGAGTGCATGTCAGCCAACCATCAGCATCACTTGCTAAGTTATTGTGAGTAACAATTCTAGTTCCGTTCCCACTTATTCATTCACTAGTTTCTAATTTAGATCAATTAGAATTCAGGTTTGTTGTACAATAGTTCTAAAATGTTCATATTCTCCATATTCTCACACAGACACTCTTCATACCTTTTAGGCACACAATCTCTTGTATCTAGTTCATATTTGTGCCTAGATTCAAATATTTCTAGTTTGTATCATATTCACATATATTAATTTGACATTGGAATATCAAATACTGTAGGTGATATCCTAGCTTACTATACACTTTGAAGATCTTATCTATTCTCTCTCTATCTCTCACTCATCTTCTTTTTGAGTCTTAAGGTGTGTATGCTAAGGTTCATGTGTTGGAAGATCCTATAAACATGCGATTATTTTTATTTTTGGCCACCCCACTTCAAACATTTGGTATGAGAGCATAGTTGACATACACCCTTAACAAGATGAGTGAATATAGACTTGAGAATGAAGACAAGATTGAGGGAATTTCTAATTATCTAATGTGGAGTTTTATGATGATGAATATGTTAGTATCAAAGGACTTGCAGAATATTGTCAATGACACTTATCCAAGGCCAAGACAAGTCAAAGAAGAGGCTACTTCATCTTCTAGAAGACCTACTATTCCTATTTCTACTCAATAGTAGGTTAGTGAAGAAGAAGCAACCACTTCATCATGACGAGTCAATGGTACTACTATTATATTACTTCCTATAGAAGAGCAATCCATATGGGATTCAATGGATGCACAAACACTTCTAAACTCAGTTCTATCCTCATTTTGTGCTTTTGTTACTTCTGTAACTCTTACCACAAGAGATAGAGAACTTTCATTTGAAGAGATACAGTTCTTGTTACATCAAGATGAAGATCAACAAAAAGAAATCAAAGAGAATGATGAAGCCATGTTATCGTCATTGAAGGGAAAGAAGGAAAAGGAGAAGAAGAGTCAGCATACCAAGAAGAAAAGTAAGTTTTCTAATACTAAAACTTCTAGTCCTAACTCTAATGCTTTATCTACGCCCAAAGAAAAATCTTTGACTACATCTGACTCAAAGAAAGGAGTATGCCATTACTATAAGAAACTAGGTCATTACATAGCAGAATGAATAACAAGGATTTTTTATGAGAAGAAGAAACCATCCTGTAATAGTGCTGAAAATGACTCGAAACCTAAATCTTCAAAAGTAGATTCATATGCATGTGTTACTATTGAAGAAGGAGCCTTTGATCAGGTAGCATCAAATGAAATCTCAGATACTCCTTGGATGTTTTATCCTAGAGCTACTAAGCATATGAGAGGTTGCAAAAAGGTATTTTCTTCTCTTTTTGATTGTTTGTGTAGAAGAGTAACCATTGCTTATGGTCATCATGATTTGGATGTTGTTGGTGTTGGAGAAGTAAACCTTAAGTCCAAAGGAGGTGGAAATTTCATAATTTCCAATGTTCTTTATGTTCCAAAAATGAAGAAGAATTTTTTTTATCTATCTCCACTTTCTTGTTAGATGGTTATCAAGTTAATTTTAAGAAAGATTCATGTCATATCCTTTCACCTAATGAGGAGCATTGTCTACTTCAAGGTGAAAACAGAAGTGGCATGTTTGTGTTATCGAAAATTATTCATGCTAATATGGCTCGGTCTACTACACCTACACAGAACATGAAGTTATGACATGCTAGATTTAGTCATATCAATTACATAGCTCTCAAGTACATCAAAGATCAAGGAATGGTGGAGAATATTCCTACTTTTGCTTTACTAGATGATGCACAGTCATGTGAAGGATGTCTTTAAGGAAAGCTTTACAAACTTCCTTTCAAGAACCATGGATACATCACGACCCTAAGGAAGTTGTAGACCACACATTCACATGTGAATGGTATGATGAGAATAGATTCGATTCAAGGTTTCAGGTACTTTTTAATGTTTATTGATGATTTCTCAAGATATTCGTGGATTTACAATCTTAAAGTGAAGTCAGAGGTTTTTCCTACTTTTAAGAAGTTCTTAGCTATGGTTGAAAATAAAATTCAGTCAAAGCTCTAGATTTTGAGAAGTGATAGACAAGAAGAGTACATTTTTAAAGACTTTAAATCTTTTCTTGAAGACAAAGTTATTTCTCATCAACTCACTATTGCTTACACTACAAAATAAAATGGTGTTGCAAAGAGAAAGAATAGGATACTTGTTGAGATGATGCATTGTATGATGTCATCTAAAAAGCTTTCTCCCAATTTTTGGTTTTATGCAATACATACAACTAATCACATTCTGAATAGGTCTTCCACAAAAGCTTTGAAGGCCATTACACTTCATATTATGGGAAGAAACCCAATGTGAGTTACTTCAAAATTTTTGGTTCCTCCTCTTACTTTCACATTGAGAAGAAGGATTGTGGGAAGCTTGATGTAAAATCCATTAAAGGCATATTTATTGTTTATGCAATTGAAAGCAAAGGATACAGATTCTATGTTCCAGAAATAGGTGATATCCTACTCTCATGCAATGCATACATTGTAGAAAGTGAGACTATAAGAAGGAAGAGATTCTAGAAGTCATAAAAGCAGATGATTGCATTTTTTAGAAGGATTTAGGTTCTTACATTGAGCCATACAAGGGGGGTGATGAACCTTCTCGAACCCTAAGAGATCAAGTGAAGAGAGAGTATCATTACCTACATGAGTACCTAGTCCATTATCAGTACCTCTTGAAGGTCCGAATTATGAAGTTGGAGAAGGTTGGAGAGTTCCACAAGAAAAAGATACTCAAGAACCAAAAAGGATGCCACCACTTTTCAAGAATATGCCAAAGGGGTTATATCAAACCAGGAAGGATAGTGGTATAAATGAATACATTAGAAGAACCAAAAGTCAAACAAGGGGACAAAAAACTGACCAAGTAAATTATGCAGAACATTTTGAGATTCATAATATTTTAGCTCTTACTTCAGTTGAGGATGAAACAACTAGTGTTCAAGATGCACTACATAGTCTTGTATGGAAGTAAGGTATGCAATAAGAGATTGACTCTATTCATAAAAATCAAAATTGGAAGCTTTCTAAGTTACCAAAAGTTAAGAAAATCAAAAGAAACTAGATGGTACCATAGATAAGTCAAAAGAAAGATTAGTTGTCAAAGGTTATGCACAAAAGAAAGGTATTCACTATGATGAGACTTTTGCACCTAGATTTAGAATGACAATAGTCAAGACAGTATTTTCTTTAGCTACATTCTTTGGTTGGAAAGTATACCAATTAGATATCAAGACTGTGTTTCTTAATGGGGATCTTCATGAAGATGTTTATGTTCAACAACAAGAAGTTTTTGAAGAGAAATGTAAAGAGCATTTAGTATGGAAGCCTATCAAAGCTTTATATGGTCTAAAGCAACCACCAAGTGCTTGGTAAGAAAAGATACATGACTATCTTCTATCTATTGGTTTTGAAAACTCAAATGCAAGTTCCACTCTTTATGTTGAAGCTAAAAAGGATGTTTTGATTATTATAATCATATAGGTGATGATATGATCAGGATAGGTCCCAAGGATTCATACCTTTAGTATTCTAAAGTAGAAATTAATCATACATTTGATGTAAATGATTTATTTATTTTGCATTATCATCTTGGGATTGAGTTCCAATACAAAGATGAGTGTATCTACATAACATAGTAGAAATACATTGAGAAGTTATTGGATAGGTTTGAGATGTCAAATTCTAAGCTTATGTAGACACCTATGGATGTCAATGTGTCATTCGAGTTGAAAGTAGATTCAGAACCATTTGATGTTACATTATATAGTCAAGCATTTGGTTGCTTGATATACCTATGTAATACACATTTAGACATTCAATTTGCAATTTCTCAAGTATCCAAGCTCATGCAAAGTTAGCTCAAGATTAAGTGAAAAGAAATTAAGAGATAAATTTTCAAATATCAAGAAGTTTTGCAAGTTATTAAACCTTGCAATATTATGACATTGAAGGGGGGATTGTTGGAAACAATGTCAAAGTCCAATAGTCTAGTGAGATCATATACTCTTTAGTTGATACTCCACAAACAAAAACAGGTCTTGAGAGCAAAGAATGAAGCTTTGAGGGACCAAAGGTAATATTCAAGGTAGTGTTAACCTTAGTCTTTCCCCTTCTACAAACACCACAAGAGTGTAGCTTAGTGGCAAGAGATTGCCATGGTTAAGCGAGCTCCGGGGGGAACAATATTGGGATGTGTGATCTCTCGGGAAGTACCAGGAACCTCTATCTTCCTTGATCATTGAGGTCCTCTGTTGCACAGCTAAAAAGAGCACAAAGCAGAGAAAAAGACGGGCCCCAAAATTTTTCCGATTTGGACATCATACTTTTGTATCATAATCACTCTTGTATATAATTTCCGTTGTAAATGCACTAGAGGAGTCCTCTAGATGCATACCCACAGAAGATTAGAGATTTATCCATGTAAAATAGTAGGAACTTAGTCTTTTTTAGTGAATAAAGTGCCGGTCGCTTGTGTGAAAGGACCAAACTTAGGGCACTAGTATATAAGTCACATTGTGACTCATTGTAAGAACTTTTTGCCATTGTGAAGAAGAAGCTCTTCAGATTTTCGAGTTCACCTCTTTCTTGCTGATTTTGATCTTCATTTCGCTCTTGTATGTGTGTGATATGCTTGAAATGCATGTGTAGGACTGTTATCTACCCCTTCCCCTTGGTTTTGAGCTGCTGTAGTGCGTGTGCAAGCTAGGAGAAGTTGTGGCGCAAGCATTGGTGACTTCCGTCATTCACTGTTTTTGCCGTAACTTGAAGCAGAGTGGTCAGAATCGAGTGAAACCACTGCCGTTGGATGCGTCTCGTCGAGAGCTTCGAAACAAGTACCCTATTGCCTATATTCGGAGTTCTGGGCTGGGAGAAAACCTCAAAATACGAAAACTGCTGTAAGAGGCTTGCGGCAAACACTTTCAGTATTTCAGAGAGTGTGAGAGGTAGTAGTCTTTTCTCATGCATGCTAGTCAAACCACTTCACATTCCATCACGTGTGCACACGTCTTCATACACTTGGTAAGTCGTTCCTTTGGATTGACAATTAGATGTGTGTTAAGTACCCCCTATACGCACTTGTGTGGCAATTGAGGTACAGTCTCATTGGCACAAGTCCTTGAGTCTTCTTGACTCAAGTACACACGTTTTTGGCGCCGTTGCCGGGGAACACTCAACCAAGGTGCCTTCGTGATGGTTATAGATTGAGTGTGATAGAATCGTACTTGTAGAGGCAAATTTGTCCGGTGGCAAGTAGTCAGTCACTTCTGCACTTGTTACTTCACATCTCAGAGGTGTGTGTGATAAGTTTTAGGTTTAGGTTTAGGAGGAGGGAAGAGAAGGAGGAGTTAGGGTTAGGTTAGAAGTAGAGGAGTAGTGAGGGGAGGAGAAGTGGGAGTAGGAAAAATCACCAAAAAAATTCAAAAATCACCAAAAAATTACCCAAAATTCAAGTTCTGTCCAAAAAAGTATAAAAACCAAAAAATTTGACTCATTTGACACTTGTTGGAGTTCTGGTATCGTGGACGACAGCGATCGGTATTGTGCTTGCAGTATCGTGCAGAGCGGGCCTTCAGAGCTTGTGTGAGAGTTCAAGTGCAAGCAAGAGTGGTTAGAGGTGAGATTTTAATAAGAATATTTGTTTGAAACTCACTAAACATGCATAAACACATGATTAAAGGCATGCGCAGTATCGCGGGGGGGGGGAAAACTGATATCATTACAGAACTTTTGTGTGATACAGAGGCCTAGGAGAGAAGAGGGAAGTGAGGGAAGCAAGGGGATACAAAAAATTGTTGAAAAATCTTGCATTTTGGCTTGAGTATCGCGATCGGTTGAGGTTTGGTATCGCGATACCATATCTGATATCGTATTGCCTGGACTTTTGAGATCGTATCGTGATACTCCAAGTATCGTATCGCCGAGAATTGTAGTATCGTATCGCGCATAGCAGAGGTATCGTATCGTCTTCTTCCCAGGGTGGTATCGCGATACCAGGTTGGTATCGTATCGTCTCTAAGTTTGGTATCGTATCGTGGTCAGAGTCCAGTATCGTATCGTTTGGACTTCTAGTATCGTATCGTGGCTAAATTGGTATCGCCGAGAGCAGTATCGCCAGGAAGTGGTATCGTCCAGGTTGACCCTTTCTTTTGGCAAGACACTTGAAGTCATAAAGAGAGCTACCCAAGGAGAACCTGTGGGACATAGAGGGATTTGGGGGAGTGAATGAACTTGAGATCAAGAAGAGTGTTAAGTAGTCGAAGAAGTGTCATATCTTCAGTAGGAAGCGCTGCCCAGGCTAGCCACCACTCCATCTACTCAGAAACCTCTAGTGATTCGGAGGAGGAATTGCACATGGCTTCGGAAGACATGCAAGGTCCTATGCCAAATAGGAATTTCATGTCCATTGTTGAAGGGGATTATCGTACCTCCTTACAATATGTGTCCACCAACGCCCAGGAGATCCCAATCTACCTGGATGGGTTAAACAGATCGGTGGCTAGGATGATGACTTCCCAGAATGCCACAATTGTACCCCGACCTGCTGTGAAGTATGAAGGAGGAGCATATATAGACAAGCTTGGTCATATCTATATTGTAACTGAGCTTCCTGAGAGAATCAATGAGAGAGGAGAGTTCATGGACCCAAACAACTCCGAAGAAACGCAACCTGAAGGGTTGGTATCTACCCCGAGGGGCAGGTCTCAAGTGTCGCGAGTCTTGAGAGGAGATTTGATACCTCAAGATGATTACCTGTTGGAAGTTTACATGATCCATGGATCCGACCTGTTGCTTCAAACTGACTTACCAGTTCCAGGAAGAGAAGAAAGTCCCATGACATTTTACGAGTTGAAGGACCCAGATGATGAAACTAGGCTTACTTACTTGGATAAGGAACAAAGGAGATACTGGCCAGTGAGTGCCTTAGACAGGGCACGACTAAGATACATGGGTACGCCTGTATTTCCTCAGAGAGGTCAAGCAACTACTTCACAAAATCCTTTTGGGAATCAACAAGAAACGGAGCAAGCCACATCGGGACAGACCAGTCAATGAAGTGTGCCCAACCATACTCATGTACAGTTTGCAACTCCAGGAGTGCACGCTCACAATCAGGCCCATGTCGGGATAGGAACCCAGTACCGACCACCAGCAAGACCACAACCTCAGATAGGAAGACAGCCGAGATTACCGCCATTACGACCAGCTATCCCAGTGTTTCCGGTAATACCCAGACCACCTGAGCCAATGAGAAGGCTGAGACCAATTCAAGTCGCTAAATGCATGAGAAACCATTATGATGGATTAGGGGAACCATATGATCATATTGCCGAATTTAAACAAGTACTGAGAGCGGAACAAGTAGAGGACTTCTTTGTGTAGTACGAGTCTTTTGGGCTCACCCTCACAGGGACTGCTCTAACTTGGTTCCAACCTTTAGATCCCAATCAATTTGGAAACATGGAACAATTCTTTCAAGAATTCATTGGAGAATTCACGAAGAGAGGGATCAAACACAATTCTGCCTCTTTAATCCATAGCTTTAGACAAAACCCTAAGGAAACTGTGAAGACTGCTGCCCGAAGATTTAATCAATATGTGAATAGATGCCCAGAAGCTGAGAGACCCACGCAGCAAAAGATGATTTCGCTATTTCTAGATGGACTTACTAATGGAACCCTGAGGACACTAGTATATGTGAAGAGATTACAAACACTGAGTGAGTGTCTTCAAGAGTGCATTGATTTGGAAGACAACCTTGCTGAGGATCTCAAAGGTACCACCGACCCCACTAAAACAGATGATTTAAAGAGTACTATCACATCCAACTCCAGTAACATGGAAGAATTAGCTGAATTATTAGCAAAGAAACTAGGAGTTCAGGGACAGAGAGCCTACCAAAATCCAGCACAAAGATTGCCTGTACTACGAAGATGTAATTTATGTGGAGGAGAGCATCCCACACACTTATGCAACAGAGGAGGGACCGGTGCACAACCTACGTATCCATACTACAGACATCATCAACAAGGGACTTCATCATACTGCCACATTGAGCAAAAATACACCAATCACACCACTGAAAACTGTCCCTTCAATAGGCAAACACGGCCTATCCAACCACCTCAATACCGACCATATGGATACCAACCGAGAGAACCGGGTAGGGAGATGCCTAGATACAATCCTTATCCAACACAAGTAGGGGCACCAAGACAATATGAGCAAGCACCATACCCACCACCACAGCCAGTACTAGGACCCCAGCTATCACAACCTCAACAAGTCGTACCAGTGAAGTATGCTCAACCAGAAGAAAACTTAGAAAGAGCCATAGTACCAGCATCAATAATGACCAATGCGGAATCAACCAACCCAGGGTATGAACCTCCACTAGGGGAGTACTATCAGTATGAAGCCAACATGATGGAATATGAACCAACTTATGACACGGCTTATTATGGTTATGAGGGCTATGATCAGACATACGCAACAGAGACCACCACCTTAATGTATACAGCTCCTAAAGCAAAGCAACCCATGAGACCTCCAGTGAGACCCCCTGTGCAGAGAGGACCATGCTATAGATGCGGAGGGGATCACTTCATTAGGGAATGCCCTCGACCTTATAATCCACCACCACCTAGAATTTGGGAAGGGTACTGCAGTGATTGTGGAAAGGAACATCTTTTTAGAGATTGCCCTAAGAACCCAAACAAATCCCAAGACACTGCACCTATCAATGTGATTGAAGTCATAGAAGGATCTGGAAGTGATAAGGAGTACACCGTACCACTAAAATCCATTACTAGAGCCCAAGAAAAACTACAAAAAGGACAACAACCAGAGGAGAAATTAGAGAGCAATAAAATTATAAACTCCGAAATTCAAATAGTGGAAGATGCTGAGGACCCATGTGAAAATCCCCGCAACACGAAAGCTCAGAAATGGAAGGAAAGACGAGAGAAACTCAAGGACAAATGGGCAAAAAACAAGACTATAAACAGTAAAAAGCAAACCAAAAACCCGAATAAACACAAGGAACAAGGGAATCCTAAGGAGACCCCGGAGCTAACCGAACCTAGCTCAGATAGGGAGAAGCCCGGATCAATTCTGGCAGACCCAAAGCCAGACGACTTAGACATGTGGCTGAAAGCCTACCAAGCTAGAATCAAGATGGGCCCAAGCGTTGAACAACATGAAAAAATCTACCCTAAAGGGGAATTAGAAAAAGAAAGATTGACCATATGCAGGAAACTCATAGAAGTAGCACAAGCAATCCTAGAAAATCCTATTCCAATGTTACCAGAGACCAGGATTGCACATAGTTTGTATGAAGAATGCTTAAAGTCCAATAACAAAGAACCTCGAAAAGAAGACAACCAAAGCGGCCAGATCACAAACCAAGAGGAATCGCTATCAATGATCCCAGATTTAGAGGCAGATTGGCCAAAAGACTTATGGAACAGAATACGAGAGGAACAATGGAGGAAGAATGAAGATGACACACCTCCTTTTGAAGAAATAAATGGGGAAGAATATCAAATACATCCCAACTTAAAGGAAGTATATGAAGAAGTATCAAGTCTCGACAGAGAAAGAGAGGAAACTATGAGCATCTCCACATTGCCTAACTACATGGGAGATTACGAAATGAAGTTTGTAATAATACGAGCACCAACATTGCATGGAAAGGAAAAGGAAAAGGTAGAAGAAGGTTCACACAATCTAACAGAATTAAAGAAGACGAAAGTACTATGCCGATTGACGGTGGAAGAATTGCTTCGACTTAAACCTCAATTATGGAAGCAAATGGCAAACCAATTAGAATCACAGCCAGAAATTGGAAAACCTACAGAAAAGGAGAAGGGAAATAACTCCACAATACAAGTTCCTGTTGACAAAGTGGGAGAGTTTAGTGAAGGAGATGAGGGTAATACTTGTCTACCAGTCACACACAATGGATACATGACCAAGGCTATTTTAGATACGGGTGCCGGGGTAGGAATTGCCACTAAGGAAATCTGGGAAAAATGGGGGAAACCTGCCTTACGACCCACACGCATGAAACTCCAATTAGCAGACGGTCATGTAGAAAAACCCTTAGGAATATTGGAAAGGATCAAACTAACCACTTGCGGTGTAGAATTCGAACACACTCTAGCCATTTGTAAATTCGAGAGAGCAAACAACTACGAGATGATATTAGGACGACCCTTCATGAGACAAATGCGGGTAGTACAAGATTGAGGCAGAGATTCACTATATCTACAACACCAAGGAAACACCACCAAAATAAATTTGCACACATTTGCGTATCGAGATGTCCCTCCATTACAGTGGAATCCAGTCCACAAAGAAGAAGATGACCTATCTATTCACAGCGGTGGATCAAGTGATCAATCTTGGATGCATGAAGATGCACAATTGTGGATGTGCAAGGAAGCAAAGAGAGAGGAATACAAGAAGCAAATATGGCCGATAGGACACCCGAACTATCGATCAGTAGAAGACCCCGATTATATGCCTAAAACCTTTCCTGATGAAATGTTCGAGCCACATGGATGGATGGAAATATTGGCAACTCTAGATGTATGTGTGAACGAAGAAGTTCTAACCATGAATGAATGCATAGATGAGGAGGGCTATGATGTAAACCTCTACATGGTTGTCCTTCAAGAAGTGGAAGAAGGGGAAACCCTGGAAAAAGAATGGAAAGAGGAGTATGAGAGCATAGAAATGGAACCAGAATTCGATTCTGAAGAAAGTTACTTAAAAATAATTCAGACCCAGAGGGAATAGGAACCGACAAAGATCCTAGCAATTGAAGCTGATATGACCATGCACAGGCAGGAGGAAGACCTAAGTAGAGTGGGGCCAGACCCAGATCTTTTTGAAGTTCCTGAACACTTTAAAAAATATGAAGTGGAAGAAAGAAAAGTAGCTATACAAATGCCTAGACGAGAGGCAAGAGACGGAGAAGCATATGACAACAAGGAACAAACAAAAAAGGTTGTAGTAACAGTAGAGGAGGGAGAAGAAAGATGCACGTATATTGGTAAAGATGTCTCGGAAGAAGAAGAGGAGGAACTCATACACCTTATCCGAGAATATCGAGACGTATTCGCATGGACCTATAAGGATCTCAAAGGCGTGGAACCCACTATTTGTTCCCATCGAATACCAATGATAGCAGATGCAAAACCCTCCAAACAACGTCCTTATACATACAATGAAGTCTATGCAGCAAAGATTAAGGAAGAAATAGACAAACTACTAGCGGCAGGATTCATATATGAGATAGAACATACCGAATGGGTATCGCCACTAGTAGTAGTGCCCAAAAAGAATGGAAAATTGAGAGTGTGCATAAATTTGAAGAAGGTGAATGCAGCCACTATACGTGACAGCTACCCACTACCTATCACAGACCATTTATTAGAGAGAGTAGCAGGTAAGGAGGTCTATAGTTTTCTAGATGGATTCTCCGGATACAATCAAGTAGCTATTGCAACTGAGGATCAACACAAGACAGCATTCGCCACTGAATGGGGAGTGTATGCATTCAGAGTGATGCCCTTTGGACTCACCAATGCTCCAGCCACCTTCCAAAGATTAATGTGTCATGTTTTCAAAGAATTTTTGAAAAAAAGCATGGAAGTATATGTAGATGATCTTTGCACGTACTCCAATCAAAGACCTGATCACATTCCCGAGTTGAGGAAGATATTCAACAAATGTAGACAGTACCGAGTCTGTTTAAACCTCGAGAAATGTGTCTTCATGGTAAGGCAAGGGAAAATTCTAGGGCACATAGTTTCAAGAAATGGAATATCAACAGATGAGGACAAGATTAAAGTCATCTTAGACTTACTAAGACCCAAGAATGCAAAGGAAGTGCAAGCTTTTATGGGGCATTGTGGATATTACAGAAGGTTTATCCACATGTATGCCATAATAGCAAAACCCTTGTACGGTCTCTTGACTCAATTTACTTGGACAGAAGAGTGCGAAAAGGCATTCACCGAGTTAAAAAAGAGACTTAGTACCGCTCCGATTTTGAAATCACCCAATTGGAGCAAGCCTTTTCATATTCATGTTGACGCTTCTAACTATGCCATTGGATGCATCTTAGCCCAACCGGCTGATGAAGGCAAGCTTGATCATCCAATTGCTTATGCGAGTAGATAACTGAATCAAGCCGAAAGAAATTATACCACTACCGAGCAAGAAGGCTTAGGAATGGTGTACGCAGTGAAGAAATTTAGACATTATCTTTTAGCCAACAAGTTCAAATTCTTCATAGACCATCAAGCTTTGCTGTACTTAGTCAATAAACCTTGTAACACGGGAAGGTTGGTGAGATGGTTTCTACTACTAATGGAGTTTGACTTCGAAGTAATAGTAAAAAAGGGGAACACACACGTGAGAGCAGACCACCTTTCGAGGCTAACACACGGAGAACCACCAAGTGGAGTGCCCGATGATCTGCCAGATGCTTATTTGTTCAATCTAGAAGTTTGCCCAAAGTGGGCAGAAAAATTGATCCCTATACTCACTCACGGCCCTCAACACTCAATCAATAGAAATAGCAAAAGAGAAATTCTTCAATCGAGGAATTTACACATTGTGTCGGGTAGTGTATACTACAAGGAACCTAATGGAGTGTTACTCAGATGTGTTGATGAGGATGAACAAACACAACTAATTGAGCAAGCACATGTGAACAAATGGAGAACACACCAAGGGACACATGGAACCATCCGAGAACTGAAAAGATTAGGAGTGTATTGGCCTGACATGCCCAAGAATGTTCACGACCACGTAAGTAATTGTGCAGAATGCCAAGAGACGGTTCCCGAAGACCATATGTCCATACCTTTTTCGACCATAGCACCCAATTGGAGTACAACATTAGTGAAATTCTTGAAAACTCAAGAACATGAGTTAGGAACCAGCCTAGCAAGAAAGCGATCCTTAGAGGAAATGAGCAAGGACTATATTCTCATAGGAAAGCAATTGTTCAAACGAGGGAAGGATAATCAACTAAGATTATGTGTACATGAGGGAGAATATCTACCCATATTAGAAATGGCACATGCAGGTGCTGCAGGAGGTCATTTTTCGGCTGAAAGAACTGTTAAAATGATTCTCTTTGCAGGCTTATGGTGGCCAACTCTACATATGGACGCTGAAACGTATGTACGAAGTTGTGAGACTTGTCAGAGAACTAAATACCCAATTCGGAGAGACGACATGCCATTAAGACCGATGATATGCGCTAGAGCCTTCACAAAATGGGGTATAGACTTCATTGGACCTATCAACCCACCTTCCAAAGGATCACGTGCGGAGTACATTATAGTAGCCACGGACTACTTAACTAAATGGGTAGAAGCAAGAGCCACTAGGAAGAATGATGCTCAAACTACTGCAAAATTTCTCTTTGAGCATGTCTTCACACGCTTTGGCTTGCCTATTGAGATTGTTAGCGATCGAGGAACACACTTCCTTAATGAGGTAATCGAGTCATTAACGAACGAGTTCTTAGTGATTCATAAAAAATCAGCACCATACCATCCCCAAGCCAATGGACAAGCTGAAAGCTCTAATAAAGTGCTATGCACGGTGCTGACTAAGCTTGTCAATAATGGAAGATCGGATTGGGACAAACAATTAAATCATGCAATTTGGGCATTCCGAGTTGCATATAAAACGGCCATTGGAACTACACCTTTCAATTTAGTGTATGGGCAAAATGCAATTTTGCCAATTGACTTCTTAGTGCCTACATTGAAAGTGGCGCAGCAATATGAGTGGAACGGTCATGAATTATCCCAACAACTAGATCAAATTGAGAAGTTACATGAGACTAGATTGCAAGCAGTAGCAGGCATTTATGCTGCTAAAAGGAGACAAAAAGCATATTATGATGCACATATAAAAGACAAAGGACTTAAAGAAGGAGACTTAGTCTTGGTGTACACCCTAAAACAACATGCAAAGAAGCTACAAAAACGTGGATACGGACCCTTGATCATAAATCGAATCTCAACTAGTGGTGCAGTCAATCTCGCCACTCTAGACGGAGACATTGTTCCCAACTACATCAGTGGATGTAGAGTCAGACGATTCATGGAGCCCTTGACTGATCAAATGCTAGCACGATTGGTAGGTGCTCAAAATAGGAAAAAAGAGGAAGAGCGAATTAGAGAGGAAGCTCGGCAAGAAGCACTAGAGCGTATCAGGAAACGGAAAGAATGGATGAGGCAAAGAGACGAACGTTATCTCCAAGGTGACGAGCCTATCCCTATGGCAAACTACCAAGTCAATAATCATGATACAGCGGGTAGGTGTAAAACGCAACCTTACCTAAACTTAGGGATTGGAAAGACAAAGTACAAATTGATAGACGCATTAATAGACTCAGGAGCAGGACTTAACTGCATGCGGAAGGGAATAGCAGAAGAGCTGCAATTAGAGCTGAATCCCACAAAAGCCCAGTTAATAGGAATTGGAGGCCACTCCATAGAATGTATTGGAACCACGAATGTATCCCTCCACCTAGGAAATTCCTCCATGGAACAGAGAGTCTTAGTGTGCAATGATAAGGACTTAATAGAAGACTTAATTCTAGGACAAGATTGGATCATTGAGACTGAGGCGTGTATCCATCTAGCTCAAGGCTATATTTCAGCCAAAATAGGGCATAAGGAAGTTTTCAGCTTACTTGAAGAGAAGCCTTGTACTCAAACAAATGTACAAAGTTTGGAGGAAGCACATACGACTATATTGGAAAGTGTCAATAAGGTTCATCACGCAGATACAATAAAAATAGAAGCTGAGACTTTAACCCCACCAACGTCAGCAGCAGAGTTGAAGTCATCCAATGCAAATGAAGGAAAGCCAACCATTAAGGAGACTTGCTCTCCTACATCAACCCATAACATCAAAAAATCGCACTATTGGAAACCAATACGCAGATCCTTATGTCAAAGCCCACCCAAATATAAGTGGGTACGCACGGATCAAATGCAGAGTCACGAAATACCAGCACCCACTAGTAAGAGGGAAACAGGAATCACCAAACCCGCTTCACAGAAGTACATGACAGAAGGATCATTGCAAGTATGGGTCCCTAAACCCTTGCTTGACGCTCAATGATCGCGACATCATGTATGGATTCCCAAAAAGGCTATGCAAGCAGCAAAACAGGCTTTAAAGACAAAGGAAGAGGTACCACATCAAACAAGGCACAAGAAAACAACATGAAGGAGTTATCCGAGAAATTGGAAAACCAATGCCATGTTCACTCGAACCATGGAGGAAGCAAACAAAACACAAGGTGTTGCACGGATCAAAGAACCGAAGAAAACTCCCTTAGTGTTCACAAAATGGACCTGGAGACCAAAGCAACCACGAGGAACTGAGGATCGAAGAGACAAAGCTTTCCATTGCACTCATGAAGTTCCTAATGCACCTCAAGTAAGCATGATAGGGCCAACCTACCAGGCCAAGCATTCGGCACAAGATGTACCTTGTCAAACTAGTGGTGCACATTCTCCGACTGAGAGCAGATCTTAGCTTTGTTTTAAATAGGAATGGACCTACTATGTACATAAATAAATGCTTCGGCTACTCTGAATTTTATTTTTTTCTTTCAGCAACAAAAACCAAATTGAAAAAAAATGTATGGTAAGAGATCTCACTCATGGACTAATGGGGAGACGGAGTGACGACGACAATAGTCACTACCATGCACTATACCATTGCATATAGTTATGTGACTCTAATGCACTTTTACGTACAAGTGCAGATGGCTTTTGAAGATTCTGAAGCAACCGTACCCGAAGAAGTGATGGATTTTCCTCCCCAAAGTATCACAAAGGCCAAGGAACACTGGTTCCGTGACGACCAGCCTGCAGGGGACTACCTGTTCCTTGCAACGATTAAAATCATGGACACAGATCATCAGTTTCCAATAATGTCCCAGGACTTTAGAGTACTACACACGCTTCCTTCTGTTGAAGACACCATGAAGAAAGCAGGCATAAACAAATATTTTGAATTGCCAATCTATAAGCCTGACTTTCAAAGATGCACTCAAGTCATGAATACTTTACAGTCGGCTCTACATGATCCCTTGGTACCAGAGGCTCGCGTAATGGATAAAACAGGTGAATGGGTGATTATTCAATTCACACATGATCTAATTAAGGAAGCTTTTGGCTGGGAAAAGGATGGGATCACGGTAGTGAAAGAAGAAAGTAAAGGTGCAAAGGCCCGAACCTTCACTGACATCAACCGAGTCGACATTGAGGATGAGGTCAGATTGATCCACCAACATTTCTGCTTCCCGAATATGCACAGATACACCGCTCCACAAAAGCTCATTGTGCAACTATTGTCTCATGCCATCAAGAAAATTGGGAATCAAATCAATTTGACTCCATATGTTCAAGAAAGATTGTTTGAAGCACATAAGAAATGGAAGAATAAAAAGTTTCTCAATGGCAGTGTGGCACTCACCATCCTAATCTACCATGCCTTGGGCATGAGGGAGCATTTACAGGAGATGCCATCAGCAACTGTAATAGCTCAATATGCCAAAGCTGCGACCATTCCTAAGAAAAAGAAAGGAGCAAATATCGTGGAAGTAGCAGAAACCAGCTCTCAACCTAGAATGAGAGGCACCGAAAGACTCCGGGAAGCCAGACTACGTGAAGAGGACACCCCACTCACCAAGAGGATCCATGCACTCCCAAAAACCACTATCGAAGGAAGGAAAGAAATAACGGCAAAAGATTTGAGAGATGCTCTGGAAGAGACCCATCGATATACAGAAGGACAAGTCAACTTACTGGTCCAGGGGCATCACTATCAACAATCACAACAAGCGACAAACCAGAGAAGCAAGCTTACCAAAGTCCATAGATATCGGAAGATTGGCTTGGATAACTCTAGTTCTGTATCGGAGGACCAAGAAGAACAAAACACTTCATTACTAAATGTCGACATTCAAAGTGAATCCAAAGATGACGGCCAATGGGAGGAATTAAATGAAGTAGACTATAACGAAGAGCAAAAAGACCTCAAGCAGGAGGATCACATGACGCAGGAAGATCAAGGTACCAGGAGCAAGGAAGCAAAAATGGATGGTCAACACACTTTAAAACTTAATGACAATTCCAACATCCAAATCAAGGAGGCCACACCACCCCGAAAATTACGCCTGAAGACACCAAAGCAGGAATGTCAGGAAACACAAAAGGAAGACGAAGAACCCTTTACACCCATAAGGGTTGTGGCAAAACCGTCCCCCATGGATGTTACATTTCAAGGGAGTGCCACTAAGGTTATTGATATGGATGGAAATGAAGCAGAACCTCAAGTGAACTTACAAGTCAGGCAACCACACAATGAAACGATCCATAGCGAAAAAGGAAAAGATGTACAAACACGCGAAACCCCGGATATACCAAGGACATGGTTGAATGTAGATATTGCTCAGCTCAAGCTCGTGGTGCAGGATATGATCAGAACTGCCCTAGATACACAGCAACTCATGGCTGATGCTGATGAAGATTATGACCAAGCCATGCGAGACAAAATCGAACTTCAAAAAAGGGGTAAGGATCTCTCTATTGAGCTAGAGACAGTAAACGCACAGGTAGTACAAAAAGAAACTGAACTGACAGAAATCAAAAGTAAGTGTAGCATGCTAGAAACCGAAAATGAGCAATTAAAAGCACAACTACGAGAAGTCACCACAAAACTACACGCTAATGAGGCTGAAAAGGCACGCATGACATCAAGAGGCAAAATTCTGGAATCACAGATTAAAGTGTACATGGATGAAGCAGAGGCCTTAAGACACCGGAACAAAGAGCTTATGGCCGCTCTTTTAAATGACCAACCAGTCGAGGTACAAGCCCAACCGGAAACAGACATCAAAGGCTTAGAAGAGAAAGTGATAATGTATGAAGAACAGCTCAAAAAGGAGAGAGACAATATTGCTGAATGGGAAAGAAAATACATGGAAGACACCGCTGCTCTACGTGCCAAATGGAAAACATTGGAAAATAGATACCTCTTACATTGTAAAGAAGATGCCGATCAGCTGGCAATTGTAGCCGAGGAGATTGAAAGAAATAAAGCCACAATTGTGCAGGCCCAACAGGAGATTAAGCAAAAAAAGGAAATGATTAAACAGCTCCAGGATCAATTAGCACTCAAAGATACTGAGGGGACACCAGTAGTTCCGAAGTCCGCAGAGCCTACTGTGGAGAATGAGGTACGTCCTCTCTCTCCCCCCTCATACCATTCACCGATAAGGGAGGCAAAGGAGGTTCACATTGAACCTAATACTCGAGAAATTGCAGAACTGAGCCGACCAGAACGGGCACTACTGGTGTCCCAACTCACTGCTGAATATGAAGATCAGATCATAAAGATCATGAAGGAAGCTCACATCGACAATAAACAATTGGAGCAAATTTTGAAGCCATTCAATGTACCATACGGATTACTTAAGGAACAAACTCGATATTATATAAAGTCTGCTACTAACAAAGACCCGGATCATAATCTTCAATTTAGGCACGACACTTTCAATTACACTCAAGAGGAGTTCGAGAAAGCGGATCCTATATGGCGACGAAAGATCTTAGAGAAGCATCCAACGTTGCGGGTACAATGGGAAGCATCACCCTATGAACTTCAAGTCAATCCATCTTTTTGTCCTGTACCCCGTCGTAGACCTTGGACGCAATTTTGGGAAGGACAGTGCCAGGGTAGCATTAATAGTCATTGGCTCAATTATCCACTATTACCGAGTCCGCCACATAATTACTTACCGACCGAGGAGTACATGATCAAATCAATGGAATTTTGGATTAGCAGATATGCTACAGTGCCAGATTTAGCGGTAAAAATGACCAATAAAATTTTCAGCATGCTACTAACCGTGCTCAAAGTGTTCCAACATGCCAAATATACCTTTTTGAATTTCATATGTATCAATTACCCAAACTATGGACCAAAATGTCAATCTGTTAATGATCCAGACTATGGACCAAGATATCTATCTGTCAATGATCCAAACAATGGATCAAAATCTTGATCTATCATATATGATAATCCAAACTATGGATCAAAAGCTATCATACAAAGTAAATCACAATCCATTCTCTAAAACTAAGTCCATCATGCCAAGTGAAGACATGCTAAGAAAGTATAGCAACTAGGGGAACTACCACCGCCTTCTCAATAATAACATGCAAGATGTTCCAAGTAGATGAAACTTGCTTTATCCATGACCACCATCTGATCATCATTATGATCAAATCATTCCTAACTAGGAATGAGGTGTCTCAAGTAAACTACTATAATAGTCTGGCACTCCTAGGTATAATGAGAACCATAATGTAAGTCCACTAAATACTCTGAAAAATGGTAAGTACATGTGTGCACACTCATAGCCTACTAGGCTAAGCATCTAGCTCACCTTATACACACTATGTATGAAACATGGCCTCTCCTAAGGCATCTCAAATAAAGTAGTATGTACTCTATGAATTTCTTCTTAATGCAATTGCCTATTCATAGTTCTCATATGCAAACCTTGCCTTTCTGCTTCTAGGCTACTTGCCTGCAAACTTGCCTTGTTTGTGATCACATACACAGTGACTCTCTCAACTGCCCCTCTGTTGTCTAAGAGTAACAAGATCATATGAATGAACTCCCAACCATAAAAGAAATACAATCACAAAGACTTCTCTCCCATACCCTCTGTCCTACACCTAGGTAGAATACAAAGTTTGATGTCCCATACCACCAAACTTTATACCCCACATAGATGTGTGTATGAGATTAAAGTCGAACACTTCTCTCCAAAACGATAAGAATAACTTGGTGAGTACTCACAACCATAAATAATAATAATGAAATCATGAAGTGTTCCTGAAGTGTTTTCTTCCCTTGATGGAAAGAACAAATTCATTCCTATGACACTATCACTTATAACTATCTTTAACATCAACTCATTTTGAGATGAGAAATGAGAAATCATATGATAAATCAACTCAACTAGAGTTGTGAAGGATGCGGTTTGCATCAAATATGAACTCATGAAACTTGAGTCAAATATTAACTCACAAGAAATTGGAATTTATACAACTAGTATGAATCCAATTATATGAAATGTGAACAACTAGCAAAGTTCTCCTGTTCCATGATCTCATGGCATTATACATTTTTTTAAAATTGCGATAGAGTCTCCTCTGTCCTACTAAGAATGGTCACCATAAACCAATGATCAATAAATAAGTAAATACGACATAGCTAGCCCATGGTGATCACACCATCTCAAAAAATTATCATAAAAACCCATGGAAAATCCCAACATCTCCTGCATAAATAATTTCCAACAGGAGCACATTAAATCTTAATTTTAACAAAGATGAAGGATTTGAAAGAACACTTGATTTCTACTGATGAAGTTATACCAGATAGCTCACTTGTGCAGACCATTTTGAATGGTCTTTCTGATTCATATCAGAGTTTTGCTTCTACTCTTCGTTTGATGGCGAAAGGCAATCCAAATGCCTTGTCATTTGAGGAGGTAGTCTCTGTTCTATTGCAAGAAGATCAGTCTAGGTAGAACATGTCCATCATGCGTGTTGCAGATCAAGCTTTCTTGGCTAGACAGAAGGGCAAGGGTAAATGGAGCTCATCTACTAACAAGCAGAAATCAGCAAATGCTCCACATTTGAAGAAGGAAGATAAAGATGAGAAGAAATCAGAAAAGCAGAAATTGTTTTGCAAGTACTATAAAGGAAATGATCATATCATAAAGAACTGTCCAAAACTGGCTAGTAAAGAGGCAAAGAAGAAAGAGTTTGGAATGGTTGTTGCAGAAGCCTCTACAACAAAAATAGAGTCTGTTAATCTTGTGTAGAAAGAAGAATAGGCGTTTACTATTGTTTGTTGATTTGACCTATCTTCTCATGAGTAGTGCATGTTTGTAGTAGACTCAGATGTTTGGTACTTTGATAGTGGGGCGACAAACATATTACCTCACAATGTAGTTTCTTCTCTTCACTTGAACCTGCCCCTACAGGGAATACTGTCACATGTGCCAACGAGTTGCTAAGATCATTCTGACTATGGTTGATGGTAGTTCTTTCACTTTGTCAGATGCTTTATTTGTGCCAGGGATCAAAAAGAATCTGTTATCGATTTTGGCTTTGGCCAAGATTGGCTTGGTTGTGAAATTTATTGATGACAGATGTATAGTTCATGATCTGTCAAATGATGATGTGATTATTGCTTCTGGCATTTTATGTCATGGGTTGTATAAGCTCATAGACTATGAAAGATCTGTGAATGATTTGGCATGTGCAGTACATGATTCTCAAGCTATGTCAGATGCAAAGCTTTGGCATGCACGCTTTGGTCATCTGCATTTTTCTAGTTTGATATGCCTAGAGAAATCTTAAATGATGTCCTCTTTGCCCAAACTTGAGGCACCCGGAAAACATGTTTGTGGAGGCTGTATTTTGGGCAAAATGCAAGGTTCCTCCTTTCCAAAAGATGTTTCAATTCGGGCTACTAAAAAATTGTAGCTTGTACATAGTGATGTATGTGGTCCCATGCAGACACCCTCTTTTGGAAACTATCTATTCTTCATGACTTTCATTGATAATTCTTCTAGGCATGCATGGGTATATCCATTGAAAGCAAAGTCCGAAGTGTTCATGTGCTTCAAACAATTTTTGGTTTTGGCTGAAAATTTGTGAGCATGTAAAAATGGGCACCCTCCATTCTGATTGAGGGGGGAAATATATGTCTTCTGATTTTAATGCATTTCTAGCTGAACGTGGGATAAAACACCAATGTATAGTGCCGTATACACCTCAATAGAATGGAGTTGCTGAATGGAAGAACATGTCACTCATGGAGATGGCGAGGTGTATGGTCAAGAGTCAGGCTTTACCACATAGTTTTTGGCTTGAGGCTGTTATGTGTGAAGCGTATGTGCTTAACACGTATTCCACTAAAGCATTGTAGTCTATCACTCCATATTAGGCTTGGCATGATCCAAAGCAATCTGTTGCTCATCTGCATGTTTTTGTTTGTTTGGCATATGCATTAGTACCTGAACAACTGTTGGTGCAGGGCAATCAACAATTGAAGTTTTGATGAAGATTTAAACTCAAGGACTGAAGAAAAAGATCCAGATATGAAGCATGAAGAAAGTACATGTTTAGAGAATGAAGATGTGTGTACATATGTACATGAATTTAGAGTTAGTTCACTTATACTTTTGTATGGTCATGAGCTTGTAAATATTTGCCTATATATAGAAGGAAAAATGTCGGGGCAAATATGAGAGAGTGTGTGAGAACAAGAACCGAAGAGAATTAGAAGTCATTAGACACTTGTGAAGTGTGTAGAATAGCTCTCTCATCCAGATGTAAAGTTTTTCAGTAATGAAGAAAAGTTGGGCCGATTTTTCTAAGTGTTCTCCTTCTGTGCTTGATCATTTCAAGAATCCTTTTGTAGGTATCTAATTCCATACTTAATGAGTCTATGGTTAAAGTTTGAGAGCCTAATCAAAAACAGGTTGTGAGAACTATGAGTAGGAACATTCATATGTGAAGAAGTGCTGAGTGTCTTCTGAAACAAGCACAATCTCGATGGTCAAAGAAATAGTCAGTTCTCAGTGCACAGTGTAAAGGTTTGCACAAATGAGGGGTCAAAATCTAAGTTGGAAGGTAATCCATCTATGGATAAAAGCATTTACATAAACGGGTTCTAATTTGAGAGAATCAAGCTATAGAAGTTGTAGGTGTCAAAGTCGATTGTAAAGAACTACAGTTTTAGACATAGGTGACTTGTTAAGATCATTTCTCAAGATCTACTGAATCTTTTGGAGTGATTTAACTGGGAGAAGGTGCACAAACTATAGACGACACTTCTGCAAAGTTTTATAAAAAACTTTACACATTTGATAATTCAATGAGTTAGTTATGTGCAGCAGACTTTCTGTGTAGTCATCTTCTTCACAGTTTATCCAAAATTTTCATAATTGATCATTGATCCTCCAAATTGGTGAAGGTTTTCAGTTACTCTTGATATAGAGGCGCTCTAATTTCAAGACTAGCTTGTTCTTTTGGAGATTAACACTCTCCATTAGTGGTATCAGAGCAGGAAGTATCAAAATTGAAGAAAGGAGGACCCCGACTGCTGCAGTCATAAAGAATTCAACAATTGAAGATTCAAAAGGTGAAAGCTTGAAAGCAAAGCTTGAGAAGGAGGCCAGAAGATATCAAGGAAGACAAAAGGAGTATCACTCGAAGTAAAGGTAACCTTATTCCTCATAAAGCTAGAAGGATTTAATACACAGGTGAAGAAAGGATGGGAGATTCTCTTCAGATAGAGAAACTGGATAGAGAGAACTATCCAGCATGGTCAATGAGGATGGAAGCTCATCTTATGAGCAAAGACTTGATAGGTTATATTACAGGTGAAGAAGAAAAGCCTCAATTCAGAGATCTTAGTGTTCCAACTAGGGAGGAATTATTAGATTTGAAGACTTGGATGAAGAGAAATGCTCAAGCTAGGAGCATTATCTATATGGCAGTTAATGACTACTTTCTACCTCACATTAGAGTTCTTGAAAGTGCAAGTGATATATGGAATGCTTTGGACGAGCATTTCAAAAACACCTCAAAGTCAAGGAAGGCATCCTTGTGGGCAGAATTTACCACATTCAAGAAGAAGGCCTCTCAATCCATCTCAGATTATGTAACAAGAATGAAGGACATTGCACATGCATTAGGAGCAGTTGATGAAGATATTGAGGAGGATAAATTGGTAAGGCAAATCCTTACAGGTTTGAGAGGTGATGACAAATCGAAGCCATTCATTTTGTCTATTGAATTATCACTAGATCATTTTACTCCTGACTTAAATCAGTTGCTAGGACACATGCTAACCTTTGAGCGGGATGTCAAAGGTGAAGTTGATAAAAGTGCAGGTCAAGCAATGTATTCAAAGGATAAGAAGAAGAATAGCAATGGGAAGCAACAAGCAAATGAAGATGAAGTTACAACTAGTCAAGCTAACTTCCTAAGAGGAAGAGGAGGTGGCAAAGGTAGAGGAAGAGGCAGAAGTAATAAAGATGGAGTCAAAGCTTGCTGGATTTGTGGTAAAACAAATCATTTAGCTAATGATTGTTGGCATAATACTCAAAATAATGGTGGATATAATCAGAATTTTAATTCAAGAGGAAAAGGTGGCAGAAATCAAAGAGGTAATTTCAGAGGTAGAGGTAGTAGAGGTTACTTTGGAAGAAATGTAGGTAGAGGATTCCAAAGTCAACAATACAACAATACCTACTACAATTATACTGCAGATCAGAAGGAAGATTCAACATTGATAATGAATGAAACTTGTGAAAGGCAAAGTGAAGACCAAAGATTCTTCTCCATTGACTCAGGGTGTAGCAATCACCTGAGTGGCAACATAGCTTTGATGACTGATTTGGAGAATAAGGTAACTAATCATGTAGTTCAAACAGGTGAAAATACAAAGCACAATGTGAAGTCAATTGGATCAGTGAAGGGCAAGGATGGAAGTACTCTTCTGAGTAAGGTTTTGTATGTTCCTACAATTCCAAAGAATTTGATAAGTGTAGGACAAATTGTTGAAAAAGGTTATGAAATTAGGTTCACTAATGAAGGAGTTTTTGTGGAAGACCCTAGCAAGGGGTATAAAAAAATTGTTTCAGGGAAGAAAGAAGGAAGATTGTTCACATTGAAGATTCAAGGTAGCATTGCTCATGCCTTGTTCACCTATGGAGGACATAAGATCTCAGATTTAGATCTTTGGCACAAAAGACTTGGACATTTTAATGAAAGAGGTATTAAAGATATGGTTAATAATGGTTCAGTGCTTGGATTTCCTAATGTTGCAGGTCAACATATGACATACAGATGTGAGGCATGTCAATTAGGTAAGGCTCATAAGCAATCTTATTCCAAGCATGGTTTTATGTATTCAGAGAAGCTTGAGTTGGCACACACAGATGTGTGGGGACCATCAAAGGATTTCAGTATCAATGATTCAAGGTATTATTTGATTTATGTTGATGATGCTACAAGATGGATCACTATCTATGTGATCAAAGATAAGTCAGAGGTATTCAATACATTCAAAGATAAGTCAAAGATAAGTCAGAGATAAGTCAGAGAATTACACGTCAAAAGTTGAAGAGATTAAGGTCAGATGGAGGGGGAGAGTATTTCTCTAATGAGTTCAGTGATTACTTGTGGAATGCAGGTATAAAAAGGGAAATTACTTGTATGTACTCTCCTCAACAAAATGGTGTAGGAGAAAGGAGGAATAGGACTCTTGTTGAGTTTGCAAGATCCATGATGAAGGAGAAAAATTGCCCAAATTACTTGTGGGCTGAGGGTGTAAATACAGCCACTTATTTGGTCAATAGATTACCATGTAGAGCTTTGCAGGGTATGCCACCATATGAGGCATGGTGGGGTAAGAGACCTACTCTAGACCATTGCAAAGTATTTGGATGTTTGGCATATGCATATGTGCCATCACAATTGAGGCATAAATTGGAACCTAAAGCTGAAAAATATGTGTTCATTGGATATGATGATAAGCAGATGGGATATAGGTTGTGGAGTCCATCCACAAAGCAATTGCTTGTGTCTAAAGATGTTACATTTGATGAGCAAGGTACTTGGTATGCAAGTACACTTAATGTTCATGCACGTGACGAAGAAATTGTAAATCAAAAGAAAGGTAAATCAAAGGTTTAGATATTTGATGAAGAGGAGAACAATGAAGTACAAGTTGAAGTTAAATAAGTGCCAAGGTTTGATCCAGAATGTAATGAACCAGAAACTTCAAGAAGTGGAGAACTCAGAAGGTCATCAAGACACAAATGGCATCCTACAAGGTATAGCTATGACACTTCTTTTTTGGCTACCAAAGATTATGCTTATATGATAAAGGCAAATGAAGACCCTTCTACATATGAAGAGGCAAAAGGTAAGGAAAATTGGGAGAAGGCTATGCAGGAAGAGTATGATGCATTGATGGAGAATCAGACATGGGATTTGGTTCCTAAACCAAATAGTCAGAAGATCATTGGAAGCAAATGGGTCACAAGACAAAGAGGTTTGCAGATGGAAGTGTGTCTAGGTATAAAGCTAGACTTGTTGTGAAAGGGTTTGCTCAGACACATGGTGTAGATTATGATAAGACCTATAGTCCTGTGGCAAAGATGACAACTATCAGGACACTTATAGCTATTGCTGCATGTAAAGCTTGGAAGTTATGTCAACTAGATGTGAAGAATGCTTTTCTAAATGGTTATATTTCAGCTGATGTTTTCATGGAGCAACCACAAGGATTTAGAGATGAAAGGTATCCAGATTATGTATGTAAGCTCAAAAGAGCTTTGTATGGTTTGAAGCAGGCCCCAAGGGCATGGAATTATAGACTTGTGAAGTTCTTGAAAGAACTTGGTTTCCAAGTATCTAAAGCACATAGTAGCTTGCTTGTCAAAGCAAGTGATGATGGGTTTATTTACATGTGCATATATGTTGATGATATAATTCTTACAGGTACAGATGAGAAAGGCATTCAAAGCCTAAAGAAGCAAATGGAGAAAGAGTTCAAGATTAGTGACTTGGGAGACTTGTCATACTTCTTGGGCATGGAGATCTCATACACTCAACATGGAGTGTATGTAACTCAAGGAAGGTATTTGAAAAACTTGTTGATCAAGTTTAAGATGAATGATTGCAGGGTAGCACCTACTCCAATGGAGGTGAATCACAAATTGAGCAGATATGGAGGAGAAGAGTTCAAGGACATGAAGCTATATCAAAGTTTGGTTGGTAGTCTGATTTATGCTACATTAATTAGGCCTGATTTGTCATATGCAGTTAGAGTATTTTCTCAATTCATGCATTTTCCTAGGAAAGAACATTGCATTGCAGGACAAAGAGTTTTGAGGTACATTAAGGGTACACTCAAAGAAGGTTTGTATTATGGTTTTACATCAGATACAAACATCAAGATTTATAGTGATACAGATTGGGCAGGTAACCCTGATGATAGGAGATCAACTTATGGATACTTGTGTTATGTGGGAGATAAGTTAATTTCATGGTGTTCAAAGAAGCAACACACAATTGCTTTATCATCTAGACACCCACTATTCATGGAGATAACATGAGTTCATTGTATTTAGCTGCTAATCCTGTTTTTCATGCCAGGACTAAACATATTGAGATTTAGTATCACTTTCTAAGAGAGAAGGTGATGGATAAGGTGATTGAAGTAATACATACTTCAACAAAAGATCAGATAGCTGATATGCTAACCAAAATCTTGGATGGACCAAAGCTACAGAGATTCAAAGACATGGCAGGTATAAAGAAGATAGAAAAAACCTCAATTGATGATTGAGGGGGAGCTGTTGGTGTAGGGCAATCAACTATTGAAGTTTTGATGAAGGTTTAAACTCAAGGACTGAAGAAAAAGATCTGGATATGAAGCATGAAGGAAGTACATGTTCAGAGAATGAAGATGTGTATACATATGTACATTAATTTAGAGTTAGTTCACTTATACTTTTGTATGGTCATGAGCTTGTAAATATTTTCCTATATATACAAGGAAAAATGTCAGGGAAAATATGAGAGAGTGTGTGAGAACAAGAACTGAAGAGAATTAGAAGTCATTAGACACGTGAAGTGTGTAGGATAGCTCTCTCATCCAGATGTAAAGTTTTTCAATAATGAAGAAAAGTTGCACCCGCATTTTCTGAGTGTTCTCCTTCTGTGCTTGATCATTTCAAGAATTTTTTTGTAGGTATCTAATTCCATAGTTAATGAGTCTATGGTTAAAGTTTGAGAGCCTAATTGAAAATAGGCTGTGAGAATTATGAGTAGGAACATTCATATGTGAAGAAGTGTTGAGTGTCTTTTGAAACAGGTGCAATCTCAATGGTCAAAGAAATAGACAGTTCTCAGTGCATAGTGTAAAGGTTTGCACAAATGAGGAGTCAAAATCTAAGTTGGAAGGTAAGCCATCTATGGCTAAAAGCATTTACATAAACGGGTTCTAGTTTGAGAGAATCAAGCTTTAGAAGTTGCAGGTGTCAAAGTTGACTGTAAAGAACTATAGTTTTAGACATAGGTAACTTGTTAAGATCATTTCTCAAGATCTACTGAATTTTTTGGAGTGATTTAACTTGGAGAAGGTGCGCAAACTATAGAGGACACCTTGTGCAAAGTTTTATAAAAAACCTTACACATTTGATAAGTCAATGAGTGAGTTATGTGCAACAGACTTTTTGTGTAGTCATCTTGTTCACAGTTTATCCAAAATCTTCATTATTGATCATTGATCCTCCAAATTGGTGAAGGTTTTGAGTTACTCTTGATATAGAGGTGCTCTAATTTCAAGAGTAGCTTGTTCTTTTGGAGATTAACAGTCTCCATCAACAACATAGTAGAAAATTGGATGATAAATTAGTAAAATGTATTTTTGTTGGGTATAGTTCAAAAAGTAAAGGCTATCATTTGTATCATCCACAAAAAAAACACATTTTGGTTAGCCGTGATGTTGTTTTTGTGGAAGATGTTATTTATCCATTGATTTTATGTACTAAGGAGACATCTGTTAGCTCCAAAGACATGTATGATACTTTGCTACCTCTTTTTACAGGTGGACAGTCTAGTGTTGGTTCTAATGAGGCAACTTCTCGACCTTTGCAAGTTTCATGTGATGATGCAGATCATTCCATTTTTTATGCACATTTACATGATGCTGCCATAGGTCCTCATGACCACCATATTGCTGATTTTAAGGCTGATTTGTAGGCCTCATTTGAGATGTCTGATTTGGGGCGTTTGCATCATTATTTGGGCATTCAGTTTATGCATGTTGATGGTGGAATGACTTTGTGTCAAACGAAATATAGTGACACATTATTGCAACATTTTGGCCTTGAAGACTGTAAGCCTATTGCCACTCCTATGGAGACAAGTTTACAATTGAGTCTTCATGATGCTGGAGATGCATTTGACGCTTTTCTCTATTAGTAGGCCATTGGATGCCTGATTTAGTTATGCATTACTCGGCCAAATATTCAGTTTGCTCTCTCAAAGATGAGCAGGTTTATGCATTGCCCAGGATTCAAGCATCGGTAGGTGATTAAATGCATCTTTCGCTACTTGAGTGGTACCAGGCTACTTGGATTGTTTTATCCCAAGGGGGATCACTACCACCAGATTTGCATGCTTTTCATGACAGTGATTGGGTTGATGAGCTACAAGTGCACCAATACTATGAACGGTGGTCATTCGACATGTAAGAGCAAAGGTGTCACAAAAATCAATACCTTTCTCTTGAGCATAACCTTTTGCAACAAGCCTAGCCTTATACATGTCAACTATTCAATCAATCTTATGCTTCAGCTTGTATACTCATTTAGTTCCAATGGCCTTTTTGCCTCAAGGAAAATCACATAAAGACCAAGTACCATTCTTTATAATAGCATCATATTTTGGTTGCATAGAAACCATCTGATTTTTAGAATTTTGTGCTTCATCAAAAGAAACAAGCTTATTCGCATCACAAAGAGTAGAGCCAACCATTGAATAGCAATGATGCAAAAGAAGCACTATGAGAGTGTGAAAGAGTATAACCTAACCGAGGTGCACCTAATTTAGTTTCTCGCAAAGTTTTCACCAGCCATTTAGGCATCATTTTTACCTCCTCTATATCAACCCTTTTATCAACAATTTAATCATGTAAATCTATATAAAAAATGGAATGATCTACATCATCATGTGAAACCTGTAAAGGTTGAGAAATTGGCTCATTTGGACCAACACTTAACTGTCCACCTATAAAAAGAGGTAGCAAAGTGTCATACACATCGTTGGAGCTAATTGATGTCTCCTTAGTACATGAAAGTAATGGTTGAATTGCATCACATGCATGGAAAAACCATCAATAAAATTCATGAAATAAAGGTAGTTCCCAAAGGAAGATGTCTACATAGGACCATAGACATCACTTTGAACAAGCTATAATTTCTTAATAGGTCAAGTTGAACCATCTTTTGGGAAGGAGTAACATTGCATTGTGCCCAAAATATAGCCTTCACAAACATGTTTACAAGGTGCCTCAAGTTTGGGTACAAAGGACATGTTAGGCCACCAAGGACATTTCCTTGTAACGTTTTGGTGCTCTAGTATTGTGGCCGACTTATTTCAATCTATGTAATTCACCAAATTATCCTAACCAAAAAGATAGGATTGTACAAATGTAACTCTTTGCTAATTAATGAAAAGGGGTGTTCTTTGGCTTACTAGACAGAGACACATGTATTGGATTATGGTGGGCTGTTAGCCAGTAGTTCTATAAACACTTGTTTTGAGTATATTATGTGCAATTGTTCTATCTGTTCACTATGTTCATTATTAACTTGTATATTGAAGAAAGTCATAATCGAGTGTGCAAGTGCCTGTGTAATTTGAAAGTTTGTGTAAAGAACAGTGAGTTGTAGAGCTATCTGTTTACTAGTTTGGTGATTGAGCATTGAGACCACCAGTCTCATGTTATAGTTCGTATTGACATCCAGTGAAGAAGCATTAATAGCACATCATCCTTTGTATTCTATGTACTGCTAATTGTATTAGTGCAAAATCTAGTTATGGGGTAAAAGCATAAATTTCCTATCTTTGGATATAGAGTGATGATGGAGAAACTACGAGATTTAAAGTAATCTAACATTGACAATGCTATTGCGGAGTGGTCTTTGTAGCCTACATGCCAGTTATGAGGTCTGGTGCAGCCTACTCAAAATACAAAATATACAAATGAATAATGCACTAGGAGCACCACCGCGCACACCTGAAGGAACAACAATACCATAAGAGAAAGTTGAACCGAGTCATACTGAAACCCACACATTTTTTAGTTTCTTATTTGCGGGTTATAACAAAAAATCCTTTGGTACCTTCCGACAAAATTTTGACATCCAGTGAAAGTTTGATCCCCTGAGAGACAATGGTTTATAGAGAAAAGAAGCATGAAAACCAATCTGTTTGGACACAACTTCAACAAGAAACAATCATGGATATCTCCAAAATCACAAACGGGCCTCTTATCAAACGAGTGGTACTAGTGAAGGTTGGAGGATGCCGATTGAGCAACGAATCACGAGATCATTTTAGAATTTCTAGAGTAGAAAAAAGGTACTCTTGTGTAGTGAACTAGAATCCATACAACAATTGATTTTAGAACTTCTAGAGAAGGGAGTACAACTTATACGACATGCATCATCCACCAGCTCTCATTCTAAGGAAGTAATCGATGCAAACAAGAAGTTTAGTTTAAGACCTATGGTAGATTCGCTAAGACTATAGAGGAGACAATATTTGATCGGGATGACCTATGCCAAATTCGACAGTTTCCCTAGCGCGGTCTAGACACTCATGTCCGTGCCTTTGAAATTAATTACAGTGTATCAGATAATCAAAATGACAATGCATACAAGGCTCAAGTCTTTCAATCAACCCTAGTGAATGAAGTAGCAAGGTGGTTGATAGAACTTTATTTAAATCAATTTTCAACAATATGACGTAGTCCGTGATGATTTTTTGCAAAGATTCCGATTGAAGAAGAACCCAACGCAAATTTTTGAATTCCTATAGAATAACAAGAAAAAAACAAAACCAAGGAGTACAAGAATATGTGAAAATATTCTAGATTCATCTCAAGAAATTGCCTACAACAAATGAAAATCTACCCACATATGTAATTACACAATGGATTATCAATGGATTAAATCCACAATCATGCCACATCAAGATAATGAGATGCATTGGCAGCATGACTTTGGATGGATCATAGCAATGGCCTTATAGTTGAAACACAAAATCCAAGGCTTTGGTGAAGACCTATATTGGATGAGAATCAAGAAGATTAAATCAAACGAATTTTTGAAATAGGCCTTCTACATTGAATGCAAAAATTGAGGTCACATTGTTGCTAATTGTGCACTAAACCAACTAGAATGTGTGTTTTTGTGAAAGCAACAGTAACTCTTTGGAAGAATGGAATGGTAACACGTGCTGGACCAATGGTCTCGAGCATCATGTGCAATCCAACCAAGTGTTGGTGAGTCCAAAGAGGGCCCTCAGGGTGTAGTGGATCTATTAGAGTTGCATCCAGAATTGTTCTAGAGTAGAAGAACATCTAGGACACCAATCTTATGTACTAGAGGATCAATTGACCACTTCTTATCTTACAAATGGCACCAACCCTCAGCCTATCAAGATTAAGGCTGATTTGGAAGAATATTTTTGTTGTGACCTACTGGCACTCTTAACCGAGTTCATAGATGTCTTTGCTTGGGATTAAAAGGATGTGAAGGGTTTAGATCTACATATTTACCAACACACCAAATTGTCCTTAAATTTGATGCTTATTGAGCCAAGCAATAAAGCTACCAGATGAACCCCAACTACAAAAAATAGGTGAATGAGGAAATTGATTAGCTGCTCTCAGTAGGATTCATTGTCCCTATAGAACATGCATAATGGATCTCACTTATTGCCATCATGCCAAAGAAAAATAAACAACTTCAAATCTATGTAGACTATCATAAATTAAATGTTGCTACTATTCCAAACCCCTTTCCACTACCATTTTTAGAAAGTATGCTTGATGAAGTGGCATAACATGAAATTTACTCTTTCCTAGATGGTTATAGCGGGTATAACCAAGTTTGTATGGTAGAAGTGGATGTCCCTAAAACACGTTTTATTACTAATTGGGGCATTTATGCATGTACTATCATGTGCTTTGGTTTAAGAAATGCACCAAGTACCTTCCAATGTAGTATGCAAGGTATCTTCTTGCCTTATTTAATGAGCTTGATGTGTGTCTTCCTAGATGAATTTTCAGTTCTTGTGCCAAGGTGGATTAGTTGTAGCATCTTTGATTGTGCTTCCTCAAGTGTCCTGAATATAGATTATACCTTAACCTTGTAAAATCCATCTTTGCAATGTCTTATGGAAAATTAATTGGCCATATTATCTCTCGTCAAGGTGTACAAGTTGACCCTCCTAAAGTGCAGGCTATACTCGCTACTCTACCTCGAAAATCCCCAAAGAAGTTCTCCATTTCCTTAGCCAAATCTAGTGGCATTGTCAACATCTTCATTCACTCACTCACCTTAGAATTCACCTCACTCATTTAACCACTATATTTGCCCCTCATGAGTTCTAGTTGACCGAAAAATGTCACACCAACTTTCTCCAACTAAAGCATTTGTTGATTCAAGCACCCATCCTCCAAGCACCACAATGGGATTTACCGTTTCATGTTTTTTTGATGCCTTTGAAATTGCCATTCGTAGTGTCTTAGTGCAACTAAATGAAAAGTGGTATGATCTGGTCTATTATGCTAGCAGACTAGCACCCCTAGAGAGGAATTACTAAGTCATAGAACGAGAGTGTTTAGGTCTCATCTACTCTATCAAGAAGTTTTGACACTATCATTTAGGTCCAAAATTCACTTTTCAACTTGATCATTCAACATTAACATGCTTAGTGCACCAACAGAATATGGGTGATCAATTAGCACGATGGGTTCTACTACTCCAAGAGTTTGAATATGACGTCCTACATCGGCCTTGATCTTCCCATGTAGTCACAGATTTCCTTTTGAGTCTGGATTTTGATGAACCTCCGAATGGAGTTGATGATTCTTCATCTACAATCTACCTAACACAACTAGTGTTTCCCTCATTACTTGGGATTTAGTTGATTGATTCTTAATATGACACATTATTTATCTTTGTAACCACTAGTTGTCCCCTAAACTCCCTCCCCATTGTTGCTCATCAAAAATAGCCTTGTATAGCCATCATTTTCACATTATTGTGGCCTAATTATATTATTCTCATCCTTCAGGAGGTTGGATCCGGTGTGTCTCTATCCATGAGGTTCCTTTTGTCCTAAGATTAGCCGATTCAAATCCAACTAGAGGTCAATTTTTTGGCCAAGTTAACCTATATGAAACTATTGTAGAGTGGACTCTAGTGGCCAATGATGTAGTGGGATGCTCATCAATATGCTTGGGCTTATGATCCCTGGTAGAGAACATGCCAATCATTACCTCGTCATTCTTTTCCACTTCGACTTGTTCTCCCTTTGGAACCCTTCTAGAAGTGGGGATTGGATTTTGTTGCACACATCACCCCACCTTTTGTCCTCACCAACAATCGTTACATCCTCACATGTATTGATTATGCCACTCATTGGGCTGAATCTTGGGCTATTAAATCAGCCACTACTTCAGTGGCTGCCAGATGTTTGACTCAAGATGTTTTCCCATGTTTTGGTCTCCCTATGAAGATTGTTTCTGATCATGGAATGCACTTTGCTAATGATCGCATTCACGGTCTTAATCATTCATTTCATATAACCCATAAGTTTAGTACAACCTACTATCCTTGTGCAAATGGATTGACCAAGAGTACTAATAAAACATTGTTGAATATGCTAAAAAAATTAATTATAGATTGTCTTGAATGCTAGAACTAGATATTAAATGTGGTTTTATGGGCTTATTGTACTACTTATAAAGTTGTTATTGGTTGTATTGTACTACTTATTGTCTCCTTCAAGAAGACTCACTATATCCCCACCTTGGTGCACTTTGCTCACCTCTTGATGCAGGAATTGTAGATTAGGCAAGCTCACACACATGATCGATTTTTCAAAACCCATGTTTTTAGAGAAGGAAAATTTGTGCTCTTTTATAACTCAAAATCAGATTTGAATAATGACAAGTTCAACGTCCAATGGTTCACTCCATATTGAATTTTGGCCCGACTTGGATTGACAACTTTTGTATTGCAGATACGTGCTAGAGAGCCAATTAAAAATCCACTCAATGGGTCAAAGTTATGGTCTTTTTTATCTCTTGCCATGTGTACTAGTCATTAGTCCACCACACATGATTGCATGATTTTGCATGATGATTATTTTGCCATTCTTGATATTTTGTTCATCATTTTCGTTGCCCTCACCCTTGTGATGCCATTTGTCCATCTTTATATTTATATACTATCACACTAGATTACATCTCCAATTGTTTTTTGCATTATCATGTCCATAGTGTGCATCCCTATCCCATATGCAAGCTCTCTTAATAGAAGCACTTGCCCCCATAGAACCCTTATCCACAATATTCTCTGAGAATCCAAACAATATTTGAGTTTCTGGTGACTTAGTACATTTGCACTCCTTCAGTGGATTGTTGTGGTTGTGCACCCCATCGCCAAAAACATTGTCCATTCCATCACTATGGAACCCTCCTCTGTAGCTGTATGGATGGTACCATTGAGTGGGATCAAACTATGAACCACCACCACCAAGGTCTGATAGTGATTTCACCTCCTTATGGACATTGTCACACACATTGAGCCTCTCTCCTATGCTGTGATGGAGCAACTCTTCCAATGACATGGTTCAAACAAGTTCACCATTAGCTGCTGCCATAAACTACAGAGGTCCATTCTCCAGCTTCGGTGGTGCAGATGAACTTGCAGCATCAGCCCTATTGAATTTCATGACAATTCTATTCTTTTATTTCCACCTCTGTCCATCAACCCATCAATTGGTCAGTCATCTTGTTTACCCACAATCATAGGGAATGCCAACAAAATATCCACCACTTATAGCAAACTAGCACCACACCAAATCACCTTCCCTACCTCCTTTCTATCATCTACCTAGGTGAATTCCTTGTCCCAATGCACGTGTTACTCATTCCATGGATTTTTGCTCCCCTCAACTCGCCGATTGTTGAGGATGATGAGAGTGCTGAGTTAATTTTTCGATGTGTGAAGAGGCTATGTCAAGTAGAAAGTTCTAGTTCTTATGATGCAAAACAAATGGTGGAGAATATGAAAAATCTCTTGTTGTTTTCTAGCCTTCATAATATTGCAACCCAATGCACCACATCTTGTAGTCATCCCTTTTAGAAGAATCCTTTGATTCTCCTTTGGGCTCCACTCAGCAACCCCTAGAATCTCCACTATCGATCAAGTTTTGGCCCCTTATTCATCTCCTATAGCATTTGCTCCATCCTCTACCAACTACTCACTCTCGGATACTCCCCAAAGCCCCAATTAGTCACTTGCACCCTTTCTCGATCATACCTGGAATGTCGTGCATTACCATGACATTCCTGATCTCCCTCCACTTCTTAGCCTGTAGAAAGAGTTCTAGTCATTTTGGGTAAACTCCCAATGTGGTCTTCATGATTTTTCCCGTCTCAACACCTACCTTGTTCATATGCAAGATCTCATTTGGCATGAGATGGAACAGTACCATCAATCTTGTAAAAACCTCTAATGGAACAATTATCGATTGCAACATCATATGCAAGAACTCCAGATCGATTTGGTTTCCCGAGAAGCACATTCTTACCAGTTCACACAAAACTTAGATGCAAAATCAAAGCAAACAACATATTTCCAAAGATTTTTTGCAGAAGTAATGAAAGAAAACGACTTAGCCAAAAAGAAAGCCGCCAATCTCTAGGAGGACAATACCCATCACCTTCAATGCATAAAAGACTTAGAGCATGAGACTATTGTTCAAAAGGCCACTCTTCATGAGGGAAAATTTAATCCTAAATAGAGTATGCAAGACAAGGAACTTCTACACAGACCACTAAGGCCCTGCAAGAGACAAATGCTTGACTCTCTACAGAGTTTTCTCAACTTTAGGTGGTAGCAACAAGTCATCATACAGAGCTCTAAAAACTACAATAATGGCTAGAGCAAGTGGAAATCCAGAAGACACAAGCAATGCAATAAGCACAAGCAGAAGTGGAAACAAAGGTGCCACACTCTCAAGCAAGATTTCTACTTATAGGAAGAGTTTTGAATCTTGTCAAAGCACAAAGCAAAGCTTTGGTATCCACTACCACCTCCACAAGTAAAGATTAAGAAGCCTGTGTGTTCCTAGACCCGCATGAAGTGCAAAAATTGCTCAAAATCATGGTTTGCAAAATATAGAAAACATCTAAAGAAGCTTAGGAATCATCATCGATGATGTACATACCTTTTCTGATGCTGAGCAGAAAGAAAATGACTAGTTTTTTGGGTTCAGGTCTAGGCATGGGAATGCTAGGCCATTGAGGACATTTCCTTTTATATTCTATGTGATTGTTTTATCTATTCAATCTCTTCTTTCTATTCATTATTAACTTGTGTATTGAAGATATTCATATTCTATTGTGTAAGTAATGTTATTTGAAAGTATGTGTAAAGGACATAAAGTTGTTGAGTTACTTGTTTACTGGTTTCAGCATTGAGACAGTCAGTCCGGTGTTATAGTCGTATTGAAGTCTAATGAAGAAGCATTAACATCGAAGTGTTGTGTATTCTATGTACTGTTAATTGTAATAGTGCAAAATCTACAAATTGTAAAGTTACTTAGTATAATCATTAATTTCCTATCTTTGGATTAGAGTGATGATGGAGAAACTAAGAGATTTAGAGTAATCTAAATCATCCCACCCAAGAAACCTCTAATGACCTATTCCTATCCCTGACCAAAAACTAGGAGAAGAGAAGTTAACAAACACCATTTTAGATTTTTGTAGGCATAGTAAATTGGCATTATTTAGATATCCAAAGTGTGCATGCCAAACCTTTGCATCTGCGATATCCTAAGAATCTTTTACTACACATGTTGAGTCATTCACAGATTTTGCATAGCCTATGAGCTTATAAAGCCCATGGCATAAAATGCAAGAAGCAATAATAACATCACCATTTGATAGGTCATGAATTGTACATCTGCATCAAAACATTTGACAAGCAAAGTGGTCTTGGATAATGCTAAAATTGATAACAGATTTTTCTTGATCCTTCGCACAAGAAAAGCATCTCACAATGTTAAAGAACTACCATCAACAATAGTCAGAATGATCTTACAAACTCCCATTGCAGGATTAGAGGAGTTTTTGGTGCATGTGATAGTATTCCCAATAAGGGCAAGCTCAAGTGAACTGAAGAAACTTTCTTGTGAGGTAATATGTTTGGTTGGCCCATTCTCAGACTAACAAACATCTGAGTCTACTGTAGACATACAATGTTCATGAGAAGATATGTCATAGTTCCAAATAGTTGTGAATTCCCATTCTTCGTTCTACACAAGATTAGGAGATTGTGTTTTAGGTGTAGAGTCCTCTGCAACAACCATTCGAGCCTCCTTTTTCTTTGCCTCTTTTGCAACCATTTTTGGATAGCTCTTTATGTCATGATCATTTCCTATACATTATTTACAGAATTATTTTTGCTTATCTATTTTCTTCTCATCTTTTTGTTCCTTCTTCGAGTGTGCATCACTAGAAGATTTTTTCTTACTATTAGATGAGCTCCATTTACCTGTTCCCTTCTAACTACCTAGGAAAGCTTGATCTACAACATGCATAATGGACCTATTATGCTTGGACTGATCTTCTTGCAACAAAATAGAGACTAATTCCCCAAATGTGAAGGCACTTGGATTGTTCATCATCAACCAAAAAGTAGAAGCAAAACTCTGATATGAATCTAGAAGACCATTAAGAATAGTGTACACAAGTGAACTATCTGGCAAGACTTTATCTGTAGAAATTAGCTTCTCTTTCTAATCCTTGATCTTTCTCAAAAAACTGTCCATAGAATCTCCATCATTCATATGCTCACCCTCCAAATATTTTTAGAAATAAGTAACATGAGCCTCATTTCTTTCCTCATTCCCAAGCATCCTTTGTTATTTCACGAGAGCGAATATGAGGGATAATTTCATGTTTCATAGTCAGGGCTATCAATGTATGTGCCTGAGCATCTCTACCATCCCAAAAATGTTGCTCTACAATAGGTGCAGCAGGAACCAAAGCATGAACAGGAATTGAAGATCATCATCTTCAATGTCATCTGCATCACCTTTGATAATTGTATTTGCAACTGTAGAAAGGATGTCTTTCAAGATCCTCCATAATATTCCACAACCCTCTTGCTACCAATACATGAAACAACATATATGCCCATAATAGGTAATTAGTGCCATCCAAAGTGTCCTTAATAGCCAACATAAAAAATATATCATTAATTTCAACCATGACCACCTACCAAAATACCTTGATGCAAAAATGACTATATCTCAAAAAGTTGAAGAGAACTACCCTATCAAGCTCTAATAAACCTATAGAGACTTCAAGGCACTTTTATTGCTGAACCAAAACCTATATATATATATATGTATATATATATATATATATATATATATATATATATATATATATATATATATATATATATATATATATATATATATATATATATATATATATGTGTGTGTGTGTGTGTGTGTATATATATATATATATATATATATATATATATATATATATATATATATATATATATATATATATATATATATATATATATATATATATATATATATATATATATATATATGTTTGTGTGTGTGTGTGTGTGTTTTGCACAAAAGGATGAAATCTCTTGTACAAGCAATGTGATAGTGCATTAAGAGGCCAAAATGAGCTTAGATCAAAATTTTCATGCCACACAACAAAGCTTTTTTGAACTCCTAATCACCTTGAGTATGCTAACCAATTTTCGTGCGATTTTGAGATTGTGATTAGAGGGGTGTTGATGACACCCTAGATGACGCAACGATCTGATCTGCTCTGATACCAATTTTTAGGGTTTGAGGTCTTTTGAAGCACACAAACAACAGAAGGAAGAAGAAGAAGCTTGGAGCACAACACACAATACTGAATGTATTACCAAGTGAATATACAAAGATAAGTTACCCTTTAGGTTTATAGGCATGTATACAAGTCAAGGAAAGAAAACCTCCTAAAGAGGGAAGAACATGCCCAACATTCCTAAGTATGTTCACACACATCACTATGAAAATATGTCAATGCAAACAATGGCTAAAGTGATTCAAGCTTTTTTCCTTTAGCAATAAGCATATTTCCCTTTGAAACTTAAAAGGAGTGAGCATAGAAATCACTTTGTAACCAAGGTCATCAAGATGACCAACTCATGCCAAAGTGCATGAAAGTTAAGGCATGAAAGTTAAGAGCATATGATAAATGGAAACAAGGAGCATGAAAGGTAATGTATTGGATACATGTTCGCATACAAGATAACATGATTGGGCACATACATGATGCCAAGACTCCAAAGGAGGCTTGGAAGAGTTTGGTCACATTGTATGAGACCAATACAAAGGCATCGAAATTGCAAATGAAGAAGGAGCTACATACATTGAAGAAAAAGGGCATGTCGATAAGTGAGTACACTTTGAAAATCAAAAGCATATGTGAGTCACTTGCATCTCTTGGCATGAATTTAGATGATGATGATAATTTGGAAGTGTGACTTCATGGTTTAGGAGCTACATATAAACAATTCAGAACTTCTATACAAACAAGGGAAAATATTTTGAGTTTTATTGATCTAGTATTCATGATGATTATTGAACAAAAGAATCTTGGCGAGGACTCAAACTCCCAAGGAAAACCTAGTCCTGAGTAGGTATTCTACTCTGGCAAAGGAAGAGGCAAAGGTAGAGGCTTTGGAAGTGGAAGAGGACATAGTAACCAAGACCAAGTTCAACAACAAAATCATGCAGGAGGTAGAGGACAATTTTGAGGCAGGGTTAGCCAAAGAGGCCACATAAATTTCCAAAGAAATGATTCAAGTAATGAAAGTAAAGGATGTTGGAATTGTGGTAAAACTAGACACTTTGAATATGATTGCAGGTTAAAGATTCAAAATAATGGAAGGCAACAAAACAACTATGCATCCAAAAGTGTAGATGATTCTGAGAAGTTGTTCATGGTCCAATATCACATGATGAATACGATGTCTACTAATGTTTCAAAATCGAATGGTAATTTTTGGTATGTTGATTCAGGTGCTTCAAATCACATGATTAATCATGCAGAATGGTTTAGTAGTTTGCAAAAATTGCCAATTCCTAGATATGTTGAAATAGGTGATGACACATCACACCCTATCAAGCATACAAGAAACATAGCACTGTCTATAAAGGAAAAAAAGGTAAAACATCTTTTTGATGGTTCCAAATATAACAAAGAATCTTGTTTTTGTTGGACAAATGGTTGGTTAGGGATTACAAGTTAGGTTCAATGTTGATGGGTTATATGTAGAAGAGTAAAAACAGGATGGAAGATTGACTGCCAAAGGAAACAAAGTGGGTAGGATGTTCACCTTAAATGTGAAAATTTCTGAAATGAATGCAACCATGTTTGCAAAAGGTGTAGGAGTTATTGCTGATATAGAGATTTGGCACAAACGAATTGCACATGCAAACTTGTAGAGGCTAAAATTGATGCAGGTGAAGGAGATTGTCAATGGACTACCAAATTTCAAGGTTGTGGAGATGCAAAAGGTATGTGCAACTTGTCAATTTGGTAAACACTCAAGAGCATCATTTTTGCATAACAAGCATGTTAGTGAGAATGTGCTAGAAATAGTACATACAGATGTTTGGGGTCCTATAAAGACCCCATACATCTATGGGTGGTTGCCGGTTTTATGTTATTTTCATTGATGACCATACACAAAAAGTATGGGTATATTTCATGAAAGAGAAGAGTGAGGTGTTCACTCACTTCCAACTTTTAAAGTTATGGTGGAAAAACAAACAAGAAAGTATATTCAGACATTTAAGTTTGATGGAGGAGGTGAATACATGTCAAATGAGTTCAGCAACTTTGTTAAAACTCATGGAATGTGACAGTTTAGGTACACACAACAACAGAATGGTGTTGTGATGTAGGTACACACCACAACTTTCAGTTTTGATGCAAGTACACACCACCAGAGAATGGCATTGTTGAATGCAAGAATAGACATATTGTAGAAATAGCAAGAGCGTTGATGGTTGAGAAGAATATGCCTCATTATTATTGGGTAGAAGTTGTGCATACTACTGTATAGATCATGAAGAGAACTCCGACTACTGTTGTACATCAAGTTACACCTGAAGAGAATTTTACAAGTAAAAAGACAAACTTATCACATATGAAAGTATTTGGTTGTATTGCATATGTACATGTTCTAGATGCATTGAGGACAAAGCTTGACCCAAAAGGAAAAAAATGCATCTTCATTGGGTAATCCCTTGACCAAAAGGGATATAAATATTATAACCCACTCACACGACAGTTGAAGGTAAGCAGATATGTGGTGTTTGATGAAATGTCGTGTTTGATGAAATGTCAAGCTTCTATGCAGATGCAAAATGTGGACTTAATCATGAACCAAATGATAAAAAAAATGTTAAAAATCAAGTGTAGAATCTCAATTTTTTTGGTGAATCGGATGCATCACCAAGCAATAGTTCCAACTCAAATCCATGAAGTGGAAGATTGCATGGAAATTTTCATCCAAAAAATTCATCAACTACATCAAAGAAAGGTAAAGAAAATCTTTTTGTTGGTAGTAAATCACCTATAGGTTTTGAAGACATTGATGGAGATTCAAGCGGTTCAAAAAAGAGCCCCGATGAGGAAATTGGATTGCCCTTTGTGAAGACTCAAGGAGTAAAAAAGGCACATGCAAATGATACAAGGAGAAGTGACCCAAGACCAAGAAGATCTGAGAGGATCTAGAATTGAGTGCACCGATTGAGGTATGACAACTACATGGCTCATCATTGTGCCTTCATGAACAAGGTAATAAAAGATGCTAAACCTTCTTGTTTTGAAGATGCAATTGGAAATGCATACTCAAAAAAAAACTATGGATGAGGAGATGGCTGCACTTTATGGAAACGATACATGGAAGCTGGTTCCATTGTTGCAAGGAAAGGAACCCATAGGCTGCAAGTGGGTTTATGGTAAAGCACAATGTTAATGGTAGCATAAGCAAGTAAAAAGCAGGAAACGGATATGCATACACATATGCCATTGATTATAAGGAAATGTTTGGCCATGTAACTAAAATTTCTATTATCAGAGCACTTGTTGCATTAGCTACAATAAAAGGATGGACTTTGCATTAGATGGATGTGAAGAATGCATTCCTACATGGTGAGTTGTAGGAAGACGTATACATAGACCAACCACAAGGATATGAAGACTCAAAGCACCCAAAAAATATTTGCTAAGTGTAAAAGGCTTTGTATGGACTTAAACAAGATGCTTGTGTTTGGCATGTAAGGATTGCTGAGGACTTGACCACCATTGGATTTTCCACATGTGATGCAAATCATTCATTATATGCAACGAAGGGTGATGATGGCATCACAATTGTGGCTATTTATGTTGATGACGTGATTGTAGGAGGTGACAATGAAGCAACCATTAAAGAGGTAAAGAAACTTATTATGAAAGAATTTGACATGAAAGATCTAGGTGCTATGATATTTTTTGGGCATTGCATTTATACATATATAAACAGATATATGGATGTCACAAAGGCAATATGCCCTTAGTATGTTGCAAAAGTATGGTATGGATGATTGTAAGTCAATTTCTATGCCATTAGATCAGAATTTGAAGTTGGATACTACATCAAGTGAAGCATTGGAAAATGCTACTATGTATAGGAAAATTGCGGGAAGTTTGATATGTTGATATATTTAGGTAGTGATGTGTGTGAACACACTAGGACCGTCGGGGCACTTTTCTCCCTCTTTAGGAGGTTTTTTTCCCCCGGCTTGTATATATGCCTATTGCCCTAATGGGCTACTTATCTTTGTACATTCTCTAGTAATACATTCAGTATTGTGTGTTGTGCTCCAAGCTTCTTCTTCTTCCTTGTGCTGTTCGTGTGCTTGCGCAGACGTCTAACTCCAACAATTGATATCAGAGCAGGTCGTCGCTTCATCTAGGGTGCCGTCGACACTCCTCCGTTTATAGTCTCAGAATCGTACGGATTTTGGTGAGCCTACTCAGGGTGTTCCCGAGATCAAAACAGCTTTGTTGTGTGGTGCCGAAATCGCGATCTGAGCTCGTTTCGGCCTCCGAACGCACTATCACAGTGCTTGTGTAGGCTATTTTGTCTTTTTGTGTCAAAGGTATATACCTGTTTCTGTTCACCAGTATAAGCGTCACGAAGTCTGCTACAAGTTTAGTAGAACTCGTCTGGGCAGTTCCGTTCAACTTTTTGAGATACAGTCAATTTTTTGCATCAAGGTATTTTAGTCACCGGCCATGGCTGAAAGCAGTGATGTATTCCGTATGTTGGGTGTTGAGGATAAGTTGGATGGTACCAACTATCCATTATGGGCTTATATGATGCGACATGTATTGGTTGCAAAAGGATTGTGGAACATTGTGGAGGGTGTTGAAAGACGTCCTGTTACACCCGTAACAACAAGTACTGCGAATACAGGTGCTGGAGCTGATGAAGATGGTGTCGAAGATGATATTGTGCAGATTCCTATTCGTGTTGCTGTTTTTGTTGCACCTACTACAGAGCAAATTCGTTGGGATGGCAGAGATGCCCAGGCACATGCATTGATAGCTTTGTCTGTCAAACGTGCCATTATTCCTCATATTCGCTCTTCTAGAATAGCTAAGGATGCTTGGGATACACTTACCACATTGTACCAATCTAGGAATGAGGCTCGTGTTACTTACCTCCGAAAACAGTTGGAGAGTGAGCACATGAATGAAGGTGATTCTATGGACAGTTTCCTAACAAAGATCAAAGACTTGAAGGAACAGTTGATTTCTGCTGATGAGGTTATACCAGATAGCTCACTTGTGCAAACCGTTCTGAATAGTCTTCTTGATTCATATCAGAGTTTTGCTTCTACTCTTCGGTTGATGATGAAAGGCAATCCAAATGCCTTGTCATTTGAGGAGCTAGTCTCTGTTCTGTTGCAGAAATATTAGTCCAGGCAGAATAGGTCCATTATGCGTGTTGTAGATCAAGCTTTCTTGGCTAGTGAGAAGGGCAAAGGAAAATGGAGTTCTTCTACTAGTAAGCAGAAATCTGCAAATGCTGCATATTCGAAGAACGAAGACAAACATGAGAAAAAATAATAAAAACCGAAATTGTTTTGTAAGTACTGTAAGGGAATGATCATATCATAAAGAACTATCCAAAACTGGCTGTAAAAGAGGCAGAGAAGAAAGAGGCTGGAATGGTTGTTGCAGAAGCCTCTACACCAAAAATGGAGTCTGCTAATCTTGTGCAGGAAGAAGAATGGGCATTCACTACTGTTTGTAGTTTTGACCCATCTTCTCATGAGCACTGCATGTCTGCAGTAGACTCAGATGGTTGGTTCTTTGACAGTGGGGCGACCAAACATATTACCTTGCAGCGCAGTTTCTTCTCTTCACTCGAGCCTGCCCCTACAGGGAATACTGTTACATGTGCCAACAACTCCTCTTATCCTGTTATGGGAGTTGGTAAGATCATTTTGACTACTGCTGATGGTCGTTCTTTCACTTTGTCAGATGCTTTATTTGTGCCAGGGATCAAGAAGAATCTGTTATCAGTTTCTGCATTAGCCAAGATTGGCTTGGTTGTGAAATTTATTGATGACAGATGTACAGTTCATGATCTGTCAAATGGCAATGTTATTATTGCTTCTGGCATTTTATGTCGTGGGCTGTATAAGCTCATAGACTATGAAAGATCTGAAAATGATTTGGCATGTGCAATAAATGATTCTCAGACTATGTCAGATGCAAAGCTTTGGCATGCACGCTTTGGTCATCTGAATTTTGCTAGTTTGCTATGCCTGCAGAAATATGAAATGGTGTCCTCTTTACCCAAACTTGAGGCACCTGGAAAACATGTTTGTGAAGGCTGTATTTTGGGAAAACTACAGCATTCCTCCTTTCCAAAAGATGGTTCAATTCGGGCTACATAGAAATTATAGCTTGTACATAGTGATGTATGTGGTCCTATGCAGACACCCTCTTTTGGAAATTACCTTTACTTCGTAACTTTCATTGATGATTTTTCCAGGCATGCATGGGTATATCCACTCAAAGCAAAGTCCGAAGTGTTCATGTGCTTTAAACAGTTTTTGGTTTTGGCTGAAAATCTGTCAGCATGTAAAATGGGCACCCTCCGTTCTGATCGACGGGGGAATATATGTCTTCTGATTTTAATGCATTTCTGGCTGAACATGGGATAAAACACCAGTGTATAGTGCCTTATACACCTCAACAGAATGGATTTGCTGAACGAAAGAACGGGTCACTCATGGAGATGGCGAGGTGCATGGTCAAAAGTCAGGCTTTACCACATAGTTTATGGCTTGAGGCTGTCATGTGTGTAGCATATGTACTGAACAAGTGTCCCACTAAAGCGCTGCAGTATATCACTCCATATGAGGCTTGGCATGAACGCAAGCCATCTGTTGCTCATCTACGTGTTTTTGGTTGTTTGGCATATGCAGTAGTGCCTAAACAACATCGCAGAAAATTGGATGATAAGGCAGTAAAATGTATTTTTGTTGGGTACAGTTATGAAAGTAAAGGCTATCGTTTGTATCATCCACAGACTAAACGCATTCTGGTTAGCCGTGATGTTGTCTTTGTGGAAGATGTTATTCAGCCATTGCTTTCATGTACTAAGGAGACATCTATTAGCTCCAAAGACATGTATGATACTTTGATGCCTCTTTTTACAGGTCGACAGTCTAGTGCTGGTCCTAATGAGGCAACTTCTCAGTCTTTGCAGGTTTCATATGATCATGTAGATCATTCTATTTCTGATGCAGATTTACATGATGCACTTGTTGATGAGAGAGTTGATATTGAGCAGGCAAAAACTATGCCAAAATGGCTGGTGCAAACTTTGCGTGACAGCAACTTAGATGCACCTTTGTCATATTGTACTCGTTCAGGCTCTTATAGTGCCTCCTTTGCATCAGATTGCTATGCTATGGCTGCGTCTAGTCTCTGTGATGAGAATGAGCTTGTTTCTTTTGATGAAGCACATAATTCAGAAAATTGGATGGCTGCTATGCAATTTGAATATGATGCTATAATGAAGAATGGTACATGGTCTTTATGTGACTTGCCTCCTGGCAAGAAGGCCATTGGCACTAAGTGGGTATACAAGCTGAAGCGTAAACCTCATGGTACAATTGACAGGTATAAGTCTAGGCTTGTTGCAAAGGGTTATGCGCAGGAAAGAGGCGTGGATTTTGATGAGATCTTTGCACCTACATTCCGTATGACTACCGTTCGAAGCATTTCTGCACTTGCAGCCCATCATGGTTGGAATGTACATCAGTTGGACATTAAAACAGCATTTCTAAATGGTGACTTGCATGAAGAAGTGTATGTTTTTCAGCCCTGTGGCTTTGTGCAGAAAGCGCATGAAAACCAGGTGTGCAGGTGAAAGAAGGCATTATATGGTTTAAAGCAAGCACCACGTGCTTGGTATGAGAAGATACATGCCTATCTAGTTGCACATGGTTTTGAGAACAGTCCAACTGAAAGCACCTTATATGTTAAGCATGCTAATGATGTGCTTCTGATCATTGTTGTCTATGTTGACGACATGCTCCTCACTGGTCCTATTGAGAAGCATATTGCTGATTTCAAGGCTGATTTGCATGCCTCATTTAAGATGTCTGATTTGGGGCATTTGCATCACTATTTGGGCATTCAGTTGATGCAAGTTGATGGTGGAATGGCTTTGTGTCAAATGAAATATATTGACACATTATTGCAGCGTTTTTATTGTAAACCTATTGCCACTCCTATGGAAACAGGTTTACGATTGAGTCTTCATGATGCTAGAGATGCATTTGATGATGTTCTCTATCAGTAGGCTGTTGGATGCTTGATTTACTTATGCATTACTCGGCCAGATAATCAGTTTGCTATCTCACAGATGAGCAGGTTTATGCATTGCCCAAGAGTCACGCATTGGAAGGCAGTTAAGCGCATCTTTCGCTTCTTGAGTGGTACTTGGCTACTTGGGTTGTTTTATCCCAAGGGGGGATCACTACCGCCAGATTTGCATGCTTTTTCTGACTCAGATTGGGCTGGTTGCTATGACACTCGTGTGTCCACCAGTGGTTTTTGCTTCATGCTTGGTAGCTCATGTATATCTTGGTTGAGCAAGAAGCAGCCTACTGTGGCCACTTCTAATTGTGAGGCTGAGTATAGGGCAGCTTTCACAGCAACTATTGAGTATGTGTGGCTCAGACGCCTTATGGCTGATTTGGGTGTTGGCCAGTCTTTTGCCACGACCATCTTCACTGACGGTCAGAGCGCATTGGTAGTTGCGAGGAACCCTATGTTCCATGCTCGCACTAAGCACATTGAGGTGCATTATCACTATGTCAGGGAGAGGTTCTCTGCTGGGGAGATCAGCTTGGCATATGTGCCCATGCAGGAGAACATAGCAGACCTTTTCATGAAGGCTCTGCCTAGGGAGAAGTTTGAAGCTTTCCGCAAATCTTTGGGCTTACTTCCTTTTGCGGAGTGATTTCCACATAGCTTGACACTTCCTTATACATGAGTGCCAGCTCCTTGTTCACCGCATCACTCCCAGGGGGGATTTGTTGATATATTTAGGTAGTGATGTGTGTGAACACACTAGGACCGCCGGGGCACTTTTTTCCCTCTTTAGGAGGTTTTTTTTCCCCTGGCTTGTATATACGCCTATTGCCCTAATGTGCTACTTATCTTTGTACATTCTCTAGTAATACATTCAGTATTGTGTGTTGTGCTCCAAGCTTCTTCTTCTTCCTTGTGCTGTTAGCGTGCTTCCACAGATGTTGGCAGTGGTCAGGGAGGTCAAGGACTTACAAGACAAGGGAGCCAATGTGAAGGGCCAAGCAGGCAAAGTAGTCAAAGACGATCTGGCAAGTAGGCCATCATTTTTCTTGAAGCTGAAGGTCAAGGACAAATCACAAGAGCACATCAAAGAGGTGGACACACAAGAAGAAGGAGCAAGTAGGGAGCTCCAAGAAGTGTATGTCAAATGGTTAGAAGAAATCCCTACAAAAATAGTGATTTCATGACTAAAAGCCATTGTAAATACCATTTCATACTTTTGTAGCTCCATTTTGTGCAAGCCAAGGAGTCCTTGAGCTTGAGGAGCTTTAGAAGTACCTAGCTATCAAATTTCACATTTTTTAGACTCCATTTGAGCCCCAAAATAGGCCCTAGAATCTAATTTTTAACTAGGCCGGACACTAGGTCTGGACAGGGCCAAAGCTAGTCAAAAACTATAAAAAGAGCTAGAGAGCTCATTTTTGAGGTTAGCTTGTTGTAGAATTGAACTTGTAAGAGCAAGATTAATCTAAAGAACTCCATTGCTTCTCTCTCTTGGTCTTACCTTGTGTGCGCGTGTGTGTATGTGTGTGCATGTTAGTGTGCTTCTCACTCACGCACTTGTGCCATCACTTGTTCCAGGTCTTCATACCATCCTCATGTCTTCTCGGATTGACATTAAAGGAGGTGCTACTCATCACTGAGTCACACCAAATTTTGGCACCGTTGCCGAGGATAGAGCTTTGAGGACGAGTGTGTGATGGTAAGACATAGAGCGGTGACGTTGGCATTGTAGGTAATTTCTTTACTTTTCCTTATTTTTTCTCTTTCTTACTTCATCATCATCATCACCATCATCATCCTCACCATATCCCACCTCCATCTCCATCATCGCGAAAAAAAATCGCTTTTTTAATCATATCATCTTCTCCCCTCCATTCCCCTCATTTCACTTGTGAGAGAGAGCGAGAGAGCGATTTGTGTATAATGCTTTTGCATGTTTTTTGAGTGATCTTGCAGGTTGTAGCTGTATCATCATCCCCAGCAGTCTCCGCAGGTACGGAAAATCTCGGCTCTTTCTCTGTGCCGGAGACCTCTGTCGATCGCGATCGACAGAAAATTTGACCTTTTGGTAAAACAAAGTGCACCACCATAATCTACATGATGAATACACTCTAAATCACTAATCACAGTAAAAAAATTCTTTGTTTCTCTATCAATGGCGAACGACACTGTCGATCGCGATCGACAGCCACGATCGACAGCCTCTGTCAATCACGACCGACAACCTCTATCAATCGCGACCAACAGACCCCACGATCGACCGACTGCCATGTAGGATTCAGTCAATTGCAATCGACACCGTCGATCGGGACCAACTGAAATTTCACGATTGACTCAAAGACTCGCGTTGCCACGTGTCCATCATGATGGATAGAACCCCGATTGATTGAAATCACGACGAAAATCTCGGAAAAAGTGTCGATCGTGATTGACACCGTCGATCGTGATTGACAGGACCCAGGACTGACTCTATCGATCGCGATTGACACTATCAATCGCTGCTGACGTGTCGATCGCAATCGACAGGCCCCGACAGACACCTCTATCAATCGCGATTGACAGACCTGTTGATCGCGATTGACAGGCTTTTTCGGCTAAAAAATTTAGGGTTTTTGTTCCAAGTTTTGGGGGGTAATATTGGGCATATTTTTCTATCAATTAGTGATTTGTGAGGTCCCTGTATGTGTGTTTTGAGAAAAATCTTGTGAACTGTTAGCCTCTTTGAACCCTGTTTTAACTCCAAAACCCTAAACTGTCATAACTTCCTCATACGAAATCCGTTTGGGGTGATCTTAGGCTTGTTGGAAAGCTCGTGGGGAGTACAACAAAATTAATACCATGATTATTAGATATAGTATTTTTAAGAGGACCATACCCGGGGGGAACAAAACTAAGGGATCTCTAGAATTGTTTTCCATAAAGACACAGTGCAAATTGATACCTAAATTACATAAATGAAAGTGATTTGTTCTGTCATTTGACTTTAAGTCTTGAGCTAACTTTGGGACTCTTACAGGTCCATTGAGAGCACTAGGGAGTACCCAAAGCAAGGGCATTCAACAAGCTTGAGAATGGGGTTCTTGAGCATCAAGGAGCAAAGGATCAGTGAGGTTGGAATATTCTCAACTCCCTCTGTCATTTCCTAGCTTAGGATAAGTGCGAGTAGTGCTAGGATTAAGTCAGGGCGATGATAGGCATCTATCAAGTGAAGACTACCTAAGCACTCAAGTTCAAGCGGAAACATAATCTCTCTGTGCGATCGATAATTGTAAAGGAAAAAGAACTTAACATGGTACGAACAACTTAAAGTGCGGAAATTCATGCAAGTATTCCTGACGACGTGATATCAGACAAGATCATAAACACGATAATCAACTAAAAAAGAACTAAGTAACTGATACAAATTGAGCTGCAACGAGGTTGTACTTTGGGTAAAAATAGGGATTTGATCATTCGGGCATATGAACCTTAGATCAAGATGACATCTAGGGAGAGATAGACAAAGTCTTAGGTCTTCAGAGGCTAGTGTCAACCATACTGCTAGGTCTTGGGCCCAGCAGTTGATCCATCATTCGCACTACCCTAGCTCTGAAACCAGTGAGTCCGAGATGTCCCACAGTATGGAGAGACCTACAGGAAGTTCAGGTGTGCCATATTTACATAGGGTAGAAGGCCCCTACAAGATGCAGTTGGAATACCTTAGGACCAACCGATTAGGTGCTAGCATCTATGAGGACGGCCTAGGAAGATATGTGGTCCAGATTAAAAACCCTGACCAACCCATTGGACTCGAACATCCAATAGTCAAGTTTGAAAATGGTGCATACCTGGACAAAGAAGGGACAATATATGTAGTCACCAGTCACCCAGATAGAACTGATAAATTCGGGAATGTGATCCCAGAAACGGACATAGGTGACCTAGAGCAAGGGAACATAGGTGGTGAGCCTAAAACCCCTCGAGGCAAATCAGTTCTTACTAGAATTATCACGCCAGAGTGGGTTCCCCAGGACAATAAGAGCATAGATCTGCTCTTAAACCAAGAGACCGATGAATCCTTTTGGAGGTATAAGCCTGATCAGCCGAATGAGTTTGGAATACTCACTATCTATGAGTTTAAAGATCCGGACAGCCCAGGCAAAGTGACCTATTTAGACAATACTTCGGAGAGGATCTTTGTGGTCTCAGAACATGGTAGACATGCCTACACTTGGAAGGGAGAATTTATTTTCCCCCAACCAAGATCTAATGTTTCATGTGGCCACCAAGGAGCTAGAACATCCCAAGCTCATGGAGCTCAAAGGGACAGAAGTAGAGATAGGCCAGAAGTGAGTTTTGCCAACCCGTTGGGAAGAGAAAGAACGAGAACAGAAACGGATAGAGTGGAACCTGAGAGACTTAGAGTTCCAAGGAATCCAAGAAATCTAGATGAATTTCCTCTGCCAAGACCTAGAGAGCACACGAGGACTTTGAGGCCTACACAACTGGTTAAATCCATGAAGAACTACTTCAATGGCACCGGAGATCCATACGATCATGTGGCCGAATTTAGGCAAGTCTTGAGAGTTGAACAGGTTGAGGACCTCTTAACGCAGTACAATGCCTTTGGTCTAACCCTTAGGAACACCGCTCTTATGTGGTTTCAACCACTAAATGAGAGACACTTCAGGAACATAGACCAACTTCTAGAGGCTTTCAATATTGAATTCTCTAAGAGTGGCATAAGGCATAACACTTCCTCACTGATTCACAGCTTCAAGCAAACCCCTCAAGAGACAGTTAGACTTGCAGGAAGAAGGTTTAGGCAATATCTAGAGAGATGTCTGATTCCTGAGCTACGCACTCCAGCCAAACAAGTGGCTTTATTTTTGGATGGATTGCTAAGTACAAAGTTGAGATCATATGTGTACTTGAAAGACCCTAGGACCATCAAAGAGTGTGTACGCATGTGCATCGACATCGAGGATAACCTAGGGGATGAATTAGAACTTTCCAAAATCTACAAAGATTCAGATAGTTCCACTAGCCTCTCTTCCTCGCAATCCACATCTATTGAGGAACTTGGTGAGAAACTAGCTAGCAAAAAAATACCAAGGTTTGCCCTAATGAAAAGATGCTATACTTGTGGAGGTGACCATATGGCGAACGTATGTCCCATCATGTCTCAACCCCAAGTGAATCCCAGTAACCAATACTGCACCATAGAACAGAGATACACAAATCACACAGCACAAGACTGCCCATACAATAAGCAAGCAATTAGGCAAACCTACCCTCAGCCCTATCCACCACAGGGAAGATATCAGAACCAGTATCCACCACAACAGTATGCTAGGCCTCAACAAACCTACCAACCACAATATCATGCCCAACAGTGGCCTCAACCTGTGTTAGCCCAACAACCTCCAACTCCAGCCAATGTGATCCCAGTAAAGTATGCAGCTGCAGAAGAGAACTTGAATAGAGCCATAGTGCTAGTGACACCATTGCTTTCAGAAAGTGACCCAGGGAACATAGATTTGATTCTACACATATTGATAGCCCCCAGGCTTACTACATGCAGTCTCCTGAACATGGTGAATCCTACTATAGTGAAGAAACAAGTGAACCTAGTTGGGATCCAGAATATGCAAATATCATGTACACAAATCCCAACCCTAGACCTCAACCTAGGCAAGTAAGACCCCCATTCCCTAGAGGACCATGCTATAGATGTCAGGGAGATCACCTCATTCGTGATTGCCCCACGCCTGCACCTACACAACCCCAGTCAGTAACGATCCATGGCTTTTGCCAAGATTGTGGAAAGGAGCATCTCTTATGAGATTGCCCAAAGAATCCCAATAATATGCTAAAAATCACTCCTATTAATGTTATTGGGTTATTTGTAGACTCCACAGGGAGTGTGACTTCCACGGCACTAGTGCAAGTGGTCAGTAGAGCTCAAGCCTTGCAGCAGAACCATAGTTTAGGCCAGGAAAAAAGTGCCGAGGTTAGTGAAACTGAGAGCACAACCAAGAAGAGGACTAGAGCCTGGAGAGATAGCCGCGAAAGAATGAAAAGGCAATGGGCAAATAAGATGAGTGAACTCGAGGAAACGCTAAGAGAAACGAGAGTCAAGATAATTGAACTTACATCTCAACCTCCCTCTCACACTACCCCACCTCCACCATTCCCATCTCCATCCGATCCACCACCTTTCAACCCGCCTCATGTGACCCCACCACCCCCTAAAGTAGGATCAGTTTTAGAAGATCCCACTCCCGAGGACCTAAATATGATGCTTAAAGCATATCAGGCCAAAATCCAAGAAGGGCCAAACGTAACCGATCATGAAAAGTGTTACCCTAGAGCGGAACTAGAGCTTGAACGAACCAAAACTTGTGCTAAGATGGTGGAATTGGCTCAAACCATGTTTGAAGCCAATCGCCTCTTTAACTTCTCTAGTTCAGCTAAGACGCGGTTGCACTTTGATGGACTGCTAGAAAGATTGGAGAGGCTAATTGCACAATCAGAAAAGAAACCCGCCTCTTGAAGTAAGGACAAGGCAAGCAACAGAATGAGCATTCCCCCCAGGAAGCTTATGTGCCTAATTCCATGGAACCAGACACCTCTTCTTCTATGAATTGGTACACACCAGAGTTCCTGCGAGAGATTCAAAAAGATAAATGGGCTAAAGAAAGTGAAGTCCCTCCTCCCATTGAACTTGTGGATGACGCGCATGATCAATTCCCACAAAATATTCCTTCCATTTATGAGGAGCAAGAGAGTACACAATCTCAAGAGAGATTAGACTTCGAGTCTAACTCCTTACAAGAATTGCCCCATTTCACAGGCCCATGGGAAGCAAAGTCTACTTGCATGAGAGCACCCACGGTCATGGTAAGAAACAAAGACTCAGTCATACCTAGGAACACAGAGGTTGTAAAGAACACTAAAGTGCAATGCAATCTCACTTTAGAAGAGTTACTCAAAGTTAGGCCAGAGCTATGGAAACATGTAGCCAAACAAGTGCCATAGGTAGCTAAACGGCGTTCTCAGGTAGGTTCTAATAGAACAGTGCCAGAGATACCATTGGACAAGATAGGAGACATGAGCGACGGAGAGGAGGGAAACACCTATCTTCCCATTACCCATCAAGGGTACACCACCAAGGCAATTTTGGATTCGGGTGCAGGAGTTGCAATTGGTACCACTTCCCTATGGAAGCGTTGGTAAGCCAGCACTCAGGCCCACGAGAATGAAATTGCAGATGGCTGATGGTCACATAGAAAGACCCTTAGGGCTGTTAGAAGGAATAACTCTCACTACATGTGGTGTAGAGTTCGAGCATACCTTTGCTATATGTGACTTTAGAAAAAATCATGCCTATAAGATGATTTTGGGAAGGCCATTTATGCAGCAGTTGCAAGTGGTACAGGATTGGGGAACCAATTCCTTGTACTTGCAGCACTTGGGTGTCACAACCAAAGTCAATCTCAAAGATTACTCTCATAGGGATGTACCCCCCATCCAATGGAATCCCATCCATAGAGCCAAAGATGATATTGAGTTAGTGCATTCCATAGGATCAGGATCCTCATGGATGCATGAAGACACTCACTTGTGGATGTGTAAAGTAGCAGTAGAAGAAGAGAAGAGAGAAAAAACTAGAGAGGTAGGTGCGAAGGAAACACATAGATCAATTCAAGACCCAGCCTATGCACCTGTAGTATTTCCTGATGAAGAGTTTGAACCTCATGGTTGGGCGGAAATTTTAGCAACAATGGATGTATCCATCAATGAAGAACAATGGACGCCCCACTGTGATGAGGATGGCTATGACATTTGAGTCTTCTCAATAGAGCCAATCATGGGAGATTCGATTCTGGAAGAATGTGAACCTAACACTGATGCATTGGAAGATGCAAGTGACTCGGATCTAGATTCAATCATAATGGACCCACCTTTTGCATCAGATGAAGAATACTTCTATGAGGTAGAAGCTCACCCTCAGAGACATAAAGAGATTACCAACGAGGTGAGGTTAACCACACAAGTGGTCACCAAGAGTGAAGGCAAGAAGAGGAAGAAGAAAGAAGTCACACCAGAAGAGAAAGAATCTTTGTTTGAGGTCCCTGAAAATTTTTAAGAAGTATGAAATAAATGATAGGAGAGTCATGATAATAATGCCTAAACGAGAAGCGTAGTCAGGGGAAGCCTATGATAACAAAGAAACCACCAAGAAAATAGTTGTTTCCATGGAAGAAGGAGAAGAAAGATGCACCTACATAGGGCATGACCTGACGGAGGAAGAAGAGCATGAGTTAATAGCCTTGCTAAGAGAATAGAGAGATGTATTCGCTTGGAGCTATAAGGATTTGAAAGGAGTAGACCCTGACATATGCTCACACACTATTCCCATGACCTCAGATGCCAAATCCTCTAAGCAGAAGCCATACACATATAATGATAATTATGCTACCAAGATCAAAGAAGAGATAGATCGCTTAGTTGAAGCTAGATTCATCTATGAAATTGAGCATACTGAGTGGGTATCCCCTATTGTAGTAGTGCCCAAAAAGATTGGAAAGTTACGTGTGTGCATTAACCCCGCTTTTGCCATAGAGTGGGGCATATTTGCCTTCCGAGTAATGCGATTTGGTCTCACCAATGCACCCGCTACATTTCAGAGACTGATGTGTCATGTATTTAAAGAATTCTTGAGGAAGAATTTAGAGGTCTATGTTGATGATCTTTGTGCTCATTCCAACATTAGACAAACACATATACCTGAACTCAGGCAAATCTTTGACAAATGTAGAGAATATCAAGTCTGCCTAAACCCAGAAAAGTGTGTTTTCATGGTCAGGCAAGGCAAGACTCTAGGACACATAGTGTCAAAGAATGGCATATCCACTGATGAAGAGAAAGTGAGAGCCATCGCAGAACTACTGAGGCCATAGAATGTCAAGGAAGTACAAGCCTTCATGGGGCATTGTGGTTATTATCGACGCTTCATACACATGTATGCCATCATTACAAAGCCTCTGTACGGACTTTTGACCAATTTTGAGAGGACTAAGGAATGTGAGAACTCCTTCAATGAGCTTAGATGACGATTATGTTCAGCGCCAATCTTGACCACACCAGATTGGAATAATCCCTTTCAGGTTCACGTGGACGCATCCAATTATGCTATTGGATGTGTACTCACACAACCTACTGGTGAAGGTAATATGGATCTTCCAATTGCCTATGCTGGTATACAATTGAATGTAGCTGAACGAAATTATACCACCACTGAACGAGAAGGATTAGGCATGGTGTATGCGGTGAAAAAGTTTAGACACTATTTGCTTGCAAATAAGTTTAAATTTTTTACTGATCATCAAGCACTGTTGTATTTGGTAAACAAGCCATGCAATACAGGTAGATTAGTAAGATGGTTTCTCTTACTAATGGAATATGACTTTGAGGTAGTGGTAAGGAAAGGTAGGACTCATTTGAGAGCCGACCATCTTTCTAGGCTCACCTCTGGAGAGGCAACGCAAGAAGTATCAGATGACCTTCCTGATGCTTACTTTTTTATTTGGAAGTCATGCCGCAATGGGCTAAGAAAATATTGACATACGGGCCTAAACATCCATTAGTAAACACTCAAGATAGAGAGATAGTAAAAGCCCAAAAATACCAGATCATGGCAGGAAGTATGTACAAGCATACAGATCAAGGGATCCTATCTTGTTGTGTGGAAGAGGATGAGTACGCAAAATGGTTGCAATTAGCACATGTAGGTGCATTAGAGCAACACTACTCGAGGCAACAAACCCTACAGACACTAAAGAGACTTGGAGTGCATTGGCTGACTATGGAAGCTGATGTCCATAAATTGTGCAAGGAATGCCTGATTTTTTGCACTAAAACCACCAGTGGAGCATGCCACTCTTTATCAAGTGTCTGTGGTGCCAGATTGGAGTGAGCCACTAGTAGCCTTCTTGAGGAAGAAAACATTTCCTCAAGATATGACCCTGACGAGGCAGAGAAGTTTAGAACAAGAAGCCCTAGACTACTCAGTTATTAGTGATAGTTTATACAAGTGTGGTAAAGATGGTTACCTGAGACTATGTGTCCATGAGAGTGAATATCGCAAGATTTTGGAAATTGCTCAGCAAGGTGTAGCAGGAGGACATTTTGGATTAGACCAGGTGATTAAAGCTATCCTATTTGTAGGCTTGTGGTGGCCAACCCTTCACATGGATGCACATACCTATGTGAAGAGGTGTGATGTGTGTTAGCAAACTCAGTATCCTATACGTAAAGATGAGATGCCACTGAAACCTATGATGGGTGGACGAGCATTCTCTAAGTGGGGAATAGATTTTGTCGTTCCTATTAATCCCCCAGCTAAGGGTTCACATGTTGAATATATCATCATGGCCACAGACTATCTAACCAAGTAGGTGGAGGTAAAAGCCACCACGAAGAACGATGCTCAAATGATAGCTAAGTTCTTATTTGAGAATGTGTTCACTAGATACAGGCTACCTATTGAGCTAGTAAGTGATAGAGGCACTCACTTCTTGAATGAAGTTATTGAAAATCTTCTCCAAGAATTCTTGGAAGTACATAAGAAGTCTGCCCCTTATCACCCACAAGCTAATGGGCAAGCCGAAAGCACAAATAAGATTCTATGCAATGTATTGACGAAACTAGTGAATAATAAATGCTCTGATTGGGACAAACAGCTACACCATGTTGTTTGGGCATACCGAGTTGCCTATAAAAACGGTACTCCAATCCACTCCCTTTCAAATGGTAAGCACAAATAAGATTCTATGCAATGTATTGACGAAACTAGTGAATAATAAATGCTCTGATTGGGACAAACAGCTACACCATGCTGTTTGGGCATACCGAGTTGCCTATAAAACGGTACTCCAATCCACTCCCTTTCAAATGGTATTTGACCAAAATGTAGTGCTACCATTGGACTTCTTGATACCTACATTGAAAGTAGCACAAGATCATGAATGGATAGGGCATGAGCTCTCCTCTAGAATCTTTGATCTTGAACGATTAGGTGAAACACGATTGAGAGCGGCAGCAGGAATATACACAGCCAAGAAGAGGTATAAAGCATATTTCGACGCACATGTGAAGGATAAGGGTTTAAAAGCAAGAGACCTAGTTTTTGGTCTACACCTTGAAGCAACATGCACAAAAATTAGAGAAGAGAGGCTATGGTCCTATGGTCATAAATAGGATCTCAACGAGTGGAGCAATTCAGCTAGCTACACTAGAAGGTGATGTCCTCCCTAGTTACATTAGTGGATGCAGAGTCAAATTATATCAAGAACCCCTCACAGAGGAGATGTTAAATCGACTCAATACTGCAAAGAAACGTAAAGAAGAGGAAAAGCGAATTCGAGAAGAGGCACAGGCAAAAGCATTGGAACGCATCCGAAGAATGAAGTTGAGAACACAGGGTAGCAATCAGCCTAGGTCAGATGACTATGCGCACCCAGGATATCATATGGCGATGTGTGAAGTTTCAGGTATTAGTTCTCATAGAATAATTGATCGACGCCCGTTTGTAACCTTAGAGATAGGACAAGGAAAGAGTGCAAGGATTGTAAGGGCCTTGATTGACTCAGGTGCTGCCACTAGTGCTGTTAAATTTTCTTACTGTCAAAAGTTGAAATTAAATGTCAATCCTATAGAAGCATATCTCATAGGATTGGGAGGCGTGGAGACCCCTTGCATGGGCGAGGTGGAACTTCCCCTCTACATTCAAGATGTTTTATTGACAGTTAAAGTACTAGTGTGTCAAGATGAGGATCTCACTGAGCCTCTTGTCTTGGGTCAAGACTGGATCTATGATCATGCAGTCAACCTAAACCTAAGAAGTGGACTTCTTCATGTATGGGTAAATCAGAGTCGAATTACAGTTGAGTTAGACAATGGAGCACTCAAGGAACTAGGAAAGGAACACACTCCTGCTCCTTCCAGGAGTACACATGAAGATGACCATGCTATTCTTGTCCAAAACTATGTGATGCAGAGGGATGATTATCTCAACAAAGAAGCCAAGGATACGATGGAACTCCCTTCTTTTCCAAAGGCCATTGGGATGCAACAACTAGAGGCAGATAAAATGCACAAAAAGCAGACTACCTATGCTCAAAGCCAAAAGAAAGTACGAAGCAAGGTGTCCCAACCACCAAAACAAATGTGGGTGCAGAAAGGCGAGCATCCTATTGCAGTCAAGCCACAACAACTGGCTCAATTTCCTATTAGTGATCAACGACATGACACTAATAAGAATTCTCCCAAAAATTCTTCTGTGAAAGTGAAGTTTATTTGGGTACCCAAGAAGTCAATGAAGGCTGGCCCACAATCAAGACAAATTTGGGTGCCTAAGGCTTGCTTGCGGGCTCAAATAGCCACACATAAACCACACCCTGTACAACATGGTTCACTCACTCGAATAGCTGACACCCACTCTTATACATCATGCACGAACACATATTCACCCATGAGCACGAGTAGAATCACTTGTAAATGGGTCCCCAAAAAAACTCATTTCCCAGCAAAAACTCTCACAAAGCCCTCTAGAGTCTCCACAGAAACAAAACCGAAAGCCATCCAGTGTGTTTGGCTGCCCAAAGCTTGTAATAAGTCCCTCGACCCCATTTGTAAATTCGTCCCCACCTACTAACTGCATCATTCTCACACTGCATCTTTCCATTTAGCTCTTAGGACAATTCATCCACTAACTACACCCACAATCATCGAGCACTCACTGACTAACTAACTTATCGCTAAAAACTCATGTTAATGTTGTAATGGGGACACATGACCACTTGGTGTCCATTTTCAATGTTAACATTCATTTGTATATTCTCACAGAACCGGTGACCAGTCCCTTCAATATGGTCGAGGCTATAGGAACTAGCTCCCAAGCAGGCACCAGCCCTCAGATTGTGGACATTGAAAGTCTCCCCATTGAGGAGGAGTTGAAGGAAAGACCACTGGCATTGAGAGCATTACATTCCATACCTGTTCGAAATCCTCCCCAGGGGCACACATCACCAGTAAGCAAAAACTCGCATTGGTTCAGTGATCTGGCAAGACCTCTTGGAGAAGGCACTTACTTGTGGGAGGCAGAAATAGAGTTGAACGGATGTAGGGGTCGGTATCATTTCTTTACCAAAGAGTTTGAGAGGCTTCAAAATAATGAAGGGTTGAAACCGATATGGAAGAAGGCGGGACTATATGATTACTTAAAGCCCAGTTACTGAAGCCGGACTTTCTAAGGTGTTCATACTTGATTAGCACCCTCACTTCTAGTAAAGAGAAAAAGGGGTATAACACCTTTGTCCTACCATCTCTGACAAGAGGTAATGAACTGAAGTGCTTCAAACTGACGAACAATTTGGTAAGGGAAGCTCTTGATATGAAGGGTATGCACATCCCCACAGAGAAAGAGTTAATGGTTCCAGACAACATGAAGAACAGGAACCTGACTAAACTGAAGGACATGGTGGCAATGACACCAACTATTGCCATTCACCTTCGAATGTGCATGCAACATTCTGTGTTCCCTGCTCAAGAGAGATTCACGATGCCACCCAAGAAGATATGGTTCAGTTTATACTTAGCAAATGCCTTTAATTTGAGAATCAATATGCCTCATTGGATTATTGACCAAATACACTTGGCACATCAACGGTGGTATAAGAAGCAAAAGTCAGTACTTTATGGATGTTGTGCTCTCACAAGAATTGTTTACCGATGCTTGGCATATGATGTGCCAATTCAAAGGGCACTTGTTTGGACCAGGGTGCAAGAATTCCAACGAAGACTATCAGCCACAGGGCCTCCATCCAAGAAAATGAGGGGAGCAGTTCAGATGCCGTGTGCACAGGCCCGCGGTGCTACGCTGACCCCAAAGACAAATCCACGACTTCCAAGGTGAGTGCACCCTTTCACTATCAGATTACCAAGGCATAGCACGGAAGGACCGAATCTAGTGCTCCCACCAATACCCACTGATTTGGAGTTCCCTCATGGCTTCATGCTAGAGGATCTAACGGATGAGGAGGTAGCAAGAATAATTAATGCTACTAATTTGGAAGTTGAGGCAGAGCAAGCAAGCAGACAACAGACAGGCATAGACCAACCCCATCCAACCCAACCAGAAGTTGTCGAAGTAGAGGAAGATGAAGAGGAGACTGCAGAAGAGGAGCAAGAGGATGAACAAGAAGGACTATCCGACAAAGAAGAGCATGAATATGAGCAAGAAGTTGTATCGGAACTTGAAGGTGCCCCGGCTTATACAAAGCAATTGAAAAGACTGTATGATACCATCAACCGGGTTCAAGAACAACACAAACTATCCTTGGTAGCAGGAAAGGCCCTCATGAACCAGATCCTGGAGGACAAAGGTGTGGATGAACAATACAAGGCAACCCTTGCCATGATTGCTGATGCATTGGGGGTACCTGAGACAGTGCATACCGCTCTCGCACACTCGCAAAGATCGGAGTGAAGATACGACAGACGCCCCCTAGACCAGGAAAACAAATGAATGTCTTGGTATCAGAACCACAGGGCACCATATCCACAACCATGGGTGCAACTCATACTGATGAAGCCCATACCTCAAGTGCACCCCCCTCACCCCCTTTACCACTCTCCCCTCCAACTCCACCACCTTCACCTCATACTACCACTGTCACCACCACTATCACAGCTTCAGATTTCACTTCCCATACCGAAGCATAGACTGTAAGTCAAACCTCACAATCCACACAACCTGACACCACCACTAGTGTAAATATTACCACTGACACTGTAATTCTAACGGTAGCCACTCAAAACCCCATTCCCCCTATCACACTTTCTGGTGATTTATATTCACAACTGCACACACCACTCTACCCCTTCACTACCATCAACACACCAACAATTCCCATGTACACAATCACTCCCACGACCGCATCCACATATGACTTCATGGACATATCACCCACTTCTGCACCTCTCCCTCCCCCCGTATTTCCACAATCTCCCATTCCCCCACCACCCACTTCACCCTTCTCGAGCACAGCATACACACTCCCTTTCCCTTTTCCCTACCCTCCTGCATTCAACACCTTCCCAGCATCCACTCCTGTTAATAATGTATTTAATACTTTGTACGAGTGTATCTCTCCATTACAATAGCATTACCAGTATCTTGACGCTCAGCATACAAATCTGTTCCAAACCCACAAAACATTACAAGAAAGATTCATTAATTTAGAGAAGGAGAAGAGGCTATTACAGTAGCAGTTTAATACCTTACAGGCACAACATGATCAATTAGTAGCCAATCCACCCCAGCCAGATACCGAAGAAAAACAACAACTCGATGATATGTTACACGCCCAGATAACGGACAATCTCAAGCTTCGACGTAACCTCGCCTTACTACGAAAGCACATGTCTGCAGCACTCGAGGAAAATAAACGACTATAGAAACAGAAGGAAGAAAACTTGGAAGCAGCAATGGAGGGTTCACCGCAAGAAATCAACCCAGAGAATTTCAAGGCCATCCCATCTGAAAATATGCAAATCGTATTGGAAACACACGCCGATCTCCTGGAAGCCCACGCAGCCTTAGAAAAAGAGAGGGATGACCTACTAAAGCAGTTGGAAGCTCAGCAAGAGTCACCAAAAGAAGTTACAGCCGTAGCACACACATTTGAAGAAGTCGCAGAACTCAGAGCACAAGTGGCAGAACTACAAAATAAAGTTATTCAATATGAGCGTCAACCCTCTCCCCTTGTGGAGCCAGAACCTGAGGACTTAGTTCCAATTGAAGATGAGGAGACTTTTGAAGACCCATACGTACACATGCATACACCAGGGGGTAAGCAAACAGAGGAAGGAATGGACACAATTAAGATCAAAGCTCCTGAATGGATGCAAAAGTTAGACAAGGTTGGTGCAACCCATGATGAGAGAGTTGCAGTACAGATACAGTCGATGTCCCAATTGGAAGAAGTCGTCATCAAATCGGATTACTTCAGAAACCTCTCCCATCATCGGTGGATTGGCACGTCCGATGATTTGTATGTTCCATTCTGTGTATTAATGCTAGATTATAATGTTGAAATAAAGCAGCGCACAACAAAAGAACCAACCTCGGCAACACATTTTGCACTAGATGACATTCCTGCAAGCACCACGCACGGGAATATATTTCAACCTACCTGGAGGATACGTCTGCCTGAAACATACCCTGAGATGGTACGCACTTAGAATAACATGTCTTTATACATCAAGTATAACCCATGCTACTACCCTATCTTTCGAGGAAGGTCTTGGCCAGAGTACACCAAAATAGTTTTGACAATTAAAGGGTGTGAAAAGTGGCTAAACTATGTGTACTTAGCACCCCCTCATGGACAACCCACGGTCGGCTACATGATTTCAACCATCCGACATTGGGCAGTCAGATTCAAAAATGTATCAGATATCATGGCACAAATGTGTCTCAAAATATTTGAGTTAATGCTGATCACTTTCAGAACCTTTCAAAATGTCAAAGCTCCTCACCTTTTGGCTCTCCGATTTAATGAAGGCAACCAGGATCTCGCCTACGATATGAGCACAACACCACCCATCAACGTTGTCTATGCATGGCATGCTCATATCAAGTATCTACCAGCCTGCTTCAAGCAAACATTTGAGGAAATGTTTATCATAGGGTTCTAGGCATATCATTTGGAGATATTCATACCCAAACCATCTCACCTATTACAGCTATTTGTGGTTGAACAGGCTCTACACTCAGAACAGCTACGCATGCCACATCTGGAGGTACCTGGGCTAGTAGACTGGGATGCCCTACTCACTGATTTGGCCAAAGGACTAAGAATAGCTGAACATCACTTGGCCACAGATGTCGTGGAGTACTACATCCAACGGTCCACACAACAAGGGTCTGTCAGAGATGACAGACACGAGAGAGGGGGGAGTGTTGGCAGTGGTCAGGGAGGTCAAGGACTTAGAAGACAAGGGAGCCAACGGGAAGGGCCAAGCAGGAAAAGTAGTCAAAGAAGATCTGGCAAGTAGGCCATCATTTTTCTTGAAGCTGAAGGTCAAGGACAAATCATAGGAGCACATCAAAGAGGTGGACACACAAGAAGAAGGAGCAAGTAGGGAGCTCCAGGAAGTTTATGTCAAATTGTTAGAAGAAATCCCTACAAAAATAGTGATTTTCATCATTAAAATCCATTGTAAATACCATTTCATACTTTTGTAGCTCCATTTTCTATGAGCCAAGGAGTCCTTGAGCTTGAGGAGCTTTAGAAGTACCTACCTATCAATTTTCACATTTTTTAGACTCTGTTTGAGCCCCCAAATAGGCCCTAGAACCTAATTTTTAACTAGGCCGAACACTAGGTCTGGACAGGGCCAAAGCTAGTAAAAAACTATAAAAAGAGCTAGAGAGCTCATTTTTGAGGTTAGCTTGTTGTAGAATTGAACTTGTAAGAGCACTTTTGAGTAATCTGAAGAACTCCATTGCTTCTCTCTCTTGGTCTTACCTTGTGTGCACGTGTGTGTGTATGTGTGTGCATGTTAGTGTGCTTCTCACTCACACACTTTTGCCATCACTTGTTCGAGGTCTTCATACCATCCTCACGTCTTCCCAGATTGACATTAAAGGAGGTGCTACTCATCACTAAGCTACAGCAGACGTCTAACTGCAACATGATATATCTCACAATTACAAGGCTTGATTTAAGCTACACTAGTGGACTTGAAAGTCAATTTATGCAAGTTCCTAGGAAGCCACATTTAGATGCTTTGAGATGCACTCTACCTTATGTGAGTGCTACTTTGGATCATGCATTGTTTTATGAAGCTAGTGTAGATTTGCAGGTTCATGGATACACCAATGCAGATTGGGCTGGTAGTATTTGTTGGTGCAAGGGAATCCAAGCCCACACACTTGGATAATTAGCATATGTTCCATATAATCACATATGATCATTCCCTTGTAAAATTATTTACTTTTATCCATGTAAAAGTGCATACGTTAGATGCACTAACTCCACATGGAGTCAGATGGAATCAAATCTCGAGTTATTTGATGACATAATAAATACTATAGTTTAGGACTTACTTATAGGTGAACATTTGAATTTGAATTCAAAGATTGGCTCCAATATAAACTATAAAATAGGATAATAAAGACTCATCGGATATAGAAAAAAGAAGAGCCCGATTATGAGATCATTTTGAGAGGGACTTAAGTGATTAGTGTGCTCATCTCATAGCCATTTCACTACCTTCACATTTTGCAATTGAATATTGCCAATGACCTTGTACTACTATGTGATTTAATACATACACATTGATCGTATCTCTACCTCACTTCTCTACTATGACCATCTCAGAACAATGAAATTCTCAAATATTGTTCTTAGTGCATGGTTGATGATTTGATGTGATTTAAAGTGCTAAAAAATCACCATACTGTCTACTTCACAGGTACAAATTTTCATTGTTATTGCTTCACATAATCGTGAGATATTTTCAGATCATTAATCTCTCGTCTGTAGTCTGAAGCACCCCAAAAATGTTGGGCAAGTCCTATAAGTTGCTAAGCATCATTCTTAGTGTGTAGTCCATCGTTTTTATTGAAATAAATCATGATTGATAGCTATGTAAGTTAAGTATACCACCAAAAGGAATTTGGTTGATTACTAGTAGAACATGTGTAGAGACTAAAATAACAAGTCTATGATCTTGGATCAACTTCTTACTCATCTGTTTTGATCCATGGATTAGTGGATCATATTCCAAAGCACATCTGTTTTGGTCGTTAGGAAGCTAAAGAGGCCAACTACACTCTCCATCACTTGTTCTTGGCTGGTGTGAAGCAGGGTTTTCCAACACTACTTCATCTCTAAAGACTATCCACCATCTCCTCCAACAGTTGTATCACAGCAACAACAAGCAAGATAGGAGATGGATTTCCATCATTCATTGACAAATTGGACAGAAAAAACTACCCAGCATGGTCACTAAGGATGCAAGCCTACCTCCAAGGAAGAAGTTTATATGGATGCATCTCAAAAGATGAAGAAAGGCCAACATTCAAGAGCAAACATCAACCCACAAAGGGAAGAACAAGAAAGGTTGACTACATAGTGTGCAAAGGATGCTCTTGCTAGGTCTTATCTACTTAACTCAATATCTGATTTCTTATTACCTCACATTAGGAATCACAAAACCTCCCAAGAGACTTGGTAAGTACTTTCTTCATACTTCTCATCAAATACAAGAGCTAGGAAGAACCAGCTATGGATGGAGTTTACAACCCTGAGAAAGCAACCAAAGCAAAGTGTAGTTGATTATGTGACCAAGGTGAAGGATGTAGATGACGAGCTTGCAAGCATTGGAGAGGAGATAGAAGAAGGACATATAGTAAGGCACATCAAAAATGGCATCAAAGCTGATGATAAGTGGGAGTCCTTCACCACAACAATGGATCTTTATATGGATATGCAAATACGTGACCTCGACACATTGATGGGGCAACTCTTCACCCATGAAACAAAGCTCAACAAGAATGGAGACAACTTTAAAGGTAATCAATCTTCTGCCCTTTATATAGATAGAAATAAAATTAAAGATAAATTTAAAGGCAAAAATAATGAAGAAGAGGCTAGCATCTCTCAACTGAACTTCATAGGTAGAGGAAGAGGTACTAGAGGAAGGGGCAGAGGAGGAAAACAAGGTAGGGGGAGGTCTTACAACACTTCACCTTGCAATATATTTGGTCTAACCAATCACACCATAGAAGAATGCTTCAAGAACATAAGGAATTAGAGGCGAAGAGGCTTCCTTAGAGGTTGCTATGGACAATCCAGAGGCAGGTTCAGTGGAGGAAGTAATTACCATCATAACTACAATCAAGGCTACAACAACAACAACTACCAAGGAGGCTTCAAAGGTAGAAGAGATTCTAACAACTACATAGAAGACCAAGAGGATTCATTACTGATCATGAAGATGAAATCCAAGCAAGGTAAAGATGATGAACACATTTTCTATATTGATTCTGGTTATTCCAATCATGTGGTTGGAAATGTAGCATTCCTATCTGATCTTGAAGAACCTAAAGGGAAGCATGAAGTGCAGATAGGTGATGAAACTAGACACTGTTAAAAAAATTGGAAATTTCAAGGCTTCTAATGGTAACTTGAACCTCTTAAGTAAGGTTTTGTATGTGCCAACCATAACAAAAAACCTAATCAGTGTTGGGCAGATTGTTGAGAAAGGCTTACAAGTCAGATTCACAAGGCATGTAGCACATGTGAAAGACCCTCAACAAGGCCTCAAGAAGATTGAAAAAGGTGAGAAATATGGTATACTCTTTACATTTGAAGTTGACGATAATAGAAATATGGCACTCTTCAATTACAAGGATCGAAACATATCTGAACTAGAGATATGGCATAAAAGGCTAGGTCATATAGGTGAAAGGACAGTAAAGCAAATATGCATGGATTAGAGTGTGCTTCGCATTCCAAATGTGTCCAAGCAACACATGATATACAAATGTGGAGCATGCCGATTTGGCAAAGCTCATAGGCAACCATTCAATAGAAAAGCATACATGTATGAAGACTACTTGGAGCTTGTGCACACTGATGTGTGGTCTATCGTGATAGATAGGCATTTTCGGAAAAAATTAAAGTGCTACTTTTTTTGAAATTTTGGCCTAAATTTTGGGCATATTGCACACTCAATTACCCATACAATTAGAATGGCCTTAGAGAAATGCACTAAACTCCTGAGAGGTCCTGATTGTCTATTTTAACCCCCTGAACCCTGAATTGGCCTAACTTTTTCATATGAAATCTGTTTTTTGAGCTCTAGAGCTTGTTGGAAAGCTCGTTGTGAATACTACACAGCCAAGGGTATTGATTTTCAGATAGTGCATTGATTTTCAGATAGGGTATTCTGAAGTTGACCCTCTATGGGGTAGGTACACCAAGGGAGCTCTAGAGAAATTTTTTTTTGGCAATACAAAAGGGGGAAAAAGGGTCATTAAAAGTGTCTGAAATAAATTGTCTGGCAATTAAAGGTAAAAACTTGAGCTAAACTTGAAATTTTTATAGGATCATCAAGAGCTTTTGGAGAAACCGAAGTCAATGCCATTTTGTGAAAGCTTGGGAATGCACTTGCGGGGCTCACAAGTGTAGCAAGGAGAAGCTACTTGAGGTTGGAACATCTCTCAACCCCCTCAATCCATTCTTAGCATAGGCAAAGTGCGAGAATTTGTCTTGATTGACTAGGAGTACGATAGGAATACTGAAGTTCTAAGAGCCTCTAATTTCTCAAGTCTAAGAATAGGTTAAATTGTAGTCAAGGGACAACTTAAGGGAAAAGAACTTAAACTAAGTGGGCGAATAACATCAAGTATGACACACTTAAGTGCTCCTGATGATGCTTAACTAAAGAAGAGAAAACACGTACCTGGGAAATTAAAAAGAACAAGTGATTGATATCAAAGAATCAACAACGGGGTTGTACAATGATCATTGGTTTAATTGGAAGGGCATATGAACCTTAGATCGGGAAGACACCTAGGGAGAGACCATCAAAGTGTTAGATCATCCGAGGCTAGTGTCAACCATACAGCCAGATCTTGGGCCCAACAATTGAGTGATTACACCTATGCTTTAGACTCAGTAACTAGTGGCTCTGAGATGTCTTATAACTTGGAAAGACCTGTAGGTAGCTCAAGAGTGGCATACCCAGAGAAACTCGAGGGTCCCTACAAGACTAAATTGGAATATATTAGGACCAACTGCTTAGATACATCCATCTATGAGGATGGTAGGAGAAGATATGTTGTCCAAATTAAAAACCCGAATCAGCACATTGCACTAGAACACCCTGTAGTAAAGTTCGAAAATGGTTCCTACATAGATAAAGAAGGAACAATGTATGTGGTCACCAACCAACTAGAAAGGACAGATGAATTTGGCAACATAATCTCTGAACCTGAAATAGGTAACATAGAGCAAGGGAACTTAGGAAAAGAGCCAAAAACCCCTCGAGGCAAGTTGGTTCTGATGAGAATAATCACTCCAAAGTCGGTTCCCCAATACAATAGGAGCATATATTTGCTCGTGAATTGAGAGACAGATGAGGCTTTTTGGAGGTATAAGCCTGAGCAGCCTAACAAAGTAGGAGCACTTACCATCTATGAATTCAAAGATCCTGATAGCCCAGGCAAAGTGACCTACTTAGATGATGCTTTTGAGAGGATCTTTGTGGTCTCAGAGCATGGAAGACACACATACACTTGGAAGGGTGAATTTTTTTTCCCCAACCTCGATCCATTGTGTCTTATGGTCACCAAGGAGCTAGAACATCTCAAGCTTATGGAACTCAAAGGGAGAGGAGTAGAGATAGACCCGAGGTGGGCTTTGCTAACCCACTGGGAAGAGAAAGAAGGAGGACAGAGATGGATAGGATGGAAAGGGAGAGACATAGGGACCCAAGGAATCCAAGAAATGCAGACAAATTCCCTTTGCCAAGGGCTAGAGAACATGCTAGGACCTTGAGGCCTACACAAATGGTTAAGTCCATGAAGAATTGCTTCCATGGCACAGGAGAACCATATGACCATGTAGCAGAGTTTAGGCAAGTTTTAGAGCTGAACAAGTTGAAGATTTGTTCACTGCATTGACTTGGTTTCAACCGCATCACCAGGGCCAGTTTAGAAATATAGATCAAATTCTTGAAGCATTCATCACTGAGTTTTCTAAAAGTGGTATTAGGCATAACACCTCTTCCTTGATATACAGCTTCAAGAAAATACCTCAAGAGATAGTGAGGCTCATAGGAAGAAGGTTTAGATAATACTTAGAGAGATGCCTTGTTCCCAAGTTACCCACTCCAACCAAGCAAGTGGCCTTATTTCTAGATGGATTGTTAAGTACCAAAATGAGATCATATATGTACTTAAAGGACCCTAGATCCATAGAAGAGTGTGTACACATGTGCATAGACATTGAGGATAATCTAGGGGAGGAATTAGAGCTCTCAAAGATCTATAAATATTCAGATAGTTCTACTAGCCTCGCTCCCTCACAATCCACATCGATTGAGGATCTAGCAGAGAAGGTAGCTCAGAAGTTAGGAGTCTCTAGCAAGCAGATTCCTAGATTTTCCCTAGGAAAATGATGCTACCCTTGTGGAGGAGACCATATGGCTAATGTATGCCCTATCATGGCTCAACCCCAAGTGAACCCTAACAACCAATATTGCACCATAGAAAGGAGATACACCAACCACACTGCACAAGACTACCCATATAACAAACAAGTTGTTAGAAAAAATTATCCTCACACTTACCCACAACAAGGAAAATACCAGAATCAGTACCCACAACAACAGTATGGTAGGCTTGAGTAACCCTATCAACCACCCTATCAAGGGCAGGAAAGACCTCAACCAGTCCTAGCGCAGCAACCCCCTTCTCCAGCCAATGTGATTCTAGTGAAGTATGCAACTACAGAAGAAAATCTGAATAGAGCCTTAGTGCTAGTGACACCATTGCTCTCAGAAAGTGATCCAAGTGATCATAGTTTTGACTCCACTCATATTGATAGCCCACAAGCTTTCTACATGCAGTCACCTGAGCATAATGAGTCCTATTATTATGAAGACTCGCATGAGCCTAGTTGGGAGCTAGAGTATGCAAATGTCATGTATGCGAACCCGAACTCTAGACCTCAACCTAGGCAGATAAGACCTCCATTCCCTAGAGGACCATGCTATCGATGTCAGGGAGATCACCTCATTCGAGATTGCCCTATGCCTGCACCGACACAACCCCAATCTATGACAATTCAAGGTTTCTATCTAGATTGTGGGAAGGAGCACCTGTTACGCGATTGTCCCAAGAACCCAATCAATATGCCAAAAATCATGCCTATCAACATTATTGGGTTAGTGGTAGACTCCACGGGAAGTGTGACTTCCAGTACCCTAGTGCAATTCATTACAAGAGCTCAGACACATAAGCAAAACCAAGACTTAGGCCAGGAACAAAACTCTCAGGTTAGCGAGAACAAGAGTCAAAATAAGAAGAGGACATGAGCTTGGAGGGACAGTCGAGAGAGAATGAAAAGACAATGGGTGAAGAAGATGAGTGAACTTGAGGAAATTCTACAAGAGACCAAAGCCAAAATAATAGAAATCACATCTAAAATGCACTCTCACACATCACCTCCACTACCATCCCAGAGTGATAGAATAAGCATTCCTACCCACCCAGAGTAGGATTAGTCTTAGTAGATCCCACTCCCGAGGACATAAACATGATGCTTAGGGCATATCAAGCCAGAATCTAGGGAGTGCCAAATGTAACAGATCATGAAAAGTGTTACCCTAGAGCGGACCTAGAGCTCGAATGAACAAAAATTTGTGCCAAGATGGTGGAATTGGCTCAATCCATGTTTGAAGCCAGCCACCTCTTCAAATGCTCTAGCTCCACTAGAACACCATTGCATTTTGATGGTCTATCAGATATATTGGAGAGGTTAATTGCAAAGTCTAGAAAAGGAGCCACCTCTCAGGCTAAGGAGAGGGCAAGTGATAGAATAAGCATTCCTTCCCAAGAAGCTTATGTGCCTAACTCCCCTGAACCAGACACCTCTTCCTCTATGAATCGGTATTCACCAGAATTCTTGCGAGAGATTCAAGAAGAGAAATAGGATAAAGAAAGTGAAGATCCTCCTCCAATTGAACTTTTGGATGATGCGCATGATCAATTCCCACAAGACATTCCTTCCATTTATGGAGAGCAAGAGAGTGCCCAATCTCATGAGAGATTAGACTTCAAGTCTAATTCCTTACAGGAACTACCCCATTTCACAGGCCCATGTGAATACTTACTAGGACTGTGATAGTTGGCATCTTAGATATAGGTGAGAAGGTCTCCTCATAATCCACTCCATGGGTTTGAGAAAACCCTTTTGCTACTATCCTTGCTTTATACATGTTTATTATGCCATCTGAATTCTTTTTCACTTTGTAAGTCCACCTGGATCCTATTACCTTCATGAATGTTTTTTGGGAACCAAATCCCAAGTACTATTCTTGAAGTGCTTCAATTTCCTCCTGCATAGCTTCTCTCCATTCTTCTTTCTTGTTGGCTTCCTCAAATGAAGATGGTTCCTCTGACATTCAATCTTTAGCCATGTATATATAATGCTTAGTGACTAGTGATGTGTCATAGCCATACCTTATAGGTTTCTTCCACTTCCTTTGAGATCTTCTAAGTGCTTGATTGGATGACTCTTGAATGTCTTCCAATTTTTTTATCTTTATTTTACCCTTGGACTTCCAAGCTTTGAAATCAATCCCTTCTTCATCTTCTGAGTTGACATCCTCTGATGTATGTGGTTCTTCTTGAGTCAAATTTGGAAAATCATTTTCCAAATCATAGGGTAACTTTATTTTCTTGCAATCATCTTCAATCCAAGAGTTGTTCTCATCAAATACTACATCCCTACTAACTGTAAATCCTTTGTTAGTGGGATTATATAACCTATATCCTTTCTGATTCTGACCATAGCCAATGAATATGCATCTTTCAGCTTTTGGATCAAGCTTTCATCTAATATGTGAGGGTATGTGTGCATAAGAAATGCACCCAAAGATTTTATAATGATCTAAAGAAGGTCTCTTGCCATTCCATGCCTCACAAGGTGTCATCCCATCCAGAGACTTGGATGGAAGCCTATGGAGTAGGTAAGTGGTTGTGGAAATAGCCTCTACCCATAGATAGTTAGGGAGTTTTTTTCTCATTCAACATTGATCTTGCAACGTCTACTATTAATCTATTTCTTCTCTTTGCCACTCCATTCTATTCATGAGTTTACCTTGTTGTAAACTCTCTCTTTATGCTTCTCTCCTGTAAGAAGGAGTCAAACTCATGCAAAAAATACTCTACATCATATTTGAGCCTCTTCAAACTTCTGCCTTGCCAAATACTCTTGAAACAAGTGAAAATTTCATCTTTATGCTTCATAAAATAAAGTATTGTCCATCTACTATAGTCATCTATGAATGAAACATGATACCTTGACCCTGAAATTGATGGCTCTTTGCTAAGACCCCACACATCTATGTGCACAAGCTCCAAATAGTCTTCATACATGTACCCTCTTTTGTTGAATGGTTGCCTATGTGAACTTCCAAATTGGCATGCTCCACATTTGTAAATCATGTGTTGCTTGGACACATTTGGGATGCCAAGCACACTCTGATCCTTGCATATTTGCGTCAATGTCCTTTCACATATATGACCTAGTCTCTTATGCCATATCTCTAATTTAGATAGGGTTTGGTGTTTATAAATGAAGAGAGCAATACTTCTTGTATCTTCAACTTCAAAGGTAAAAAATCTAGTAGATTTATCACCTTTTGCAATCCTCTAAAATCCTTGTTGAGGGTCCTCCACATATGCTCCATGCCTTGTGAATATAGCCTATAAACCCTTCTTAAATATCTATCCAATGCTAATTAGATTATTGGTTATTGTTGGTACATGTAATACCTTGCTTAGAAGATTCATGTTACCATGAGATGCTTTAACATTTCCAATCTTCTTTACTGAGTGCCTAGTGTCATCACTTATCTGAACTTCATGCTTTCCTTTGGATTCTTCAAGGTCAGACAATAATGCGACATTGCCTCCTACATGATTAGAACAACCAGAATTAATATAGAATAGGTACTCATCAACTTTACTTTCCTTGGATGTCATATTCATGAGTAATGGGGAATCTTCTTGATCATTTGTATACTTTTTGTAGTCTCCTCTTCCTCTGAAGCCTCCTGGATAGTTGTCATTGTAGCATTAATTGGTTGTAATTCTGATGGTAGTTGTTTCCTCTATTATTGAACTTGCCTCTTGATTGTCCAGAGCTTCCTCTATGGAAGCCTCCTCCTCTCTAATTCTTTGTGTTCCTAAAGCATTCATCTATGGTATGATTGGTTGAGCCACAAATGTTGCAAGGTGAAGAGTTGTATGGTCTCCCCATACCTTGATTTCCTTCTCTTCCCCTTCCTCTAGTACCTCTTCCTCTACCTATGAAATTCACTTGGGAGGTACTTGCATCTTCTTCACTCTTCTTACCTTTGCTTTTATCTTTACTCTTAATTCTATCTATGTAAAGGGCAGAAGATTGATTACATGTAGAAGTATCTCCCTTCTTGTTTAGCTTTTTCTTATGTGTGAAGAGTTGCCCCATCAATGTATTGAGGTTAGGTATCTGCATGTCCATATATAGGTCCATTGTTGTGGTAAAGGACTCCCATTTGTCATCAGCCTTGATGCCATTTATGATCTTCCTTACTATCTGTTCTTCTTCTATTTCTTCTCCAATACTCCCAAGTTGATCAGCTACATCCTTCATCTTGGTCACATAGTGAGCTACACTTTGCTTTGGTTTCTTATTCAAGTTTGTGAACTCCATCCAAAGCTGTTTCTTCCTAGCCCTTGTATGTGATGGGAAGTATGGAGATAGTACTTCCCAAGTCTCTTGAGAAGTCTGCAACTTGTAATATGAGGAGATAAAAAATCACATACTGAATTGAGTATATAAGACCTAGCTAGAGCATCCTTTGCACACCATGCAGCTATTCTCTCTTGCTCCTCTCTTCTAGGTTGATGTTTGCTTCTAAGGGTTGGCATTTCCTCATCTCTAGATATGTATCCATACAAGCTTCTTCCTTGGAGGTAAGCCTTCATACTTAGGGACCAAGCTGGATAATTGCCCCTGTCAAATTTTTCAACGAATGATGGAGATCCATCTCCCATTTTACTTTGATGTTGCTCTGATACCATTGTTGGAGGAGATGGTGGACACCTTCCAACAATGAGATGGTACTGCAAATTCCTGCTTCACAGCAGCCAAAACTGAGTTTAGAAGTGGAAAGTAGACCCCTTGAGATTTCTTGAAAGCGCAAATAATCTCCTATGTGCTTTGGAAGATGATCCTCAAATCATTGGATCAAAACAAATAAGTTGGGGTTTCACTATGAACAAAAAACTTGCTATTTTGGTCACTACACCTGCTTAGAGAAATGAACAATTCTCTTTCTCTACTAACAATTGAGTAAAATCCTTTTGAATATATCTAGTTAACTTGGGTAGCTAACGTTTGCAAGTAATTTTACTTGAAATGATAGACCATGCTCAGAGAATGATGCTTAGTAAGTTAGGGATGCATCCCGACATTTTCGAGTGTTGACAGTATGCAAATTAGTGAGTAATGTTTTGCACAAAACTCAAGAATGACTAAGCCAATATACATGAAACTTTGTAGCAATAAAACAGATAGTCTTAAATCACTGCAAATGATCAAGTACACACTGAGAAATGGATTAGTGAAGTTCACGGTTCTGAGTGATACATGACAGAGTAGGAGATATGAGATATGAGAAAACTATATGTATTAATGCGCATAGGTTACATTGACATTGGCAATGTAGGATTGCACAATGTGAGGGCAATGGTGGAGCTATATTTTGAGATCAAAATTCTTATGAAATCCCTTTAAAATTGCAACTACATCTCGCTCTTTTTCCATGTGACTAGGTAGTCTTCTTTTATAGCATTTTGTTGGAGCCAATATTCAAATTTGAAAATGAATCTCTACCTAGAAGTGTTCCAAAGTTTTAGGACTTGATTTTCCATAAGTCCTCACCAAGTAAGTCGTGGAAAGATTCTCCTAAGAACTGGTGATTGAAGTGATTCCATATATGCACTTTTACAAGGACTAAAAAATTAATCTTTTACAACAGATCATTCATGTGCTAATACATGAATACACATGTGAGCCTTAGGATAAATGATCAAGCATTTAGGCTTGAAGTAACTGCACCAAATTCTTCATGTTGTTTCTAGATCTTGGCCACAAAACTTGACTTCGATCCATTCATGACTTGTCTTTGAGCTAGTAGGGGTTCTGCAAGAAATAAGATGGAAAAGATGACACCTAATTTTGTGTCCAAATATTGTGATTTTATCATTGGCTAAAAAAATCATTTGAATTCCCTTTTGAGGTGCTAGAACATCTCCTCACACCATTTCACTTGGACATGAACTTTGAAAGCTTCACAGATAAGGGAGTAATTATTTTGCAACACTCCATAGTGCTTAGCCTATATGTTGATGGCTAATGTCGTGAATCACATGTCTAGCTTGAGTGAATCACATGTCTAGCTTGAGTGAATCACCAATTGGAAATTTGGCATACTTGAACTCTCCATAACAATGTTGAACAAAGATCTTCATCATCTCCAATAGAGAGAGGATGACAACTAGTGATGTTACCCCTTCATGACTCAATTAGAGATGTTTTGCAATAGTATTCGCACTCAACACGTAAATGGAATCCTATTTTAAATATGCTCAGAGGTGGAACGTGTTGAAAAGATCACCTCCTTGTTCCATCTACACAGGGATCTATTGAATGATCAAGTTGCTCATCGAGTTTGGTTGAATAGCCTTCCAATTGAGCATCAAGTCATCCAAAAATCTATGGCCTCTTATCAAATCTATATGCTTTCTTGGAAATCTATTTGGTATGTGTGCTTGACATATCACTTTCTCATTTCTGTGACATGTATAGTGGTCACACAGGTATATGTCAGGGACACTTCATTGGGATTTACTAGATTTATCTACCGAGAGTGATGGTGTAAGAAAACTAAGGATTACAACCACCACGTGCTAGAGAGATGACTCTCCTCCTAACCAAATGCCTCTATATATAGCTCTCTCCAGGGGACTTCCTTCTTGGGTAGGTGGATACTAACCATCCATGTGTCGGCCATGTAACTCCATGTGTGCCAAGTGTCCCAGATAACTCGAGTTAACTCAAGTGGATGCTTCTAGAAGGCTCTAGATCTCTTTGGGCAAAATACTCTACCCATGTACCTCATGGGATTAAACCCAATAACTCTTCCTTCACACCCTTGAGACCTAACCACTAAACTAAGTGGATCACTTGTTCATAAGAGCACAAGACCTCCTCGTAAGTCTAAACTCAAGATCTTTGGTCATACACACGGATGGAAAAACGGTGTCTGATTTCAGATCTATGTGAACCAGTCAGACCCCTAGATCATAGACTTACTTTATTACATTCTTCCCCCCTTGGGGAATATTTTTGTCCTCAAAAATAGAGCTATATATGTATTGTAGGCAACCCCCGAGCCTCATGTTCTAAAAGTGGAAGAACATGGTCATGTTCTAAAATTAGAAGAACATATCTCATCTCTATGGTGGCATTCCTGCAAATGATTAAAAACATTGTCTCACTTTACACTTTGATAAACTGGTCAAAGTACAATGTAGTGAATGAATAATAAGGGTGGATCTAAAAACATCCTTGGTCGATTCAGAGCTTTTTACTAGGTGCGATCTGGGCACAAACATGTGAATAGGATGGATTCAAATTACTAGTCCATTTCTGGGCATGACTGGTGCATGGACTTAGTAATGAAGGTGGGATTCTTATCCCTTGCAAGACTTTAAGAAATCTTGATTCACTTGAATTTAATTTGGAGAACTTGAAGTTTGATTAGCCCAGACATCTATCTTGGATGTTTTTTTAATGGTTTACTCCTAGCCAATAGTTACTTGATTTTTTTCACCCAACCGAAGGACTACTTTGTCCTAATGGGTTTGAAAATCCTATGTAAGTTGCAAGAGAAATTTTACCATTTACTTTGATTCACCATACTATTACTTGACCAATTCAAATTCAAAATGAAAATTTCCAACTTAGGACACTTTTCTCAAGACTTGAGCTAAAAGTTCTTAGGAATGGTCAATTTGATGAGCAATTCTTAACTTCCCTATTCTAGGGTATACTTGACTCTAGGAAATCATTTGTGTTATAACTTGAAGCAAACTCAAATGAATAAGTCAATCTTGGACTTAGCATCTTTTGAAGATTGAAAAGGTTCTTGTTCGAAACATCTATCTAGGATGTTTAATTTAGTTACCTAGTTCTAACCCACTAACCCTTGACTTTTATGAAAAGAATCAGATACCGTATCTAAGTCAAATCCAAAAGATTCAAAAACCAAAAAGAACTAAAACTCTGTTCAACCAATTCAAACTTCGAAGATACGTAAACTTGCTATGAGTAAAAGTCTAGATGAGTCGGGACTTTAACTTCTCAAAGATTTGTTTCAACATTGTATTGAAGCCATTTTTCTATCTTTAAGAGAAATAAGCTAGATTCTAAAAAAGATTCAAAGTAGATCTAAAGCATCATCCAACCACAAGATACTAGTGTGGTAACCAACATCAGTGTGTCGGCCCACTGAGGTTCTATTGATGAGTTTTTACTCAAGTAATGCTTCACTTGAGACTAAGTTCATGCCTATATTCAATCTTTATGACTCCTTACTAGGAATGCAATTCTTGTGCATTTCTTTGAGTCAGAAGAGTGAATTTACCAAGTTGCACTAGGAACTTGGTGCTTTAACTTGGTGAGTCAAATCCTTGGTTGAAAGATCAACACAAAGTCAAAGTCTGACTTCTTCATAATTTTATGAAATATTTCCAAATCAACAACACTTTATCTTGAAGTGCTTCAAGAAGATCTTGGAAGTTACTTCATATATTCTATTTCCATGATCTTGAAGTTATCTTGAAATATCATGAGATGCTAGTTTTACTCTCCTTGAATTTAACCTCCTTCTCTAAAGTTTTAATTTCCCTAGAGGATCAAATCTAACTTCAAGATCCAAACTAGGACTAAAAGATAATTATCACCCCATGGTCCAATGTTCCATACCATATTTCCTACATCGATCTGAGTATAAAATCTGATGTCCCATACCACCTTATTTTATATTAACATTAATGTGCGGGTGATACTTATCCTAAATTCAAAACATACCTTGATAGAGTACCTTCTCTCTTCAATTCTTTGAAAGAATTTTGAAGTTTCAAGAATTACCTGAAACTTAATATTCTAGGTTTTGATTCCTTCACATGATTGTCATACAATCATGTGCTTTGCATTGGAAACTTGAAAACCTCGATAGAATTTCTATTCCTCTTTGCTATGGTTTTCAAATGAAAACCAATTCGAATTCCAAGTACTTCAATTTTCACATATTCAAGTTCAATTGGTTTATTCTTGACCAATTTGTAGCGACAAGAGCTTTTCACTTCTTTTCATTAGATTCCTTTCTTACAGATGCTTTAGGGACTGTCCCCGGTTGGGACTTTACAGGAATCTCTCTGTTGCATAAGTCTAAGCATCCGTTCATGCTTTCTGTATTTTTACCAAAATCCCTTTAAGGATAGGCGAACATTATGTTTTGCCTTCCACAGACTCAAGTACAATCTTCATGGTTGCAGACTATATTCTTGGAATTTCTTCACTCTGTTCAGACCTGGAACAACTTACTCTTTTAACACTTTTCCATTGGATAAATGGAACCTGAGTGAATAATTCCAAAAAAGAATTTTATTGCCAATACTTGGGCAATCTTCATAGTAGTTCCAATTGCACGTTTTTGGACAATCATGGCCAAGCTTGATCAAGTATAGTTGACCTTGCAACTAAAATAAAGACTTTGTCTTTATTATTAAAGATCTCTTAAACTAACAAAAGCATCTTCGCTTACCATAGGATTTTTAGAGATTTTTCCCTTAAGTTAAGTCCAAGCATGCACTGATGCCTCTCACATTCCAAAGCTAAGAATCTTTGATATACCTTTACGTTATATCAATATTTGGACTTAAGTTACTTTGACATATCTTTTAGGAAAATATCTTGATTCCCAAAGATTACTTTGACTTGGGTTTCTTCTTTAAGCTCTAATTAGATTAAACAAAACCAAGCTTACTTTTCTCATCCTCAAAAAAGTGGTTAATAAAGTTTGCATGTTTTTTTGAAAACTTTGCATCTTGACTAGAGATGCACTCATGGAACCTAGCATCCAACCATCGAACACTAAAGTTCAAGTGATGCTAAAGTTTATTGACCTCTTTGAAGTTTATTACTCGTCAAGATGAAATCAAAGAAAAAACTTCAACAGTTCCAAGATTTTTCAAACTTGGAACATATCAACTATCCTTTGAACTTGAAAGTTCAATTGATTGAACTTCCATTTGATTTTATATGTTCGAGGCTAGTCAAATTTTTAACCAAAATAATCAAGTCAAACTAGTATTACACTTTCAAGGACCATATTACTTTGGATGTTCTCAAACCAAGATTTGTGAGCTTGGTGAAGCCTCAAAAGGTTCAATCAACTAAAAGCAAAAGAGGAAAATTATTGCCAATAGAGTCTTATGTTTGTAACTCAATAGAGGGAGGAATTCCCCATTCCATTAACAAATACTCACATGAATTCTTGAGAGCGATTCAATAAGAGAAGGGTATGGAACAAATGAATCCCCTAGCCATTCACGAGATAGACAATCTTCACAACAACTCCCTCAAGTGATTCCCTCAATATAGAGAGAGCAAGAAGATGTTCAATCAAGTGAAAGATTAGATTTTGAATCCAACTCCTTACAAGAATTTCCACATTTCATAGGCCCTTCAAAATCAAAGTCTATTCATATGAAAGCTCCTATGATAATGATAAGAAACGAGGATTCCATCATTCCTAGGAGCATGGATCTAGTAAAGAACACTAAAGTCAATGCCATCTCACTTTAGAAGAGCTACTAAAGGTTAAACAAGAGTTTTGGAAACATGTAGCAAACTAAGTGCCAAAAGTCACTAGTTCCCATGCATAGGTAGGATCCCATGGAAAAGTCCCAAAGATATCCATAGGAAATATAGGATATATGAGCGAAGGAGAAGAATGAAACACCTATCTCCCTATCACCTATTAAGGATCCACTACCGAAAAAATCCTAGATTCAGTAGTAGGACTTGCCATTACCATCGCTTCCTGGGAAACGTTGGGGCAAACTAGCTTTGAGAACCACACAAATGAAACTAAACATGGTAGATGGACACATAGAAAAGCCATTAGGATTGTTAGAAGGAATCACTCTCGCTACTTGTGGTGTAGATTTTAACATCTCTTTGCAATATTTGAACATGTGAAAAATGATCTTGGGTAGACCCTTTATGAGACAATTGCAAATAGTGCAAGATTGGGGAACCAATTCTTTGTACTTACAAAATCTAGGGATAACTATTGATGTTATTCTGAAGGACTACACTCATAGAGACATACCACCTTTAGAGTGGAGTCCCATCCATAAGGCACAAGAATATAAAGAGTCAGTGCAGTCCATAGGATCAGACCCTTCATAAATGCACGAGGACACCCACTTGTGGATGTGTAAGTTGGCAGAAGAAATTAGAATCCAAAGAGATGGGACCATCAAAATATCATAGATCACTTCAAGACCCAACCTATACACCTATGATCTTACTAGAAGAAGAATTTGAACCTCATGGTACAGCAGAAATCTTAGCAAGAATGGACATAGTTGTGAATGAAGATCAATGGACTCCCCATTCTGATGAGGATGGCTATGACATCTTACTATTCATGTGCAAACCCATAATTGAAGAGTCTGATTCTAGTATGGTCATATGTGAAGATGAAAAGAACATTAAGGACCTAGAATTCATCTTTATGGATCCATTCTCGGAGCCGAAAGAAGAATACATGTACTTGATAGATGCGAAGACCCGCAAACAAAATGAGTGTAAGAATGTTTTATTGTTAGCCACACAAGTTGGGATGGAAAACAAGAAAAACAAATGCAAAAAGAATAAAACGACACAAGAAGATGAGGAATCCTTATTTGAAGTACACAAAGATTTTAAGAAATATGAGATCGAAGGTATAAAGATCATGATGAGAGTGCCACGATGCACAAATCTCATGGGAGAGGCTTATGCTAATAAAGAACAGACAAAGAAAGTAGTAGTAATGATTGAAGAGGGAGAGAAACTAAGTACATACATAGGAAACGGCCTAAGTATTGAAGAAGAGCACAAATTAACTAGTCTCCTAAGAGAATATTAAGATGTGTTTTCTTGGACATATAAGGATTTGAAAAGATTTGATCTAGACTCTCTCTCTCTCTCTCTCTCTCTCGTTGTGTGATCAATTGTTTCTCCTCTTCCATCACCTTGCTACTCTGTCAAAAATTGGTAAAGGCACATAGCATCTCTCTCCCTCTCTCTAACCATCAATTCTCATTGTGTGTTGTATGTGCAAGGATCAAAGAACCTCCTCTTTCTCTCTCTACCTCTCTCTCTCTCTCTGAGTGCCATTTGTAGCACAACACTATCACTGTTACCACCATCCTCTTCATTGACTCTCTCTAAAATTGCCTCTACATGCATGTCAGGATCTATAGTCGTCAACCTTTTTGTGTCTTCTTGTCCATCAGATCCTTTGCAAAAATCTCTCCCTCTCTCTTTTCTTTTTCTCTGTCTCTCTCTCTTAGTGTCTTTATCAACCATAATCATACCCACAAAATAAGATCATTAGAAATATCTCATATGAATTCACGTATATATAGAGATAGGGACACATACACCCATACATACATTCTAGGTAGCTTAACTAACACACTCACATGCAAACACATGCACATACACAAATACTCAAGTTTACTTACACACACACACACCCACTTAGTCAACACTTATACATAGATATATTTAGCACTTCCACATAACTCATAGAATATTCACACAAAAAAAAATTAGGCATGCATAATGGTATATAAGACATTAATGCAAACACGTACATAGATGCATATGGTAGACATTCAACATGAACACATATAGACTAATACATATATAACCTTAGAAATTCATACACAAACATATTCTTAGACCCTCAACATTCACACACATTAAAACATACATATAAACACATTCACATAAGGTTACATATGCAAAGACATACACATAAGCATTTAGGGTAGTATGCACATACACAAGCACAACACATTTAGGTTATCATGCACATACACAAACACATCAGATTTAGGATATCATGCATGTACAAAAAAACATCTCATTTAGGATATCATGCACAAACAAAAACACATAAGCACAATCAAGCATCACACACTTATTCACTTTTTATTTCAACTTTTTGTTTTTGGTTCCTCTTGCAGGTACAAAACCATATCACTTCATCAACATTTATCATATCAAAGATCAGAAGTAGAGACAAAAGAGGCAAGAAAAGAAATTTCTATTTTTTTATGGTCTTCTAGCAATAGAGGTATTTGATCCCAACATTCGCCCCCACTAAGCCTACACAGTGTCCCCGATGGGCCAACCTGCAAATCCAATAGAAGTGCATCAAAATTCTCTTTGAAGCAATTTTTATCTTTATTTCATTGTTTTCTTGAAAACTTAAAAGATGATTTTTGTATGCAAATGCAGGCTCTTTAGTAAATAAATAAAATTTAAAGTACTTTAGCTATATTTAAAAACATATTCAGACAACATACTACTATAAAAAATAAGTCAATCGACTCTTATAGAAGTCATTTGGACTTTCCAAAAACATTCATTCTTCTCAACTCATTTCAGAGGTAGTTCTTATTTGATATAAAAATTCTTATGCTTCATTCCTACAAACCTATTTGGAAAATACAACTAATTTCCTTATTGCATAGCTTCACCTTGTGTAGCCTGCATATAAATCATAGAAGTGGTTTTGAGACCACATCTAAGTCATCAATACTATTTTTGTTTCTTCCCATATTTTCTTCTTTTTTCTTTTCTTTATTGTGCAACAACTGTTAATATATTGCTTCTTTATTTTATCTTTACTTCTAATTTTTGGGGTGGAAGAAAGCATAACTTCCTAGCTAGAAATCTGGTAGTAATCTAGAATCTTTACAACTTTTTGGTTTAACTAGAAAGGCCTAACCCCTAATCAGAGTGGAAGATCTAGAAATTTGCACTAGTGGGAACTAGGATTTCACTTCCTAAGTATTTTGAAATATTGCATAGTCTATCTGTATAAAATAAGGCCTTCTTTTTACTAAGAACTTCAAGTCAAAATGTTCTATATACGTCTCTATGATGGCTATAACACATATCAACTTATTCTTTCAAGTGTACACGTTCCTACTGGTGTTTCTAAACATAGCTTATCATACGCTGAGATTCTCTTTTAATTGCTTAGAACATTCATGCAATTGTATGTATGATATGCATTAAAAACAAAAACAGAATAAGGACAGGAAACGAATAGATTAAGGTAGAATACATTCACATGGTATTTTAAATTTCTTCTTCATCTACAATTTTATCTTTTTCTTCAAGGAGTTCATTGTACATTTCATATTCATCTCGTGTCTTTGGTTAAAGATTTTAACTCGCTTTCCTGCAATTAAAGACTTCAAAGGAGTTCCATCGAATTCTTTAAGTTCATATGTTCCATGAATAAATACAGATACAACTACATATGGCACAAACCATCATTTATTCAACTTTCTTCTCCTATCATACTAAGTATCAAACATAATATTGAACACTAAAACCCAATCATCAGTTTCTATCTTACATGGCATAAGTTGATGTGTTTTGTCAGAATAAATTTTGTTCTTAATTCTTGACTCCTTTAATTTTTGAATACCTTCTTTTAGTCTTTCATTTGATTTTTCAATTTGTTTAATCCTTAATGCTGGTAAATCCTCTCTTGTCATGTCATCATTCCATGGAGCATCATTCATGTCAAAATTTGGTTCTGGATAGGAAAACTCTGGTTGTATTTTCCACATAGGTTATAGGCATAAATCCTATCGACCTACTGTACATCATCCTATCCAACCATAATGAAAATGGCAAGTATTTAGGACATTGTTTTATGTCCCCATTACAGGTCTTTGAGATTGCCTTCACAATAGAAGGATGACCTCTGTCAATCTGACCATTGGATTCTAGAATATAGGCGGTAGTTAGAGACAAATGAATTCCATGCCAGTCAAAGAATTCTTTTGCCTCCCTTGCATCTAATTCACGCGATTGCAACTAAAGTTTCCACATTATCAAAACATGAAATCACTTCCTTGAAACGAGATTTTCATATATTATAAGTATTCTTGGAACGGAGGGCTTTACCTTCCATGTGTTTAGTCAAATCTTCTCTAACGAGTACTATATATCTCATTTTATCAAGGCCCTTGGGCATGGTTACAAGGTCAAGTACCCACTTGTAATGAATAAAAGGAAGGTAAGTCAGATGTAATGGTTATCTATGCCAAATTGAAGAATGAGCTTGACATGTGGCACAAGTGCTCATGAAGTCAAAAACATTCACATAAATACCTTGCCACCAATAGGCTTCCCTAATTTTGTCATACATTGCACAAAAGCTTTATGACTCTCCCATAAGTTCTGATGCATTTCTCTCATAATTTGGCCTTGAAGACTCTTCTCACCTAAAACACATTATAGGTACCTTACCTTGCCTTTAAATATCACCAAATAAAGCCATCCTTAAGAAAGAAGTTGTAAGAATCTTTTGTCACGGACCTAATCTTATTTGTAGTCTAGCCTAAGGTAGGTTTTAGTGAACGTAGATAGATTCCTACGTCTTTCCATTCTTCTTCATACTCATTCTCGTAGAACTCATAAACATAAACTAGTGGATCATATCTTAGTATATTTGTTTCTCTTTTTTTCTCATCATCATCAAACTCATCATCAAATTTTTCTCATGAGAGCATGTTAGCAATAGTATTTAGGTTTGCAGCTATATGGACAAAAGTTAGATTAATACTCTTTACACATGAAATCCACTAGAGCATTGCAATATACGAAGAGGAACAATTTGCAATCATGCCTATCAAAGGAAGATAGTCAGTCTCAACAATTATATTGGATCCTATGAAATGCTCTCTATCTTTGTTTAAAGCAATCACTAAACCCCATAAATTTATTGTAATATGAGGATATTTTCTCTGAGTGCCATTCATAATATTTTAGCACCAAAGAGAAGTGCATATCTCTACCCCATGTCATCATCTTGACATACAACCCAACCTATACCAATAGGACTTGTATCAACAATCAAAATAATAGAGTTTTTTCCTAAATAATCAACACATTTCAAAATCAAAGTTTCAATTAACAATTGCTTTAGTTTACCAGTAGATTTTGAATGCTTTTCTATCTAGTGAAATTTTCTCTTCTTTCTTAGTTAATCGTATAAGAGGCTCAAACATGAGCCAAGTGAAGGATCCAGATAACAATGAAAACACTAGCTCCTAGAAATCTCCTCACTTCACTGACATTATGACACACCTCAAAAATTTTGCTAATGGCCTCAACTTTTTGTGAGTATCCACATAGATGTCCTACAATAAGAACCTCGTTGATTTCATAAACAAATTTCTCTAGAGAAGTGTCATATCTACATCCTCAACTATCTTAAACATTCTTTCTTAATTAGGGATATGATCATTGGAAAATTTCCTACAACCAAAATTGTATAGTCTCTACTTTCACTCTTTCCTTACAACCTTTTATTAGAATTTCATAAATAAAAGGCATCATCACAGTAGGTACAAATTCATGTAAGACCAAGTTCGTAGCATTCATCTTGTGAGCCACAAAATTCATCGCTCTCTACGACAAGGTACACATACATACAAGGCCAACTAGAGTCTTCATCATAGTGGTATCCCGAGTGTCAATAGCTAACTGAAACTGGTCATAACTTATATACATGTCACCCATGGAGTAAACAGAATGCCTAGCAAACACTTCAACAAACTCAATCTACTATAGAACCTGCTCCTACATTTCTAATTGTCACTTTGTTCATAGGTTACAAATCCTGAATGAAACAAAGCTTCCCATTCTTTTTCCGCACCATGAACCATTTGATTGAATATGCTCCAATATTAACATGGAAATATTTTCGTTTGAAAATCACATCAACTCAGGTAAATGAGCTTTAGGAACTAGAACAAGCTATAAATTCCATGGAATTTGAGGAACTATGAAAATAATCATGGGTGGAGCTTTTTCAGATCTATGTAGCGTATTCCTTATGGGAAAAGAGCAATTACTTTTTCATGCCTTCTGATTACCTTATCAAATTTCTCCTTCTCTTTCTCTATAAGAAATGCTTCCTCATAATTTCCAATATGCTTAACTGTCTCATATTTAAAATGATGCCCTATTCATTCTTTTTTTCTTTGCATTGGGTCATTAGTCCATCTTTAAATCTTCTCATAGCTAGCTTGTGGTAGTGGTTGAGCTATGGGTTTAATCTTGTAGTTAGTGTTAGCTTTTACGTCATGCTCTTGACAAAAAATTAGAAATTATGGCATACTCTTCAATCAAACTAAGCATAAGAATCTCATATCTTTCCTCATCTATTAAAATTTTGATTCGTTAATCATGTAGCATTGCTCCTAGTTTTTTATAGTGTTTTTCATATACTTTTCTATATTTGTTTAATATGTTTTCTTTCTAAAAATAACATAATTTGAATGCATAAGAATACATAGAAAAGTTTTCAAAACTATGTATAGAGTCATGTAAGACATCAAACCATCTTCCACTATTGTTTCTCTCAACTATGGGTTCTAACAAAAAGTTTGATTCAAATATACCCCAAAAATACACCAATTGTCATAGGCACATTTGCACATGCTCTTAGAAGAACTTTGAAGCCATTCTCTCTTGTCATTTGCTAGCCATGTTCTTTGTTGATTGGCCATTTAAATTTATCATACAATTTTTTAGAGATTGGATTTATCTTTCACCTGTAGTCAACCAAGGCTAGAGCTAAATATGATTCTTTATCATCTCCCAATTTTATTCTGATTTCTAGTGTTTCTCTTGCCTAGAAGTTTCTATTGTATTGACTTTTTGATTTCCTTTCTTCTTCTTCTAGTAATATAGAACTAAGGGAATTGCACTTAGCATATTTCAAGATCATCTGCCTCACTGTCAGATGAGTCACTTAGAGGAATAGCTTCATTCATTACGTAAGTGACCTCATGTGAAATATCCTAAGACAATGGGAATATTTTCCTTTTGATCAATTGAATAAAATTGTCTTTGAATTTAGGCTTCGTAATTGAGAGCACCTGTTCCAAAGACATCATGACTTACGTCTTTAATAACATATAATTTAGAATCCCCTTTGAACCATTTTTCTTCTCTAACTAAAAATCATTACAACCTTAGGATATTTCTTCTTCTTCTTCTTGTGTTGCCTTTCTCTTTCTTGAGTATTATTTTCTCATTTAGTATCTTATTGTTTCTTTTCAGCTACTTGTTTTATTTCTCCTTTATTTTTGTTTGTTTTGTTTTGAACTTGATTTTCCATTATTGGGGTTTTTTTTCCTTCTCTAATGTCTTTCCTTCTAGCTTCTTATTGAGAAGTAGGAGAATCCTCAAACTGGAATTTTGTCTTATTATTCTTAGTCTTCTCTTCATCTTCCTTAGCTTGTCTTTTGGTTACATGCCTTTCAAGCTCCTCTTTTCTTGAATGTCATCTCTTGTTCTCTTCTCCTCAATATTAGCATCATGTGAGTAGGCTAAGAATTGATCTATAGGAGACCTAGGTAGTCTCTTGCATGATTGTATCTTAGGCTCCTATCAAAGCTTCAATTGAGTAATTCTTTTGAGATTTAGGTTTTTCTAATTCTTCATCAATTACCTCAAATGGGTCCAGCTTAGCCAGAGACGTGCTTGCATTAGTGGTTGATAAATTTTTTGTATACCTTCTTCATTCCTCCATTCCCCCAATTTACAAGTAGGGGTAGACAAGTCACGAAGCTGCATAATTTCTTATTAATGTCTACAATTATTTGGTGCTCTTTTGCTAGGTTCAATTGTTAATGTCTACAATTATTTGGTGCTCTTTTGCTAGCTTCTTCATTAGTGGTTGATAAATTTTTGTATACCTTCTTCATTCCTCCATTCCCCCAATTTACAAGTAGGGGTAGACAAGTCTCAAAGCTGCATAATTTCTTTTTAATGTCTACAATTATCTGGTGCTCTTTTGCTAGCTTCAGTTCTTCACAAGTATAAGAAAAGTGTTTTTGTGCATCGAACACAAACACACCTTCTTCCTCCTATTCCTCTTCTATCATTGATCCCAATATTTCTTTGCTACATGGTATGAACCGGTGGCATATGAAATTTGTGCACAATTGGTTGCACTAGAGGGGCAACTATCATGTATTATTGGGTAATATTCGGCATGAGCATAGGATTTGCATTGCTTGTACTCAATTGAGAAGAACCAATGTCTTGAAACCCCATAGGATACACCTTGTTATGAAGGCTAGCCATCTCTTTCGATAGAGATGCTTGCATCGACATAAAATTCTCAAATTGCTTACTGAAAATTTCTAATTGATGTCCGAGATGTAGATACCACATTGGTCATAGCTACTACTACAAATACATTTGGCTCCATTGGTGCCTATGTCTCTCTTGATTGAAATTGAAATAGCTCATTTGGCTTATTATAGAGGATAGATTGGCATTGCCTCATCTAAGCAACCACCTCTACCTCTCTTCTTACCATCTCATAGGTATCAGTTAGCTTAAATCTTTTACCAAGTTCTTGAGTTCTTGTTTCAACTTCAATCCTACCTTTTGGACTTAAAATCTTGAGAAAGAGAATTGCGAGATTTGAGTTTAGGGAATCTCAATCACCTTGAAGGAGTTGAAAAAATTTCCTCAAAAATTAATTTAGCGAATGCATTAAGGATGGCATAGGTTTCAAGGAATGAATCCAACTTTAAAATCCTTCTCAACTATGCTAGTTCAAATCCTCTAAATAAAATAGCTTATGCAACTCTTTCTTGAAATCGATCCAGTTCTTTTTCATATGTGCATGGATTGCATCCAAGATTGATCCTCAATACCCATGTGAAGTAATGTGTAGGCATCTCTTGAGGAAGTCCTTGGATCTGAGCTTGCTCCTCAAAAATATCTAGATACTTAGTGACATTAAGCCCAATGAATTTCCCTGTTTCCTTAAGAATGGAATGTACCAATATTGTTCCTTGTTTCGCAATGATAAGCCCTCTAAAAAATTCTACCATCTCTCTTCTTTGGCTTGTTCTATAATGTAGGTCAATATCCAGGGTAGTAGGCTCAATAATTTCCTTTAACTCAAATCAGAGCTCAGAAAAAAGTACACTTATATTAGGAACCAGGGGAACAAAAGTAGGCTTTCCTTAAGGATTTCATTCTTTTCTCAACAACTACCCTAGGTTGAGTTTTTTAATCTTGCTCTTCCCTCCAAGAGTTCAAGCAAAGATTCTCTATTTGTTTTGACTAATCTCTATTTGTTTTTCCTCTTGCGATTCAAGCTAAGGTTTTGTATAAAATTTGAGTTTTTATGAGCATAGATGTTCATTCTCTTCTAAGCACCAAACTTCAAGAGTTTTCCCCTAAATATTGGATCAAACCTTTGAATTGATCCTAAGTATAGGTTTAGAATCAGAATGTTCACTCTAGGTTTTGTATTCCTTCTCTAGTTTGATTTCTCTAGGTTTTGTTCAATGGAAGTAGAAGAGAGCTATCGTGGACATGGTAAAAGGAATTCCTGTACGAAAGAAACATGTATGGCATTCACTTCAGGTTTCATAGTAGGAGGGGAAGATGCAGTAGAAACTGATGACGAAGAAGTAAGGCTATCACTAATTTCCATGGAACATACAACATTTATATTGATTTGAATAGCTATACAATGTAATGAACTCCATCTATGCGATACAAAGTATGAATAATCATTGTAATCAATGAAATGTAGCCCCTATAAAAATTTGGAGGGAACAAGATTTCCTTCCAAAGACTCAACAATCTAAATCTCAATAGTGGAAAGTAGAATCACTTTGTTAGGACTGCATCATCTGCTACAAGCAAGTGTCTGCACTCCCGTCTCAGCTACTCATCATGTTCAACTGCTACAAGCAGTTGATTCCCAGTCTTCAAAGCCTCTGCTATAGGTTGATGGCTTCATGTATTCAAAGTTGCTACTACAAGTAGGATTTGGCAGGCTCTCTACTCCAGCAATCATCACTATTTGTAGAATAAGCTCATTAGATAAAAAACATCATCAGTAAGATACTTATAACTCAAATAAAACACTCTCTCATATAAGAAACCTTCTTTAATATTAATTTTTATTTAATAACTATTGTTTACTTTAATTAAAT